>JAQSVV010000037.1:690595-1381190 GCA_036375495.1 Agrotis segetum | reverse complement strand
TGATGGCTGAAATAGTTTAGAGATTTTTTTTTGAGAATTCATCGAAAAAATATCACTTACAGAAAGTTTCCCACCATTGCCGTAGACGTGTTTCAAAAACATAGGCCAAGCCTCAAGATGAAGGTTGCTTTAACAAAAACATGATTTATCATTACTATAGTATTGATAGTAATATAATTTTTAGTTTATAGTGAACTCTAAATATAATACTAATTATATTCCACAAAATAAATATCACACAATTCCATCTATTCCCAAGCTAAGCAGAGCTTGTGTTATGGGTACTAGACAACTGATAAACATACTTATATATTTCTAAATACATAAATGCTATAGATAAATTACACCCAAACACAGAACAAATGATCGTGCTCATCACTCAAACATTTGTCCTGGGTGGGAATCAAATCGATGACTTCTGGCATAGCAGTCAGGGTCACTAACCACTAGACCAACAGGCCTGTCGAATAGGGTGTATGCTATTTTTCTATATTTTATTCTATGCTCTATGATGCTAACCAAACTTCTGCTTTACTACTTAATATACTATCTTCTTAATTAAAGTAAGAAAAAATAAATTTCTAAGCACTATTCCAAATAGGTTGTAAAATAAACAAACACTATTTACAAAAGTGACACCAATTTATTTGTTTTGCTTTTAGGAATCATCCAGAAATCGAATTCAACAATCAGTCTGAAAGACGAAGATGGAAATGATATTAAACTTACAGTTCTAAAATATCCAATCCCTTTAAATTCTCTAGAATATGAATTACAAGATAACACTGCAAGCGATCAGGAGCAAAAGAAAATAAGCAAAATGAAAGAAGCTAAGAAGTTGGGGAAAATATCTTTGTTAAAAGAACCTGTGTCTATTAAAAACATTGAATGGAAAAACCAAAATGAGCAAGAAAACTCAGTAACGTTTAACGTGAAAACTGTACAAGGATTTATTCGAGCACCAACAAGGCAAAAAAGTGAAAATACTTCTACTTTCACACTGAATGCCTTGACCATCTTCGAAAACTCTTACGTGTACCCATTTGTACATTCAGCTAACAAATACAAATGTTACGTCTGCTCCAAGCCTTTTCTGGACGCTAATTTGCTGAAAGATCATACGAACGAACATACAAACAAAGAAATGAAACGAGCACTCACAAATAGAGTGAGAGATCAAACTGTGAAAGTTGATGTCACATATCTTCAATGTAAAATCTGTTTGCAATCATTATCTGATCTACAGACCTTGAAAATACATTTAAAGGAACATGGAAAGGATATACAGCCGAATTCGCAGGATAATATAATACCTTTCAAGTTAGGAGGTCAGAATTTTGAATGCCAAGTCTGCGGTGAAAAGTATTTAAAATTAAGACTCCTAACTATTCATATGAGTAAACATTTCAACAATTATAACTGTGAAATATGTGGTTCTGTCTTCATATCCTTGAGTTTATTGAAAAGTCATTTACAAACTCACCAATCAGGTAGCTTTCCTTGCAGCAAATGCGATAAAGTCTTCACGAACTCCACAAAAAGGTCCCTGCATTTTAAAGGGGTACATCTTAAGCAGTTTCCCCGAAAATGCCCGATTTGTTCCGAAAGATTCAACTCGAATTATCAAAGAACCAAACATTTGCGTATTGTGCATAATCAGTCGACTGGCTTACATCGATGTGATACTTGTGGTAGGGAATACGATTTGAAATATCACCTTCTGGTCCATATAAGGTCGGTCCATCTCCAAGAGAGAAATCACGAATGTCCAATGTGTAGTTCCAGATTCTTCTCGAAGTACTGTCTATCGAGACATATGGTAATACATACTGGGGAGAAGAATTTTAAATGTGATGTTTGTGGTAAGGCGTACGCAAGAAGGAGGAATCTTCGAGAGCATAGCAAGTCTCATGATGTTGGATTGTGTAGCATTTGTGGATTGAACTGTGGCGATCATAATAGTTTGGTTGCTCATTTAAACAGTGTTCACTGATTTAAGGTTTTTAATGCAGCAGTGAACAAATATGGTTGGCGTGCGTCAAGGAACTGCCTTTGGACCGCCACTACTTACTAAGAAGTTTGCGAAAACTGAAAGAAAACATGTGGTTAACTTAGAATTTGCAACTCACTATTGAACATTAGAATGTATAGTGTAGACACCCCATCTCATTTATTTGAATACATAATATAGTAATAAACTCTAGATAAGAATAATAAGGAGTACTTTAGATCTAAGAATACTCAATTTATTTAAGTACTGAAAAATAAAATAAAAATAAATGCTATTACAAAATCTTTATTTCATTTCTACTAAAACAGTTTAAGATCCCAATAAACCTTATATTCAACTACATCTATAGCAAATCAAGCAATCTCCAGGTTCGTTTTCAAAGTTGATAAAGTAGCTAGTTCTCAAACGTCATTTTAAAAAGGCCATTATTTTTATTTTCCTCAGGACATACGGCAAGACAACGAACGGGTCCGAGAACGAGTATCTGGCAAATGACGATATCAGAACGACAGAACGCGGCTACCTTCCTAGAATTCACCACTATCAAGCCTTTCTTTTACCAACAAGCGAATTTCAAATGTTTCTACTGCAATGAAGTCTTTCCAGAAATACATTCAGTCTTACAACACACCGCCTTCCATGTAACTCCAGAAAGATGCTGTTTGCTGAAGCAATATTTAAGAAAAGGGAAAAGAGTCATTAAAGTTGATATATCGGGCTTAAAGTGCAGACTTTGTGAACAAAAATATTCCGATCTCGATGACATTAGGAAGCATTTGACTGTCGCTCATAAGAAAGAGTTTAATTCAGCAGGAAATGGATTGATGGCTTATGATTTGAATACGAGTAACGGCCAACTGACTTGTCACAAGTGCTCAAAAACTTTTAACTCTTTCTTCCTTCTGAACAGACATATGAATGTACATTTCAGCGTCGTTTGCGAGACTTGTGGTTTAGGGTTCATGTCCCATCAACGCTTGATAAACCATCGAATAGTTCATCAAACAGGTGTGCACAATTGTGATAAGTGCCAGGAAGTTTTCCCAACGAAGTTAAAGCTACGATACCATTTATTTAAAAAACATGAAGTCACGAATGCTAAAAAGATAAAACCATTAAAATGTCCACATTGCTTAGAAAGATTTGCAGAACATTACAGAAAAATGACGCATTTGAAAGAAGTCCATGGAATTTCGTTTACTTTTGAATGCAGCGCGTGTAAAGCAGTGTTGCCAACGCGTAGAGCTTTGACAGAACACACGACAAAGTTGCACACACAAAAAATTCAATGCAAAGTCTGCGGCAAGTGTTTTGGAACTAAATCTTTGTTGAAAATGCATATGCGAGGACACACAGGGGAGAGAAATTTCTTCTGTACTATTTGCCAAAAAGCGTACATGCATGAAAGAACTTTGAGGCAGCATATGAGGGTCCATGGTCCGGTTTGGAAGTTTACTTGCTCGGAATGCGGAAGCGGGTTCCATAACAGAAATGATTACAATAAGCATATGAAGCAGTGGCACCCTCAATGGCAGTTCAAGACAATCGTTAAGAATTTCGGAAGTGAACTTATGAATTGATAAGAAGGTGAATTGTGACAGACAATACTATGAAGACTTTGAATGAAATGAACTGGCAATACTACTTTCATAATAAAGTACTAATTCGCGAGCATCTTTGACACAGAAAATAAATTCATTGAATTCTATAAGCATAGGCAAGCCAGTGTGGTGATCATTGCTCATGTCTTCGCTGTATGCGAAGAGAGTTCTTAACAGCATTACGACGTTACAAGACAGGAGCAGACCATGACTTTGTGAGGCCCTAGGCTAGGACTTGGAGGCCGTCTTCAATAATGTTACTAAAACTAAGTTCACAATTGGAATGCAATTATTTCACGCCATTTTGCAGACGCTGTCATGAAAAACGTAGATCCAAAAACCTTTGAAATACATTATCTATTTTAACTTGATTAAATGTAGCTGCGATGTTTCTAGTCATTATATTTTATAGTTATTGATTATCCACAAGTATTTATTGTATTGAGTTAAACGTAATAGTTACCATAAGAATATGAGGGCTAAATTAATAATGTACGACACCTAATAATCGAAAACTATTGAAACACTAACAGGCACACATACATAAAAGCTTTACATATCGTCAGTAAACAATAACATAAGTGTGAGAATCTCAATAAAAAGTATTTTATATAGAAATCAATCTTTTTTATCATAATATCTGTCACCATTAACTAATAGGTACGTAAGTTTCACTTACCATGAATTCAATTTTTTTTTTGCTAGGAAACATTTAAGTACCGCATAAGTTTATAAAAGCAAACCACACTATTGACGGTTTTTTTTTTATATATTTGCACCATAACATCATTCATAAACTTACGCTATTGGTGGATAAAGGATGGAACGTGAAGAAAAATAAACATGAACATTTTATCTCCCCAGGAACGGACGCGAAGCGACGACAGGGAGCATTGACCAGTATCTGGGAACTCACACTTTCTGAACGACAGAATGCTTCGATACTTCTAGAAAACACCACAGCGACACCTTTCGTTTACTGCAGATACTATTTCAAATGTTTCTTCTGTAGAGAACAATATTCAGAGATAAAAACTCTACTAGAACACACGCTCACACATGAAACTCCAGAAAATACAATCATCTTAAAAGAATACCTCCCAAAAGGAAAACGAACAGTCAAAGTAGACATATCAGATTTAAAATGCAGAATTTGTGATCAAAACTTCAAGGACCTTGATGAAATACGAAAACATTTAGCTCTAGAACATAAAAAATCTTTCACTGAATCTGGTAACGGACTAGTAGCTTACGATTTGTCTTCCAAAAACGGGCAGTTCGCCTGCCATATCTGCAATAAGATTTTCCAGACTTTTATACTCCTAAACAGGCATATGAATGTCCATTTCAGTAACGCTGTCTGCGAGACTTGTGGCGCCGGTTTTATGACACATCAGCGCTTGATACAGCATAAAGAAATTCACTTACCAGGTGGATACCCTTGCAATAAATGTAACAAAGTGTACACAACAAATTCTAACCTAAAATATCACATAGAGAAAGCACACGAAGGGACCACGAAGATGAGAATGCTGAGATGTCCACATTGTCCCGAAAGATTCACAGAACACTTTAGAAAATTGAAGCATTTGAAAGAAGCGCATGGGATTACCTTTACATTTGAATGTGAAGTATGCCATTCGGTGTTTCCCAGCCGCAGAGCATTGACGATGCACACAAATAAGCTACATACAGAAAAAACACAGTGCGAAATTTGTAAAAAAAGTTTTAGCTGCATCACTTCTTTGAAAAAGCATATGGTTTCCCATACTGGCGAAAGGAATTTTGTTTGTTCTCTTTGCCAGAAGTCCTATAGACATCAGAAGAGTTTAAAGCTGCATATGAGAACGCACGTTCAAGGAGAACAGTATATCAAATTCAATTGCTCAGTTTGTGGGAGTGGGTTTCCGAATCGAAATGATTTTAATAGACACGTGAAAGAATGGCATCCGAGAACATTTTTCGATTATTCTGGTCATTGATTTATCTTCGTAACAAGATCAAGAACTGAAAAAAATGCTGAGTATGAAGTTTTTGTGTCGCATTTCTTTTCATGATCAATATGCCGTCTCAATCAGAAATATTGCAATAAAACAGCGCAGATACTTTTTATAAGTTTTCAGTATTTTACCGTACAGCGCATAAAGTCATGATTTGGCTGAAGATCAAAAGTTAACTGCCTTTTTTTTATATAGCAAAAATGTCTTGTATTAATTCTTTTTGTCGCCAGTTGATGTTGTGTGTCCCAGTTTGGGCGCCAATAATAAATTGTTGGCACTATTGGCGCCCAACTGGGCCTCACTCTCGGGCGCCAATAATTTGAAACTTGTTTGTAATGTCTAATTATACGTGAAAGCAGTATTATTATAAGACAGTTAACCACTGTGCGACTGATTTAATGGATCTCCAGTAGAACTAAGCTTAGCAATGTTTTTTACTTAAAATAAAATGAGTGAAAAAAATGTGTTGTTTCATTCATAAAAGTAAAGCTCATTCACTCAAAATATTCCACCTTCTTATCATCTATTTTAGGTTTGTGTTTTATTTTAGTAAGTAAGTATTCAATGATTACTTATGAATGATTTAGTTAATTTACAAAAATCAAATATTTTGCTAAATATTATACTTCTTTATTCCACAGACAGCAAAGACAACCCGGCGCTAGAATCAAGCATATGGCAGCTAACGGTGCTAGAAAGAAAAAACGCAGCTATTTTCATTGAATGCACAACTGTCAGACCATTCATATTCAAGGGCTCGAGTTTTCGATGTTTCTACTGCACTGAATATCATTCTGAGATCAAAACCTTATTGGAACATACTACGACCCACAAAATCGAAAACAGAGAAGAAATCTTTGAGAAATATGTTGCCAAAGGTAAAAGATGCTTGCAAGTTGATATTTCAAAACTAAAATGTCGGTTATGTGATGAAAGTTATTCAAATTTAGACACTATTAGAGAACATTTAAAAGCCAAACATGGACAGCATTTCTTTTTAGCCAGCAACGGAATGACAGAGTATAATTTAGAACTTGTTAATAGTATGTTTATTTGCCACATTTGTGGCGAGTGTTTTCATAATTTTAGCTTATTAAACGGTCATATGAACAGTCATGTCGGTAAAGTAGTTTGTGAAACATGTGGAGAAGGCTTCTTATACCAGCATTTACTCTTAAAACACAGAGAATCCCATTTCACGAAGCCTTTTTCTTGCAAAGAATGCGACAAAAGTTTTGTTAAAAAAAGCCAGTTGACATACCACACAAATGTTATCCATAAGGGAAAGGAAAGATTTAAGTGGAAGAAATGTCCCAAATGTCCTCAAACTTTCAAAGAACACTACGCCAAACTCCTACATTTAAAAAAAGTTCACGGAATTTCAAAGACATTCCCTTGCCATATTTGTGCAAAAAGTTTTACTACAAGAAGGGCGGTAACCGAACATCTAACGAGGTTTCACACTGAGAAACTCAAATGCGAAGTGTGCTCTAAGTGCTTCGGCGTAGAGAATAGATTGAAAGAGCACATGCGTGGACATTCTGGAGAAAGGAATTTCACTTGTCCTGTATGTAAAAATGCTTACATGCATAAAAGGACTTTGAATAAACACATGAGAACTCATGAATCTGTTTTGAAATATAACTGTTCGAAGTGTGGAGCAGGCTTTCATAGAAAAAATGATTATGACAAGCATATGAAACAATGGCATCCTTCTTATGGGGATAATGTGCAGTGAGAGTGACATAGGACGTGTGCGGCGATCTAACTATAAGCTGACCATTGAATGTGCGGAAATGTAATACAAATCAAGATCACAATAAACTGATTTTGTATAGATAGATGTGTGTAGCCGTGTGTACCTTTAAAAATCTTTAGTAAGTGCAAGTTTTCTGTTTTTTTTTCTGTAAGGCGTATTTGGAGTATATACGGCGTTTATAGTATTACAGACGAACTGATTTTTTTTCCGTAAAAGGTAACGACAAAGATTTAATTTAATTTACGTGATAACTCCTGAGAGCCTAAAATATCCAACAAAGAAAAGTAGAAGTTTTTCGGTAAAAGGCTCTTAAATAGAAGTTATTTATAAGAAAAAATGCTCTATGAACCATTTTGAACTTGGAAATAGTATCTCAAACAGTAATAATGATATTTTGGATTTATCCGTAGCAAAAGCATACTAAACGGGACTTAGGATTGAAGTTTTGCATAAAGAAAATAAAAATGCAGTATTTGTATTTTAGCTAATTTAGGTATTTATTATTATAATCTTACATGAACATCACAGTAATGGCAGCTTTTTAAGTACATTAGCCCTTCTTCGTTGTCGACGCGATTCGAAAGAATGAGGGATTTTCTTTTTATATTTTCCCTAGTCAATGGATAGATGACGCTGAACTTGATATGTTACTGCAATGAACGGAACGTCACGTCATTTTTTTATTTTTTTCACTTGGATGTAATTTTGAGATCGTAAAACAAAAAGTACATGTCATGTCATTGTCAGTCACATCACATCACACAAATGGCATTTTGAAAATAAATAACAACAAGGAAAAAGAAAAAAATATTCATTTAACAGTCTTTTTAATTTATGAGTTTTCCACGCCAAAAAGAAAATGTCCCAAAAGAAAAAGAAGAGAAGTCTGTGCCTCGTGGATTTGTGCAAAAATGAAGGCATACATCTTTTTCCTAGAGTAACATCGTCAGTTCAACGCCATCTATAGAGCCCTTGGAAACTACTTTTTTTTTTAAAAAACTCCAAAAAGAAAACCTCCCATTCCAACTACAAATGAAAATCAATCTTGCCACTAAGAAATAAAGATGCAATTCGATTGACTTGACGTTGTCATGGCCATCGTGTTTTGTTTTTCATCCAACCATAGATAATAACATGTTTTATGTCTTATGTCATAGTGGTAAGGTTGATTTTCACTTGTAGTTGGAATTCGTTCGAATCACTTTGCATTGCATGAGTAAAGTCCCTAATCCTAAATATCGGATCCTAAAGGGGTTTGCAACTTTTTGGCATCAATCTTTTTTTTTTCTTTCGCCTGTAATGAAATTTTGGTCATTAGTAGACCATGACCTAAGAAGTTCGTAAAAAATAATAAAAATATCTAAACCGTAACTAACCAGAGATATGACGGTCTTTATTTTGTTCTAATCTGGAGTTATTTTTAGTAGGTAGTACAAAATACAAACCACCATAATCTCTGGTTGGTTACGGTTTAGAAACTTATTTTTTTTTCTATGGACTTCTTAGGTAGTAGTCTAATTATGGCCAAAGTTTCATCACTGGCGAAAGAAAAAAAAAATGATGCCAAGGTCCGAACTAAAAGTTGCGAACCCCTTTAGGAAGGTGGAATACCCCCTATACCGTATTTAGCTAGCTCAGTCCGCTATCAAGGCCACACGACACTTTCAATCCAGGGCACATAGAATTTTACCCTGGTGTAGATTCCTGGTTGCCCGGAGTACCCACAGTTGCGGCCGTAC
Organism: Agrotis segetum; assembly: GCA_036375495.1. NCBI lineage: Eukaryota > Metazoa > Arthropoda > Insecta > Lepidoptera > Noctuidae > Agrotis > Agrotis segetum. Next base: position 1,372,080 of record JAQSVV010000037.1, on the reverse strand, counting down.
GAGGTGACTCCTATGACGGTGTGGAGGCACTTCGAGAGGTAGGGCTTCGCTTGGAGGGGACCGCCGCTGTCACCCTGTTGACAAACATAGAGTTAGGGCTGAGTTTTCAATAGTCTGTGCCCTTTTTTTTTTTTAGAAATCATCAAATGAGTCTTCCCACCCCGGCCAGGGCGGGAGGGACTGTCAGACTTGTACTGAATAAAATCCACGATGTCCTTCAATAGCCCTTTACGTTCCGGGGTCACGGTGATGGAATAAGTCCCGCGACCATAGTTTGTACCCTTTTTTTTCTTTTTTTTTTAATGTGGTAAAATCATCAAATGATTCCTCCCACCCCGGGCAGGGCGGGAGAGACTGTCAGACTTGTACTGACTAAAATCCACGGTGTTCTACAACAGCCCTTTACGTTCCGGGGTCACGGTGATGGAATAAGTGTCCCGCGACCATAGTTTGTACCCTTTTTTTTTCTTTTTTTTTTAATGTGGTAAAATCATCAAATGAGTCCTCTCACCCGGGCAGGGTGGGATGGACTATCAGACTTGTACTGACTAAAATCGCCCTTTACGTTCCGGGGTCACGGTGATAGTCTGTACCCTTAACACAAGTTTTCACTCTTTTACTTTACAGCGTCTTTCCAGTATTTACAGCGTTTGTTGTATGGAAAAATGGAACAGCGCCTCTGGTGTGCGAAGAAGGAACTAATTTTTTCCTTGGAAGTTATCAATTTGAAATATTCAAAGTTCCAGTTTACTTTACGTCTCAAATACTGGAAAATCTTGCTAAGGTTACATAGAGCCTAAAATGTCAGACAAAGAAAAGTAGAAGTTTTTCGGTAAAAGGCTCTTTTAAATGGAAGTTATATTTTGGATTTATCCGTAGCAAAAGCATAACGGGACTTAGAATTGAAGTTTTGTATACCTATTGAAAATAAAAATGCAGTGTTTGTATTTTAGCTAATTTATTTATTTATTATAATCTTACATGAACATCACAGTAATGGCAGCTTTTTAAGTACATTAGTCCTTCTTCAAAAATCAACCTCGCCACTAAGAAATAAAGATGCAATTCGATTGACTTGACGTTGTCATGGCCATCGTGTTTTGTTTTCATCTACCCATAGATAACAACGTGTTTTATGTCTTATGTCATAGTGGTAAGGTTGATTTTCACTTGTAGTTGGAATTCGTTCGAATCACGTTGCATTGCATGAGTAAAGTCCCTAATCCTAAATATCGGATCCTAAAGGGGTTTGCAACTTTTGGCATTAATCTTTTTTTTTTCTTTCGCCAGTATAATGAAATTTTGGTCATTAGTAGACCATAACCTAAGAAGTTCGTAAAAAAAAAATAAAAAAATTCTAAACCGTAACTAACCAGAGATATGACGGTCTTTATTTTGTTCTAATCTGGAGTTTACATTACAAGCGAATCCTCGCGGTGATTTTTAGTAGGTAGTACAAAATACAAACCACCATAATCTCTGGTTGGTTACGGTTTAGAAACTTATTTTTTTTTTCTATGGACTTCTTAGGTAGTAGTCTAATTATGGCCAAAGTTTCATCACTGGCGAAGAAAAAAAAATGATGCCAAGGTCCGAACTAAAAGTTGCGAACCCCTTTAGGAAGGTGGAATACCCCCTATACCCTATTCAGCTAGCTCAGTCCGCTATCAAGGCCACACGACACTCTCAATCCAGGGCACATAGAATTTTACCCTGGTGTAGATTCCTGGTTGCCCGGAGTACCCACAGTTGCGGCCGTACGAGGTGACTCCTATGACGGTGTGGAGGCACTTCGAGAGGTAGGGCTTCGCTTGGAGGGGGCCGCCGCTGTCACCCTGTTGACAAACATTATAGACGTAGGGCTAATTTTTCAATAGTCTGTACCCTTAGCACGAGTTTTCACTCTTTTACTTTACAGCGTCTTTCCAGTATTTACAGCGTTTCTTGTATGAAAATATGGAACAGCGCCTCTGGTGTGCGAAGAAGGAACGGATTTTTCCTTGAAAATTGTCAAAGTTCCAGTATACTTTACGTTTCAAATACTGAAAACTCGTGCTAAGGGTACAGTCACGAGCAATAACATGTGTACACTTAACAAAATTCAAACGCAAATTAATAGTAAAATACTGGTTTCCGCTTTGAAATAAGACCTATTTCGTAATATGGCTTACAAGATAGAAGTCTAATGAAAAGGCAAAAGTTTAATCAATATGGTAGCAGAACATCGCTTTTGAATACTGCTTAGTGTATACATACTATTGCTCGTGACTGTACAGATAACTTTTAAGTGAGGTATAAAAATGGCGGTTTGAAAGCTTATCTATTATAGAAAATATGTCAAACCGCCATTTTAATTCCTCAGATTAAAGTTACTTATCTGTTTATTAAAAAATCAGCCCATAAAAGTAATAGTATATATATAGTATATACAGGGTTGCCGTAATATGATTACTTCCTAGAATTTGATCATTCTTAGCAACACTATCAAAATGGTGTAATAATACAGGATGTATTTTTATTCCAAATTCAGCGGGTTCAGTTCCTGGCCAGGATTATTGATTTTTCTAAAATCCAATGATGCAGTTTTAGTTTTCGTCAAAATCGGCCTCGAGACTCCTTTCAACGTTTTTTCATATTCCTCATAGCATAGGACATTTTTTCACATTCACTCTGTATATTGTGGTTATTTAAAGTCGCTATGATGCGGATGTGGGTGACTTTAATTTTTGCCCCTCCCTCCCTCCAAAAAAAGGGGAAAATACAAGTAGAGTTCTCAAAAACACGAACGTACCTCACAGGTATCTTTGCCGCCCACCTCGTCTCCGTAGCACATCTGTATGGTGCCATTAAAGCCGGCGAGCAGGTGCCGATGTGGTGGGTAGTGCACCGCACAAGATTCCTCATAGAACGATTGTAGAGCTACCTGTAAAGACATTAATTTCTTCTCAAAGACATTAAACTACGAGCAATAGACGGGACATCACGAAGAAAGTTGTGATCCAAAACTTATTACCAATAGGTAAAAAGTCGCTCAGTCTAGTAGTCGCGTTGCTATGCAACGCTAGATAGTGCTACTGACGCACAGCATCAACAATTTTGTGTGACAATTTTCCCAATGCCCGCTCTATAGGTTCTTTTAAATCTCTTTGTTTCTCCTGTATTTTGGGTGCGTTTATAAGGGCATTTTTACGGACACGGTGATTTTTGCTCAATTCCGTGGGCAATTTTTTTTTTTCACATTATTACTAATTGTATATCACCAAAATAAAATGCATATTTTTTTAAACAAAATGGTGCTAATTTGCCAGTAATTACTCCAGTAGTTTATGAAATCATTTTTGAGTGCCATGGAATTGAGAAATTTGACCACAGAATTTAGAATTATACATATTCTACGTAACCGGGAAAGACAAATTCAATTTAAAAAAAAACATTCAGGAACATAATTATTATTTTAGCAGTTTTTGGTAGTTTAGTTATGTCAGTTTATATTGAGTCTACCTTGAGAGAGATTCCTTTAGTTTTCATGCTTAGTTAACTAACTTTTAGTCAAATCATTTAAATGAGCATTTTTATTAAACTTATATGGTAAAATGTATTTTATTAAGCATTTTCGTTAAACCTATAAATTACAAACAAGAGACATGAAGTATAGACGTCAAGTCAGTTTCATTTATGAAACCGCAGAAAGTAATAGACATAATCGAAGTTTTCGGGTGTATATTAGTCACGTCAATTTTTTACTCAAAAATTACTGAATGTATTATAATGAAACTTTGCAGCAATAAAGTTTATACATTTGAATAAAATATAGGCTATCATTATACGATCTTCCGAGGCTCGAGTAGCAGTCGCGGTAGTATTAGCTAAAATCAGATCTTGCAATTGCAACGTCAACTCTAGATATACATTATGTGTCTATAATGTTGTGTAAAAGGTTTAAAGAAACCTTTTACACATATAGACACATAATGTATGGCGTAAACTACTTTACCATGACAAATTGTGAAGCAAGTGACTTTAAACCTCATATAAACCGAGATTAGTTACATGGGTAAACCATTGTTCTCAATTCCGTGGACACCAGGACACAAAATTGAGAGCCACGGAATTGAAAAATATCGTACTTATCAAAATAACTTTTTACTGTTACGACTTTAAACAAATTAAATGAAACACCCATGCTGGTGTCTAGTTAAACTTCAGTCTAAGGAAACAAAACATGTTTAAAAATAAAACATTCAGAAGATATCTTTGGCACGGTATTGAGAAAAGACCCCGAAGTAAAGACACGGAAACAGGTACTCTCCTTCGAAAATCGAAAAAAAACACAGCACACCACACATGCACTCACATGGCCTGCTCGGGAGCACCTGACAGTTTACAAGAATCGAATGGTGATGTCCAGTTCGCGGGTATTTAGTATCGTAATCAAGTGTTTTTTGTATGACAGGGAAATGACTCATTGGACTGGGACAAATCTTTACGCATCCACAAATATAACAAAATAAGCAATTACAGGTTTATTTATAGTCAATATCGCTTGGTTAGCTATCCATATACCCAAGAATATCAAAAGTTTGCTTGAAATTCAGCTCCATTAAAAAATATAAAATATTTTACATTCGATTTCGGAAAAGGGACAGGTCAAAATCAGCGAAATTACACCCGTTTTTTCACTTCAGATTTTTTTTAAAGAAAATTAAGAAGTGGTACGGAATTTATGTTATGCTCTCCAGTTAGGATATAGACTGGGACGTACGCTTAAAAATTTTGGGATGCGTATGTAACTTCTAAGCATGTTTTTTTTAAAAGGACAAAAAAAATTGCCCTCTTCGTAGAAATGCCCATAAACATTAAGGCTGGTTTTCCACCAGAGATTTGCTGTGCTATGTTGCTATGGATGCGTTTGATATCCACCAATCATATTCATTGGTTTACATAGCACAGCACTTGTGGAAACTGATTCAACGAAGACATGGATGTGTGCTACGGATACGGTCGTCTTCCTTTCTATCGATACATCGCATAGCTCGAGCTGCACTGTTTCTATCGATACATCGCATACATCGATGTATTCGTTAGTCCCGCGACTCCGGCAGGCTTTGGCCCTCTAAGGGCCCCGTCATTGTGCTAACTCGCTCCACCGTGTCCTCTAAGGGTTGATGTTACGGAAAAGCACTTTTTGTTTGTGTTTGTGGCTCTACACTACTCGCGAAGTTGGTCGAAGTTGAACGAATACGATAGTGTCGAAGGGCACTCGCTTCGCTTCGTGCAACATCGGCTCGCTTCGGGCGACTTCCATTTGTTGTCGGTTTTTGCGACCGGGTCAAAGGGTACAATGGAGCTCCTCGCGAAGTTGCACGAGTGTGTAGTCACATACTTCGGGACTTCGATCAACTTCAACGAGTACTTCGTCGAGGCAACTTCGCGAGTAGTGAAGAGCAGGCTTAAAGGGATCAACAACCACACCTAAGGTTGCTGGAACTCAATGCTAGTCGTAGATAATTACTCACAGCTTGCAATGTATCAGCTAACTGCATGTTATGGCCCAGCGCTCCCCATCCTGTAGCAGTCACCACGCCAAGGAACTGATCATCGATGTTCAGGCACGCCGGGAACACATGCAAGTTGAATTTCACCCTGGAAACGATAAATAAAGGGCTTCACACACAGCAGCTATAGTATGTTCTCTATGTTAGGGGTTTTGGTTTCCGCACTTAGTCCTTCATGTGGACCATTGTGCGTGGGCCATAGTGGCCTTTGGTGGCTTATTCCAACCAGCCCACCTCCCTCCAGAAGTTGATCAGGTTCTTTGGTCTGTGGAGAACATCTGTGTAAGTCCTGGGTGTCCCGAGGGTTTCTGTCCTGATCTGTGTGACACCTGTGCACTCGAAGAGCACATGCGCGACGGTTTCCTCAGTCTCCATGCATGCCCAGCACAGGGGGCTGTCCAGCAGCTATAATGTAAAGATGTACATTATAGCACGATACATCTCATTACATCTTTCCATAGAGATTCGAAGATGTAAAAACATATATTATAGCTGTCGCGTGTGGTCTCCTGACGATTTCTATGGAAAGATGTAATGAGATGTATCGAGCTATAATGTACATCTTTACATTATAGCTGCTGTGTGTGAAGTCCTTAAGGAGATCATACTAAGATCTTTGACAAGCGGCGACATCTCGCGCCCGGAAATGGTCAAAGCCATTTGCCAGACTTTGAGAATAGACCGAACCTTCCCTAAGGACTTTAAGAATGGCTCGATGCGACGAGATTCGAACGAATTCCAACTACAAATGAAAAGCGAAGGAGGAAGCGGTACGCGTGAGTGAGAGGACAGCGTCCTCCTATCGCCCATGGCAATGGACGTCGTGAGGCGATTTCCGTCCTACGTGGGCATGACGAATAATGGGTGACTCGACGTCCAAAATCAAAATCAAATCGTTTATTTCAAGTAGGCCAGTTACAGGCACTTTTGAATTGTCAAAAGACAAAATTAAAATAAAATAGTTTAAAAATAGTTACGGTGCTACAGTCCCAGTCACAAGACATAAAAACTGTGAAAATACTGTAGATGCCCATTCCAAAGCGTAGATCTCTATGGAGAAGAACGGGCAAGAAACTCCATGGACACTATTTTTCAATCGCCAAAATTATAACAAAATCTTTGTTACATCAGTCCGATCATTGACTATGCCCAGGGTTGACAGCACGTTCTGTTCTGAGCTGTCAGTAACAGACACAGAAGGGCAAAGCCTGCCCGTCCTTCGACCCGGATATTCGGATGCACCGTGAGTTATCAAGTGCGACAGTGTTGCCCTTATCACATAATAGGGTAGTTTCCAGGGTCAAAATAATTACATTCTATTTAGTCCGTATTTTAGATTATAAAAAAATATTGGACACGTATTTTTTCTTTTTTTGATTAAACAAAAAAGAACAAAGATAATAGCCTATTTAAGTTACCTGTGACGTCACACGTAACTTTAATAGGCTATATCTTTGTCATTTTTGATCTAATTTACAAATAAAAAAATACGTGTCCCTTATTTTTGAATAAATCTAAAAGACGGACTAATTACATTTTTTTAGGCAACTAGCCTATTAGTGAAGTGCTGTTGTTAACTTTGCAAATCAAGGACAAATTCTGAGTAGGTACTAGAAGTTAGCAAACTCAAAAAAAAAAAGAACTTTGAAAAAAAACATATTGGGTCCCGAGACTGTCTGATCAGGTAACTATGACCCTGGAACGTAAAGGCCTATTGAAAAATCACCGTCGATTTAATCAGTATGAGTTTGACAGTTCCTCCAGTCGTGCTCTGCGCGGGAGGACTCATTCGACTTAGCACTAGCACGATAAAAAAGAAAATCCCCGTTTTACCTCGTGTTTGTTTCTAGCAATGCTATGTCGTGGTACTTTGAAGGCGCGTGGTACTCAGGATGTGGTACTATCCGTGACACGTGGTAGCGATGCCACTCTTCGGGTGGATCCGTGCGCTTCAGAATACCCATCGCCACGTAACGGACTTTACCTCTGAAAAATAAAATTGAATTATAAAAGTCAGATTATGGCCGATGGGGTCGAAAAGTACTAGAGTGGAGACCACGGACTAGCAAGCGCAGCGTAGGACGTTCATCAACAACCTTATAAAGGTCGCCGGAAGACGCTGGATGCAGGTCGCTTCCAACCGGTATATGTGATCTAAAGGGGAGCCCTGTGTTCAGCAGTGGACGAAAAAACAAAACTTTTCTTTGGGAAGTCGGTGGTTTTTTTATAAATTTCATTGTTTTTTTGCCACCGACTTCCGAAAGAAAAGTTTTGTAGGTTATTTTACCCTTTTTTGTGGTCGTTTTTGAAGAAGGTTATTTTTTTTTTTGAAAAATATTTTATTTTACTCTTTAAATATTCAACCAAAATTCTTGTCAAATACATCATTTTCTTACATGTTCACTAGAATTTTGTAATCCGTAGCACCGGTAATACGAGTAACATCGTTAACATCTGTTTCATTCCTTCCCTATCTCAAAAACTACGGAACCGATTTTGATGAAACTTGCAGTATTCCTTAAGTTGAACGATACCTACAAGAATGACTTAAATCGGACGTGTAGTTACGGAGATATGCGAACACAAACCTAAATTCAGTCGATGCCGACTCCTTACTAGAGGAGTTGTATCTTCCATCATCAACTCAGATTCATGAGATGATGATTTCCATACGCAAGTACTTGAATTACTTCATAAGATTTGCGTAAAACTATGTCTGAGTCAATAAAATTTGAGGGTTGCCCTCGATTTCTCCAACATCCAATCATCAGATCCTGATTTCGTGACTATGGGACCACTCCAGAAGTATCTCCTTTCGAACAAAAAAATAATTTTGAAAATCGGTCCACAATTCACGGAGTAATCGGGCAACATATACACAAAAAAAAAACCGTCGTATTGATAACCTCCTTCTTTTTGAAGTCGGTTAATAATAAATATAGTCATGTTGTATAGCCTTCCGCGATAAATGGACTGTCCAACACAAAGATTTTTTCAATTCGAACCAGTAGTTCCTGAGATTAGCGCGTTCAACCAAACAAACTCTTCAGCTTTATAATGTTAAAAGTATAGATAGTTATACTTACAGCACAGCACTAGAGATGCAGTGTCCAGCTGTCAGAATGAATCTATCACTGATGAGGGAACCACCACACAGCCACTGAGCCGAGTCTATGCCTCCGCCGTAGCCCAAAAGCGCCTGGAAATAAGTAATAAAATAATCCAGTAATCATGTTTTAGAGAAGCTCGTGGCTAAATAATTACAGCAGCACAAGCCAATGTTCCCGGTTAAGCCGCGCTTACCGAGGTTGGTCTATCGGTGGGTGACCATCTGTCATAGCGAGTTTCCTCCGTGCCTCGGAAAGGACGTAAAGCCGTTGGTCCCGACTGTCATATGTAGATCTTTGACAGTCGTTACTATTAGTCAGAAGCTCTAAAGTCTGACAACCAGTCTTACCATGGGATATTGTATTACACAATAACAGTTGTGGAAGTCCGATAGGTTGTCGCTCCATGTAAAATACTGATATTCAGCTGCATCTGGTTCGGCCGGAAGCCGACCAAAATATTAGTTGGCAAAAGGCAGGCAGATGAGTGTCAAATTCCCACTTAAGTAGCCTTGTAAAAAGACGGAAATACTACTAGAAAGAGCAGTGATAGTCCAGTGGTATAGGCCCCGACATACGAGTTTTAGTTTGTGGCTTTGAACCTTATAACCAGAATACATTTCACCAACACTGCTCTAAAAACGATGAAAATATCGTGAGGAATCTGGCATGTCCTAGAACCAATAATTAGAAGACATGTGTTATTTACCAACCCACATTGTGCCCGCGTGGTGGATTATGACCCATTCCCGAGAGGAATCCCACTACTGGGACTCAGGACTCTTCACTGTTCTCACAGTGAAGAGTCCTGAGTCCCAGTAGTGGGATTAATGCTAAATATCTGATGATGATAACTTATAGGCCTGCCACACGCACAAGCTTCACCACAGTTCTTCCTGCATGCTTCTCGCATGAAAAAACAGTACACGGTCGGCAACACTAAAGCCCGTCATCCACCAAAGCGGAGAGGAGAGGAGATGTGTTTGAATAACCAATCAGATGTCCACATCTTCTCTCCGCTTAGCTTCAGACACCTCTCCTCTCCGCTTTGGTGGGTACCGGGCCTTACGCAGACAAACCTGAAGTGGAAGTGGAAGGCCCTCTAAGACTTACCATATGCGGGAACTGTCCCCTCCTCGCATCAAAGCCGATATGCGCGGCGTACACTCCATACGGCACGCGAGGTCCACCTTGTGAATACTTGTAACACTGTTCCTCCTCATGCCAGTATTTCAACAGCCCCGAAGTTCCGCAGCCCTCAAACGGCAGCTTGGCGAGGTGTTCTAGACAAACTGGGGAGGAGAGGAGTTTTACTAAACGTTCTGGTGGCCTTACATGACGTCATAAAGAGTTAAGAGAGTCATCCATTGTGGGAAAGAGACACAGCTCTACAAGTAGTCCAGCCCAAAGTGGAATTAAGCTGCAAACAAATTATCGGACGCGTCCGTCAGCCGCGGCTGAGAGATGCGGCTTATTCATTATCTATTAGCCAGTACCCTTAGCACGAGTTTTCACTCTTTTACTTCACATCATCTTTCCAGTATTTACAGCTTTTCTTGTATGACAAAACGGAACAGTGCCTCTGGTGTGCGAAGAAGGAACTATTTTTTTGCTTGAAAATTGACACTTTGAAATTGTCAAAGTTCCAGTTTATTTTACGTCTCAAATACTGAATCTCGTGCTAAGGGTACATTACATTTATTACTACACTATGCAGACTGTCGGTCGTAAGACGCGGACGTGACCTTGAGCGTTCGGACGTTCGAACAGAATCTGGCCGACTGCCGTCCGAACTACCGAGCACACTGCTAAGCCGCGGCCCTCAGCCGCGGCTGACGGACGCGTCTGATAGTATTCCCAACTTTACCCTCGCTTAGACGGTTGTTAGGCCAACTGGCTTTGCTAAACAGCCAGATCGGCGTGTGTCAACCTGCTATAGCTTGATGTGCCTTTTGTAAAACGTCAACTTGAGACATTTTTAGGGAACGAAAAATTCAGCTGCTAGTAGGGTTCGAACCTTTGTCTTCTGGATAGGTACCCCAGACGCCCAATAAGACGCACAATGTTGAAAGAGTCTATTGGTGAAAAGGCCATTAAATGAATCGTTCTGTCGATGTCGGTGATACGTCCAATGATGAACCGGTCGTCGGTGAATCGGGGCAGAATCGCCTTAACCAACTAGGCTAGGCCATCGCAAGCACTATGCTCGAAGTTGAATTTCTCATTCCCTTGTTTTTTGAACGCACATCGAGAGTCCAGCGATGAGATTTCTTATAGAGAATAAATATCATGGCTGAGACTTAATCATCACGACAGCAAACAATGTCGATCAACTTATGAATACGAACCATCGTAAGCTTTTCTTCCTGTCCTGAAATGTATTCCTCCTGATTTGTCGACTATGGCTTCACTGAAAAGAAAATGAAGTTTTGAAGGTGTAGCAGTTCGGAATTATAAACATACAGACAGACAGACACAAGCGACATTGTTTTATAGATGTACAAAGAAGTTTGGATATAAATACTTACTTACTCTATATGTTTAACTTTTTCGCAGTCAGTACAGCAAACTATAGGCGTTTTTCCTTGGAATGAGCAGATCTGGAATATTAAAAAAAGAAATTCAATTCGGATTCAGCTGAATATCAATATGGCCGACTTCTAAAACAAACGCTAAAAGTACAAAACATCTTAAATGAAGGAATCTTCTTCTTCCTTCCCTTAATCCACTCTACTTGTGGTCGTCGCAACACGTTTTCTTCTGTCCCCTATCAGACGTCGCAGTATCATTTACAGCTTGGCCAGAACGGATTGAAATGGAACTAATTTTTTTGTTTGTTGACAACGTTTTAAAATCTTTGACATTTGATGTATACAAAGAACGCAGGTTTGTTATATTTATTATTGTGCCATAAAACTAACGTAATAAGTGAAAAATAATAAAACAAAATCATTCAAAGTGCTGGTAGCGAGAGCACAGTAGCTACTTCCGGTTTTCTACTGTTTTTTGCCAAGCTGTACCTCTTTTTCCTTCCATCCATCTTTTCTTTGCCTTCCTCTTCCTCTCCATTCATCAACATTCATACTCATCACTCTCTTAGTCACATGAGTGTCATATAATATCCCACATGTCGAGACAGATTACAAAAAATAACAATTTAATTAATATCTGTTTTACTTCTACTAAATCAAACTTAGGATATGCAAAAATCGGGCATACGGACGACGAGTAATAGGCGACTCGCTGTCAGACCATGGATCATGCCCGGGTCGACGGACGGCGCGTTTTGTGTTCCACGCGCACCTCAAAGAGTGTCAGCACAATGACGGGGCCTCCTATTGAGGTCCAAGCCTGCCAGGGTTGCGGGTCTAACGAATTACCGTGACCCCGAAATGTGCCTAAAGGGCTATTGAAGGACACCGTGGATTTTAGTCAGTACAAGTCTGACAGTCCCTCCTGCCCTGCACTGGGTAGGAGGACTCATTTATTTTGATGATTTTACCCCGTTAGAATAGGAAAAAAAGCTGTTCCTGGGTTTCAACCCCGCTGCTTGGCTACTATTGATGATAGCACAGTTTGTCATACAATATGGTATTGTCAATTTAACCTCGTGTTAGCAACTAACTCTGAGTTTAAAAGATAACTCGGGTTCCGGCAAGTGGGCCTAACCCGTTTAGATTAGCATAGATTTAACTGACCTTTTTTTTTTTTTAGGTGGTAAAATCATCAAATGATTCCTCCCGCCCTGGGTGGGACAGAAGGGACTGTCAGACTCTTACTGACTAAAATCCACCCGTGTTCCTTCCTATGCCCTTTACGTTCCGGGGCCACGGTAACCTGGGTTAAGAAAAACCCGCGACCCCAGCAGGCATTTGGCGCGAAACACGACGCGCCGCCGACCCGGGCTTGGTCCTTGGTCGGACGGCGAGCTAGATTTAACTGACCTGTGGATATTCCCTTTTTTTTACATCTCCGACCATAGACAAGCACTGACAAGCGTTGATGCAGGTTCCGTTCTTTCCCCGCCCGTCGTAACATTGTGATCCTGTGATGAAATCATGACCATCATTCTGCTTAGCCCTTTCCACTCAGTTACTGGCTGGGAGCAGTGGTGGCCCAGTGATATCGGTCTCGACTTACGAGTTGTAGGTTTGTCGTGGGTTCGAACCCAGCCAGGCGCATTTATTTGTGTAGGTACTTTATTTCGTCACCACTGCAATCTAAACGGTGAAGGAAAACATCGTGAGGAAACCGGCATGTCCTAGAACCAAAATATGAATATGACGTCTACCATCCCGCACTGGGCCCGCGTGGTGGATGATGGCCACTCCCTCTAACAGAGAGGAGGCCTGTGTCCCAGCAGTGGGTACATTTATACGCTGATGATGATGACTGGCTATATAGTCAAAATAGCGTTTGTCAACTGGACTCCAGTTGCATGAGAAGCGAAGTGCTAAAGTCCTCCAGGCTCATCATCTGTCTGCCTTTTCCCAACGATACTTTGGTCGGCTTCCAGTCGAACCAGATGCAGCTGAATATCAGAATTTTACATGGAGCTAAATCTCCAGGCTAATATGCATAATAATTTAAGTAAGTTATAACTTGAATCGAAAATTGAAATCTTTTTGTTACGGTAGATATTTTATTATGTTATCTTCTTCTTTTTAGATTCTTTAGTTGCAAACATGTAGATTTAGAATATGAAACAAAAAAACAGCTCAAGAGTTATGATATAAAAAAAAAAACAGTTTAAATGCTAATGATCACAAACTTTTTTTGACATACCGAACAAAATTTAACATCTACAAAATGACAATTTACTTACCTTCCTCCGCGTCAAAATCACAATAAGACGAATAAAAATTGAAAACTAACACATTCATAATAATAATGAAATATTTATTTTTCATCATAAATTAAAAATAAAATGTAATCTACACAACTCACGGAGCGGCATCACCACGAAGGCTTAAATTAAAACTGACTATTTCTTGCTTAATTACGGATTCACACATTATTATTTTGATCATGATGATTCTTATGATAAAAAAACCGGCCAAGTGCGTGTCGGGCCACGCACAGTGTAGGGTTCCGTAGTTGCCCATCAAAATACTTATGCGAACTAACTAAACTGATTCGCTGAATTTAATTTTAAAAAGAAGAATTTTTAAAATCGGTTCAGGAGTCTTTGAGAAATCGGGGAAAATACATTAGAAAAAAGATTACAACGAATTTAGAACCTCCTCCTTTTTTGAATTTAGTTAAAAATAGTTGACGATAAAAACCTATCTATCCCCAAAAAACATACCTATAAAAGCTGTAAAAATAAAGTTGACAAACTTACATTTGCAGTTGTCTCCGATACATTTTGTTTAAGAAAATATGATATCAAGTACATTTTATAAGTTGGTCGACTATTACTCGTAAAGTTGTAAAGCCTACTTAGTCATGATAATTTTCTTTTAAACTTCGTTATATATACTACTATTGTGAATTTTTTCACACCCCCAAACATAACCGTTTAGCTGGTAGAGGGGGGGGGACACTCGAATCGAGCAAAATTTAGCACTTTAAAGCTTAATATTTCACAAACGAATTTTTTTATCAAAAAATTGTTAATGAAAACTATCATTATTTTTTAAAGGCCTATTTAATGATACCCCACACTAAGGGGTACGCGAGAAAAAAAAAATCCTCACTTTACGTGTAAGTACTGGAGGTACCCTAAAAAAAAATATTTTACGAGATTTTATTTTACCACTTTTTCGGCACAACAAATCCGCATATTTACACCAAATTACAGCTCTCTAGTACTGTGCGTCTCTGAGCTAAACTGCGGACAGACGGACGGACGGACGGACGGACATGGCGAAACTATAAGGGTTCCTTGTTGACTACGGAACCCTAAAAAATGTGCGAAAAAACTGGTCATGTTTTTGTGAGGTCCGGCTTAGAATCGCCTTGTGCTAGGTCATTAGGAAAATTGGTGCGAGCCTGGCTAGCGTCTTCAACGGGGACTATCAAATCGTGGCCTGCGATGTAACTACTAGCGTCTGATCATAAGTTTTGTCACATATGGAAAGTTAAATAAATGACACAATAAGTTACGTACTACAACCATTTATTTATAAAATGAAAGGATATAAATACAGATTTAAACTACATTAAAATAATTCGAAATGTCCTCCTCTTGCTTCGATACAACTCTTCAATCTGCAAGGCCAGTCATCAATCGAAGCATGCACGACATTCATGACAATATCGGCGACTGCTTTAATTAGGGATGCTTTAAGTGACTCCAAATTGCGATGAGGTTTAGCGCAAACCTTCTCCTCTAAGTGCTGCCATATTTTGTAATCCAGGGGATTCAAGTCTGGGCTGGAGGAAGGCCAATCCTCGTGCCTGATAAAGTCGATTCCACGGTTCGTGAGCCAGTCTTGGGTACTTTTCGCCTTATGAGCCGGCGCAGAATCCTGCTAGAATACCCAGTGCCTGTTTTCGAACATTGTTTGTGAAATAGGTTCCACAATGTTTGTTAGGACTGTGTTTTGATATACGAGAGGACTGGTTTTCACTCCTTTTTCACAAAAAAAAACACCTCTGTTGGACCCAAATAGGACACCCCAAGCCAAACCATGAATGCCGAAGGATGATGACCACGCTGAACACGTGGTCATCTTCACTCTAGTGACGAAGCGAGCATATGACAACACAAGCTGTGACCCATAACACAAGCTCTGCTTAGCTTGGGACTGGATGGCATTGTGTGATAGTTGTGAAAAAAAAACAATCATAGTTTCCTGAGATTACGCGTTATCCAACAAACAAACAAACTCTTCAGGTTTATAATAATATTAAATTATTCACCTCATATCAAAGAAATAGGCAGATAGAACGCTCAGAACACGCAAGTGGGTCCACCAAAGTTAATACAAAATCAAATCGAATTACATTCTATAATGTTTTCTTTGTTTTTGAGAACAACTTTTACACTGGATAAAGACACGTGACGGCATATTTTGGCAAACAACAACAACGACGCGCAGCTTGGTACGACGCGTAGCTTAGTACTGCCGCGACTTTGTATCAGGCGCGGTCGCAGCCTGAAATTTTGGGGGGGGTCACTCACCACACTAATAAAAAAAAATAGGTATCTGGAATAATAGTACATTACTGCCGCGGCCTATAATGGCTACTTTGCTGGTCGCACTGATGATGGCCGACAGCGCAGCCTAGCGCAGCTCCAGGCCGACACAGCGCGGTCAGCATGCACCACTTGATGGACGAGCTGAGATAAAGGCCGAGGCCGTAGGCCGAGGCCTTTACAGCGAGGACAGCAAGGGCTGCATGATGGCCAAGCTGGAAGGCCTAGAGCGTAGCTAAGCTAGCTGGAGGCAATCATAGCGTGACCAGCGAAGCAGACATAGTGGGCCAAGGCTTGTATAGTGCTTTACTCAAAAATGCAAGTACCTAACCTACATAAAACCAGCAAGTGATTTAAATAAAATATATATTAATTAACTAGAAATTTAATTAAAATAACAATTATGAAAAATACAGTTTCTAAAATTCAACACCGACTTTCCCGGTTTCATATTACTTATTAATAGTTTGCGATAATTTTAATGCGATGTTTGACTGCATTTCATTTATTACTTCATTTACATAAAGCAAAAAAGTCACTAAATGAAAATAAAAAATTCACTGAACCGCGCTTTTGTTCCTTTTTTGTTTTTTTTTTTTTTTAATATGGAATGCAATCTTTTTGTGCCTACCTCTTTAAATACAAACAGCTGTGTTTTAAATAAAACCTTTTTGCATTTGTTTTTTTAAAACGTTGAAACGTCAGAATAGCGGCCGGCAATGTTTTGCCGACCTGTTAGAGCGGCCAGCAAAAACATTGCTGGCCGCTCCTTGAAACAGACCCGCAAAGTCGACTTTGCTCAAACAAAGTTGTCAAAATAATGACCACATTACATGCATTTTTGAGTAAAATAAACATTATTGCACAAGACCTATTGCATATTGCAAAAGATGTCAGCAAACCATTTTATCTTGTTTAGGGGATAGTTAGAAATTTTCTAATAATATTTGTCAAATTTTTGAGATATTTCAATGTGACCTTAGATTTTGGGGGGGGTCATGTCCCCTGTGACCCCCCCCTTCGGACCGCGCCTGCTTTGTATTCGATTTTGATTTTGTATTAACTTTACGCTATAATTATCTGCCTATTTCTTTGATCTGAGTTATTTACATCTTATCTGTTGCTAACCGTCATGTTAACCACAAAACTAGGACGTTACAAAAAACTTCAAAGAGGGAAGTACCGGTTTTTTATGGCAAAACCATTCTTTTTTTATAATAGCTTTTTGTAGATTCAAAATGTAATTTATTTTACTATTGATTTACAAATTTTGCGGTTTTAAAACCAGTTCAAGAGATAATTATACTTAAAATTAACATTTTACGTAATCACCAAGGTACGTATCTATCGTAAGGGGTGCTAAGACAGGAAACCTCCACGTGCGCCCGTGGACTGGAGTTCCCTATCGGATACCTCCGGGGGGAAGACCAGTTTTTCGGGCCGGTGCACCCTGGGATGCGGGCAAAAACTCTTCCTTAGACACTGTGTGCCTAAGTGGTCTCTTTGCCCGTATGCGAATAGCCTGTTGTGTGGACGCTCCAACGCGTGTCCCTCTTATTAGCAGAGGGCACAGCGGCGGAGCGGGCTTGCGGATGGTGAGTGATGGGTACCTAGCTCGCCGTCCGACCAAGGACCAAGCCTGGGTCTTACCATCAGGCGAGGTAGTGATCAAACGAGACACCATTAATCTCAGCCATTGATAAAAAAATGTCGTGCAAAATGTGCTCTTGAACTTTTGCTCAATTATGCAAATTTAAAACAAGTTAATTAAAAACAGCTGGGTCATTTGGATTGGCTTACATAATAATTTGATACAAATATTGTTACTGAGTTTTACTCGCGGTTTCTCTTGTCTTAATTAAGAATGTTGTAAAGGTAAACAGATTGTATTTGTATGGTTGAAAGCGCTAATCTCAGGAACTAATAGTTAGCAGTAAAATTACCAAATGAGTACTCCCACACAGGGCAGGACGGGAGGGACTGTCAGACTTGTACTGACTAAAATCCACGCTGTCTTTCAATAGCCCTAAACGTTCCGGGGTCAGTTACCCAATAGTCCCGCGACCCCGGCAGTATTTGGCCCTGTATGGGGAGCCCCGGAGCCCCTATTGACAGGTCTTTGAGGCGTGGAACACGACGCGACGCTCCGTCGACCGGGCATGATCCATGATTGAACGGCGAGTCACCCCTTAGGCCCTAAACACACGGTGAAACGCAACTTCAACTTCTAGTTACTTTAGAGTTTCATTTGAGTTTCTGCCATAGACTCTAAGAGTGAGCGCACATGACGCAACCGTTTCAAACCGGTTTCATCGGTTGCAAGTTGCAGTTGCGTTTCACCGTGCGTGTGTATAGGGCCTTACTCGCCGTCCGCATACCCGATCCTTTCAAGTCCGTCCCTGTACTCCCTGTATACCTAACAACTTAGGTAACAATCAAACTTACTTACTTTTACTTTTTTAAATATTATTATTGGATTCATTTCGTCGTAATCTGGTCTACCAGGTTGGGTGACTGACATTTCGTCTAAATACGTGAGTACGTATTTAGACATTATCCTTGAACTTGATTGATGAAAATGATGAATAAAATGTTTATTTGTTATTTTTTGTGTGGGGCAGACCCTGTGCCTGGTTTCGCAGCTCAACTTCACTTTTTACTAGCTTATCGCTAACCTTTTCAATCATCTTGACTGCGGTTTCTGTAAACAAAATTACCAGTTTCATTGTTGATAATTCGTGGTAAAAGAAAAAACGATAAAAAAATAATTTATAATATTTCATATAATTTGTTTTAGTGCCATCTAGTGTCAGTTTATTAAATTAATTAGTTCTGCTATTCTATACTAGATGGCACTGTTCTGTTAAGTTCCACAATCTTGCATTGTGTGAATGCCGCGAATATTTAGAGGTTGAAACCTCCAAATCAAAATAGGGCTCTCCTGCTCACAACTCTACGTCTGCAACTCTTTGTTTTGTTTAATAAAATAACATTGGAAGCGATAGCTTTTCGATATTCATGTAATGCTACAAAAGTGTAGGTCTAGTGAGTTAACCACAATCTTGGAAAAATCTAAACCATGGAAGTCATAAGGGGTGACTTGGGGTGACTTCTGCCAATAGACAATAACCATGGAGAATAGAGGTAGTAAGGAGCATGGGTAAGGAGCAGTAAGGAGGACTAGGAAAAAAACATCTACGAAATTATGAAATAAATATTTTAAAAAATGATGTGATTTTAAAACTACAATTTTAAGAAAAGAATTTCAGACAATGTTAGTAATTTATTATTTCTTCTTGCTTAAATCATCACAGCATCACAGTATCAAAACGTAACTTATAACTTTAGCAGTTTAGCATAATCTGTGCCAGTGTTGCCGTTTTAGCCACTTTGTGACTAGAACTAGCGGATTTTCACCGGTTCTAGCCAAACAGAAAAACCATTTTAGCTACCAAAATAAATCTAGCCACTTCTGGCTGATTTTTCGATTGTTAAACTTTTACTAAATAACAATTAGAAGTCTACCGATTCATTAAACCAAACTACAAAAAAACAATTAAAAATATTAAAAAAACTTGCCACAATTATGTTTTGCCTGCTGAAGTTTTAAACAAAGTCACAAAAACGATCAAATCGGTCAAACAAATTCAAATACCACATACATCATCCCCCATTGACGAAGAAATTAATGAATCTCCAGATGTCACTATGTCACTGTAGATTTTGGAATTGATTATTAATTTAAACCATATAATTAAGAATATTTTTCACTAGCTGAACGTTTATTAGCTTTTTAATAATGTTAAAAACCAATTAGTATCAAAATTGTTTTATTTAACCCATTTTTCACCATGCCGAAATTATAATACTTATCAATAGTAATTGGATACCTAACAGTATCTGGCCAAAAGCACTTTAGCCACTTCTAGCCGAATTTTGAAAGAGATTTTTTTGCAAAACTAGCTACTTTTTACTTATAATTATGTGGCCACAAACTAGATTGTCCTAACGGCAACACTGATCTGTGCCAAATTGTTGTCAAACAAATTGCCAGCGTTGCCAGAAGGTTACTTTTGTAACCTTTTAGGTGATTTTTGAACTGCTATGGTTACTTTTAGGTTACACTATTGAAAAGGTTACTTTTAGGTGATTTTAAGGAATTCGTAAACATAACTTATAATTTCTTACATAGAAGCAACGTGAAACGGAACGCTTTATGTCTATGGTTTCGTTGCATGCCACCCGCGCCCCGCCGCGCCGTGTGCCGCTCGCCCCCCGCTGCCCTGCCCGTAGTCGCTACATCGTCTGTGGTCGCTACTTGGTTTGGTTTTGTTTTGTCAACGAAAGTTTTGTGTTCGTGTTTTGTTATTTTCACTCTGATGCTGATGAATAAATCAAGAAATGTGAACAAGTTCTCAAATCTCACTCATTATTGTTTCTGTAAGTCAACAAAACAAATAATATTCTGTTCTAAATGTATTCTTTTAACTTTTTAAACATTTATAATACTTTTCCAGAAAAAAAATAAAGGTTATTTTTTGTACAGACGCCAGCACATCAAGCTACCACAATCTGTCAGATTTCTTTAATAGAATTTCAACCTTATCACAAGGGTAGAAGGTTAATGTTTGATTGGTAAAATCTGACAGATTCGGATAGGTTGACCTGCTGGCGTCTGTACAAAAAGGTTACATTTTTTAATGTTTCAGGTAACTTCTGACAAGACCCGACTGGCAACACTGCAAATTGCTGTCAGTGTCAAAATCTAACAAATCAATGGAACGGAGTTAAGGTGGTTTTTGAAGTGGAAAAACCATAAAATTTACAGCTGTCCTCTGTTATTTTCCTTTTAAAATGAGCACGAATAACCGCAAGGGTCCTATCGTGGATCCTGGCGTGTGTAGATGTTGTGGTGCTGTTAAAAAGTGTCGATTATTAAACGTAGAATATGAATGGTCAGGCCAACGAGAAGTCTATGCTGATATGTTTGTCGACTGTTTTGGGCTTGTGGTTAGTTTGTTTATCTTGTTTATACTAATATCACGTCCGCTAACAGCTGCTAGAGATGTCTTGAATATGGAAATAGTCTTTTTCATGTAACCAACTGAATGATCTAATGATTTCGGAAGTGTATGTTAGAACCTACTTATTTGATCGTAAACAGCTATGTTTGTGTACCTAAATATTGATAATTTTACTATCTTCTTCTCAATACTATTATAAATTCGAAAGTCCTGATGTTTGTTACTCAATCACAGTCAATCAGAACTTTTTTTTTAACGTGACAAAATCTTCAAATACGTCCTCCCAACCTGGGCAGGGCGGGAGGGACTTTCAGACTTGTACTGACTAAAATCCACGGTGTCCTTCAATAGCCCTTTATGTTCCGGGGTCACGGTGATGATATAAGTCCCACAACCAATCAATCAGAACTTTGAAATGGTTTGTTGGGATCCGGATAATGATTGTATTATCTGGTTTAACCTAGCTAGAGGATACTTTAACCTTTGTTTGATATTCCATTCAGGTAACAGCGAGTGATCCAATATCTAATATTATTAATGAAAAAGATGAATAGATGTTTCTTTCTCTTTTACTCAAGAACAATTGAACAGATTTACATGAGTGACAGATAGTTTATAATAATAATAATATTTCACAACTATCACACAACGCCATCTAGTCCCAAGCTAAGCAGAGCTTGTGTTATGGGTACTAGACAACTGATAAACATACTTATATATTTCTAAATACATACATATTATAGATAAATCACACCCAGACACAGAACAAATGATCGTGCTCATCACACAAACATTTGTCCTGGGTGGGAATCGAACCCACGATCTCCGGCATAGCAGTCAGGGTCACTAACCACTAGACCAACAGGCCAGTCAATTTATAATCTGGATTAACACATAAATAATACTTTATATCCCTGTAGAAAGAGAGGAACTTGTATTTCACCTATTCGTAGCCTGGCACTGGGGGCACGACAATAGGGTAGTTTCCAGGGTCAAAATAATTACATTCTATTTAGTCCGTAATTTGGGTTATAAAAAAATTTGGACACGTATTTTTTCTTTTTTCGATTAAACAAAAGATAACAAAGATAATAGCCTATTTAAGTTACCTGTGACGTCACTCTGCGCGAAAAATGCCACGCATCGTGACGTCACACGTAACTTTGATAGGCTATATCTTTGTAATTTTTGGTCTAATTTACAAATAAAAAAAATATGTGTCCCTTATTTTTGAATAATCTAAAAGCCGGACTAATTACATTTTTTTGGGCAACTAGCCTATTGATTATGAAGTCTGGCGGTTAAAAAGTTTATGATTTGATAATATAGAAGAATTAATTACCATTCCACCTATTTTTTCAGCTATCAAACTTGGAGGGCGAGGAGTCTGAGCGTGTGATCTGCGCGACGTGTGTCGTTCGTCTGAGGGACGCATGCGCGTTCAGACAGCAGGTGCTCGTATGTGAGGAAAAACTTTTAAATGCAACAGTGCACATTCATGATGGTAAGATGTCCATAGAACTTTCTGTACCTTATTTAAATTATCACAATTCATATATATTTTTTTTTATTAGCTCCAAAAATGTATCCTAGGTGCGTACAGGCCATGTAACATGTTATACAACATGTAACGTTAATAGCGCAAAATCTCTCGTGGGGTAACTCAGCCCATGTTACTGAACAATGTTAGATCAAAATCTTTTGGAACAAAAAAATAAAAAAAAAAAAGATTTTTCATACTGATGGGCTCAATCAATTTCTCATATTGTATGAAAAATATATATGATCAAACATTGTTCAGTAACATGGGCTGAGTTACCCCACGAGAGGTTTTGCGCTATTAACGTTACACGTTGTATAACTTGTGTTTTATAACATGTCCACATAATGTAACCTTGTTATTTAGCATTGCAACATAAAACAGTATTGTACACATTAGAATAACAATGTTAACCATTGTTTTTTGTAGTTCTTCAGTGCTAACCGTGACTAAGTTATATAACATTGTTGTTAATATCAATTACATGTTATATAACATTCAGGGTCCACTCCAACAATTTTAGTTTATGTAATAAAAGAAAAAAAATGGGTTTAATATTTTTTGATAATCAACTAATGTAATGGTCTAATTAGAATCTTTCATTCAAATAGCAAATTGTCTTTACTGTTCCTCAAACCAGATAACGAGAACAACTTCAAAATGGAAATTGAAATAAAACAAGAGGAGGATAGCGTGCCTGTTAAAGCAGGGAATGACTCTGAGGGTGATGATGATGACACCGCTGACCCCGTGGAGGATACCGTGGAACATGATGAAGAACCAGTCTCATCATCAGGTACATAACCATAGTCCGTAACCATAATCCGTACCCATAGTCCATAACCATAGTCCATAACCATAGTCCATAACCAGAGTCCATAACCATAGTCCATAACCATAGTCCATAACCAGAGTCCATAACCATAGTCGATAACCATAACTATAGTCCATAACCACAGTCCGTAACCATAATCAATACACATAGTCCATACCCATAGTCCATAACCATAGTCCATAACCATACTCCATAACCATAGTCCATAACCATAGTCCATAACCATAGTCCGTAACCATAGTCCATAACCATGGTTCGTACCCATAGTCCGTAACTATAGTCCGTAACCATAGTCCATAACCATAGTCCATAACCATAGTCCGTAACCATAGTCCACAACCATAGTCCGTAACCGTAGTCCATAACCATAGTCCATAACCATAGTCCATAACCATAGTCCGTAACCATAGTCCGTAACCATAGTGCATAACCATAGTGCATAACCATAGTCCATAACCATAGTCCATAACCACAGTCCGTAACCATAGTCCATAACCATAGTCCATAACCATAGTCCATAACCATAGTCCGTAACCATAGTCCGTAACCATAGTCCATAACCATAGTCCATAACCATAGTCCGTAACCATAGTCCGTAACCATAGTCCTTAACCATAGTCCGTAAGCATAGTGCATAACCATAGTCCGTAACCATAGTCCATTGGTCGAGGCCATGCTGCGGGGCGAGACGGAGTGAGACGCTGTCGCCTCCTTCAGCGACGCAGTCGCGAAGGAGGAGGCGGACCGCTTGAGGGAGAGGATAGCGTCCTCCCTCCACCCCCGCCGCAATGGTAGACGTCCACGACGACTGACGTAGGCAGACGCACTCCGGATTGCCGTAAATGATTACTTCCCAAAACTTGATCCATAGTAGGCAATATTAAATGGTGTAATACTCGTAATATAGGGTGTGATTTTTTTTTCCTAAAACAGCGTGTTCGATTCTTGGCTCCAATGATGCAGTTTTAGTTTTCGTCAAAAAGGGCCTCGAGACTCCTTTCAACTTTTTGCGATATTCCTCATAGTTTCGATAGTTTCGGATATAACCATCCACGCCCAGTTGAAAAATTCACCCTTGTATACATTTCAAATTATTTGACCCCAAATCAATCTATGATTTATTATAAAAAGTCTCTGAATTTCAGTGGAAATAGAAGTAAAAGTAGAAGAGGAGCCAGAGAGTTCTGTTGTCAAGTCGCCGCCGCTTGAGGGCGCCACCGTCGACCCGGCCAAGACCGCCATGTTGGACAAACTCAAAAATATGAAGAAAAAACTTGATCGCATGAAAAATAACGATGGTGAGATATTTTTAAAGCTTTTTTTTCAATAAGAAGTTTTCTTTTTGGAGTTTAAAAAACTCTATAGATGGCGTTGAACTGACGGCGTTACTCTAGGAAAAAGAATTATGCCTTCGTTTTTGCACAAATCCACGAGGAACAGACTTCTCTTCTTTTTCTCTTGGGACATTTTCTTTCTGGCGTAGAAAACTCATAAATTAAAAAGACTGGTAAATGATTTTTTTTTCTTTTTCCTTGTTGTTATTTATTTTCAAAATGCCATTTGTGCGATGTGATGTGACTGACAATGACATGACATGTACTTTTTGTTTTACGATCTCAAAATTACATCCAAGTGAAAAAAATCAAAAAATGACGTGACGTTCCGTTCATTGCAGTAACATATCAAGTTCAGCGCCATCTATCCATTGACTAGGGAAAACATAAAAAGAAAATCCCTCATTACCAGCTAAGGGCAGTCGTTAATCCAACCGTGCCTTCAAATCCAGTTTTATACTAAGGTTTTATTTTCTTTTCAGCATCCCATCGCACCGTATCTCCATTCTATCGCCGTCCAGTTTCAGTCGACAAAGACCTACACATATTAAGAAACGCCGTCAAAATCGTTGAGAACTCTTACGTTTGCCCCTTTGTTACCGTTTTTAGCGACTACCATTGTATATACTGTCGAGAAATGTTCTTAGACCCCAACCAACTCCGAGAACACACATTGACACACGATCCCCAAACGTACAAAGATATAATAGACCCAAAAAAACAATTACAAGTCGATATATACAGAATCGATTGTCGATTATGCGATGAAAAAATCGATAGCATCGACTCTTTTAAGGAGCACATCACTACTATCCATGGACAAAAACTCTACAAAGATGTCCAAAACGAATTTATGCCATTCAAACTTAAAATTGGAACGTTGACTTGCGTTCAATGTGGGAAAAATTTAGCGTTTTTCCATGCGTTGAAAAAACATATGGCTGAACATTTCGGGACTTTTATTTGCGATGTTTGTGGGGCGCATTACTTTGAAGAAAGACACTTATTACTCCATAAGAACACTCACAATAAAAAGAAAGAGGTACAAATGTATCCTTGCAATGAATGCGACAAAACTTTTCGTTCAAAAAACAGTAGAAGTTTCCATATATCGCGGATCCACAAAAACGAACCGGCGTATCCTTGTAACAAATGTGAGGAGGTTTTTATATCCTACCACATGAGATATAGA
The DNA here is from genome assembly GCA_036375495.1 of Agrotis segetum. Classification (NCBI taxonomy): domain Eukaryota; kingdom Metazoa; phylum Arthropoda; class Insecta; order Lepidoptera; family Noctuidae; genus Agrotis; species Agrotis segetum. The sequence continues at coordinate 1,346,349 of JAQSVV010000037.1, read as the reverse complement.
CATAAGATCAATGCTCACGGTGAAAAACGCATGTTTCCTTGCGAAGGATGCGATAAAGTCTTCGATAGTAGAAAGACTTTGAGAGAGCATAATCAAAGAACACATCTACAGCTTTTCCGACACGAATGCACACTTTGCGACAAAAAATTTTACCTCCCATCCGCTCTAAGGGATCATATGACTTCCCATACTGGCGAAAGGAATTTTCGATGCGAGTTTTGTGGTAAAAACTACCCTAGGTCTAAAGCTTTAAAAGTTCATTTGCAATCTCATAGTGCAGAGAAAAAGTATAAATGTTCTTTATGTCCATCAGCGTATACGCAAGTAACTAATTTTAAAAATCATATGAAAACTAAACATCCCATGCCGGAAGGCGTCGAGGGGTATCGTTGAGAAAAATACGTGTTTTTTTGTGTAACCTGTTCCACTCATACCGGTTCCAAGGAAATAACAGTTCCAAATACCTGCGGGGCATCAAATAGCTGTCAAAATGAAAATTTCGTATTGGCTTTTGCTTTTGTAATGAAACTGATAATAGGCTAGTTGCCTAAAAAAATGTAATTAGTCCGTCTTTTTTTTTGTATTATTCAAAAATAGGGGACACTTTTTTTTTATTTGTAAATTAGACCAAAAATTACAAAGATATAGCCTATTAAAGTTACGTGTAACGTCACTATGCGTGGCATTTTTCGCGCAGAGTGACGTCACAGGTAACTTAAATAGGTTATTATATTTGTTAATTTTTGTTTAATCGAAAAAAGAAAAAATACGTGTCCAATATTTTTTTATAATCTAAAATACGGACTAAATAGAATGTAATTATTTTGACCCTGGAAACTACCCTATTGTAAATGTTTCCTAAAATCAACTATTCTAACACTCTTGGAGGCACTCCACTCTTCAACTTAGCCTCATAACAGATATCAAGACATCCAAGTTCAGTAGACAACCGCTGATCAGTGACTATCAAGTTAACCAATAGACCTGCTGGTCTAAAAAGACAGCCACCTATGACTGATACGTGCATCTGAATTCTGAAATGGTCAGCACAACGACGATATAATACTAGACTCGTACTATCAGGCGACCGATGTCTGTCAACACATTAGGCAAAAAAGTCTTATAATTGTCTCATATCGACCAATCCTGTGAGCCGTAAACATACGTTGAGACAGCACAGACCTTGAGTTAGCCAATCACAACGCAGTACCCCGTCCCCCTCGCTTACGTAGTACCTCAGCGAGTTGACAGAATAGTTTTTGTTCCTTAGATCGTGCATGCGGAGTCTAGTATTATATCGTCGTTGGGTCAGCAACAGTGACAAGCAGGGAACAGATGCTAGAGTTGGCCAACGAAAGCTGTCCACACAAAAAAGCGGCAATCTAAAAAAAATCAAGGGTTGTAAACCCCGACTATACGCTGCTTAAACGGACTTGATACTTATTATTATTCAAGACCAATAAGGAATATTTATGTCAGTATTTCATATTGTTAGAATACGACCTTTTAAAAACATTACGAGCGCGGGCATGCGAGCGGCAAGTAATAAAAGCCTAAGGGTGCTCCCACATCTAACGACGCGGATTCGGATTTTTCCGCCGCCCTTTCTCTTTCTGTCCCTTAGAACTGCCATTTGCTAGACCGAGACAATGCGATAGCACGCGGCCGCCTTGAAGATTCCGCCGCATGCGATCGCATTATGCTTTCTGTCTCGGTTTAGCAAATGGCAGTTCTAAGCGACAGAAAGAGAAAGGGCGACGGAAAAATCCGAATCCGCGTCGTTAGATGTGGGAGCACCCTAACGCGGTGGCGGCGGTGGGCGCGATAATATTGAATGTATGAAATCGCTGCTCGTGGCCACACTGAAGTGACTAAGGCTGCTTTTCCACCAAAGATGCGCTATGCTACGTTGCTAAGGATGCGTTTGTTATCCACCAATCATATTCATTTGTTTTCATAACGCACACACACATAATGAGTATGATTGGTGGATATCAAACGCATCCTTAGCAACGTAGCATATCGCATCTCTGGTGGAAAAGCAGCCTAAGGCGGGGGCATAGCGCGATGGCTACAAGTGATTTAGCAAGCCTAGGCGTTGCCAGGCAACAAACGATACAACGGGCGGGTGGCAGGAGTATCAAACCATTTCGGTGTTATAATCAATAAAAAGTATTATTTTTTCAAAGTTTTTATTTATTATTCAAAGTAGGCTGATAGGTCTTTCAAACTTTATATAAATAAGTAAGTAATTGCTCTGCTGCTGCGGAGCAAACTTCCCAGGAACACATTAGTCTGTTGTTGGTTAGAAAAACCTGAATTTATACAGCGCCGTGAATTGGAGCGATCCCTCGCTTCCAGCTGTTGTTACGGCCATTGTCGGAAGTGAGTGTTGTGTACAGTCACGAGTAATAACATGTATACACTTAAAAATATTCTAACGCAATTTACTCGTGAAATAAGACCTATTTCGTAAAAGTATGGCTTCCAAAATAGAAGTCTAAGGAAAAGGCAAAAGTTTAATCAGTATAGTAGAAGAACATCGCTTTTGAATGTTGCTTAGTGTATACATACTATTGCTCGTGACTGTACGAAGGAAGTATTTTCAGCGATGGTCTGTCCTGGGGTAGAACGTTTATCTCGGTTTTGCAACATCTGAAATCGCCTCTTCAAAAACAAATGCTTGATCGGCAGTATGGACACAGATCGCGCCCGCCGTCGCGCTGCTGGCTTCGTGTGGACACACACAAAGAGTGTCAGCCAACGACGATATAATACCAGACTCCGCATGCACGATCTAAGGAACAAAAACTATTCTGTCAACTCGCTGAGGTACTACGTAAGCGAGGGGGACGGGGTACTGCGTTGTGATTGGCTAACTCAAGGTCTGTGCTGTCTCAACGTACGTTTACGGCTCACAGGATTGGTCGAAATGAGACGTATAAGACTTTTGCCTAATGTGTTGACAGACATCGGTCGCCTATTACGAGTCTAGTATTATAATCGTCGTTGGTGTCAGCATTGTGACGTGCGCCCTAGGAGCACGACAACTGATATTTAGCCGCGCGGTTAAAATTGTAATAGATAATAAATACAAGATTAAATAAATATAGTTCTAAACGTATACATTTCCTGAGTTTTATTTAAATTATATTCTTTCTTGTGGCTATGAGCCAGCTGTATTATTCTTAGGAACGTTGACCGTTGGGTTAGACGTGTTTTCGAGTCGAGACCACAGACCGCTGCGCTGACGTGTTGTGGTAAGCGTCCACAGGTCCGCACCGTACGTAACGGACGGATCGCATCAAACGGATTTCTGTGTCGGCAGCGATCGGATTGCCGACGCGAATATCAGCAATCGGAATGCCGATGCCACCTTCATCGCTTCCACTGATCGTCATTCCGTATGACGTCATCGGTACGCATCGCATTAAGGCATTGCCGATGAGCCGTCCGTACGATGCGGAACAGTGGACGCAGTTGTATGAGTTTTAATACAAAGCAAACTAAAATCCGTTACGTACGATACGTCCGATACGTGCGATGCCGACCTGTGGACGCACACCTTTTACAAAAACATGGGAATTTATTCTTTATCGGCGTGTTATAAGAACGTGTATCCAAACTTTTTATGACTGGCCTGTTGGTCCAGTGGTTATAAGTGACCCTGACTGCTATGCCGGAAGTCGTGGGTTCGATTCCCACCCAGGACAAATGTTTGTGTGATGAGCACGATCATTTTTTCTGCGTCTGGGTGTAATTTATCTATAATATGTATGTATTTAGAAATATATAAGTATGTCTATCAGTTGTCTAGTACCCATAACACAAGCTCTGCTTAGCTTGGGACTAGATGGCGTTGTGTGATAGTTGTGGAATAAAAAAACAGTTGGCAACCTCACAAATAGCTGTCAAATATTTACAAGTTTTAATTAATTTAGCTTGAGTATATATGAAAATAAGAAACATCGCTGTGTAGTGCACAAAAACATTGATTTGGTATTTGGATAAGCGCTCTTAACGCCCATTAAAAAAGAAATTGTGTAAATGGGGCTAATGAAACACGTCTAAATACTCGTACATGTAAAATATGGGTACATATTTGAATATCGATGTTCAAAACATCGAAAATATCGAACAACAGAAAATCAAAAGTTAATTGAAGTTTATAATATCGAATGGTTCAATGATCTACGTCCAATATAAGTATCTAAAATCTTAATATCTACAAAAGTTACATCGAAAGATAAAATCGTGTATCTAAATATCGAACCTAACCTGTCCGAGTCGGGGTGACCCAAGTTTCGAGCTCGCTTCGCTCGCTCTTGCATCCGAAGAAGGAAGCGAAGCGAGCTCGGGACTTTTTTTTTTTTTGGTAAAATCATCAAATGAGTCCTCCAACCCCGGGCAGGGCGGGAGGGACTGTCAGACTTGTACTGACTAAAATCCACGGTGTCCTTCGGTAGCCCTTTGTGTGCCGGAGTCGCGGTATACGTATGTCCCGCAACCCTGGCAGGACTGTGGCCCTCTATAGGGGGGCCCCGTCACTATGCTGACGCTCCTTGAGGCGCGCGTGGGACACAACGCGCCGTCGACCCGGGCATGGTCCTTGGTCGGGCAGCGAGTTGCCCTTTACTCGCCGCCCGCATGCCCGCGCCTACGGTGGCCGGAGATCGTCCCGCGACATCCGTCGCCGTGGGCGTCTACCACTGCGTCTCGGGCGGAGGGAGGACGGTATCCTCTCCCTCAAGCGGCCCGTCTCCTCCTTCGCGAGCATGACTGCTTCGCAGAAGGAGGCGACCGCCTCCCACTCCGTCTCGCCCCGCAGCATGGCCGCAACCAATGCCGGGCGCGAGAGGTCTCCGCCTATCGCCGCAGTGAGGACACGGCGGTGCTCCGCCCAAGCTGGGCAGTCCTGCACCGTATGCTCCACCGTGTCCTCCGGGCGATCCTCGCAGTGGTGACACCCGGGCGTTTCCTCCTTTTTTATCATGCACAGGTACCTCCCGAAGCTGCCATGTCCGGTGAGGACCTGTGTCATGCGGTAGGTGAGGACGCCGTGGGACCTATCCAGCCACTCCTCAAAGAGGGGTCTTACAGCCGCGATTGCGGCTAGCCCGGCGAGTATGTCCTTATATTTTAATTAGAAAAGTAGAGTTTATCGCCAAAACTATAACAAAAAGTCTATGTCATTCAACGAATTATCTAAATATCGAACCTAACCTGTCCGAGTCGGGGTGCCCCAAGTTCCGAGCTCGCTTCGCTCGCTCTTGCATCCGAAGACCGTCCAGCTACCTTGGTAGGTAGTAATCAGCAATATGATTAAGGAAGCAAGAGCGAGCGAAGCGAGCTCGGGACTTGGGGCACCCCACCTTTTTACTTATAATATCATTGGGGCACCCCGACTCGGACAGGTTAGGTTCGAAGAGGGTAAATGTAAGTAAGTAAATAAATAAATAAATAAATAAAAGAGGGTGGCGGGGATTATCCATCGATATTTTATGCGTAGATATTTTAATCTTCGATATTCAAATAAATGTACCCGTAAAATACGAGTATAATATGAATTTTATTTAATGAAACAACATAAGTTATAAGTAAACTTATTTATTTATTTTTAAACCAATTAATTCTTAAAAAAACACTGATAGTCAATAAACGAAATAAGGTACCTAACTAAAAAAGGTTTAAAAATAAGAAAAAAAATAATTTCATAGTCCGCGTCACGACTCGAGTCCTTTTGCAATATGCACTTTAGAAGAGTGTAGCAGAGTAGTACTCCTTGACCCTCGAATTTCCTGCAGGTCATAGTGTGGTGGCGCGGATTCTTATCTAAGTATCACTAGTGCTTTTTGTACTTACTAGCACTTTGCCCGCGACTTCGTCTGCGCGTGTTTCTAATTTCGAACTCAGTGAATTTAATTTCCGCTCACCCTCCTTATAAGAAAATCTAAAAACTCAATACAAACAAACAATCAATCGTAGTAGACAAACTGATTTTCCGATTTACACCCCGTCAGGGGTTGATTTATGAAATGTAAATAAAAATACGCATTCTTTATTCGATTGAGAGATAATATTTATGCCCAGTTTAGAATTTATCGAAGCAAGCAGTAAATCCTTCCCTTAAAACTTAATCAACCCTTTTCAAAATTTAGGGGGTGATTTTGGAAAAACCCAAAAATGAAGGGTAGTTTTGAAAAAAGAATAGTGTCCATCTTTTTTATTTACTTATACTCACATTCGTACCAAGTTTCAAGTTTATAAACCCAAAGAATAAGATTTTGCATACAAAGGTTTTCACCCCTTTTCACCCCCTTAGAGGTAGATTTTCGCAAAATCCATTCTTAATGCTTACTTACATTGTAACGTTGTGGATTACCAACGTTGCATTTCAAAACTATAAATAGTTCATTATTATAAATTCGTAGGTATCTAGTAAAATATTCTTGAACTAGCTGTGCCCGCAACTTCGTTCGCGTGGATGTCGGAATTTAACAATGTATTTTTTAGTGCGAAGCGCTTAATTCTCGCCACGTTTTTTATAAATCATATCGTTTTCATATAAACCCTATATTTAGAATTTATTTAGATTTTTCAAGAATATTTGACGTGTTTGTAATAAACGCCCTCTGTCGTTCAAAGGCAGTAGTACTATTCAATTGCCACTGGATTAGAGCACCCATTCCATCTCATTCCATCCCACTTCATCCGACTTCATCCGACTCCATCCCACTCTATCGCACTCCATCCCACTCCATCCCTCTCCATCCCACTCCATCACACTCCATCCCACTCCACCCCACACCATCTCATTCCATCCCACTCCATCCCACTCCATCCCGCTCCATCCCAATTTATCCCACTCCATCCTACGCCATCCCACTGCATCCCACTCCATCCATCTCCATTCCACTCGATCCCTCTCCATCCCACTCCATCCTATCCCATCCCACTTCATCCCGCTCCATCCCAATTTATCCCACATCATCCCACTTCATCCCACTCCATCCCACTCCATCCCACACCATCCCACTCCATACCACTCCAGCCCTCTCCATCCCACTCCATCCTACTCCATCCCACTCCATCCTACTCCATCTCACTCCATCCCTCTCCATCCCACTCCATCCTTCTCCAACCCACTCCATTCCACTCCATCCCTCTCCATCCCACTCCATCCCACTCCATCCCACTCCATCCTACTCCATCTCACTCCATCCCACTCCATCCTACTCCATCTCACTCCATCCCGCTTCATCCTACTCCATCCTCTTCCTTAACTTTGCATCCTATTCTATTGTGAGTCTAATAAAAATCTTTTCTTTCTTTCTTTCATTCCATTCCATCCCATTCTATTCCATTCCACTCTACTCCACTCCACTCCAGTCCACACCATATTTGAATAGGTTTGTAGTTTTTCTATTCCAAGCAGCTAGATCGCGCTACTGAACTGCGCGTCTCGGTGTGAACTGACCGTAATTTTACTTCTGGAACACTTTAAATTCAAATATCTTTTGATAGACTGATCCGATTTCAATGAAACAAAAACTAAATGTTACTTCGAGTTACGGTCAGTCGTTGTGTATTAAAGTTATCTACATAGCTTTCGTACATTTTACGTGATGCCCGAACAAATAAACATACAAACAGACATACAGACAAACAGACAAAAATTCTAAAAAAGCTAGAAATGGGTTCTATTGATTGTCCTTTAACACGCTGGCTACATTTTTTGAGTTTTTTTTTAATGTACAAAAAATATTTTTCTACAGTTTTATTATATGTATAGATTACGTCGAGACAAAAAGTAATTTATAAGTGGGTAGTTCTAAACTGGTAGTAGCATTTGACAGTTCTGTAGTGACAGAACTGTGGAATGTTCTAGCTGCGGATAAGTGAGTGGCAATGCTTATGCTGTCTCACTCTCACGCGTGCAAAGTCCAATTCCCCTTCTCCTTGAGCGAGGCATTTTGTAGCAATCAGCTGGGACAGAAAACATTATCGCGAACGCTGGACGTAGTAGCAGACGTAGTTCCTCACTATATTAGGACTATCTAATTTTACTCGTCCCAGACTTAGACAGTTTTTTTTAGTCAAATAATAAATACCTAATATATATTATTTAAATTCTGTGTAAGTGTAATAACCCCGTGAAGGGTAAGTTTGCCTCACCCAAACAAACCTTTATAACTGCTAGCTATTTATTGTGTTCTATTTTTTTTTGTATTGAGCAGTTACCTACACACTTATTATTTTGTGTTCTAATTTTTCTTTGTTAGGTTTTTATTCCGTTAAGCCTCGAATGTTCCATACGCTCGTAGGCCTATAAATAATATTGTGTTAATGCTTCACGCTAATTTAATATTGTGTACCTGCCATGTAAACTCCGTTCTGATGTTGACCAAACTCACAAACGCCTCAAGCGCTTTACGTCCTAGGCTTTCGCTTACGCTGCGAGGTCATCATCAGAGAGGATTTGCAGTGGACCTTTTATTTACCGCTGGACGTTGATTCCAGGGAACAAGATTGGGGTTTGAAATACCCATCCTCAACGTTCGTTGAGTTCGACAGCTGACTCACGCTACCGAACGTTCGAGGCCTGCGCACACACAGCACCTAGCTGCACACAGCTGACCAGCCGGCGCATCCACCATCCTGTCCCTGGGGTCTCTCTCACCTCGGGACAACTCCTCGCCATCGCGTCTCTGCACTACGCGATAAGCCAGGACAGTACTTAGTGCGCCTACTTCCACGGAACGATTAAATACCAAGTGACGGCTGTGAACCACGACCTTATTAATAAATTTATTGTAAACGTTGGCGAGTTCTTTTATTCCAACTCGCCCGCTAACCGTTACAACATTATAAACTGCAACTACCATCAAAAATTCAGAGTTCTACGTTTAGTGGTTTAATATCCTCCCTTTAAAACTTGAATACCCCTTTTCACCAACTTGAGGGGTGATTTTCGAAAAATCCAAAAATACGTGTTTCATTAATTCTTATCTAGTATTTATATACTGATTTTCAAATTCATTGACTCACGCGTTATGATTTTCCCATACAAACTTTAAAATCGTCTAGATTACCAATGGAGGGTAGTTTTAAAAAAATTGTGGTGCTAATCTTATTTATTTACTAATGTTCTCATTCGTGGTAAGTTTCAAGTTTATAAACCCAAGGAATAAATTTTTTCATACAAAAGTTTTCACCCCTTTTCACCCCCTTAGAGGAGGATTTTCGCAAAATCCCGTCTTATTGCCAATCTACATGGTAGACTGCAAATGCTGTCCAAAATTCAAGTTTCTGCGTTAAGCGGTTTCGGCTGTAGTCGTGTCAAAAGAAAAACCCCTGTTCTTTTATATATATAGATAAAAAAACTACAATGCTAGAGATTTGTATTTACTATTAAAAATTCGATTTATTTTTTAGGAATTGCAACAGATTTCTGCCAACTAGCAAGAAGATCTGCTAAAGTGATGTTACTCAAAGCTGGATAGTAAATATATCCTGAAGTGCTTAATTCATTATTATTTTTGTTCTGTCTTGAGTTTTGGCATTTTGATTCTTCCTCGTTCGAAAACTTGCTGAGTTCGCATCTGTCACCGTAATAATTCTCCATACACTGACAGAACGGTGAATTCTCTTCATTAAAGTCACATGTGCCGTAGTTGAGGCAATATTCATAGCATACATTTATTTCACACCTATCTCCTGAATACCCGGCGTTGCATCTGAAATTAATATTTATTAAATAGTTAAAAAAAATATCATCAAACTATCTTCGATACAGATAAAAGAATAGGGTATAATAATAATAATATAATATTCCACAACTATCACACAACGCCATCTAGTCCCAAGCTAAGCAGAGCTTGTGTTATGGGTGGGTACTAGACAACTGATAAACGGGTGCGTCTCATTTCATATAAAGTTATTTGATATATTTTCATTTCAATAACGTTCACATGATATAATCAACGTGAGATATACCAACGGTTGATATAATTTCTCCACACATAATGTTTGTGTTACTCTAAAACTCATTTCATATAATTTTATTTGATATAACATTTAATATAGCGAAAATCATTACATATAACGTTTGAAACGTATAATTTTTCAGTTATTTGACCTAGGATGCAAGAGCGAGCGAAGCGAGCTCGGGACTTGGGGCACCCCGACACGGACAGGTTAGGTTCGAAGGTGATGGCGGGGTCTGAAAGACCCCGCCATCCCCTTCGTGTTAGGTTACTTTAAACCCTGTACGCAGAAATAGGAGCCCCGCGAAGCGGGGCTCCGTCGACGATTCACGGCAGGTGGTACTATTACTAGGTACATCAGTGTTAGATTACTTGCCAGGAAGAAAAAAAAACGATTTTATATTCATTGATTGTTATGCTTGTAGAAATTAGTCATTATAAAATTATGTCAATCGTTTATTATATTAACAGATCGTTATATCAAATAAAATTATATGTTCAGTTGTTATCTCTTGTAAGTTTTAGAGATTTTGTAGTTATATCATATATTACTTACCCCTGATAAACATACTTATATATTTCTAAATACATACATATTATAGATAACTACTTATATGTTTCACCTGCATGTCGGACCTTCCTCCGTCAATGAACACTCGCCTTGCAAGCAGTAGTTTTGACAATCTGCCACTTCGCATCTGTCACCTGCGTAATTGTCTAAGCACTGACAGACAGGCTGACCGTTGACGTCCAACGAACAAGTGCCATTGTTTGTACAGTATCCATGACAGGCGCTGACTTCGCACCTGTCACCGGAATACCCACTGTTGCAACTGAAATAAATAAAAATGTTGAACAGGTAACAATGGCGTATCTGATCGAAATAATTTAGCAATTTTTTTTACGTGATAAAATTTATCAAATGAGTCCTCACACCAGTGGCGTAGCTAGGCGGGGGCCAAGCGGCTCTAGCCCCCGGCCTCGTACCTGAAGGGGTCTCACGATCAAAGAAAAAAAGATATGCTTCTTGACAACGGTGATCACGAGTTTGTTAACAGTCAGTAAAGCAGTACAACTTCATTGAAGTTAATATACAGGGTGAATTTTCCAACTGAGCGTGGATGCCTATATTTGAAACTATGAGGAATATAGGAAAACGATTAAGAGTCTCGAGGTCGATTTTGACGAAAACTAAAACTGCATCAGTAGATTTCAGACAAATCAATAATGCTGGCCAGGAATCGAACCCGCTGATTTTGGAAAAAAAAACATGATAGTGTTGCCAATAAGGATCACTTTCTGGGAAGTAATCATAAACTAAAGAAAATGGCGAAGCAGCCAGGCTTCACCATTTTCTTTAGTTTATGATTACTTCCCGCTGATGTCGCCGACGATCACATTTAGGTTTAGCGCTTCCGCTGCTCGCACGAGGCCCGCTTCTTGCAAGATCACTTGGTTACGTTATATTTCTAATTGAGAACCGAAAGAGTCAAAGAGGCACACATTCAGTAGGCTGTTCGAGCCCGCACTCAAGTGTCTCATGAGAGATGCGGAACGCTTCCGCATGATAGCATGAAAGCCATCCACATCTCTCTCCGCAAACATTGCCGAGGCACTGCAGTGGCGCGGCAGTCCGAACAGCACCCTCAATGCGTTGTTATACTGCACGCGCAGAGCACTGTATGTACGCTGCGTGTACTTAGTCCACAGACTGCAGGTGTAAAAAGATTGACAGTAGGCCTTAAATCATGTCACTTTGACTTGCTCAGTACACCGTGCAAATCTGCGGGTCAGCATGTTGCAGCGCACAGACAGAGCCCAGCGCTCCCTCTCCAATATCGACGTTATCACACATCTTCTGAGAGCCAGTGACCCAGTTGATTAAAATTCGACATTCTGTTATCGAATGTGGCACCGCAAAGATATAAGGGAGGAACATTAGCGTAGGTTTTTTTCACCAGCCTTAAATACCATCCTTTCACTCAGTCGCTCACCATTGTATCTGAGTCCATGAGCTTCTTGCATACTTTTCACAGATAGTCTAGCAGTCTGCGCATAGCACTAATCGACGGTGCTCAGCAGCACCATGTCATCCGCGTATTATTCCTCTTTCAAATAAAATTGAACTAGGTAACTAATAAAAGTAACAGAATATGTTTTACCTGCATGTTGGACCTCCCTCCGTCAATGAACACTCGCCTTGCAAGCAGTAGTTTTGACAATCTGCCACTTCGCATCTGTCACCTGCGTAATTGTCTATGCACTGACAGACAGGCTGACCGTCGACGTCTAATGAACAAGTGCCATTGTTTGTACAATATCCATGACAGGCGCTGACTTCGCACCTGTCACCGGAATACCCACTGTTGCAACTGAAATATATAAAAATGTTGAACAGATAACAATGGCGTATCTGATCGAAATAGGACTGTTGAGCTATATTTTTTACGTGGTAAATTCATCAAATGAGTCCTCCCACCAGTGGCGTAGCTAGGCGGGGGCCAAGCGGCTCTAGCCCCGGCTTCGTACCTGAAGGGGTCTCACGATCAAAGAAAAAAAGATATGCTTCTTGACAACGGTTATCACGAGTTTGTTAACAGTCAGTTAAGCAGTACAACTTCATTGAAGTTTATATATAAGTAGGTATTTGTGGTGTCCGATGAGTGGGAGCTGAAAGAGCCTAAGAGGCCTTGCAGAGCTGATGTCGCTGACGATCACATTTAGGTTTAGCGCTTCCGCTGCTCGCGCGAGGCCCGCTTCTTGCAAGATCACTTGGTTACGTTATATTTATAATTGAGAACCGAAAGAGTCAAAGAGGCCTCGCAGAGCTGATGTCGCTGACAATAACATTTGGTATATTATATATTATGACTTGTGGGAACCAAGTCGTCTCGCAACGAGGGAGCTTCGCGCGAGCAGTGCAAGCAAGTCATATTTTACATCCTGAAAAAGGATATGGCAGATGCCCTTTCTGAGATTCAGTCTCACTAAGCCCCTAGAAGCCGAAAAATAAAATCATGTGTTACCTGCATTTAGGAAGTCCTTCGCCATCCAAACTACAATTACCATAAATACAGTAGTTGTCACAAACGGACAAGTCACATCGCTCGCCGGTGTACCCAGTTGTGCAATTACAAAAGGACTGTCCGATAACTTTAACACCGTGAACACAAAACGGTCCTTCGTATCTTGTTAGATGTTGACATTCCTGAATGCCTTCAAATTGTTCACTAATTTTATAGTTTCCAACTACAACGATTTCGCTTTTAGCATTACTAATGTTAAGATAGTTGTCGAAATTATCAGGTTTGAATGAAGGATATGTCCAAACTAATTTTGGAGTATAATTTACGGCCCAGTAAACGATGACGGCGTGTTCTTTTAAAACTGTTAATGCTTTTGGATGAATTTCGGGCACACAATCATAAAAATGGATCACTACACGTGGTTTTTTATTTTTTCCTTCCAAATCAGCTGTATAAAAATAGCTGTATTTGTTATGTTTAGGCATTATCCAGTATATTTTCTTTGTCTGTTGATCTATCGCCAGGCTGTGTAAGTCCATTTTGTATTTAGAATTAATAACCACTTCCCGATGTGACCCATCATATTTTGCTCTCTCAATTGTAGATGTCGTAATGTTCGTGTTGATCCAGTAAACATACCTGCAATTTTAAAACCGATATTGCTTTACCATGAGCTAGAACAAATTGTATGAAAACGTTACCTAGTTAAAGTTTTTGGTTACGTACTCTCTACAGCTGTCCACGGCAATGTCAGTGGGGATCCCTTCATCCAGCTTGATCAACTGATGAACATCGTTTTTAGATCCAGCTTCTAATGATAACCAATTAATACTTTGCTCAAATCTAAGTTACAGCGAATGTATTATTATATTTATGTATTATTATATTATATTTAAAACTAGCTGACCCGTGCCCACTTCGTTGGGCGGTAAAAAAATTTATTTTTATTTTATTAGTTGACTGTTTTTGAATTTTTAACCGACTTCAAAAAAAGGAGGAGGTTATCAATTCGACTGTATTTTTTTTTTTTTTTTTTTTTTTTTTTATGTTTGTTACCTCATAACTTGCGACTGGGTGAACCGATTTTCATAATTCTTTTTTCAATCGAAAGCTGGTGACTTCCCGTGTGGTCCCATTGTCACCATTTTAGCGATCTGATGATTGGTCTTGGAGAAATCGAGGGCAACCCTCAAATTTTATTAGATCGACACATATCCCTAAGGCGATCTCTGAAAAAATTCAAGAGATAGAAAATTTTCATCTCATTCTCTTCTAAATTCTTAATCGCAAGTTTATTTTGTACGTGCTGTTACTTTAGGTATCTGTTACCGATACTTTAAGGTGGAACCATGGTTTGCATATCAGTGACAAATTGCAACTTGATATAAAGATATAGGTATTTACATAATTATATAAATGTAAAATGTAATCAATACATCGCTGCTCTCACATAGATTTGTGTAAAATTGATAAAAGTTAACTATTAATTTTGCACAAATCTAAGTTAGAGCGAATGTATTTTGATCATTCTTATATTTAAAACTAGCTGACCCGTGCCCACTTCGTTGGGCGGTAAAAAATTTTATTTTTATTTTATTAGTTGACTGTTTTTGAATTATTTGTGTTAATTTACTGTTACTAACTTAATATTATGTTGTTTTTAGCTGTTACGAATGAATTAATGTATGATTTTTTTTAAAAACTATTATATTAATGTAATTCAGACACAATGAAAATTGTTATATGAATAAATAATAATAAAAAAAAAATATATATTTTAACTTGTGATGGAATTATGAGTGTCGTTCGGTTAGTAAGTACTGAGTGTTATGATTTATTTCCTGACTGCCAAAAGCAGGGTTTTGTTTTTATTGCATACTGATAGTAACTGCCCGCTGTTACAGCGGGGCTGCGACGGGCCTGCTATGTTCATACTCTTTGGGTAGCGAGCCGCTGCGAGCGCAGAAGCTATCTTTATAATTTATAGCCTATAGCACTCACGGATAATGTGGCTTTCTAGCAGTGAAACTATTGTTACAATCGGTTCATTACTTCCAGAGATTACCCCCTACTTACAAACAAACATTATCTCTTCAATGAATATTTGAACACCACCTTTTTACTTAGAATATCATTGCTCTTTATATTATTAGTATAGATAATACCTACTTGTTAATGTCGCGAAAATGTAATAACCTAACCACATCGAGTTTGGACTTCTTTCGCCTTAACGAGTAGGTACTTACTTGTTTTTAAAAGACTTCCAAAAGGTTATCAATTGTTATCAACAGTCGGATGTTTTACATTTTTTAATGTTTGTTTGCGCATAACTCCGTCGCTTACGCAACCGATTTGTAAAAATCTTTTTGTTGTAAGGAGTATACATATACTTCCCAAATGGTCCCATGAAAATTTTATCGAACCGGACCATTCGTTTTTGAAAATTCAACAAAAAATATTAACATTGTCTACACCGATTACTCCGAGGTTTTTGAGACGATTCGATCATTATTTTTTTGATCGATGGTATTTAATAAGTGGTTACAATTTAGTCCCATAAAATTTTCATTTTGTTTGGTTCAGTAGTTTTTGAAGTGAAAACTTCTTTAGCGGCGTTGTACACTTTTTCTGTAATGGGTAAAAAATTTAAAACTCGCGTCAGGGTCACGTGACCAAAACTCGCGTCAGGGTCACGTGACCCTGATCGAAAATGAGTAAGACGTTATTCAAATTAAAAATAAAACATAGTAACAAAAAAGTTTTCACTTCTACCGGCACTCCTGGAGTGCAACCTTTTTATTTTATGAGTAAGTATTTTAAGGTCATTGTGTACACTGTACATGAGCTGAGCGATGTTATTACCGGTGCTACGGTTCTCAAAATAAAATTCTAGTGCCCACCTAAGAAAATTACGTAGGTATTTAACAATAATAACAATAACATAAAGGTTGAATATAAAAAATAAAACTAAAAAAAAAAGTGACCGCCTTCAAAAACAACCCCAAAAATTGTAAAATAACCTAGAAAACTTTCCTTTCGGAAGTCGGTGGATTTTTTATTAATTTCATTGTTAATTGTTTTAAAAGTTTTTATTTTACTCTTTTTAGTTTAAATATTCAACCAAAATTCTTGTCAAATACATCATTTTCTTGCATGTGCACTAGAATTTTGTAATCTGTAGCACCAGTAATAACATCGTTAACATCTCTTTCATTCCTTCCCTATCTCAAAAACTACAGAACCGATTTTGATGAACCTTGCAGTATTCCTTAAGTTGTATGATAGCTAGTACAACATAAAAAGAATTACTTAAACCGGACTTGTAGTTCCGGAGATATGCGAACACAAACATAATTTACTAAATCAGTCGATGCCGACTGCTTACCAGAGGAGTTATACCTTCCATCATCAGCTCATCCACTTGAGATGATGGTTATCAGATGCAAATACTTAAACAGCTTTAGAAAATATATGAAATGGTACTGTGCCTATAAAATTTGAAGGTTGCCCTCGATTTCCCTGGGATTCCGTCATCAGATCCTGACCTGATGATCATGGGACTACTTGGGAAGTATATCCTTTCAAACAAAAGAAAAATTTTCCAAATCGGCCCAGGCGTCTTCGAGAAATCGGGGAAAATACATAAAAAAAAAGCTTCCGACAAATTGAGAACCTCCTCCTTTTTCTGAAGTCGGTTACAAAAGGGCAAACTAGAAAACAAAGTCATCTATCGAAAGAAAAGTGTTTTTTTTTTTAAATTTTATGTGGTTGTTTTTGAAGTAGGTAAGTACCTAGTTTAAATTCTTTTGATTTTTTAAATTAATAATTAAAACTGATTAACTTTTTAACTCCTTAATATGTCGGAGCAATATTTTACAGTTCAAAAATTAATATGACCAATTTTCCTGCCAGAAAAAAAAAACTGTCTTTGTCTTCATAGAAACGCGAGTCTAAGTCTACACTTTTTTGAAGTCGGGTCCTTTTATACAAAAAGTTTTTTTTTCTTAAAATGAAATTTAAAAACTAAAAAAAAAACAAGTGTCTCGTAATAATCTACTCACCCCATGACTGCCCCAACCCCATGAACAGCGCTAATAACGCCAACAACAACTGTGTTTTACACATTTTTTAACTTCAGAAATAACTTGGATAACTTTACTAAGCTCAATATTATGTCAACTAAATTAAAAACATGTGCTACTAGAAGCTCTTATATACTATCTAACATTAAAAAAAAAAATAGATAATGTGAGAGGTTATCCAGTGGCGTATTTTAAAATTCAGCGCTCTGGGCTTGTAAAGCATGCCGCCCCGGAAATTAAGCCAAAAAAAAATTGTCAAGTGTTACTCAAACTTCACACCCAGAGTTCCTTTCATACCACCTTGGAGAAAACAAACTTAAAATTTTGAGGTTTCTAGACCACAACAAGACTAATAGCTAACACAAGAAGATTTTTTTATTGAAAAATGAGCCTTTAAAACCGTGGTCATGAAAAGCCATCCTTAACTTTAATTTGAAGCGCGAGCGGAGTGCGATAAAATGTTTCGTACTAATTTATTTTTAGTATGTAAGTAGTAAATATTTGTATTGATACCCTAAAAGTTGTCTCAATATATTTCTCTCTTCTAGCTCTCTCTGTATATTTTGGCGTAAAATAACAAGTCATTAATGCCGTGTGAGCAGTACGACACACAGAGTAGCTTGGTAAGGCCGCGAGATATTTTTAATTTTTTTGAGTGGCGTCTCGCAGGTCTTCAGGTTGTGAGCTACTTCTTCTACTTACGCCTCATAATTCCGGAACAATTCACCTGGCAACCCCGAGTCTGTGTAACCTATAGTTTGTTACCCCTTCACGACTAATCCAGTGAACCGATCATCCTGAAATTTTGCATATACGTTTTCAGGTCTACAAATACGGACAAAAGGTACCTTTAATACCGAAATAACTGTCCGATCATGATAATAGATGGCGCCACATGTACGATCCGAATTGATTATGAAATGTTAAATTACCGTGAGTGAAACCACAGGCAAGAGTATAACAAACATGGGAAAACCCGAATAACCAAATAGATATCAGAGGTTAAGATAGCCGTGTAATGATAACCTTTTCATGCGACATTAGATATCAATCCACACTATAAAATTATAGGAAAGTAACTCAAGTCTGTCTGTCTCGTTTTCCTGCTAAAACTACTGAACCGATTTAAATGAAATTTGGTACACAGATAGTTTAGAGCCCGAGAAGGGATATAGGCTAGGACTAGGCAGGCTAGGGTTTAAAGGGGTTGAAGGGGGGCGGGGGGCTGAAAGGTTGTATGGAAGTATTGTCACAGTATTGTTATTTTTAAAGCTATAATGATGAAACTATAACATAATCAGGAATGACGTCTTTGGAGTTATTCAGCCTGCTGAGCATTCTCTTTTGACGTATGAAAATTGAAAATCTGGGACACCTGATGTGGAACTCCAAGGAACATTATAAAGGAATGACGTCTTAGCACGAGTTGTTCAGTCTGATGAGCATTTTCTGTTGACGTATAAAACCTGAAGATCTGGAACACCTGTTGTGGAATTCCTAGTGCCCAGCGACACTATAACATAATTAGCGATGGCTTTTAGCAAAAGTTGTTCAATCTGATAAACATTCTCTGTTGACTTATAAAAATTGAAGATTTGGAACACCTGTTGTGGAATTCCAAGCGCCCAGCTGCACTATAATAAATACAGGAAAGACGTGTTAGCATGAGTTGTTCAGCCTTATGAGCATTCTCTTTTGACGTATGAAAATTGAAGATCTGAAGTTAAACACCTGTTGTGAAACTCCAAAGCCCTGCGACACTACAACAGATATTTAAAAGTTATTTAGTCTTAGAAGTCAGTTAAAAATGAAAGATCTGGGACGTCTCGAATCGTCACGCGCATCCCGTTGTTTTCCCGTCGCCAGGCTCTTAGAATTCGACAACAGACGTTTGAGATCTTCGACTTTGACAACCGTTGTAACTGGCATAAGCAATGAGATTCAATCAATATCTTAGGAGATATCACAGTTTAAAAATAATACCGCAAAAAAAAATATGGCGGGCTGGGCATGTCACACAATAGGCTAGTTGCCTAAAAAAATGTTACAAGTAGTCCGTCTTTTAGATTATTCAAAAATAAGGGACACGTATTTTTTTATTTGTAAATTAGACCAAAAATGACAAAGATTTATAGCCTATTAAAGTTACGTGTGTTACAATGCGTGGCATTTTTCGCGCAGTGACGTCACAGGTAACTTAAATAGGCTATCTTTGTTCTTTTTTGTTTAATCGAAAAAAGAAAAAATACGTGTCCAATATTTTTTTATAATCTAAAATACGGACTAAATAGAATGTAATTATTTTGACCCTGGAAACTACCCTATTGCGGCGATAGGTTTGGAGAGGCACTACGGCGTCATCACCTTCGACCTGACGCAAGTTCTCCCGAGCACGGTTATTTCGGGAGGGTAAGTACCTCAGGGTTACGGCGGCAGGCGAGGGAAATGGGAAGCAGTCAGAACGTGTAAAGTGACCGCTGAAGACGCCCAGGGAGTCGAAAATCGCGCGGCATATTCCAAGTAAAGGGCAGCTCACCAACAAGGCGCTGGGGACCAGACCATAGTGCTAAGGGAACAGTGTATAAGACGGAGACGCGGGGTTATGATGACAAATCACACACTTAAGGCAATCTTAACACACTACTAACGTAGCGCTAGCGCCAACAGGACGCCATTTGTTAACGGCCGCTTGCAAATGACTTCCAAATGGCGCTTGCGCTACGTTAGTGATGTATGTCCCATTATACCTTGCGTCCCCGTCTCACTGTTCCTCTAAACGCCTAAAATGGCGCAGGTGAAACCGCGGACAGAAGCTAGTGAGTGCCTGATATACCTACCAAATTCTTAATAAAAAATAAGGAAAATACAATATTTTGTTTACATACCTACTATATCGTATATAAGAGCTTCCAGTAGCGGATTTCTTTCATTTCTTTGGTAACATTTAACTTTGTAAAGTTATCCCAGTAACTTCTGAAGTTAAAAAATGTGCAAAACACAATGTGTTTTGGCGTTAGTAGCGCTGTTCGTGGGGTTGGCGCACTCATGGGGTGAGTAAAACTTGTTTTTTTTTTAAATACTTATTGTAAAAAGGGAACCGACTTCAAAAATCTGTACGTAGACTCGCGTTGCTATGAAGACAACAGTAAATTGTTATCCGAGGGGTGAAAGTTACTTATTTCAGTCCCGAGACGGGGTTTGGCGCCCGTAACTTAGTAAGGACGGTTTAATCAGGGTTGGCCAAGTTGTTTATAATCACCTGTTTAACACGTTTAGCGCGAAACGAGGCCTAAATCACCCCTCATGCAACTTCCTTGCAACTCCAAGGAAAAACGTGAACGTCTCTGTCGTGCGAAGGGCATAGCTTTGGTTTGGTCCAGTGTAGAAAATAGATTTAAAATGTATATTTGAGACGTGCTATTAATGGTCCCGGACTCGGTTTTATACCTACCTTGGTATCGGATGTCTTAAATCGAACACAAAGTCGCGACACCTACCTAGCTACGCGTCGTACCAAGCTGCGCGTCGTTGTTGTTTGCCAAAATTTATGCCGTCACGTGTCTTTAACTATTGTAAAAGTTGTTCTCAAAAACAAACAAAACATTATGGAATGTAATTCGACTTGATTTTGTATTAACTTTGGTGGACCCACTCGCGTGTTCTGAGCGTTCTGTATTATCTACCTATTTCTTTGATCTGAGTATATACAGGATGTCCCAAAACTCAACGTCAAGCCGGAACGGGGTGACAAGATTGATCATAACCATCACGAGAAAAATCTGAAAAAAAATCTATCCCATGCAGTTTGAAAATTATGGGCATTTTAATAAAAACCTAGAATTTTGATCAAACGGTACCATTTTTCGGTTATTGTGGTTATTCTTTTTAATTTTTGTTCATTTTGACTATTTTTTTCAGATTTTTCTCGTGATAGTTATGATCAAGTCCTGTCACCCGTTTCAGCTTGACGTTGAGTTTTGGGACACCCTGTATACAACATGTAACGTAATTAACGCACACCCTCAGAAACCCCAATTAGAATATTATGTTATAATCATAATAATATATTTAGTTTTTAATTTAACATGTAATTGCATTATTATTAACTAAATTAGTTTTTTTGCAGTAAGGTTTATTTTTCTTTATTTTGTATTGAATGACGGAATTTGTATTAATACAAATAAAATTGCACTTTTAAGTCTTGTTGCCTTGATTTACGGTCTATATTAGTTTGTTTTGACTGTACAGGGGTAATGTGACTATAATTTCCGTAATTTTAATTATTTTGATAAAAAATTACCAATATTAGGTAAACATTATATAAATGGATTCAGTAAACGATTCTGAACAACCTAATTTCAAGATGTGCGTTAATTATGTTACATGTTGTACATGCATTTGAAAACTAAAGTGTTTACAAAATGAGTAAGAAAATTAAAACTAAAATTAAAAATTTATTAGGCGTCAAAAAAATCATCCACATCGTTGTCAATGGGAAGTTACAATTTGTCACTGATATGCAAACTATGGTTCCACGTCCACCTTAAAGTATCGGTAACAGATACCTAAAGTTACAGCACGTACAAAATTTCTTCCCTTTTTTTCAGAGATCGCCGTAGGGATAGGCGATCGAATAGAATTTTATTTGAATGATATCCAAACATACGTCGCACGTCTCGATTCCCAAAAGATTGGAGCGTTAGCTTTCGACGAAGTTCACGAGGCTTTGCTGTACGTCGACAAACAGAATGGCAACGATTCCATCTGCGGGTACGATATATCTTTCAGGACATACAAATGCTATATGAAGAATAGCGGCAGAGATATACATGGTCTGGCATTCGACCCGATAAGACAATACCTATTCTTCACGGATATGAAAGAAAAAAGTATTAATTGGTTAACATTAGAAGCTGGATCTAAAAACGATGTTCATCAGTTGATCAAGCTGGATGAAGGGATCCCCACTGACATTGCCGTGGACAGCTGTAGAGGGTACGTAACCAACAACATTAACTACGTAACGTTTTCATACAATTTGTTCTAGATCGTGGTAAAGCAATATTGTTTTTAAAATTGCAGGTATGTTTACTGGATCAACACGAACATTACGACATCTACAATTGAGAGAGCAAAATATGATGGGTCACATCGGGAAGTGGTTATTAATTCTAAATACAAAATGGACTTACACAGCCTGGCATTAGATCAACAGACAAAGAAAATATACTGGATGATGCCTCAAAATAATACATACATCCATTTATATAGCGCTGATTTAGAAGGAAAAAATAAAGAAAATCCAGTTTCCTACAATATGATTCATGATGCAGCAATTCACCCAAAAGCATTAACTGTTTTAAAAGAACACGGCTTCGTCGTTAGCTGGTGCAAAAATCATGCTTCGAGATCACTTTGGAAATACTCTATGTCTTCAATAAAACCTGACAAAAACCACAAATACCTTACAATGAATAATGCTAAAAGCGAGCCCGTTATAGTTGGAAACTACAAAATTAGTGAACAATTTAAAGGCATTCAGGAATGTCAACATCTAACAAGATACGAAGGACCGTTTTGTGTTCACGGTGTTAAAGTTATCGGACAGTCCTTTTGTAATTGCACAACTGGGTACACCGGCGAGCGATGTGACTTGTCCGTTTGTATCAACTACTGTATTTATGGTAATTGTAGTTTGGATGGCGAAGGACTTCCTAAATGCAGGTAACACATGATTTTATTTTTCGGCTTCTAGGGGCTTAGTGAGACTGAATCTAGGAAGGGGCATCTGCGAAATCCTTTTTCAGGACGTAAAATATGACTTGCTTGCACTGCTCGCGCGAGGCTCCCTCGTTGCAAGATGACTTGGTCCCCACAAGTCATAATTATATTATACCAAATGTTATTGTCAGCGACATCAGCTCTGCGAGGCCTCTTAGGCTCTTTCAGTTCCCACTCATCGGACACCACAAGTACCTACTTATACACACATCAAAAGTGTCTAGGGATCAAGCATTTTTATGCGGATTTCTTGAGATTGAGACGTGGCTTTGTAATAAATTTATGATTTTATAAATTTATATGGATCCTTTTTGGTGCATTTCATAATTTGAATCAGGAACTGTAAATCAAATTCGAGTAAAAGATGAAAATCAGCTGTCAATATTTTCCCTATAAAAACATACAACGCATTGAAGACATTATTAGTGCTACTGTTTCCCTACTACTGATTAAAACCAACGTTATTATGGAGCGGCGACGTCATTTAAGCAGGGAAGAAATGCTCAGAGCCGTGGGAATGATAGAAGCTGGTTCCCGGCAACGTACTGTGGCTTTAGCTCTGAATACAAGTCAAAGTGTTATCAGTCGACTTTGGACACGTTACCGAAGCACTGGTACCGTGGCTGAGCGCCATGGAGGACGGTATCGCTGCACCACACGGAGACAAGACCGATACATTCAAATCTTAACTCGAAGAGCTCCAACAATAACCGCCATGATGTTAGCCGTGAGGCTTCATCACTCTTCAGGGAACTTAATTAGCGACCAAACAGTCAGAAACCGCTTGCATGAAGTGAACCTTCATTCCCGAAGACCGCTACGGGTACCACCTATAGCAATGCACAATCGTAGGATTCGATATCAATGGGCTCTTGAACACAGAAATTGGGCAGAAGAACAATGGCGTTTCGTGTGCTTTTCTGATGAGTCTCGTTTTGGTATGAGACCGGATACAAGACGTATACGACACTGGAGAACCCCTGGACGCCAACAGCGATTAAAATCCTGCCAGGAAGTCCATCCTTATAGTGGTGGAACCATCATGGTATGGGCGGGTATTTGGATCGGCGGAAGAACTGAGTTGATTTGGATCAGAGGCAACCTCAACGCTCAAATTTATGCTGAGACGATTGTATCAGACGTCATCGTTCCTCTACAAGTGCAAATCGGTCCCTTATTTCAGTTAATGCATGATAATGCACGACCGCACACCGCAAGAGTTGTAAGACAGACTCTCGCTGCAGCTAACATCAATGTCCTGCCCTGGCCTGCTCAGTCGCCAGACTTGAACCCGATTGAGCATGCATGGGATATGCTACAGAGAAGAGCTCTGCCGAATATGGAGGGTATCCAGTCGCAAGAAGACCTTTTTTTGTTGTTGCAACGAACATGGGCGGCCATTCCACAGCGTGATTTGGATGAACTCATTTTGAGTATGCCAAACCGATGTTCTTGTGTTGTTAGTGTTCGCGGTAGAAACACGGATTATTAATTGTTTAAGTTACCCAATAAAATTTTAAAGAAAACTGTTATTTCAGTCTTTTTTTCGAACTTTAATGTTAGTGGTTCAAATGTCAAAAATCCCTTTATTAGGAAAATGGCAAATTTCTTTATGAATGCAAAGGTGACTTGGTTTATCGTTACTGTGACAAACGATAACACTTTATTTGATGAATCCTTAAAGAACATTTTAATTAATATCAATCAGGAGAAAAGTTATTGCAAAAATATATGTTGATCCCTAGACACTTTTGATGTGTATATTTAAACTTCAATGAAGTTGTACTGCTTAACTGACTGTTAACAAATTCGTGATCAACCGTTGTCAAGAATATTATCTTAGATTAAAAAATGTCCAGATTGATAGTAGGCCACTGAGAATTGAAGCCAAAAACACGGGGGAAAAATTTCCCGCGTCGTTCGATTCCTACGTAAAACAAGTGAACATCTCGAAGGAAAATATTTAAATGTGTGCGTGGCACTCACTCACACATTTTTAAAAAGTGGCTTCACTTAAAGCTTTTCGTTTTGTTTCGAACACGGACTCTGGACATTTTTTTATCTAAGAATATTATCTTTTATCCTTGAACGTAGGCCCCTTCACGTGCGAGGCCGGGGGCTACTGTCGCGTGGCCCCCGCCTAGCTACGCCACTGGTGAGAGGACTCATTTGATGAATTTACCACGAAAAAAATATATCTCAACAGCCCTATTTCGATCAGATACGCCATTGTTAGCTCTTCAACATTTTTATATATTTCAGTTGCAACAGTGGGTATTCCGGTGACAGGTGCGAAGTCAGCGCGTGTCATGGATACTGTACAAACAGTGGCACTTGTTCGTTGGACGTCAACGGTCAGCCTGTCTGTCAGTGCATAGACAATTACACAGGTGACAGATGCGAAGTGGCAGTTTGTCAAAACTACTGCTTGCAAGGCGAGTGTTCATTGACGGAGGAAGGTCCAACATGCAGGTAAAACATGTTCTGTTTCTTGTATTATGGGTTTACCATTCGCACAAACTTCACCACAGTTTTGCCTGCGCAAGTCAGGCCTGAGTGTACTAGCCTGTGTGTGTGGCTGGGCATTCAGTGTTCAGTGTTGCCGACACAGATAAGATTTAGCTAGATAACGCAAGAGCAACTACTTCGCGTGCCAAAAATCCGTGCTTAGATTACGGTCAAAAATCGTAAGTGGTCATTTTCGCACTGGTCTATCGTTAGTTGGACGTCTGACGTCAGTTTTAATATTAAAATGGTTAATTGTGCTATGGGACGGGACGAGGAAGGAGCCGCGCCGTGAGCGTGGATTATTTCAATCGATTTGGTTTTCCCATGACTAAATAGTTTTGGTGACATCATACAGGTAGTTAAAAACAGACACGCTTGGTTTTCATACAGATTGTGATACTTGCGTTATCTAGGTAGGTATATCTATAACTATGGTTACCGACCGTGTATTGTTTTTTCATGCGAAAAGCTTGCGCAGGTAAAACGGTGGTATAGCTTGTGCGTGTGTAACCCTAGCGCGTTATGATTTCCAAACAAACTTTTACTTTTAGTTTTAAAAAAACATTTTTTTTTTATTAGTCATATTCACATTAGTACCAAGATTCAAGTTTATAATCCAAACGGATAAGATTTTACACTGGTGTAACCCTTTGTTGATACCCCTTTTCTCCCACTTAAAGATGGATTTTCCCAAAATCCCTTCATAGTGCTCACCTACTTATTAAATTGCACTTACAGTCCAAAATTCAGGTTAAGCGGTTTTAGATCCTTCCCTTTAAACTTGAATACTTTTCATGTACTTACCTACTGGGGGGTGATTTTTGAAAAATCCAAATACACGTGTTAAATTATTTCTGATTTAGTATTTAAATAGGTACTAATTTTTAAGTTCATCAGCTCAAGGGTTATGATTTTCCCATACAAACTTAAACATCGTCTAGATTACCAAAGGAGGGTATAGTTTTATAAAATAAATATAGTGCCAATCTTTTTTACTTTATTGTCTTCTTATTCATGGCAAAATCCAAATGTATAGGTAAACTCAAGGAATAAGATTTTTCATACACCAGTTTACACCCTTTATCACCCCTTATAGGAGGATTTTCGCAAAATCCGGTCTTATTTTCCCCCTACGTGGTAGACTGCAACTGCTGTCCAAATTTCAAGTGTCTGCGTTTAGCAGTTTCGGCTGTAGTCGAGTCTTACAACCCTGTTCTTTTATTTAAATAGATTTATTTTATGATATTTGTTCCTACTAGGTATTTATTAAATATTAATTTCAGATGCAACGCCGGGTATTCAGGAGATAGGTGTGAAATAAATATATGCTATGAATATTGCCTCAACTACGGCACATGTGACTTTAACGAAGAGAATTCACCGTTCTGTCAGTGTACGGAGAATTATTATGGTGACAGATGCGAATTCAGCAAGTTTTCGAACGAGGAAGAATCAAAATGCCAAGACTCAAGACAGAACAAAAATAATAATGAATTAAGCACTTCAGGATATATTAACTATCCAGCTTTGAGTAACATCACTTTAGCAGATCTTCTTGCTAATTGGCAGAAACCTGTTGCAATTCCTAAAAAATAAATCGAATTTGTAATAATACATTGTAGTTTTTTTATAAGTAGGGGAAAGGTGTACGAGATGATCCCCTTAAGGGAGATTGCTTGTAGATTAAATGATATTCTACTTAGCGCGAATGTAAACACGTATAAACATAGTAAATTTATTTATCTTATTGTTGGCATACTCAAAATTTGATTTTTTTAGATGCTTTACTGTTAAAAAAACACATTTTTAAAACGTTATCAAAGGATCATCTTGTACACCCCGGTGTCCAAGATGATCCTTGCGGTAGGGGCAAGATGATCCCAGGATCCAGGAAGAGAATGACCTAAATAAAACCATAATCTGGGTTTATTTTTGACTTTAGCCCGCGTTTTTAGTGACAATACAGGCAACCCAAACTGTTTACTTGCTGTGCTATATGACATGCCATTTTTAACAGCATCCAGTGCTTTAATCATGGAGTCTTCCGACCACAACCCGCATTTAGTTTTTTTTTTAAATTACGAGGCATAGTCTAAAACCAAAAATATATACACTTAAACATAATAACATACAAATGTCCCCGTAATAGTAAGTATGTTACCGGTGTACAAGAAGATCTGTGGGGATCATCTTGTACACCGGTAACATAATCATCTTGCCCCAACATAAACTTTTTTGTTCAATGTTCGATAACTTAAACTATGTGCTTTCAAGTGTTACCTTGCTATTAAAAAAACAAAATAGAGCAATATACAAAGCTGACAAATACCGCACCCTAGTAATAAAGTACCTATATAGAACAAATTAGATATAAACTTCAACTCATCCTTACCTTAGATCAAAGTCACGGAATCTTTGTTTTTCTTTTCAAAAAATTTAATTGTTACTCTCGACACCAATACTTTTGACTGAGGCGGGGGAATATCGGGGACTACGTTTTACCAATGAAAACAACTAGATGACGCTACTGGGTTCGTTGCAATTTCAAAGGATCATCTTGCCTCAACGGATCATCTCGTACACCTTTCCCCTACAAATAGCACTAGGGACTTTCAAATATTGTTTTAATTTTTGTTTTTTATTTTATTTACTTTTGTCTGTTTTCATTTATGACTTAATTGGATTTACAATAAATAAACTAACTGATAACTCTTATTTATTTTTTTCATTAAATAAAATTCTAATTAGGTACTTATTAGTTAGATGTAGTGTAGATGTACATCTAGTAAGTTTTTATGTATAACTAGTGTTTGCCCGCGGCTTCGCTTGCGTTAATTTAGAATTTGAGAAACAATACGGATCGTGTAAGTGGCTCCATCTGGAATATGAACGTTTATTTTTTTTCTCGGCAACAGCTCTCTTCTATTTTAGGGGATGAAAGGTACCCTATATTCCTTGTCTATACTCCTGACAACAATTATATACTCAAAATTTTGGGACGATCGATTCAGTAAGTAGTTTGCGTGAAAAGGGTAAAAACAAACATACTTGCATTAATAATATTAGATCAATAATGTTATACGTAGGTACAGTCGGCATCAAAAGTCCGCAGGGGGCGCTCGACGGTGGACGCCATCACGCGCGTGAGAGCCCTCACGACGGGGGATGCAGTAGCCCGGGGCAGGGTCGTCTTGGCGGTGTCATTAGACATCACCAATGCCTTTAACACCCTGCCCTGGAGTTGCATCAGGGAGGCACTCCGGTATCACCGGGTGCCGACCTACCTCCGTCGCATAGTCGAGGACTACCTGACGGACAGAGCCGTCATCTACCCCGGTCACCGGGGAGAGTGGAACCGGCGAGAGATGTCGTGCGGTGTTCCACAGGGTTCGGTCCTGGGACCGCACCTGTGGAACATCGGGTACGACTGGGTGCTGCGCGGCGACCTCCCTGAAGGCGTCAGCGTAGTATGCTACGCTGACGATACGCTCATCTTGGCGCAGGGAGAGTCGCACGAGGCGGCGGCCGACGTGGCGACGGAAGCGGTCGCGACAGTCGTCGATAGGATCCGGCGGTTGGGACTCGACGTGGCGCTGCACAAGACGGCGGCCATGTGTTTTCATGGCCGCGTCAACGCGCCACAGTCGGGTTACAGCATAACGGTGGGAGGAGTTCGCATCGGCGTCTTGAGGACGATGAAGTACCTGGGACTCGTCCTCGACAGCCGGTGGAACTTCAGGGAGCATTTCCTGAGTTTGGCCCCAAAGCTGAACCGGGCAGCAGGCGCCCTCAGGCGACTCCTGCCCAATCTCAGCGGGCCAAACGCCTCCTGCCGTAGGCTGTACGCCGGCGTCGTGCGGTCCATGGCCCTCTACGGGGCCCCCGTGTGGGCCCCGAGCATCCGGACGCGACCACTAAAGCTGGTCGCATGCCAGAGGGTCATGGCTATCCGGATGATCCGGGGATACCGCACGATTGCCGGCGAATCGGCCAACCTTCTTGCCGGATTGCTGCCCTGGGATCTGGAGGCGACTGCCCTCCAGCGCGTCTATGAGTGGCGCGTGGAGGCGCAGCGCCGGGGCATAACCCCGCTGCCTCGAGAAGTCGAGGCGCGGCGGGAAGAGCTCCGGCGCGATCTCAGGGCAGTATGGAGGGGACGACTGTCGCGACCGAAGGCCGGGCACGCCGCAATTGCGGCGGTAAGACCCCTTTTTGAGGAGTGGCTGGAGAGAAGTCATGGCGTCCTGACCTACCGCTTGACGCAGGTCCTCACCGGACACGGAAGTTTCGGGAGGTACCTGTGGCTGATGCGAAAGAAGGAGACGCCTGGGTGTCACCACTGCGAAGATCGCCCGGAGGACACGGTGGAGCATACGGTGCAAGACTGCCCGGCCTGGGCGGAGCACCGACGTGTCCTCACGGCTGCGATAGGCGGAGACCTCTCGCGCCCGGCACTGGTTGCGGCCATGCTGCGGGGCGAGACGGAGTGGGAAGCGGTCAGCTCCTTCTGCGAGGCAGTAATGCTCGTAAAGGAGGAGGCAGGCCGCGAGCGAGAGAGGACAGCGTCCTCCCTCCGCCCCAGCCGCAGTGGTAGGCGCCCACGGCGACGGACGTCGCTAGATGATCTCCGGCCACCGTAGGCGCGGGCATGCGGGCAGCGAGTAAAGGGCAACTCGCTGCCCGACCAAGGACCATGCCCGGGTCGACGGCGCGTTGTGTCTCACGCGCGCCTCAAAGAGCGTCAGCATAATGACGGGGCCCCCCTCTCAGAGGGCCAAAGCCTGCCGGGATTGCGGGATTATTTCCTCACCGTGACCCCGGTACATAAAGGGCTACTGAAGGACACCGTGGATTTTAGTCAGTACAAGTCTGACAGTCCCTCCCGCCCTGCCCGGGGTGGGAGGACTCATTTGATGATTTTACCACGTTAAAAAAAAAAAAAAAAAAAAAAAAAAAAGTGTATTCGATTGTTTAGCTATAGTATAATCATAGAATTGCATTAATGAACTCAACTAACGGCCTGTCTCGGCTTCGCAAGGGTGGATATTTGTTTATTTTATAGCTTTTCCTTAGTTAAAATACAATTTTTGTTCTCAAGGCAGTCACAGCAGATCCCCATTATTTCTTGATAGTGTGAATTGTCGGAAATTTGTATGTTCCATCATTTTTACAGCTTTATACACAACATCTAGTCATTTAACATCAATAAATCGTTTTTTATCAGAAAATTTCTTTGATTTGACAGTTCTTTTGGGACCAAACTGTCATTTGTCACTTTGACACTTGCCTTCCCCATTAAACCTGATTAACTTTTAACTCTTGAGTATGTCGGAGCAATATTTTACAAGAAAACTTTCTTTGACTTTATAATATAAGAAACGCGATTCTACACATTTTTGAAGTCGGGTCCTTTTTTACAAAAAGTTATTTTTTTCTTAAAATGAAATTTAAAAACTAAAAAAAAAACAAACGTCTCGTAATAACTTACTGACCCCATGAGTGCCCCAACCCCATGAACAGCGCTAATAACGCCAAC
This sequence comes from Agrotis segetum, assembly GCA_036375495.1. Classification (NCBI taxonomy): domain Eukaryota; kingdom Metazoa; phylum Arthropoda; class Insecta; order Lepidoptera; family Noctuidae; genus Agrotis; species Agrotis segetum. Next base: position 1,315,430 of record JAQSVV010000037.1, on the reverse strand, counting down.
AACAACTGTGTTTTACACATTTTTTAACTTCAGAAATAACTTGGATAACTTTACTAAGCTAAATACATTATCAACTAAATTAAAAACATGTGCTACTAGAAGCTCTTTTATACTCGTACTATCTAAACATTAAAAAAAATACATAATAGGAGAGAGGGAGAGATAATAGGGAGAGGTTATCCAGTGGCGTATTTTAAAATTCAGCGCTCTGGGCTTGTAAAGCATGCCGCCCCGGAAATTAAGCCAAAAAAAATATTGTCAAGTGCTACTCATACTTCACACCCAGAGTTCCATACCACCTTGTAGAAGACAAACTAAAAATTTTGAGGTTTCTAGACCACAACAAGACTAATAGCTAACACAAGAAGATTTTTTTATTGAAAAATGAGCCTTTAAAACCGTGGTCATGAAAAGCCATCCTTAACTTTAATTTGAAGCGCGAGCGGAGTGCGATAAAATGTTTCGTACTAATTTATTTTTAGTATGTAAGTAGTAAATATTTGTATTGATACCCTAAAAGTAGTCTCAATATATTTCTCTCTTCTAGCTCTCTCTGTATATTTTGGCGTAAAATAACAAGTCATTAATGCCGTGTGAGCAGTACGACACACAGAGTAGCTTGGTAAGGCCGCGAGATATTTTTCGGCCATTCTCCGGTTGCAAGTTTTTATTTGTCCGCGCTTACTTAATCCGTAACATGGTCATATTCAAGCGTGGTTTTTTTTTATATGTTAGATTACGACCGTATCTAGCCGTAAACAAAATATTGAGTTCTGTTCTTAACTAGTAAGCCTAAATTAATTGAATCTCTGTTCGAAAAAGCTCTTTTTTCTAATTACCGAAGCCTGTCCGCACTCCAACTTGATGACAAAACTTGCTTGTATTTCTCAAACCTGCAGATTTACTTTGATCCATTCAAAGTTTTAAACAATACTAAGGAACGTGTATCACCTACTAAAATATGGACTCAATAGAACCAGCCTATAAATAATAATAATTAAATAACCGCGTGTCCGATAGAAAGTTATAATTACCGTAACAGTATCTGTTCTCGGGTGCACATGCCTAACTATCGGTATTTGGCACATCAGTACCGCACGCGTCGAATGTTCTTAGGGTGTGCTGCAGCCTATTAGCAGTCTTACGTTTCAAACGTTACTGTAGCGCCAAAGAAGCACTTGAGTATATAATTTCCGTAGCCCTTGGTTCAAAACTTTTCTAATTACCGTTATACTCATTTAAATACTTGATTTTTGAAGTTAGACCCTAATTGATAATGTAAATGAAACAGTACTTTGGCTTACGTATGTTATGATAAGCCAGTATTTGCAGATATTGTTGGTTTTCGAAATTTTGAAGAAAGTGTATCGTTTTCTAATTACCATATACTAATTACCATGTGTTAATAATTACCGTTGTATGAAAAACTTATACAGAAAAAATCAGACTAGAGAGTAATAAAAGACAAAAGGAAAAGGGAAACCTGGAAAGAATCGAGGAAGAAGTAGTCATAGATCTAGACGTGCTTGATAACAGCATATCAGATCCTCTTGAAACTCTGTCAAGACCATTTATCAACTCATCCTTTTGCAGTCCACTGCTGGACATAGGCCTCTCCCAGGGAGCGCCCCAGAGCACGATCTCCTGCTTTTTTATCCAGCCACCTACTTCAGGTCATCGATCCATCTTGCTGGGGGGCGTCCCACCCTACACTTACCTACACGCGGTCTCCATTCAAGAACCATCCTACTCCAACTTTCGTCGGTTCTGAGCCAGACGTGGCCAGCCCACTGCAACTTCAGCTTGCTACAGATTTGGAAAATATCTATAACTTTGGTCTTGTGCCGTACCTCATTCCGGATTTTATCCCTTAGTGAAACCCTAAGCATAGACCTTTCCATAGCACGCTGAGTGACATGAAGTTGGTGGGCCAGCTTGACTGACATGTTCCACGTTTAGGCTCCGTAGGTTAGGACTGGAAGGAAGCACTAATTGAACACCCGGCTTTTCAGACACTGTGGCAGTGGCGACGTGAGGATATGACGCATTTTTCCAAATGCCAAGCTGCACTCTTCTGGCGATTTTCCGCTTGAATTTATCTCTACTTAGCTGTAATACCTGCCCGAGGTAGATGTATTCTTGGACAACTTCGAGTGTTATACCTTCGACGGAAATTGGTTCTGGGATGACATGGTCATTGAACACGACCTTGCTCTTGTTTCATCCCAAGACCCACACGTTTCGAGACAGCATGAGACTGTTCAGCATTTTTTGCAGGTCTTGCATCGATTTCGCCATAATAACTATGTCGTAGGCAAAATGTATTCACCGTTGACATTGATACCCAGTCCGTTCCAGTGCAGCTTCTTGAACAAATCCTCCAGCGCGTTGGTAAACAGTTTAGTTAGGGAATATTACAACTCCCTGTCTCACACCTCTTAGCAGCTGGATGGTGGTTTTGTACTTAGACCGACATCGACGCCATGCTATAATATCGTTTCCTTAGCACCTTTATGTACTGCCAATTGACTTGGCATCGCTGCAAGGATTCCAGAACAGCCCAGGTTTCGACGGAATCGAAGGCTTTTTTGTAGTCCACAAAGGCTAGACACAGCGCGAGCGGCCGGTTATACTGCTCTGTCTTCTGTATAACCTGCCGCACTGTATATATGTGGTCTAAGGTGCTAAAGCCTTTGCGAAACCCAGCCTGCTCCGGTGGCTGGAAAACGTCAAATCTAGCGGAAAGCCGATCTGTGACGACCCTCGAAAACAGCTTGTAGACGTGACACAGGAACGGGGTTGGTCTATATAGTTTTTGAGGAGATTTTTGTCTCCTTTCTTGAAAAAAAATGTCACCACGTCCCTGCTCCACGCCTCCGGGGTAATCCCACTGGCTATGACGAAGTTAAACAGCCTCTTAAGCTCGCCGAGCATAGGTTGGCCCGTAGTTTTTAAGAGTTCGGAGGTGATGCCAACACTTCCATACTTACCTTAATACCATCAACTCCGCGTCCAACTAGTGCTCTCTCATCTTCTTCTACAAGTACTTTGTCATTATTAAGCAATTTTGAGCAAATGAAAGAAAATAAAGATACAAGTATGGAGATACAAAATATTTTCTAATTACCGTAGCATCAAATATTCAACTTGTCTAATTACCATACCCAACTTTTTTTTAAATCTCAATATCTAGAAAACCATCAGTAATAGTAGAATGCCAAAATAACTATTGAATTCCTAACTTTAATGTGTTTCATATTCTAATGTGTTTAACGTCATATCAGTGAAATTCAAAAACAGCACGGTAATTAGGCAAATAACACCTATTTGGAGAATGGCCGTTTTAATTTTTTTGCGTGGCGTCTCGGAGGTCTTCAGGTTGTGAGCTACTTCTTCTACTTACGCCTCATAATTCCGGAACAATTCACCTGGCAACCCCGAGTCTGTGTAACCTATAGTTTGTTACCCCTTCACGACTAATCCAGTGAACCGATCATCCTGAAATTTTGCATATACGTTTTCAGGTCTACAAATACGGACAAAAGGTACCTTTAATACCGAAATAACTGTCCGATCATGATAATAGATGGCGCCACATGTACGATCCGAATTGATTATGAAATGTTAAATTACCGTGAGTGAAACCACAGGCAAGAGTATAACAAACATGGGAAAACCCGAATAACCAAATAGATATCAGAGGTTAAGATAACCGTGTAATGATAACCTTTTCATGCGACATTAGATATCAATCCACACTATAATATTATAGGAAAGTAACTCAGTCTGTCTGTCTCGTATTCCTGCTAAAACTACTGAACCGATTTAAATTAAATTGCGTACACAGATAGTTTAGAGCCCGAGAAGGGATTAGGCTAGGACTAGGCAGGCTAGGGTTTAAAGGGGTTGAAGGGGGGCGGGGGGCTGAAAGGTTGTATGGAAGTATTGTCACAGTATTGTTATTTTTAAAGCTATAATGATGAAACTATAACATATACAGAAATGTCCTCTTTGGAGTTATTCAGCCTGCTGAGTATTCTCTTTTGACGCATGAAAATCTGGAACACCTGATGTGGAACTCCAAGGAACATATAAAAGAATGACGTCTTAGCACGAGTTGTTCAGTCTGATGAGCATTTTCTGTTGACGTATAAAAACTGAAGATCTGGAACACCTGTTGTGGAATTCCAAGTGCCCAGCGACACTATAACATAATTAGCGATGGCTTTTAGCAAAAGTTGTTCAATCTGATAAACATTCTCTGTTGACTTATAAAAATTGAAGATTTGGAACACCTGTTGTGGAATTCCAAGCGCCCAGCTGCACTATAATAAATACAGGAAAGACGTGTTAGCATGAGTTGTTCAGCCTTATGAGCATTCTCTTTTGACGTATGAAAATCGAAGATCTGAAACACCTGTTGTGAAACTCCAAAGCCCTGCGACACTATACAGATATTTAAAAGTTATTTAGTCTTAGAAGTCAGTTAAAAATGAAAGATCTGGGACGTCTCGAATCGTCACGCGCATCCCGTTGTTTTCCCGTCCCCAGGCTCTTAGAATTCGACAACAGACGTTTGAGATCTTCGACTTTGACAACCGTTGTAACTGGCATAAGCAATGGGATTCAATCAATATCTTAGGAGATATCACAGTTTCAAAATAATACCGCAAAAAAAATATGACTGGCTGGGGCTGGGCATGTCCCTATTGCGGCGATAGGTTTGGAGAGGCACTACGGCGTCATCACCTTCGACCTGACGCAAGTTCTCCCGAGCACGGTTGTTTCGGGAGGGTAAGTACCTCAGGGTTACGGCGGCAGGCGAGGGGAATGGGGAGCAGTCAGAACGTGTAAAGCGACCGCTGAAGACGCCCAGGGAGTCAAAAATCGCGGGGCATATTCCAAGTAAAGGGCAGCTCGCCAACAAGGCGCTGGGGACCAGACCATAGTGCTAAGGGAACAGTGTATAAGACGGAGACGCAGGGGTATGATGACAAATCACACACTTAAGGCAAACTTAACACACTACTAACGTAGCGCTAGCGCCAACAGGACGCCATTTGTTAACGGCCGCTTGCAAATGACTTCCAAATGGCGCTTGCGCTACGTTAGTGATGTATGTCCCATTATACCTTGCGTCCCCGTCTCACTGTTCCTCTAAACGCCTAAAATGGCGCAGGTGAAACCGCGGACAGAAGCTAGTGAGTGCCTAATATACCTACCAAATTCTTAATAAAAAGTAAGGAAAATACAATATTTTGTTTACATACCTACTATATCGTATATAAGAGCTTCCAGTAGCGGATTTCTTTCATTTCTTTGGTAATATTTAACTTTGTAAAGTTATCCCAGTAATTTCTGAAGTTAAAAAATGTGCAAAACACAATGTGTTTTGGCGTTAATAGCGCTGTTCGTGGGGTTGGCGCACTCATGGGGTGAGTAAAACTTGTTTTTTTTTTAAATACTTATTGTAAAAAGGGAACCGACTTCAAAAATGTGTACGTAGACTCGCGTTTCTATGAAGACAACAGTAAATTGTTATCCGAGGGGTGAAAGATACTTATTTCAGTCCCGAGACGGGGTTTGGCGCCCGTAACTTAGTAAGGACGGTTTAATCAGGGTTGGCCAAGTTGTTTATAATCACCTGTTTAACACGTTTAGCGCGAAACGAGGCCTAAAACACCCCTCATGCAACTTCCTTGCAACTCCAAGGAAAAACGTGAACATCTCTGTCGTGCGAAGGGCATAGCTTTGGTTTGGTCCAGTGTAGAAAATAGATTTAAAATGTATATTTGAGACGTGCTATTAATGGTCCCGGACTCGGTTTTATACCTACCTTGGTATCGGATGTCTTAAATCGAACACAAAGTCGCGACACCTACCAAGCTACGCGTCGTACCAAGCTGCGCGTCGTTGTTGTTTGCCAAAATTTATGCCGTCACGTGTCTTTAACTATTGTAAAAGTTGTTCTCAAAAACAAACAAAACATTATGGAATGTAATTCGACTTGATTTTGTATTAACTTTGGTGGACCCACTCGCGTGTTCTGAGCGTTCTGTATTATCTACCTATTTCTTTGATCTGAGTATATACAGGCTGTTCCAAAACTCAACGTCAAGCCGGAACGGGGTGACAAGATTGATCATAACCATCACGAGAAAAATCTGAAAAAAATTCTATCCCATGCAGTTTGAAAATTATGGGCATTTTAATAAAAACCTAGAATTTTGATCAAACTGTACCATTTTTCGGTTATTGTGGTTATTCTTTTTAATTTTTGTTCATTTTGATTATTTTTTTCAGATTTTTCTCGTGATAGTTATGATCAAGTCCTGTCACCCGTTTCAGCTTGACGTTGAGTTTTGGGACACCCTGTATACAACATGTAACGTAATTAACGCACACTCTCAGAAACCCCAATTAGAATATTATGTTATAATCATAATACATATATTTAGTTTTTAATTTAACATGTAATTGCATTATTATTAACTAAATTAGTTTTTTTGCAGTAAGGTTTATTTTTCTTTATTTTGTATTGAATGGCGAAATTTGTATTAATACAAATAAAATTACACTTTTAAGTCTTGTTGCCTTGATTTACGGTCTATATTAGTTTGTTTTGACTGTACAGGGGTAATGTGACTATAATTTCCGTAATTTTAATTATTTTTGATAAAAAATTACCAATATTACAAATTATAGAAATGGATTCAGTAAATGCTTCTGAACAACCTAATTTCAAGATGTGCGTTAATTATGTTACATGTTGTATATACATTTGAAAACTAAAGTGTTTACAAAATGAGTAAGAAAATTAAAACTAAAATTAAAAATTTATTAGGCGTCAAAAAATTCATCCACATCGTTGTCAATGGGAACTTGGGAAGTTACAATTTGTTACTGATATGCAAACTATGGTTCCACGTCCACCTTAAAGTATCGGTAACAGATACCTAAAGTTACAGCACGTACAAAATATCTTCCCTTTTTTTCAGAGTTCGCCGTAGGGATAGGCGATCGAATAGAATTTTATTTGAATGATATCAAAACATACGTCGCACGTCTCGATTCCCAAAAGATCACAGCCTTAGCTTACGACGAAGTTCACGAGGCTTTGCTGTACGTCGACAAACAGAATGGCAACGATTCCATCTGCGGGTATGATATATCTTTCAGGACATACAAATGCTACATGAAGAATAGCGGCAGAGATATACATGGTCTGGCATTCGACCCGATAAAACAATACCTATTCTTCACGGATATGAAAGAAAAAAGTATTAATTGGTTAACATTAGAAGCTGGATCTAAAAACGATGTTCATCAGTTGATCAAGCTGGATAAAGCGATCCCCACTGACGTTGCCGTGGACAGCTGTAGAGGGTACGTAACCAACAACATTAACTACGTAACGTTTTCATACAATTTGTTCTAGCTCATGGTAAAGCAATATTGATTTTAAAATTGCAGGTATGTTTACTGGATCAACACGAACATTACGACATCTACAATTGAGAGAGCAAAATATGATGGGTCACATCGGGAAGTAGTTATTAATTCTAAATACAAAATGGACTTACACAGCCTGGCACTAGATCAACAGACAAGGAAAATATACTGGATGATGCCTCAAAATAATACACACATCCCTTTATATAGCGCTGATTTAGAAGGAAAAAATATAGAAAGTCCAGTTTACTACACTATTCATGATGCAGCAATTCACCCAAAAGCATTAACCGTTTTAAAAGAACACGGCTTCGTCGTTAGCTGGTGCAAAAAACATGCTTCGAGATCACTTTGGAAATACTCTATGTCTTCAATAAAACCTGACAAAAACCACAAATACCTTACAATGAATAATGCTAAAAGCGAGCCCGTTATAGTTGGAAACTACAAAATTAGTGAACAATTTGAAGGCATTCAGGAATGTCAACATCTAACAAGATACGAAGGACCGTTTTGTGTTCACGGTGTTAAAGTTATCGGACAGTCCTTTTGTAATTGCACAACTGGGTACACCGGCGAGCGATGTGACTTGTCCGTTTGTAACAACTACTGTATTTATGGTAATTGTAGTTTGGATGGCGAAGGACTTCCTAAATGCAGGTAACACATGATTTTATGTTTCGGCTTCTAGGGGCTTAGCGAGACTGAATCTCAGAAAGGGCATCTGCCATATCCTTTTTCAGGACGTAAAATATGACTTGTTTGCACTGCTCGCACGAGGCTCCCTCGTTGCAAGATGACTTGGTTCCCACAAGTCATATAATATACCAAATGTGATCGTCAGCGACATCAGCTCTGCAAGGTCTCTTAGGCTCTTTCAGCTCCCACTCATCGGACACCACAAGTACCTACTTATATATAAACTTCAATGAAGTTGTACTGCTTAACTGACTGTTAACAAATTCGTGATCAACCGTTGTCAAGAATATTATCTTTTATCCTTGAACGTAGGCCCCTTCACGTGCGAGGCCGGGGGCTACTGTCCGCGTGGCCCCCGCCTAGCTACGCCACTGGTGAGAGGACTCATTTGATGAATTTACCACGAAAAAAATATAGCTCAACAGCTCTATTTCGATACGCCTTTGTTAGCTCTTCAACATTTTTATTTATTTTAGTTGCAACAGTGGGTATTCCGGTGACAGGTGCGAAGTCAGCGCCTGTCATGGATACTGTACAAATAATGGCACTTGTTCGTTGGACGTCGACGGTCAGCCTGTCTGTCAGTGCTTAGACAATTACACAGGTGACAGATGCGAAGTGGCAGTTTGTCAAAACTACTGCTTGCAAGGCGAGTGTTCATTGACGGAGGAAGGTCCAACATGCAGGTAAAACATATTCTGTTACTTGTATTATGGGTTTACCATTCGCACAAGCTTCACCACAGTTTTGCCTGCGCAAGTCAGGCCTGAGTGTACTAGCCTGTGTGTGTAGCTGGGCATTCAGTGTTCAGTGTTGCCGACACAGATTTAAGATTTAGCTAGATAACGCAAGAGCAACTACTTCACGTGCCAAAAATCCGTGCTAAGATTACGGTCAAAAATCGTAAGTGGCCATTTTCGCACTGGTCTAAATCGGTCTATCGTTAGTTGGACGTCGGACGTCAGTTTTAATTAAAATGGTTAATTGTGCTGTGGGACGGGATGAGGAAGCTGGCGCCACGCTGTGAGCGTGGAGTATTTCAATCGATTTGGTTTTCCCATGACTAAATAGTTTTGGTGACATCATAGATCATACAGGTAGTTAAAAACAGACACGCTTGGTTTTCATACAGATTGTGATACTTGCGTTATCTAGGTAGGTATATCTATAACTATGGTTACCGACCGTGTATTGTTTTTTCATGCGAAAAGCTTGCGCAGGTAAAACGGTGGTATAGCTTGTGCGTGTGTAACCCTAGCGCGTTATGATTTCCAAACAAACTTTTACTTTTAGTTTTAAAAAAACATTTTTTTTTTATTAGTCATATTCACATTAGTACCAAGATTCAAGTTTATAATCCAACCGGATAAGATTTTACACTGGTGTAACCCTTTGTTGACACCCCTTTTCTCCCACTTAAAGATGGATTTTCCCAAAATCCCTTCATAGTGCTCACCTACTTATTAAATTGCACTTACAGTCCAAAATTCAGGTTAAGCGGTTTTAGATCCTTCCCTTTAAACTTGAATACTTTTCATGTACTTACCTACTGGGGGGTGATTTTTGAAAAATCCAAATACACGTGTTAAATTATTTCTGATTTAGTATTTAAATAGGTACTAATTTTTAAGTTCATCAGCTCAAGGGTTATGATTTTCCCATACAAACTTAAACATCGTCTAGATTACCAAAGGAGGGTATAGTTTTATAAAATAAATATAGTGCCAATCTTTTTTACTTTATTGTCTTCTTATTCATGGCAAAATCCAAATGTATAGGTAAACTCAAGGAATAAGATTTTCATACACCAGTTTACACCCTTTATCACCCCTTATAGGAGGATTTTCGCAAAATCCGGTCTTATTTTCCCCCTACGTGGTAGACTGCAACTGCTGTCCAAATTTCAAGTGTCTGCGTTTAGCAGTTTCGGCTGTAGTCGAGTCTTACAACCCTGTTCTTTTATTTAAATAGATTTATTTTATGATATTTGTTCCTACTAGGTATTTATTAAATATTAATTTCAGATGCAACGCCGGGTATTCAGGAGATAGGTGTGAAATAAATATATGCTATGAATATTGCCTCAACTACGGCACATGTGACTTTAATGAAGAGAATTCACCGTTCTGTCAGTGTACGGAGAATTATTATGGTGACAGATGCGAATTCAGCAAGTTTTCGAACGAGGAAGAATCAAAATGCCAAAACTCAAGACAGAACAAAAATAATAATGAATTAAGCACTTCAGGATATATTAACTATCCAGCTTTGAGTAACATCACTTTAGCAGATCTTCTTGCTAATTGGCAGAAACCTGTTGCAATTCCTAAAAAATAAATCGAATTTGTAATAATCTTAAATATCGTGCTGGATTTTCGTGATATTTTAAAATAAATAACAGACTTCTTGTAAAACGTGGTGTGACTTTTTATTGTTGACAGTTCAGTAACCATAGACTTACTACATAGACTACATGACATTCATTTTGACATAAGAGTTCCACAGATTAAAATACTCATTACATTTTACCCGGGATATTTAAATGTTATTGTTAAGTACATGCTTTTATTAAAAGCAACTCTTTAAAAGGAAGACAAACCAGGGAACGCAAGATCTATCATAAAAATAAAATTGGTCATTAGCGATTTTTTCTGATAAAGCGACTATGTAAATACTGAAGCGACACACATGCGTTATGGAGAAAAGAGGAACTAATATATTATGGTGATCAAAGACGATCTACACCCTTATATTAGGGTGTACATTTTTACACCACCCCTCAACATAATATTTTCCTGTTTTCCCTGTTTAAAACATAAATATTAAGCTATTTAATCCTAACTAAATTGTTAGTAATGCATTTATATTGGCACATTCAAATACTTAACTTGTTCCCTCATTTTTAACGGAATGAAACTATAAAAATGCATCACCAACATTACATAGATTGTGTGCATAGCCTATATTCTTAAAAATTAACTTAACAAACTTCTCAAAAACAGTTTTTCCCAATGGCTTAGTTAATAAATCAGCTAAATTATCTTGTGTTTTAATATACTTTACTGAAATACACTTATCCTTTATTTTGTCCATAATGAAGTGATACCTAATATCCAAGTGCTTTAATCTTTTATTATTTTCATTTTTATAAACAAGTTTTATTGCTGACTGATTGTCTTCATACAAGATCACTTCATTACCGACAATATCAAAGTCACATAACAAGTTTTTCAGCCAACATGCTTCTGAAATAGCCATACTTAATGCAATATATTCGGACTCAGTGGAGGATAATGACACACTAAGTTGTTTTTTACAACACCATACTACAGTACAATCAAATAATTTAAACAAATAACCAGTGGTAGATTTTCTATCTTGTGTGTCACCGGCCCAATCTGCATCAACAAAGCCTTGCAATTCTGTGGATGTGCTATTATATACCAAAGAGTAATTTAATGTACCTTTTATATATCTTAGAATACGTTTCAATGCCTTGTACAACATAATACTAGCACAGTGTTGGTACCTACTGAGGAAACAAACTGATACACATAGATCTGGTCTTGTACCACAAACTGCATACATTAAACTGCCTACGAGTTGTCTACACTTTTTCTCTATTTCTGGACTTTCAGATTTTTCCCTTTTTAGTATTTCAAACTTAAAGTTTTGGTCTATTGGAGTAGAAACTGGTTTGCAATCTGACATATTATAATGCTCTAAAAGTTTAGTAAGATATGTTTTCTGACTAATTACCGTTGTACCTTTCTTTTGATCAATATCGATACCCAAATAACATTTAGCTAAACCTAAGTCCTTCATACTAAAGTTACTGCTTAGCTCGCTTTTAAAATCTTCCAAAACCTTGTTTTCAGTGCAAAACATAAGAATATCATCAACAAATAATAAAACGTATAGCATACATTCATTTACCTTTCTGAAATATAAGCAATGATCATTTTTAGATTTACTGAAATTTTCTTTACTCATGAAGTCATCAAACTTATTATTCCAATATTTAGGAGACTTTTTCAAACCATACAATGATTTATTTAACTTGCATGTTTCACCGCTTGGTAACTTGATGTATACAGTCTCATCAATGTCACCATGTAGAAAGGCGCCTACAACATCCATCTGATGAACTGGAAGTTGAAGTTTATTTGCAACTGCTATAAAAACTCTAAAAGTAGGCAATTTAGCTACAGGAGAATATACTTCTAAATCACAATCAGACTGTTCAAAGCCTCTTGCTACCAACCTAGCTTTATATACTTTATTAGTACCTACTTGTTTAACTTTAAAAACCCATTTACTAGAAATTACTTTATTCCCCTCTGGTACGCTATTTACTTCTGTCCATGTGTTATTTTCTATCAGAGTATCTAGCTCAGTCTTCATAGCAATCTTCCACTCTTCTTTTTCTTCAGAGTCAAGCGCTTCCTCTAGAGTAGCTGGCTCTGTACCGATGGACAGAAGGTTTGTATCATAGTCATCTAGCCTTGATGGTTTCTTTATTGCTCTGCCTCTCCTTGAATGTGTTAGTACTTGAGGTGTTTCTTCTGCCTCGTCTTCTTCTGACTGGGATGTTTCTTCTGAATTTAGAATTTCCTCTGTTTGTACTTCTGTATTTTCATCAAGATCTGATAACTGTGTTACATCTTCTTCACCTTCCTCATTAAAACTGTGATATTCTTCTCTTATTTCATCCTCTTTATTATTTATTTCTTCTTTTAATAATAGTGGGGTTATAATATTATGATCTTGAAAAGTATTGCCTAACTTTTGACTACTAGAATTGCCTTTCAGAAATGTTACCTCTCTTTTAATCAAAACATCATTTTTATGGGGAAAATAAATTCTAAAACCTTTTGTTGTTTCACTATAACCTACAAAGTATCCTATTTCAGCTTTGCTATCCCATTTCTTGCGATAATGATCTGGAATGTGTACACCTACTTTTGAACCAAACACATTTAAATTATTTATATCATATAGTCCCTTTTTATACCAGAGCTCATATGGAGTTACATTTTTAATCCTACTTTTACCAGTTCTGTTTATAACGTATACAGCTGTATTGACAGCTTCAGCCCAAAGAGACTTATCTAAATTACTTGATAATAATATTGTTCTGGCTGCTTCGGTTATTGTACGCATTTCACGTTCTATGCAACCATTTTGCTGGGGTGTGTAAGGAGCACTATTTTGATGTACAATACCTAAATTATCTAGGAGAGACTTCACCTCTTTGTTCATAAATTCAGAGCCACAATCAGATCTTATTACTTCAATTTTATATTCTAAGTTTTTAGTAACAAAATTTAAAAAAGTTTTAATTTTATCAACTGTTTCAAACTTATTTTTCAGAAAATAAACCGTTCTATACTTTGAAAAGTCATCCTTTATGAGTAGATAATACCTGGATCCACCTAATGAGACAGCCTCCATAGGTCCACATAAGTCCATATGTAAACATTGACCGGGCTTATCTGCCCTATTTAAACTTATAGGAAACGGTTTCTTATGTAATTTACCCAAAAGACATGGCTCACATGTTATTTCCTCTTGTTTACCAGCACTGAAATCTATATCACATTTATTTAACATGTTTTTTACCTGTTCAATATCCTGGTGGCACATTCTAGCATGCCATTCAGATAAGCTGTCACTTGATTTACCAACACAAGCATTTTGAACTTTATGAGACCTAAACTTCATTATAAACAAGTTATTTTTCCTATATGCTAGTGCACAAACACTGTTATTGTTATTTTTCCTGAAATAACACATTTTACTAGTAATTGTCAAAACATAACCTCTATCTGTAGTTGAACTTGCTGAAAATAGATTCATCTTGATGCTAGGAACATGTAGAACGTTATTTAATGTTGTATTTATCCATTGTTTACCTGTAAATGCTTCTAAAGAAATAACTCCAATACCAATGGCTTGTATGATTTTGCCGTCTCCAATTACTATGGACCTAGGACATTCTAGTTTTTTGTAGTCTAAAAACATATTAAAATCATGACACATGTGCTCTGAAGCTCCACTATCCATTACCCAACAATAACTTTAAAGACACATGTGCTCTGAAGCTCCACTATCCATTACCCAACAATTATCCCTTTCTAATTGACTGTAAAACAATGATGATAGCTCGAACACAGAGAATGCATTGCTTTGATTTCCTTTGTTTACATTTTGACTTTTCTCATTTTTATTTTTAAACCAACAATCTGAACTTTTATGATTATTTTTCTTACAAATATTACACTTAGTATCATTAATTATTGTACCTTTACTTTTTGATTTGCAGTCCTTTTTCAGATGTCCTACTTTGCCACACCGATAGCATTTTCTTGTAGACTTGTGTATGAACGCAGACGACTCATCTTCTTTGTTTTTGGTTGATGCACGTTGCTCTTCTATCAGTAATCTCGACGCTAGCTCGTCCATGGTCCTTTTTTCTGCTGGCACCGATTCCCACGCTGACACAAAGTGCTGGAATTGTGATGGGAGAGATGAAGTTATCTTTGTGATGGCCATGGTTTGACTCACTTCAGCGTTCAGATTCTTCAATTTACTCAGGAGAGACTCGAACCTTCCTAGAAACTCTGATACGGTTTCCCTTTCTTCAAATTTCATTGAAAAGAACTTCTGCTGAAGTATATGCACAGACAGCTCGCCGCGCTGTTCAAATATTGTATGTAGCTTATCCCAAATTTGTTTTGACGTTTTGCAGCTTACTATTTGTGGTATAACCTTTTCAGATATGCTTGTTACCAACATACCTTGAGCTTTCGCATCTTTCTGCATCCATTTGGTCTGATCTTCGTTGGCCTGGAATGTGCCTTCAACGACGTCTAAGAGGTCCATAGCTCTTAGGAGGACTCGTATTTTGAAACACCACGCTGTCCAGTTTTCAACACCTTGAAGCTGCTGATAGCTTTGTCCAGTAGCCATATTTCCGACGGGATCCATCGCCGTATTATTGTTGCTTTACCGCAATCACACGTCTCACGTGCGTTATTGATATATTGGCCTTCACCGACCAAACCGCCGACCGCCACCGGAGCCCCGAGCTGGCCGACGTATTTATTGCCGCTTGACCGCAGCTTTCTTGATAAAAAACTAATCCAGCACGATTATTAGGCCGTGGGCTATGTCTGGGCCCATAACCTCTTAAATATCGTGCTGGATTTTCGTGATATTTTAAAATAAATAACAGACTTCTTGTAAAACGTGGTGTGACTTTTTATTGTTGACAGTTCAGTAACCATAGACTTACTACATAGACTACATGACATTCATTTTGACATAAGAGTTCCACAGATTAAAATACTCATTACATTTTACCCGGGATATTTAAATGTTATTGTTAAGTACATGCTTTTATTAAAAGCAACTCTTTAAAAGGAAGACAAACCAGGGAACGCAAGATCTATCATAAAAATAAAATTGGTCATTAGCGATTTTTTCTGATAAAGCGACTATGTAAATACTGAAGCGACACACATGCGTTATGGAGAAAAGAGGAACTAATATATTATGGTGATCAAAGACGATCTACACCCTTATATTAGGGTGTACATTTTTACAAATAATACATTGTAGTTTTTTTATAAGTACAAATAGCACTAGGGACTTTCAAATATTGTTTTAATTTTTGTTTTTTATTTTATTTACTTTTGTCTATTTTCATTTATGACTTAATTGGATTTACAATAAATAAACTAACTGATAACTCTTATTTATTTTTTTCATTAAATAAAATTCTAAATAGGTACCTATTAGTTAGATGTAGTGTAGATGTACATCTAGTAAGTTTTTATTTATAACTAGTGTTTGCCCGCGGCTTCGCTTGCGTTAATTTAGAATTTGAGAAACAATACGGATCGTGTAAGTGGCTCCATCTGGAATATGAACGTTTATTTTTTTTTCTCGGCAACAGCTCTCTTCTATTTTAGGGGATGAAAGGTACCCTATATTCCTTGTCTATACTCCTGACAACAATTATATACTCAAAATTTTGGGACGATCGATTCAGTAAGTAGTTTGCGTGAAAAGGGTAAAAACAAACATACTTGCATTAATAATATTAGATCAATAATGTTATACGTAGGTACAGTCAGCATCAAAAGTCGATGACCACATTCAGATTTTCAAATTCACTGTACATTATAATTACCCATAAATCGCTCTACAAGATAGTTCAAAATTAACTGAACACCACTCTTCAAAGGTCACTAGGAACACAATTTTGTCGAAAATTGCTGATCGTTATAATTTCCGAAAACATCATTACAAAAGTCACTGAACAATATGAAATGCTTGTTTTGGTTATCTAGTGTAATCACGGCAACATCCATAATATAACTCAACATCATAAATAACAAAAGACACTGAACATTATAAAATGCTTGTTTTAGTTACCTACTGCAAAACGTCCAAAAATGACTGATAAATAACGAAAGTTACTGAACATTACTTTGTTTCGGATACGTAGCGCTAGCGTGTAACCTTTTACTATCAAAAGTAGCTGTACTGCAATCTTAGAAAGTGCTCGTTACTATTTTCAGAGTTATAAATCCAATCTTGTCCTATCCAAACTAAATCATTGTCACTTGGGGACTGCCACGGTAAAGCCATTGCATAACAATTAAAAAGAAAAATATATCACCTACCGCGAATATTTAACCAGAATAACATTTATTTAAAATGTTTGTGGTACGCTACTGCAATAAAGAACAACACATTATGAGCAGTTCAGCTACTTTTTAACCGACTTCAAAAAGAAGGAGGTTATCAATTCGACGGTACGGTATTTTTTTTATATTTTTTTGTGTGTTTGTTACACGATTACTCCGCCAAATGTGGACCGATTTTCAAAATTATATATAACCAAAACAAGCATTTCATATTGTTCAGTGACTTTTGTAAACCTGAATGTAATGATGTTTTCGGAAATTATAACGATCAGCAATTTTTGACAAAATTGTGTTCAGTGACTTTTGGACAGTTGTGTTTAGTTAATTTTGAACTTAAATGATGTTCATTCAATACTGGCGCCTATCTTGTTGAGCGATTTATGGGTAATTATAATGTACAGTGATTTTGAAAATCAGAATGTGGTCGTCGACTTTTGATGCTGACTGTACCTACATAGTTTGCACAGTAAACGTCCTTGTTTGAGCGACATTAATTTCAAAGATCCGTGTTTATCTTAAACATTAGACTGTCATTTTTGGTCGATTCGAAATTCGAATTATATAAATTGTAGGTAGGTAAGTTGGATATTAATCCAACTTACCTACCTACAATTTATATAATTTACACAGAACAATTTACACTACCGTGGCATTAAGGAATGATTTTGTATAGGCTACCACACCGTCGCTCTGGTTAATATGTTTTGTGGTTTTATGACTACCTAGTGTAACTGTCTATTTCAGGGATTTGCTGATTTCTCAGGCAAGGTAACCAGCATTCTGTTAGAGCTACGACTTCACTATCAAAAGAAAGGAGATTAAGACATGCTTGCAAGCTTAAAAAGCTACAGTTAAAAGACCTAATGTTTTAACAAAAAGTTTTTAGGTAGTTGTTGGATTTGCCTAGAAGTTCGTTTACTTGTTCTGGTGTGCACGTATGAACTTCAGAAACTGAAGTGTCGTCGACATTGTTCAGTAATGTTAAAACGCTATCGGTCATTGTATTACTTTTTGAGTAATTGTTAATTGGTTGATTGAGGTAATGTCCGAGTTTTGTATGTAAGGCCTGGAAAGCAAGTCTGAAAGTACGTATGAGATATGTTGGATGGAATGTGATCGTGTGTTGTATGATATGGTTTCATATGTGTAGAAGGTAATGTATATGAATGTTTGGTATGATAGTGTGAGTGTGAGTTTGTATTATTTTACATTAAAAACGTATACAAGCAAGCACAATTAACAAAATGATATTTTGAGAAAATTATATGAAATGAGAGAAATAAGTTAAATTTAAAATATTTTAGATTGATTGTTATAAGTCATGCATTATTAGGTTGAGACATTTGAAGTGGTTGTTGTTCCTTACTCGGCTGAGACATTTGCAGTAGTTGTTGTTCATTTTTCACCAGAATGTATTGAGTATCTGCATTTTGATTCAACATCACACGTCCATTTGACGTCCAGCAATAGGCATACCCATTCTGCTTTGAGAAGTTTCTCGCTGTGTAGAAAAGCTTTTTGCATAGAGTTGTAAGCTGTTCAGCAACGTAGATAGGGCCACCAGGTCCTTCAATGCCTAAGTGAGTTGAATTAATTTTATTACTGGAGTTTTTGATGTTAAATTGCTTGGCGGCTAATAAAAAATTACATTTATGTAAGGTGTTTGTAAACTCGATGCTGATGTTGGAGGTTTTGTTTTCCTTTTTGGAAGGCAATCTGGAAACGTCACGAATGTCCGAGAGTTGAGTGTTAGAATCCAGGGCCTTGGACAGATGTTGAACCAAAGTGAACAAGGAGTTCTTTGTTCCTTTCGGACGCTTGGGTACGTTACGTGTTTCAATGCAAGTTTGAATACTGCTACGATCAATATTGTCCAGTTTTTCTTCAATGCAAATTAGCCTCTTCGCCATGTTGTTACGGTCTAATTCCATGTTAGCAATTTTACGCTCCAAAAAAAGTTAATTCAGTTGATGTAGCTGTCATAGATTTTACAATTTCCTTGTTTGTTTCTTCTATTGTTGTACAGTGGGATTTCATGCTTTTGGGGATTTTATTTTAGCAATTATTTGGGGAAACTGAAGGTTTTGTCTGTGCAATTATGGACGAAGTTATGATGACAAATAACTACCGGAAATACATTGTGAAGGATGGCACGGTTGACATTTATGTCGGGCATGCCACCGTCCTGGAGAATCTATCCGACACATTATTTCTGGGTGTTCTAGTCTGGCTAACGGAGAGTATTTTGCATAGACACAACCTCGTGGCCAGGATTATCCACCAGCAACTTGCTTTGAAGTACAACCTTGTGGAATCGGAAGTGCCTTACTATAAGTAATGCGCCCGACACAGTTCTCGAAAATGGCAATATCTCGTTGTATTGGGATCGACCTATCATCACTGACAGGACTATTTTTGCCAATAAACCTGCAATTGTGGTGATAGATCGATCGGAGCGTCGCGCAATGATTGTTGATATTACGGTCCCGCATGATGAGAACCTCGTGAGGGCAGAAAAAGATAAGCAATTCAAGTATCTTGATCTGGCTCGCGAGGTTGTTGACATGTGGGACGTAAATACGGCAGTCATTGTGCCGATAGTCGTGTCTGCCAAGAGCCTCGAACAACATCTGAGGAGGCTCTCGCTTGGCAGCTGGATCAAGCGCCTGATTCAGAAGGCAGTACTTCTGGACACGGCGCGTATTGTTAGGAGGTTCCTCTCTCAGGGGCCCTGACCACCGGCGACCCGGACTCTGTTCCCGACGCTGGGGAATGCTATTTTTATATTTTTAAAAGTTTTTTTTTATTTCTTAATAAAAAATAAATATTTAAAGATTTAACTTATTATGAGTTACAATGAATAAAGAAATAATACAATAATATCGTTTATTTACCAAAAAAAGTTACAAATAAACCTAAAAATACAAATGTTGCAAAAACTATACAATAATTGATATTACCCTGCCTCTTAAACTAGGTTAAACACCTGTATTTTAAGAGACAGTGCCCCACCGAGCAGTTCCTTATACATAGTTTGACACAATAATAGGTGGGAGATCTATCACCCATCACAACAATTCATTACTATGTCATATTTTTGGCACTTAGAACTAAGACCTTCACTTAGTTAAGACCCTACACATAAGTATTAATTTAAAAACCGGCCAAGTGCATGTCGGGCCACGCACAGTGTAGGGTTTCATAGTTGCCCATCAAAATACTTAAGCGAACTATCTAAACTGATTCGCTGAATTTAATTTTAAAAAGAAGGATTTTCAAAATCGGTCCAGGAGTCTTTAAGAAATCGGGGAAAATACATAAATAAAAAGATTACGACGAATTTAGAACCTCCTCCTTTTTTTAAGTTAGTTAAAAATAGTTGACGATAAAAACTTACCTATCCCCAAAAAACATACCGTAAAAACATACCTATTAAAGCTGTAAAAATAAAGTTGACAAACTAACATTTGCAGTTGAGGAACATGTTCTCCGATACATTTTGTTTAAGAAAAATGTTATCCAAGTACATTTTATAAGTTGGTTGACTATTACTCGTAAAGTTGTAAAGCCTACTTAGTCATGATAATTTTCTTTTAAAATTCTTTATAAATACTACTGTTGTGAATTTTTTCACACCCCCAAACACAACCGTTTAGCTGGTAGAGGGGGGGGGGGACACTCGAGTCGAGCAAAAGGAGGTGTTAATTTGTTCCCTACATTTAAGGCCAAGCCGTGTACCTCAAGGACAAAAATACGAAATTATAGGAAAAAAATCGTAGATTTCGAAAAAAAATATGTTGTATTTATTTGGGCATTTGTACCATATGAAATTGTCGATCCAAAATGTTAAAACTTGCAACCCAAGAATTGATTTTCAATCTAGCAATGTCATACGTCTCCGACATGATGCGTTTCGTTACTTCATTTATAAACGTGTGAAAACCCAAAAATGTACTTTACAGAATTTATTTATGTATTTCAAATAAGTTATAATTACTAGTACACATATTTTGTGAATAATCATGGGAATAAGAACTTTAAAAAATGCATTTATTTCACATTTCGTATTATTTTTTGCGTTTGGTTATCTGCCGGCCAAAAGCCAGGGTTCCCGACCTAGTTCGATAGTTTTTTTCTATTGTTGTTGATATTCATTACTGTCAAAAAGCTGTCAAATAATGAAACATCGATGTCATATTTTGACGTGATTTTGACAGATGAAACAGATTGAAGCTGTCTTAAACGTTTCTTTGAACGCAGTTCCGTTGCGAAGTAGTGTTTTTTCATATACTTTTATTTCTTTTTCTATCTAGTATTGAAGGATTTTAAATACTGCTAAAAATACTAATTATTGGAAGGGATTTTAATAATAATTTGTACCTCGGTACATGGTTGAGCCGAAAAATTAACACCTCCTTTAGCACTTTAAAGCTTGATATTTCACAAACTATCGAAAAATTGTTAATGGAAACTCTCGATTTTTTTTAAAGACCTATTTAATGATACCTCACAATAAGGGGTACGCGAGAAAAAAAAAAACATCCCCACTTTACGTGTACAGGAGGTACCCTAAAAAAAATATTTTGGGTAGTTCTTCAGAGACAAAATTTTCGATGTCTGTGGGTATATTTCTGTAACCAACTAACCAAACGGCATGTAATATTTTTTTCTGTACAGTTTAGCTTTAGCTCTACCTGGGACAAATTATATTTTTTTAATAGTAGATATCTAGACACAAAATAAAAATTTTTTCATCCCCCCATCTCGGAAAGGCTATTTTTCCTCTTCGATATCTGAGCGTAAAAGCCGTTTTTATCCTCTAGTGGATAAAGTAAATTGAATTTGGAACATGCACGTGCACTATAGTTATTTGTGCAACAAGAGAGCAAAGTCGTTTTTTGCTGCGAGTGCTGATTTTGAATCTTGAGCAAGCGAAGGATTCAAGGATTGAATCACGAGCGTAGCGAGTGATTCTAAAGTTGAATCCTGAGTGTAGCGAGAGATTCAAAGGCACGAGATGCAAAAAACTTTGCTCTCGTGTAACACACATAACTTTTCACTTCAGCAGCGAGAACACTTTAGGAGATAAAATAATAAATAGGAATAGATTAAAATAACTTTTTTTTAAAAGTAGCTTTCAACAATAAGTAAATACTCCGCATTGTAGATAATCGTCTCGTCTGTGATAAATCTAAAAAATAAGATAGCAACACCGTCTCCGAAAAACTGCTTGCGCCCTTTGTTAAGTCTCCATTCATTGAAGACATGGTATGGTTTCAGATATTTAGTTAGAGTTAGGAAATTTAATTCTGCATTAATAATTTGTTGTTTTAAATGGTTATGTTAAAATAAGTACTGTTCTCATCGCTAGTTTTACGCATATTTTTTTTTTTTAACTTATTCAACTCTTTACGCCAGCCATGAAATTTTATTCCCGCTCTTTTATTTTTAAATTAAGGCGTGTTCGGAAATAGCACCCATAATATTTTATTATTCAAAATATTTATTAACATAAATTGAAACTAGAAATAAATATTTACAGTAAATGCTTATTTTCATTTAAATACAGCAATAAGTTAAAAATTCAATAAAATACATTCGAAGACATTATTATCGTTTTGCATTTCTTTGGTTAGTACAAATTTCCGAACGTGTTTGTCTTTGAGACCAAATTCAAAATCGGAACTTCGAAAGGGCTGGTGTTTGTCTCTCTCTCTTTCTATTGGCGGGAAAGAGATAGAGTGTTAATGTTTCGAATTGTATGATTAACTCAAGGCTGAATATGATATTCGCGGCTTTTTTTAAAACAAAAATTAAAAAGCTACTTTGTCTCACTAGTGAGCAAAATCGCATTTTGCTCACTGATTTCAGGCAGCAAAACTAACATGTTTGAGCTACTGAAGTGAAAAAGAGTTGTACCAGTAAAGGCGGTTGCTGACCCCTACAGCTGATCGCTTGTTGTGGTGCCCATTGGGCTAACTTGAATCCCGAACCAGAATCTTTTGGTGCGTAATCTACTATTAATTTATTACAATCTAAAAATAATATAATAGAATAGAAAACATTTATTTGATAATGGACACACACACAGACATAATAAAAAATAAAATCTCAGACTCGGAACCTTCTTGACTCAGAACTTTTCTTTTGCGGTTTTCTTTTCACGTCCTACTTATTGATAAGACAAACCAAGATAAAAATAAGGAACTTAAAAACATACTAAACTATATTTTATTTTCTGTAATACTTACCTATAATAACGCAGTAAGTAGTTACCTATTACCTAAACTTTTTATGCATCTACTCATTTCCTCGCTGAGGAGGGATGAAAAGTTACGTGTTGCACTCGAGTGCAAAGATTTTTCACCTTGTGCTCTTTTGATTCCCTCGCTACCGCTCATGATTCTAATTTTTGAATCACTCGTTGCACTCGTGATTCAATTTTAGAATCATTCGCTTGCTCGGTCATCAAAATTGAGCACGCGGTTAAAAAGCAACTTTGCACTCTTGTATAACAAATAACTATTGAAGTCTGTTCTCCTGATTCATATAGGGCGTCCGTTTCCCATTTTCCGGAACAAAATGGTCGATGTCGCATTTTACTTTTGATTCATCAATATAAATTATAGTTATATCGAAAGGTAATTAATTGACCTCTTACAAAAAAAATACATATTAGATATAACTACGTTAGTGTGTTTTTAATTAAGTAAATAAGAAGTGTCCGGCGTATAATACTGATTCATGTGGAGTAAGCTTCGCTTGACTGTACTTGGTCGAGGAATGATGATGAGAGTCTGGGATTCCACGTTGGGGGAAACCTGTCGTACAACGGACGTGCTAGAAGGCGGACGTGAGGCTGGTTGGCTTAGAACCTGGTGAAACAAAGGTAAATGTCTGATTCATCTGTGCTTGGTTTAGGTACCTTGCTGATTACAATGCCTAATTTATTAATTTTATTTTGCTGTTTTAAAACTTTAATCTGAGTTTCGTGTGATGCTTTTGGGTTACAGATTCGTGTAGAAAAATGATAATACTGAAGTCTGTATGAATGATGAGTTAAGCATGATTTTAGGCAAAATCGTGATTCATCTGTGCCTGATTCATATGTTCAAAAACCCATATGAATCTGAAAATAAATTAGTTTTCCTCTTTTCCAGCCAGAAAGGAGCACTTTTGTTACGTTATTTTACTTTTCCATGTCAGTAGAGTGTGTGCGAGATAATTTTGACATTATTCTTCGGTATTTACTCATAAGTCAAACTCTATTTATTTTATTTTATATTGCTGTTCACAACAATGCCACTATCAATAGTAGAAAAGATGGAAAAAATATATCTATGAGAAAAAGAGACTCACAGAACATACGAATTTTTCATCCTTCTAAGATGGAAAATACGAGTAAGAAAAGATCCAGACAAGTATGCTGCGTGGAAATTAAAAATGAAAGAATTATATTTGAAAAAATAGAGAGAAAAAACAAAAGTAAACAGAGAGAATATTACAACGTAACATTAAAATAACTATCTAGTACTTATTTATACCAAATTCTCGCTTTTCTGTAAGCATTTATTTCTGTAATTTATTGTTAGTTTAAAAACAAGAATTTTATTGTTGAATTGACCAGATTTTTTTCTTGATAATACGATCACTGTTAATAAATTAATTGTTTAAAAAAAATATATATTATTGTTGCTATAATATTATGATTATTTTCTTAATTCAAAACCCATTTTTGTTTCTGTTCCTGATTCATCTGTAAAAAATCTGATTCATCTGGGCACAAAATTTTTAAACGTCGATATCTCAAAAACTACTTTGTAAAAAGGAGTCCCTCAAACAAATAAATGTTATTTGGAATATCTATTTTCATATGAGCATGTGTTACTGAGCTGAAAGTGAAATTAAAATTTGACCATATGAATCAGTCAAAGAATCAAATTTCGAAGAACTACCCTTTTACGAAATTTTATTTTACCACTTTCTTGGCACAACAAATCCGTATATTTACACCAAATTACAGCTCTCTAGTACTGTGCGTCTCTGAGTTAAACTGCGGACAGACGGACGGACGGACGGACGGACATGGCGAAACTATAGGGGTTCCTTTTTGACTACGGAACCCTAAAAATGGACTGAGAAATACCTGCATGAAATTGACCACCATCCAGAGAGACAGAGAGAGAGAGACACTTTCTAGAGATCAGTTTGTCTCTCTCACACTTTGCTGCCAATATTTACTTTTTAGCTGAATAAGGAATGCTCAGTTCATTTTCAAGGTTTATGGCTCTAGATACTCTTTAATAAAATGCTCATGTTTGATTATCTGCGTAAAGCTAGTAATAGTATTGCTATAACAAAGATTTCCATTATCCGCAGCTGTGGAGACTATGCCTCTGAGGTAATAGCGGTCTGTGCCTCGTTCAGGCTCGGGGAACGCTAGCCCGCCGCCACTGTCGCCTCTGCAGAGCGCCGTACCTGAGGAAAGAGGTGAAGAGTAAAAATGCTGCGTTTAATGGTAAGCGTCCACAGGTCGGCATCGTACGTATCGGACGCATCGCATCAAACGGAATTCTGCATCAGCAGCGATCGGATTGCCGACGCGAGTATCAGCAATCGGATTGCCAATGCCACCTTCATTTGGATTTTTTATTGATCGTATGTACGTTCGGAAAGTTGTCTGTGAGAAAGGAGAAAAGCGATGCAGAAGTTGTTATTGCTTGTTTTTTAGCAGTAGAGGAATGCAAGAAAGAAAAACACAACAAATGATTCAGTAAGCGTGCGGGGCGCGTCCCACGTCATCGGTACGCATCGCATCGCATGAGCCACAGAAATATTAAAAACAGGAGAAGTGGTAAGGGGGCGTGTCGTTGAAACCTGGTTCTGAGCGTTTTGGCCAGAAATTGACTTGGACTACTTTATTTATGTTTCCTTTATTACTCCGACTGTATTGTTTTTCATAAAATACATTGCTCTTTTACAACGATCTCACATTATCACTGAGTGACTGGACCAGCAATGTAAAGCTGACATAACGATACCTCATCAAGCCGTAATGTCGCGTGGTGCGTCCGTTGTATTTGAGCGGGAGTGGTACCGCCCCCCGCGTGTCGCGACAACACACAATGATAATTGTTAGTGTGAGTAAGTTACACGGAAAAAGAGTACGCTGTGGTTTTAAGAATAAGGTTTATATTTAAATGACTGAGTTATCGATGGCGCGTGTGTGCACTTGTTCGTAGTATTGTTTTGATAGAACTACATATGCAAAATTATCGTTATGGTGGGGCTGTTGCGGCTTCACTGGTTTTCTATACATTTTAAACTCCACACCATATCTCCTTCTTTAAGATATCTGTGGCATGAGCCGTCCGTACGATACGAATCAGTGGACGCAGTGTGGCAGTTGTATGAGTTTTAATACAAGGCAAACTAAAATCCGTTACGTACGATACGTCCGATAATCGATCGATCGATACGCACGCCACAATCGCGGCGGTAAGACCCCTCTTTGAGGAGTAGCTGGAGAGACGTCATGGCGTCCTGACCTACCGCTTGACGCAGGTCCTCACCGGGCACGGGTGCTTCGGGAGGTACCTGTGTCTAATGCGGAAGGAGGAAACGTCTGGGTGTCACCACTGCGAAGATCGCCCGGAGGACACGGTGGAGCATACGGTGCAGGACTGCCCAGCTTGGGCGGAGCACCGACGTGTCCTCACGGCTGCGATAGGCGGAGACCTCTCGCGCCCGGCATTGGTTGCGGCCATGCTGCGGGGCGAGACGGAGTGGGAAGCGGTCGCCTCCTTCTGCGAAGCAGTAATGCTCGCGAAGGAGGAGGCGCGCCGCGCGCGAGAGAGGACCGAGTCCTCCCTCCGCCCCAACCGCGTTGTAGGACGCCCACGGCGACGGACGTCGCGAGACGATCTCCGGCCACCGTAGGCGCGGGCATGCGGGCAGCGAGTAAAGGGCAACTCGCTGCCCGACCAAGGACCATGCCCGGGTCGACGGCGCGTTGTGTCCCACGCGCGCCTCAAAGAGCGTCAGCATAATGACGGGGCCCCCCTCTCAGAGAGCCAAGTAGGGAGTGGATTTTAGTCAGTAGAAGTCTGGCAGTCCCTCCCGCCCTGCCCGGGGTTGGAGGACTCATTTGATGATTTTACCACGCTAAAAAAAAAAAGCGGACCTGTGGACGCTTTCCAAAACTCACCATTTCCGAATCCAGTACAGATCTTATCGCTGGTGATGTACTCTCTGAAGCTTGGTGGTGATTGCGTGATGCATTGCTCGATGTCCATGTACGGCAGTTCAATCACTTTGAGGTTCTGAGAGGCTTGGCCGGTTTCTAAGAAACGACCCCAACCCCAACCTGCGACCTAGAAGACAATAGTTATTTGTGCAAGGCTGCAAAGTTGATTTTTGGCGCGAGTACTTGAATTGAAAACTGACCGATGCGAAGTTTTCAAAGGTACGAGACGCAGAAAATCTTTGCTGCCGAGTGCAACACACAACTTTTCACCTCACACAGCGAGGAAATTAGTGGGGGCGGCTCGCCTGTCAGTGTAGAAAACAATGAATACAAGACGTGAGAGAATTTTGAAGAACAACACTTTGTGCTCTAGAGCACAAAATGGAGTTTTGCGCTCAGATTTTGAATGAGAAATAGAATCTTTCCGAGCTTGTGAGGTGAAAACTGATATTTGAGCATCACGTCACAACCATTTTGCTTACCAAAGCCGTGTTCTACTTGACGATCTTGGTACTTTAGGACTTAGGGCCCATGTGGTATGCAAAAACTCAATAAGTGGGTCGAAGTCACCTCAGATACGTTTTAGTTTTTCTGTTAATACTGTGTTCAGAATTAGAAGAAAATTCAGAACTATGAATTTACTATAAACAACGCGCAGCCGATTAGAGGTATGTCGGTGGCTGCAAAGTGCACTGTATCTCCAAAAACAATATTATCAAAAGTATTCCTGTGAAAGAAAAAAAATTGTTACAAACCTTTCCCAATTTTCCGGGTTGCAGCTGTCTTCTATCAAAGTTGAAATCAAAATCCAAGCAGACCGGTCTGACGTATGTGCGGATTTCGAAGGGAGTCTCTAGGATCACAAGGGCTATGTCATCTTGGTAGTTCGCTACGCTGCCTTGGAAACGGACAGGGATCTTTATTTCTTTTACCTGTTGATTTTTATAAACAAAATCAGAATCAGTCTCTGTTTAATGTAGCTATAAGGGCATTTCTACGGACACGGTGATTTTTGCTCAATTCCGTGGGCAATTTTTTTTTTCACATTATGACTAATTGTATATCACCAAAATAAAATGCATATTTTTTTAAACAAAATGGTGCTAATTTGCCAGTAATTGCTCCAGTAGTTTATGAAATAAATTTTGAGTGCCATGGAATTGAGAAATGTGACCACAGAATTTAGAATTACACATATTTTACGTAACCGGGAAAGACAAATTCAATTAAATAAAACATTCAAGAACATATTTTAGCAGTTTTTTGGTATTTTAGGTATGTAAGTTTACATTGAGTCTGCCTTGAGAGAGATTCCTTGAGTTATCATGCTTAGTTAACTAAATTTTAGTCAAATCATTTAAATGAGCATTTTTATTAAACTTATATGGTAAAATGTATTTATATTAAGCATTTTCATAATATCTATATCGGCTATCATAATACGATCTTCCGAGGCTCGAGTAGCTAGTCGCGGTAGTATTAGCTAAAATCAGATCTTGCAATTGCAACGTTAACTCTAGATACTTTAAACCTTTTATACAACATTATAGACACATAATATATGGCGTTAACTACTTTACCATGACAAATTGTGAAGTAAATGACTTTAAACCTTATATAAACCGAGATTAGTTACATGGGTAAACCATCGTTCTCAATTCCGTGGACACCAGGGCACAAAATTGAGAGCCACGGAATTGAAAAAATATCGTACCTAATCAAAATAACTTATTACTGTTACGACTTCAAACAAATTAAACGAAAAAACCATGCTGGTGTCCAGTTAAACTTCAGTCTAGGGAAACAAAACATTTTAAAAAATAAAACTGTCAGAAGATATCTTTGACACGGTATTGAGAAAAGACCCCGAACTAAAGACACGGAAACAGGTTCTCACCTTCGAAAATCTAAAAAAACAGCAGCACACCACACATGCACTCACATGGCCTGCTCGGGAGTACCTGACAGTTTACAAGAATCGGATGGTGATGTCCAGTTCGCGGGTATTTAGTATCGTAATCAAGTGTTTTTTGTATGACACGGAAATGACTCATTAGACTGGGACAAATCTTTACGCATCCACAAATATAACAAAATAAGCAATTACAGGTTTATTTATTGTCAATGTCTTTTGGTTAACTATCCATATACCCAAGAATATCAAAAGTTTGCTTGAAATTCAGCTCCATTAAAAAATATAAAATATTTTACACTCGATTTCGGAAAAGGGACAGGTCAAAATCAGTGAAATTACCCCCGTTTTTTCACTTCAGATTTTTTTTTAGGAAAATTAAGAAGTAGTACGGAATTTATGTTATGCTCTCCAGTTAGAATATAGATTGGGACGTCCGTTTAAAAATTTTGGGATGTGTATGTAACTTCTAACCATGTTTTTTTTAAAAGGACAAAAAAAATGCCCTCTTCGTAGAAATGCCCATAAAAGGTAACCGTCCACAGGTCGGCATCGTACGCATCGGACGCATCGCATCAAACGGATTTTTTGTATCGGCAACGATCGGATTGCCGACGCGAGTATCAGCAATCGAATTGCCGATTGCACCTTCATCGCGTCCACTGATCGGCATTCCGTATGAAGTCATCGGTACGCATCGCATGTAGGCCTTACCGATGAGCCGTCCGTCCGATGCGGATCAGTGGACGCAGTTGTATGAGTTTTAATACAAGGCAAACTAAAATCTGTTACGTACGATACGTCCGATACGTGTGATGCGGACCTGTGGACGCTTAATAAAAGGAGGCAACTTCGTGAAAAAGAGTAGGTAATAGAGTAAGTAGAATGGAAGTAGAAGAAATGCTGTGCCGACCAAAAACATCGCGTTCACAACTTTGGTCTTAGCGGTGAGACGTCTACTGTGACCCCGGAACGTCTACCGTGAGCCCGGGCTTCATGAAAGGTTCTGTCAAAATTATCTAACATCTTGTCTCATGAATGCAATAAATGTTTGAGTTTGAAATTAAAGATTTACATACATCAGACTTCTGGGCGTCGACATCTCGGTCATTATTCCAATGGCGGTAGATCTTGCCGATTGCGACGGCGTACATGGAGGCAGGCTGTTGTTTGCTGACGTCATTCCAGAAACAATGAGCAGCTGGAATCAAAATAAAGGCGGAAGGACGGATATGGCGCAGAACTTTGTCCAGTGGTGTCCAGAGGAAAAAAACCCGACTGCGTAAAAAAACTAAAAAGAAAGAAACAAGCCCAGTAGATTAGAATTCACTCATTCACACACACATTCGGGGCCCCTTGGGTAGATTTGATTGGTATAATTTGAATGGGCCCCGACTGTGAGTGTGAATGAGTGAATTCTAAACTACTGGCCTTGTTTCTTTCTTTTTAGTTTTTTTACGCAGTCGGGTTTTTTTTTGCATTTATCTGTCCAAATTAAATTGAAACATATAAGTTATATATGTCACCGGAAGTTATCAAGATCCGCAAGTTTATAAAACTAGCTTTTCCGTTTATCGGGAAAAATGCCTAGAAAACTATGTTTTTCATCAGAAGAGGCCAAGGCAATATCAACCGTACATGGTGTAGGTACTGTATATTGTCCAACCTATGTAGCAGATAAACTTACCGGATATAACAACGGTGGTGCTGACGAGAGACCCCCCGCAGATCTGCATGTAAGGCTGGGTAGTCTTCCGGTAAATACCAGCGTGCCAGGGTAACTCTCCCCGCTTGGTTGGTTTACTGTCGATGATGGGGGCCACTTCTTCCGGAGTTATTCGGCCACATTCTGAGTAGAAGGCATATTACCTATGAGTCAGGTTCGAACACAACCAGGAGCTTTGTATAATCTTTTATTTCATCACCGTTGCTCTCAAAACGGTATTCTTTTACTGCGATCTGGCTTTTTATGGACTTGTTTCGGATTTTGGATACCGATTTATAACGTTTGCAGTTAGTTACAGTGACTGAAAAACATTGTGTGAATTGTGGTTTTAACCTAACCGAATTTCAAAATCATAAGTACGTTGAAACTTGAAAAAAAAAATCATACATACAGCAGTTGGTTGTACCACGGCAGGTAAATAAACTAATCATAAAATGATTTTGCTATTGCGTATGCCATCATCCAATTATTTACGGATAATAATATTATTTCAGGTATCAAGAGACAATCTTGTTTGCCACAACCGCTGGTTGGTAGTAACTTAAGCCTTGTTCTGCAACAACACTTGGAAGGATATGTACGTCAAGGCAGCTGCACTAATTGTGGACGTTCTGTTAGACGGATAAGAAGTCACTTATTAAGAACAGATACAGATAGATAGAGAAGTCTCATTAGAAATGTCATTATTAAATGGATTGGTTGATTGATTGTTTTTTATACCCTACTGCCCATAATAATTAGACAAAAGTATATTAGAAACTCTCCCCTACTATCATTATCAATAAACCAGTATTAAAAACAGAAAACTTCTTGTATCTCACAGTCCCACACTTGTGCACATAGAAAATTAACCCCAAAACATTTGCTTTTTTTAACATTTCTAAAATAGTGGCCTCACTTTATATGTGCTTTTCAGATATCCTATATTATTAAGATTCTATAACACTGCATTTTTAGACTAATATTTGATGTCCGTTCTGGGCCTGGGGCACTATGGACCGTGGGCATTTCCCTTTCAAAGCTCAAAAGAGATAGCGATACTGTAGGATATGTTCTCATACTGCGAGATCAGCACTTCTTATGAATAGGTATACTGGACATACTTCATTTAATTTATTTTTTGACATACTTATACAATAATATCTTTACATCAATTATTATTTATTCCTTATGTTTTTTTTTTTCAATTACTATTAAGTTTATTTTTATATAATTCAACTTAAAATATACCTTAATTAAACTATATAAATATAATATTACTAAATTAAAATAAAACTAAACTATTAAATTTCAAATGATTATACGCCATGAAATGCAATTTTTAAACATACAAAATTTGTACGCCGATATTGGCAAAGCATGGACGCTCACAAGATAGTATTTAATACCTTGCATGTCTGATTACTCAGTTTATGTAAACGCATGTTTGACAAATAAATTATCTTTCTTAAAAATTATAAAAACACTGTTTAATTTCAAACTGTTTTAAACATGTGTTTATAAACAACTTGGCCAACCCTGATTATAGCGCCCTCACTAAGTTACGGGCGCCAAACCCCGTCTCGGGACTGAAATAACTTAAGTTTCACCCCTCGGATAACAATGTATGTACTATTGTCTTCATAGAAACGCGAATCTACACACATTTTTGAAGTAGGTTCCTTTTTAACAATATTTAAAAAAAAAACAAGTTTCTCGTAATACTCGCCCCATGAGTGCGCCAACCTCACGAACAGCGCTAATAACGCCAACACACATTGTGTTTTACACATTTTTTAACTTCAGAAATTACTGGGATAACTTTACAAAGTTAAATGTTACCAAAGAAATGAAAGAAATCCGCTACTGGAAGCTCTTATATACGATATTATATAAACTAAACATTGTATTTTCCTTATTTTTTATTAAGAATTAGGTATATTAGGCACTAGCTTCTACCCGCGGTTTCACCTGCGCCATTTTAGGCGTTTAGAGGAACAGTGGACGGGGAGAGACGGGGACGCGAGGTATAATGGGACATACATCACTAACGTAGCGCAAGCGCCATTTGGAAGTCATTTGCAAGCGGCCGTTACCAAATGGCGTCCTGTTGGCGCTTGCGCTACGTTAGTAGTGTGTTAAGTTTGCCTTAAGTGTGTGATTTGTCATCATACCCCCGCGTCTCCGTCTTATACACTGTTCCCTTAGCACTATGGTCTGGTCCCCAGCGCCGTGTTGGCGAGCTGCCCTTTACTTGGAATATGCCGCGCGATTTTTGACTCCCTGGGCGTCTTCAGCGGTCACTTTACACGTTCTGACTGCTTCCCATTCCCCTCGCCTGCCGCCGTAACCCTGAGGTACTTACCCTCCCGAAACAACCGTGCTCGGGAGAACTTGCGTCAGGTCGAAGGTGATGACGCCGTAGTGCCTCTCCAAACCTATCGCCGCAATAGGGACATGCCCAGCCCCAGCCAGTCATATTTTTTTGCGGTATTATTTTGAAACTGTGATATCTCCTAAGATATTGATTGAATCCCATTGCTTATGCCAGTTACAACGGTTGTCAAAGTCGAAGATCTCAAACGTCTGTTGTCGAATTCTAAGAGCCTGAGGACGGGAAAACAACGGGATGCGCGTGACGATTCGAGACGTCCCAGATCTTTCATTTTTAACTGACTTCTAAGACTAAATAACTTTTAAATATCTGTATAGTGTCGCAGGGCTTTGGAGTTTCACAACAGGTGTTTCAGATCTTCGATTTTCATACGTCAAAAGAGAATGCTCATAAGGCTGAACAACTCATGCTAACACGTCTTTCCTGTATTTATTATAGTGCAGCTGGGCGCTTGGAATTCCACAACAGGTGTTCCAAATCTTCAATTTTTATAAGTCAACAGAGAATGTTTATCAGATTGAACAACTTTTGCTAAAAGCCATCGTTAATTATGTTATAGTGTCGCTGGGCACTAGGAATTCCACAACAGGTGTTCCAGATCTTCAGGTTTTATACGTCAACAGAAAATGCTCATCAGACTGAACAACTCGTGCTAAGACGTCATTCCTTTATATGTTATAGTATAGCTGATGTGCTCTTGGAGTTCCACATCAGGTGTTCCAGATCTTCAATTTTCATACGTCAAAAGAGAATGCTCAGCAGGCTGAATAACTCCAAAGACGTCATTCCTGATTATGTTATAGTTTCATCATTATAGCTTTAAAAAATAACAATTCTTCCATACAACCTTTCACCCCCCCCCCCTTCAACCCCTAGCCTAGCCCTAGCCTATATCCCTTCTCGGGCTCTAAACTATCTGTGTACGCAATTTAATTTAAATCGGTTCAGTAGTTTTAGCAGGAAAACGAGACAGACAGACTGAGTTACTTTCCTATAATATTATAGTGTGGATTGATATCTAATGTCGCATGAAAAGGTTATCATTACACGGTTATCTTAACCTCTGATATCTATTTGGTTATTCGGGTTTTCCCATGTTTGTTATACAGACTCGGGGTTGCCAGGTGAATTGTTCCAGAATTATGAGGCGTAAGTAGAAGAAGTAGCTCACAACCTGAAGACCTGCGAGACGCCACTCAAAAAAATTAAAAAAATCTCGCGGCCTTACCAAGCTACTCTGTGCGTCGTACTGCTCACACGGCATTAATGACTTGTTATTTTACGCCAAAATATACAGAGAGAGCTAGAAGAGAGAAATATATTGAGACAACTTTTAGGGTATCAATACAAATATTTACTACTTACATACTAAAAATAAATTAGTACGAAACATTTTATCGCACTCCGCTCGCGCTTCAAATTAAAGTTAAGGATGGCTTTTCATGACCACGGTTTTAAAGGCTCATTTTTCAATAAAAAAATCTTCTTGTGTTAGCTATTAGTCTTGTTGTGGTCTAGAAACCTCAAAATTTTTAGTTTGTCTTCTACAAGGCGGTATTGAACTCTGGGTGTGAAGTTTGAGTAACACTTGACAATTTTTTTTGGCTTAAGTTCCGGGGCGGCATGCTTTACAAGCCCAGAGCGCTGAATTTTAAAATACGCCACTGGATAACCTCTCACATTTTCTATTTTTTTTTTTAATGTTAGATAGTATATAAGAGCTTCTAGTTGCACATGTTTTTAATTTAGTTGAGATAATATTGAGCTTAGTAAAGTTATCCAAGTTATTTCTGAAGTTAAAAAATGTGTAAAACACAGTTGTTGTTGGCGTTATTAGCGCTGTTCATGGGGTTGGGGCAGTCATGGGGTGAGTAAATTATTACGAGACGTTTGTTTTTTTTTTAGTTTTTAAATTTAATTTTAAGAAAAAAAAAACTTTTTGTAAAAAAGGACCCGACTTCAAAAATGTGTAGAATCGCGCTTCTTAAATTATAAGGTCAAAGAAAGTTTTCTTGTAAAATATTGCTCCGACATACTCAAGAGTTAAAAGTTAATCAGGTTTAATTATTTATTTTTTAAATCCCAATGAATTCAACATAGTACTTACTTAAAAAATCAAAAGAATGTAAACTGCTTCAAAATCAACCACATAAAATTTAAAAAATAAAACACTTTTCTTTTGAAAGATGACTTTGTTTTCTAGTTTGTCCTTTTTTTTTATAACCTTATTGTCAAATACATATATAATTTTTTTAGATGTTCACTAGAATTTTATTTTGAGAACCGTAGCACAGGTAATAATATCGCTCATGTACACAATGACCTTAAAATGCTCATAAAAAATATTAAAAAAAAAAAAAACAAAAAACCCGACTGCGTAAAAAAACTAAAAAGAAAGAAACAAGCCCAGTAGTTTAGAATCAATGATATTAATATCATTGTTTAGAATTCACTCATTCACACTCACATTCGGGGCCCATTCAAATTATACCAATCAAATCTTCCCAAGGATCCTAATAATGCATCGTTCGAAATTAAAAATTAAAAATATGAGGTCGAGATCGCCTCATAAGGGCTTCACACACAGCAGCTATAATGTAACATCTCATTACCATCTTTCCATAGAGATTCGAAGACGTAAAAATATAGGTAAATTACAGCTGTCGTGTGTGGTCTCCTGACGATGACGATCATATGGAAAGATGTAATGAGATGTATCGTGCTATAATGTACATCTTTACATTGTAGCTGCTGTGTGTGAAGCCCCTTAAAACGATGCGTTGCTTTTGGTCGTTCTACGACATTTTCTAAGTTACATTTTTAGGGTTCCATAGTCAACAAGGAACCCTTATAGTTTCGCCATGTCCGTCCGTCCGTGGGCATGCGGGCAGCGAGTAAAGGGCAACTCGCTGCCCGACCAAGGACCATGCCCGGGTCGACGGCGCGTTGTGTCCCACGCGCGCCTCAAAGAGCGTCAGCATAATGACGGGGCCCCCCTCTCAGAGGGCCAAAGCCTGCCGGGGTCGCGGGATTATTCCCTTACCGTAACCCCGGAACTTAACAGGCTATGAAGGACACCGTGGATTTTAGTCAGTAGAAGTCTGACAGTCCCTCCCGCCCTGCCCGGGGTTGGAGGACTCATTTGATGATTTTACCACGCTAAAAAAAAAAAAAAATGTCCGTCCGTCCGTCTGTCCGCAGTTTAGCTCAGAGACGCACAGTACTAGAGAGCTGTAATTTGGTGTAAATATACGGATTTGTTGTGCCGAAAAAGTGGTAAAATAAAATCTCGTAAAATATTTTTTTTTAGGGTACCTCCAGTACTTACACGTAAAGTGAGGTTTTTTTTTTCTCGCGTACCCCTTAGTGTGGGGTATCATTAAATAGGTCTTTAAAAAATAATGATAGTTTCCATTAACAATTTTTTGATAAAAAAAAATCGTTTGTGAAATATTAAGCTTTAAAGTGCTAAATTTTGCTCGATTCGAGTGTGGGCGGGGACACTCGAATCGAGCAAAATTTTTCTACCAGCTAAACGGTTATGTATGGGGGTGTGAAAAAATTCACAATAGTAGTTTATATAACGAAGTTTAAAAGAAAATTATCATGACTAAGTAGACTTTACAACTTTACGAGTAATAGTCGACCAACTTATAAAATGTACTTGGATATCATATTTTCTTAAACAAAATGTATCGGAGACAACTGCAAATGTAAGTTTGTCAACTTTATTTTTACAGCTTTTATAGGTATGTTTTTTGGGGATAGGTAGGTTTTTATCGTCAACTATTTTTAACTAAATTCAAAAAAAGGAGGTTTTAAATTCGTCGTAATCTTTTTTCTTATGTATTTTCCCCGATTTCTCAAAGACTCCTGGACCGATTTTGAAAATTCTTCTTTTTAAAATTAAATTCAGCGAATCAGTTTAGTTAGTTAGCATAAGTATTTTGATGGGCAACTACGGAACCCTAGACTGTGCGTGGCCCGACACGCACTTTTTTTTTTTTTTTTAGCGTGGTAAATTCATCAAATGAGTCCTCCAACCCCGGGCAGGGCGGGAGGGACTGTCAGACTTCTACTGACTAAAATCCACGGTGTCCTTCATAGCCTGTTCAGTTCCGGGGTTACGGTAAGGGAATAATCCCGCGACCCCAGCAGGCTTTGGCCCTCTGAGAGGGGGGCCCCGTCATTATGCTGACGCTCTTTGAGGCGCGCGTGGGACACAACGCGCCGTCGACCCGGGCATGGTCCTTGGTCGGGCAGCGAGTTGCCCTTTACTCGCTGCCCGCATGCCCGCGGCCCGACACGCACTTGGCCGGTTTTTTCGAATGATTTTGAAATATTGCAATATATTGATTATTGGTACACGGAGGTCAACGTAGGTTGAGGAGCTCGTGGCTTAATAATTACAGCCGCACAGACCGATCTTCCGGTTTAAGCCGCGCTTGCCAAGGTTGGTCTGTGGATGGGTGACCATCTGTCATAGCGAGTTTCCTCCGTGCCTCGGAAAGCGCGTAAAGCCGTTGGTCCCGGCTGTCATTTGTAGATCTTTGACAGTCGTTAATGTTAGTCAGAAGCTCTAAAGTCTGACAACCAGTCTTACCATGGGGTATCGTATTATCCAGTTTGTGGGTTGTGGAGGTCCGACAGACAGTCGCTCCATGTAAAACACTGATATTCAGCTGCATCTGGTTCGACTGGAAGCCGACCTCAATATAGTTGGGAAAAGGCAGGCAGATGATGGAGGTTAACGTAGGTATTTTATTCCACACTTATCTGGGGGAAACTATAGGTACTTATACCATCGATCAAAAAAATAATAATCGAATCGTCTCACAAACCTCGGAGTAATCGGTGTAGACAATGTTAATATTTTTTGTTGAATTTTCAAAAACGAATGGTCCGATTACGATATAATTTTCATGGGACCATTTGGGAAGTATATGTATACTCCTTACAACAAAAAGATTTTAACAAATCGGTTGCGTAAGCGACGGAGTTATGCGCAAACAAACATAAAAAAATATTAAACATCCGACTGTTGATAACAATTGATAACCTTTTGGAAGTCTTTTAAAAACAAGTAAGTACCTACTCGTTAAGGCGAAAGAAGTCCACACTCGATGTGGTTAGGTTATTACATTTTTGCGACATTAACAAGTATTATCTATACTAATAATATAAAGAGCAATCATATTCTAAGTAAAAAGGTGGTGTTCAAATATTCATTGAAGAGGTAACGTTTGTTTGTAAGTTTGTATGTAGGGGGTAAACTCTGGAAGGAATGAACCGATTGTAACAATATTTTCACTGCTAGAAAGCCACATTATCCGTGAGTGCAATAGGCTATAAATTATAAAGATAGCTTCTGCGCTCGCAGCGGCTCGCTACCCAAAGAGTATGAACATAGCAGGCCCGTCGCAGCCCCGCTGTAACAGCGGGCAGTTACAATCAGTATGCACAAAACCCTCCTTTTGGCAGTCAGGAAATAAATCATAACACTCAGTACCTACTAACCGAACCACACTCATAATTCCATCACCGCCCAACGAAGTGGGCACGGGTCAGCTCTTTTTTTTTTTTAAATATAAGAATGATCAAAATACATTCGCTCTAACTTAGATTTGTGCAAAATTAATAG
The DNA here is from genome assembly GCA_036375495.1 of Agrotis segetum. Lineage (NCBI taxonomy): Eukaryota > Metazoa > Arthropoda > Insecta > Lepidoptera > Noctuidae > Agrotis > Agrotis segetum. The sequence continues at coordinate 1,276,663 of JAQSVV010000037.1, read as the reverse complement.
TTAACTTTTATCAATTTTGCACAAATCTATGTGAGAGCAGCGATGTATTGATTACATTATTACATTTATATAATTATGTAAATACCTATATCTTTAGATCAAGTTGCAATTTGTCACTGATATGCAAACTATGGTTCCACCTTAAAATAGTATCGGTAACAGATACCTAAAGTAACAGCACGTACAAAATAAACTTGCGATTAAGAAGTTAGAAAAAAATTAGTAATCTTCCCTTTTTTTTTTTAGAGATCGCCTTAGGTATAGGCGATCGAATAGAATTTTATTTGAATGATATCCAAACATACGTCGCACATTTAGATGCACAAAAGGTCACAGCCTTAGCTTACGACGAAGTTCACGAGGCTTTGCTGTACGTCGACAAACAGAATGCCAACGATTCCATCTGCGGGTACGATATATCTTTCAGGACATACGAATGCTACATGAAGAATAGCGGCAGAGATATACATGGTCTGGCATTCGACCCGATAAAACAATACCTATTCTTCACGGATATGAAAGAAAAAAGTATTAATTGGTTATCATTAGAAGCTGGATCTAAAAACGATGTTCATCAGTTGATCAAGCTGGATGAAGGGATCCCCACCGACATTGCCGTGGACAGCTTTAGAGAGTACGTAACCAAAAACTTTAACTAGGTAATGTTTTCATACAATTTGTACGTTCTAGCTCATGGTAAAGCAATATTGATTTTAAAATTGCAGGTATGTTTACTGGATCAACACGAACATTACGACATCTACAATTGAGAGAGTAAAATATGATGGGTCACATCGGGAAGTGGTTATTAATTCTAAATACAAAATGGACTTACACAGCCTGGCACTAGATCAACAGACAAAGAAAATATACTGGATAATGCCTAAACATAACAAATACAGCTATTTTTATACAGCTGATTTGGAAGGAAAAAATAAAAAACCACGTGTAGTGATCAAATTTTATGATTGTGTGCCCGAAATTCATCCAAAAGCATTAACAGTTTTAAAAGAATACGCCGTCATCGTTTACTGGGCCGTAAATTATACTCCAAAATTTGTTTGGATAATTTCGACAACTATCTTAACATTAGTAATGCTAAAAGCGAGATCGTTGTAGTTGGAAACTACAAAATTAGTGAACAATTTGAAGGCATTCAGGAATGTCAACATCTAACAAGATACGAAGGACCGTTTTGTGTTCACGGTGTTAAAGTTATCGGACAGTCCTTTTGTAATTGCACAACTGGGTACACCGGCGAGCGATGTGACTTGTCCGTTTGTAACAACTACTGTATTTATGGTAATTGTAGTTTGGATGGCGAAGGACTTCCTAAATGCAGGTAACACATGATTTTATTTTTCGGCTTCTAGGGGCTTAGCGAGACTGAATAGGAAGGGGCATCTGCGAGATCCTTTTTCAGGACGTAATATATGACTTGCTTGCACTGCTCGCGCGAGGCTCCCTCGTTGCGAGACGACTTGGTTCCCACAAGTCATAATATATATTATACCAAATGTTATTGTCAGCGACATCAGCTCTGCGAGGCCTCTTTGACTCTTTCGGTTCTCAATTATAAATATAACGTAACCAAGTGACCTTGCAAGAAGCGGGCCTCGTGCGAGCAGCGGAAACGCCAAACATAAATGTGATTGTCGGCAATATCATCTTTGCGAGACTTCGCCATTTTCTCCCGTATATGATTACTTCCCAAAATCTAATCCTTATTGGCAAAGCTATCAAATAGTGTAATAATATAGGGTGTGATTTTTTTTCCAAAATCAGCGGATTCGATGCCTGGCTAAGGTTATTGATTTTTCTGAAATCTACTGATGCAGCTCAGATCAAAGAAACAGGCAGATAGAACGCTCAGAGCACGCGAGTGGGTCCACCAAAGTTAATACAAAATCAAATGGAATTACATTCCCTGCTAGTGTTTTCTTTGTTTTTGAGAACAACTTTTACAATGGTTAAAGACACATGGCGGCATATTTTGGCAAACAACAATAACGACGCGCAGCTTGGTACGATGCGTAGCTTTAGCTTGGTACTGTCGCGACTTTGTATTCGATTTTAATTTTGTTTGTTTTTTAACTTTGGTGGACCCACTCGCGTGTTCTGAGCGCTTTATCTGCCTATTTCTTTGATCTGAGTGATACAGTTTTAGTTTTCGTCAAAATCGGCCTCGAGACTCCTTTAAACGTTTTCCTATATTCCTAATAGTTTCGAATATAGGCATCCACGCCCAGTTGGAAAATTCACCTTGTATATTAACTTCAATGAAGTTGTACTGCTTTACTGACTGTTAAGAAACTCGTGATCACCGCTGTCAAAAATAATATCTTTTATCCTGGAACGAAGGCCCCTTCACGTGCGAGGCCGGGGGCTAGAGTCCGCGTGGCCTCCGCCTAGCTACGCCACTGGTGAGAGGATTCATTTGATGAATTTACCACGTAAGGGTGCTCCCACATCTAACGACGCGGATTCGGATTTTTCCGTCGCCCTTTCTCTTTCTGTCGCTTAGAACTGCCATTTGCTAGGATGGAGGATTTTCGCAAAATCCCGTCTTATTGCCCCCATACATGGTAGACTGCAACTGCTGTGCAAAATTTCTGCGTTTAGCAATTTCGACTGTAGTCGAGTCTTACATCCATACCCTGTTCTTTTATTTAAATAGATAATTTGATGATATTTGTTCCTACTATTTATTAAATATTAATTTCAGATGCAACGCCGGGTATTCAGGAGATAGGTGTGAAATAAATATATGCTATGAATATTGCCTCAACAATGGCACATGTGACTTAAATGAAGAGAACACACCGTTCTGTCAATGTACGGAGAATTATTATGGTGACAGATGCGAACTCAGCAAGTTTTCGAACGAGGAAGAATCAAAATGCCAAAACTCAAGACAGAACAAAAATAATAATGAATTAAGCACTTCAGGATATATTAACTATCCAGCTTTGAGTAACATGACTTTAGCAGATCTTCTTGCTAATTGGCAGAAACCTGTTGCAATTCCTAAAAAATAAATCGAATTTGTAATAATACATTGTAGTTTTTTTATAAGTACAAATAGCACTAGGGACTTTTGAATATATTGTTTTTATTTTATTTACTTTTGTCTGTGTTTTCATTTATGACTTAATTGGATTTACAATAAATAAACTAACTGATAACTCTTATTTTTTTTTTCATTAAATAAAATTCTAAATAGTATTCTAATTCTATTAGTTAGATGTGTACATCTAGTAAGTTTTTATTTATAACTAGCAAACCCGGCGAACTCCATTTCGCCACCAGATGGCTTCGATTTTAGGGTTCCGTAGTCAACAAGGAACCCTTATAGTTTCGCCATGTCCGTCCGTCCGTCCGTCTGTCCGCAGTTTAGCTCAGAGACGCACAGTACTATAGTTGGTGCCAGTTAAGATGGCAATAGCGGTCGTTGACCTTTACCTAATAAGTCCTCGAATAATGACATAAGATCAGAATTGGCATTTTTCTGTGAAATGATAGTGTTTACTTGTCAGTCTTAAATATAAAAATAATGTAAAATCGAAGTTATAAGTGAAATATTTTTAACATTTTGATATCTTATGAATACTTATATACTTATATCCTTACAATATACTTACTAATTTATTCGGAATTTTATAAAAGTGCTAATTCTGAGCTCATGTCGTTATACGAGGACTTATTAGGTAGGGGTCAACGTCCGCTATTGCCATCTTAACTGGCACCAACTATAGAGAGATGTAATTTGATGTAAATATACGGATGTGTTGTTCCGAAAAAGTGGCAAAATAAAATCTCGTAAAATATTTTTTTTAGGGTACCTCCTGTACACGTAAAGTGGGAATGTTTTTTTTCGTTCTCGCGTACCCCTTAGTGTGGGATATAATTAAATAGGTCTTTAAAAAATAATGTGAGTTTCCATTAACAATTTTTTGATAAAAAAAATCATTTGTGAAATATTAAGCTTTAAAGTGCTAAATTTTGCTCGACTCGAGTGTCCTCGCCCTCTACCAGCTAAACGGTTATGTTTGGGGGTGTGAAAAAATTCACAATAGTACTACATATATAACGAAGTTTAAAAGAAAATTATCATGACTAAGTAGGCTTTACAACTTTTCGAGTAATAGTCGACCAACTTATAAAATGTACTTGGATAACATATTTTCTTAAACAAAATGTATCTGAGAACATCCTCTTTAACTGCAAATGTAAGTTCGTCAACTTTATTTTTACAGCTTTAATAGGTATGTTTTTACGGTGTGTTTTTTGGGGATAGGTAGGTTTTTATCGTCAACTATTTTTAACTAACTTCAAAAAAAGGAGGAGGTTTTAAATTCGTCGTAATCTTTTTTTTAAATGTATTTTCCCCGATTTCTCAAAGACTCCTGGACCGATTTTGAAAATTCTTCTTTTTTTAAATATTATAAATATATTTTTTCCTTTCACAGACCATTTTAATTTCCAAAATCATATTAACTGTAGGTTTTATTCTCTAAATAATTAATTATACTTATAACAACTATAACAAAATTATTATATAATAAATACCTATATATATACATAGGTACTACATATATAAACTAAAATTAAGAGTAAAATATTTACAGAAATAACTAAACAAAAAAAAGGGCGTCAAAAAACTCATGCACATCGTTGTCAATGGGGAAAGTGCCCAGAACGCTAGCAGCATTGCCACGTTGGATGGCAATGCTGATCCTTTGGCCAAGAAATATGCCAGCCCTCTGGTCACGCGAGGCGTCGACTATACGCTTGGTGATTATTTAATCAGCAATTATTTAATCTAGAAATATATAAAATAAATAATAGAGGGCTTAATATTCCTCCTTGAGAAACTCCTCTATAAGAATACCTAGGTCCAATTAATTGATTATTTACTTTTACATACAATTTACGTTCATTTAAAAACTCAAAAATCCAACTTACTATTTTTTCAGGAACATTTAGTGAAAGGAGAATGGATGACAATGTACTTAAATTTACATTATTAAAAGCACCAACAATATCGAAGAAAACACATCCCAACATTTTATGCTCGTCAAGAGCACTGTGTATATCCAAAAATAAATGACTAAGACTTTCCCGAGCAGAACGACCACAACGAAAGCCAAATTGATTGTAAGGCAGTAGACTATTACTTTCAATGTAAAATATCAAACGTTGTTTTAGAAGCTGTTCAAATATTTTACCAACACACGAACTTAGAGTAATAGGACGATATGAGTCAGCGCTGTTAGGGTCTTTACCCTGTTTCAGGATAGGTATTAAACAATCTGGTTTCCATTCCTCAGGAATAATAGAACAATGCCAAAGTGAATTCAAAATATTTAAAAATATAGACAAACTGTGTGAATTTAATAATTTGAACATTTTGTATGAGAGCCAGTCTAAGCCACATGCTGAATCTCTTCTTGATCTTACAGCAGATTTTAGCTCTTCAATAGAAAAAGGTTCCACCATGAAATTATTTGTGCAATAATAATTTTGTAAGTTATTGTGACTGACTGTGTATACATTTTGAACTGAATCAGGAGTATACTTATGCAGAAATTGAGAGATCCATTCATAAAACTAGAAAACAAACTTATTTGTAGAAACATTTTTCTTCCTCATTTTTGCCCAAACTTGACTCATTGGAGTGAGTCTATTAATAGAATTACAAAACTCTAATCAACATGCACGACGCTCCTGTCGTAGGATACGTTTTTTTCGGGCTTGCATATGTTTGAAACTTATATAATTGTCTAGACAAGGATTTGATTTAAATAAGACATATGCTTGCTTACAATCTTGTACAGCTCTAGTACACTTCTCGTTCCACCAAGGGAGACCAAGCTTCCTCCTCGATCTGCGAGAGTCACAAGTGGTATTGTTTTTATTAGAACTGATTACTGACATCTGAACTGCTTCTAGGATTATTGAACACAAATTATTATATGTATCAATATGACTCAAGTTATTATACTGAAAACTTTCCATCATGTCATTTACAATCTTTTTATAAATAGACCAATCAACTAATTTCAGAATACAATAAAGAGGAATATTTGAAACATTAGAAGGATCCACATCATTAGCAGTATCTATAACATATTTTTCATTTCTCATACTCGGAAAGTAGTGTTTGTTTGATCAGAGTAGCGGGTCGAAAACGATGCTTCCCTCCCTTGGGCGGGAAAGACTCATAGTAATTGCTTCCCTCCCTAGGGCGGGAATGAATTTTAAAAATAGAACTAATAGTAGATTATTAACCAAGGGGATAAAGCAGTGTCTTCTGTCGCGGGTGACGATTTAAATCGCGAGCATAACGAAGGACTCGAGGCTTACTCCCGAGCGTAGCGAGGGTGTTAGAAACTTAAATCACGAGCGAAGCGAGGGATTTAAGACGAGTCCTGAGTGTAGCGAGGGATTTAAGTTCACCCAAGACTAAGACAGCTTTATCACCGAGGAAAATACTCTACTTTTCGTACCACTTGCGAAAAAATTAACGTTATAATAATATGTATGAGATAAGCATTAATTAAACATTTAAATTTAACAATAACTTATTTAAAAAAATAAATTAAAATAAACTCAACGTTTATGTATTTGAAGAAAACAAAACGCGGCAAATTCCTAGATTATATTGTATTCTCGGAAAAGCAAAGGCATCAAGATCATACGGCCTCTTCGGTTTTCGTAATGTTATTAAATCATAACTGCATAATAAATGCGTATTCCTTTTTCAAAAAGTTGTATAATGCTTTACATACAAACACAATGGTGTAAAGACAGACTGATGTAGTTCACTATGGGTTAGTATTCGAAATTCAAATCACATTCTCTCCCTAGAGGATGAATGAAATTCAGTACAACTTTCTTTCCCTAGGGAAAGCTGTTTATAACAGATTAATAATGACTGTGAATGTACGCGTCAACCGCGATCAGTGGCAGACGTGTTTTTTGTTATTTTATTTTGCTCAACTTTTATTTAGAGCATTAACTTGTGCAATTTTAACTAATAATGTGGTAAAAACAAAGAGATTTAAAAGAACTATAGAGCGGGCATTGGGAATATTGTCAAACAAAAGTGTTGACGCCGTGCGTTAGTAGCGCTCTCTAGCGGTGTATAGCAAAATTACGTGTTAAAATAATTCATCAGAATATATTTCAGCTATTGCGCAATAGGTGGCACTGCCGAGCACCTTATGATAGGGGTGCAACATTAAAGAATGACATAAATTATCGATACATTAACATCGATAAAGTTAACTAGGATTTCAATATTTTAATCTTATATGTTTAAACGAGCAATTCTTGTATATTTATATATAATCAGGATCTCGGAATCGGCTCCAAGGATTTTCATGAAAGTTACAGATTAGAGGTTTTTCGGCTCAAGGAATCGATTTATCAAGGTCCCAGGTTCGAGAAAAGCTCGGTTCCCAAGATATAGACATTTTAAAAAGCGAGCAAAGCTCGGTCAACCAGATATTAAGTTTAAAAAGTGTGTAAGGGCAGAACGGAAATAAAATAATATTATAAGTTATTAATACGATTTTATATTATTAATTTATGAAAAAGTCTTTTGTTTTACCTACTTCCACCGTCTTGATTTTATTTTTCCCCATATTATAATGAGCCTTACATGAACCGAAAACCGAAGACGCAGCGTAGGCACGCCGATGACATCGTGAGGGTCGCGGGCAACCGATGGATGCAAGTGGCAAATTGTCGTTCGGCGTGGCGATATAAGGGGGAGGCCTATGTTCAGCAGTGGACATCTTCCGGCTGATAATGATGATGAAATAGTTATTTCAAAGGCGTCTAGGTTCCTAAAAAAGCTTTTCAGTATCTTATATATGGATGAGGTAGTGTTGTTAGACATTTTTATTTACAAAAGTGGATGGCTATGTGGCTGCTCCTGAGTAGTTTAAGAATTAGCAGTGGATTCATAAACAAGTGGAAATTTTTAATTACTCTTCGACAAGAGTCTTTGACTTAATAAATATCGATAGTATATATCGATAAACAGACAACTCTAATTCCTTAGCAAAATACGCATAGCTACTGAGCAACAGATGGCGTTTATTTTAAAAATGCAAATGTTCTAGAATAATATCAGAAAATATTGAAAAACATCTTAAATACTAGGTAAAAATAAAAAAAAACATTTACGAAAATAAATTGATTTCAACTCTACTTGTTTTCCCGTACCTAGATTTGCAGTGTGGCAAAGCGAAACTAGGCAAATTTTCTTATAATCGTCTATCGAAGTTTACATTTTGACGCACGGTCACACGACCTGTCAGGCGGACGTCTCGAACTGGACTGAGTGACTTTTTACCTATTAGTAAAAATTTTTGGATCACAAATTTCTTCGTGATGTCCCGTCTATTGCTCATTATATAGTTTAATGTCTTTGGGTAAAAATAAGGACTAAAGTGGAGTGAACTGTTTTGGTGAAATTAATACGCGAGCGCGACATCGCGCAGTCCGAGAACGCTGAGGTAGGCTCTTCCTCACCTGGAGTGAAAGAGACGGGCTGCGAAAAATACATAATTCGTCTCTGTCACGCGCCGCTGTGAGCCGCTGTGAACCGCGAAGTGCTCGGTTTGATCAGAAATTTTGTTCGCGATACCTACTAATAAAAATGTCCAATAATTGTGGCGCTTGTGCTTCACCCATAATTGATGATTACATGGAATGTGCCAATGGTAAATGTATGAAAAGGTATGATATAGCCTGTCTCGAAATAAACAAAGAAGCGTTTAGAACATACACACAGGCATATATAAAGAAATGGTTATGTCCGGAATGTATCTGTGCTAAGCCAAAAATACGCAACAGTGAAACCCCGGTCCGCACTAACGTATCAAACCCTCATGTCACCACCACCCCGGTAAACAATGTAAACAGTCAGCGCGGAAGTCAAACTCAGTATTCACCCACTATGGATTCTGATTCCGTACTACTCCAAGAATTGAGAGAATTTAAAGCAGACATGATAGCTCGCATGGACAGCCAGGCAAACGCGATATCGCTTCTACTTAGTCAATATTCCCAAACAAAAATTGAGTTGGCCAATATAATTAAAATGATGGGGGTGCTTGAAGAAAAAGTAGAAGCTAAGCTAACCAAGCTAACTCAGAACAGCCAAACCCACGAATTAGCAGCTGATATTCCCCGAAATCCTCCTTCTCCATCTTCTTTTGCCGAGGTCGTAAGTCAACAGAATAATTCTATCATTTCCAAGAAATCGCAAAAGGTAAACAAATGTGGAGCCACGAAGTCGGCGGAAATATTACCGGAAAAAGCTTTGGGTGGTACTAGCTCATTGGTGACTATTGAACCACCTAACGAGGAAGAGGAAGAGGTGAAGATCGAATCTGGATGGACGACTGTTCGAAATAAAAAAAATAACAGGCAACCTAAAGAGGTCAGAGTGGGTACAAATACAGAGTTGAAGGCTATTCAAGTTAGTGATCGCAAAAAATATCTACATGTTTGGCGACTGCATCCGGATACCACTCTTGAAGCAATAGCCGAGCACGTCAAAAATATTTGTGGACCAGATGTTCAATTAAAGGTGGATAAAATCAAACACAAAGTCGTGAGAGATTATTCGTCGTTTGTTGTTGGAGTACCAGAAAAGTATTTTGATAAGTTGAACCAGACCGAAATCTGGCCAATGAATGCAGAGTTCAGTGAGTGGATATGGTTTCGGAACTCAAAGAGAACAAAATCAAACATATTATAGCCATAACATCGCTATATTCTATCAAAATGTACGAGGTCTACGAACTAAACTGGAAGAGTTCCGAACTAACATTGAAGCAATCAATTTTGATTTATTGCCGGTAACGGAATCTGGTTGCAATATATCCATAGAAGATCCTGAAATAATTCCGCCGGGATATCAAATACTTCGTTGCGATCGAGCGGATGGTCGGAAGCAAGGAGGAGCGTTTTTAGTGGCCACACACCGATATGAGCTGCGACAAGTACAAGTCGCCGTCGCTTCGATAGACACCTGCATTTTTGAAATGGTCAGTGCAACGGTTTATTTTAAAAATAGATTTTTGTTTTTATGTTGTGTTGTTTACATACCACCAGGAAGTTCTGAGAATGACTATTTGACATTATTTAGATTGATTGAGAATTTATGTGATAGATATGGAGAAATAATTGTTATTGGTGATTTTAATTTGTATTCGTGTCCTTTAAATGTTAAAAATTATTATGAATATTTTGTGTCCTATTGCGAATTCACTCAAAGTAACACAGTACCAAACTATCTTGGTCGTCAGTTGGATTTGGTTTTGAGCTCAGGTTTTAGCGAGAAAGTGACGGTGGCGGCGGCCGACGACGCGCTCGTGCCTGTCGACTCGCATCACCCGCCGCTCGCGGTTAGTGTGCACTGCGCGCGTGCGCTGCCCGCACCCGCCGCCGCGTCCTCTGCCTGCGGTACTCACGCACCGCGTAGTGTTAGGCCGCAATGGAACTTCTATCGAGCCGATTATGAGTTGTTATACTCTATGCTGGCTTCCACTGATTGGAGTATGATTTATGAGTTGCATGATTTGGAGGATATGTTGAATGTTTTTTATGATAATTTGAGTGATATTTTAGATAGTTGCGTACCACGGAAAAAGCTTAAACGCGAAAACTCTCGATACAATTATCCCGAATGGTACACTGCAGATATTATAAGCGATATAAAGAATAAAGCGAGATTCCATAAAAAATTCAAAAAATCAAAGCTGAATAGCGATTATTCTGAATTTGCAAAGTACAGAGCTCGCATCAAAAAATCAATATCAATTGCGCACAAAGAACACAAGATTAAAATTCAAAATCAATTTAAAAAAGATCCAAAATCTTTTTGGCAGTATATCAGGTCAAAACGTAGTAGGTTGAATAAGCAAATTATCATAGAGAATGGTCAACATCTTTCGGATGAGGAGTGTGCTCGACATTTTGCAACATTTTTTGAGTCGGTGTATAAAAAAGAGCGGCCGCGACTTGAGCCGCGTTCGGCGGAGGCGGAGGCGGGGGCGAGCTGTGCACGAGTACACATAGAGACCCTCAGTCTTCAAGACGTAAGGGAAGCGCTCAAAAAGCTCAAGCCCAAGCGCTCATCAGGCCCCGATGGCATTCCAGCTTTTCTTTTTAGGGACTGTGGCAGAGTGCTGGCTGAGCCACTGCATCACATTTTTAACACTTGTTTAAAACAAGCAACGTTTCCACCTAGGTGGAAAATCACTCGAGTGATTCCGGTTCCCAAAGGAAAGTCTGGTCCGGATATCAGTGGCTACAGACCGGTTGCAGTGTTGTCAACACCTGCAAAAGTCTTCGAGTCTGCCATCCAACGCTGTGTGCAGGCCCAAGTGAGCGCACAGCTATCGGACGCGCAGCACGGCTTCCGACCGGCGCGCAGCACGGCAACTAATCTCCTTGACTTTATGGCGAGTGTGGTACCCGCCGTCGATGCTGGGGTACAGGTAGATGTGGCATATTTTGATTTTAAAAAGGCGTTTGATACCGTCGATAATGATGTACTGTTAATGAAGTTGGCAAAAATTGGCTGTACTCCGATACTCTTACAGTTCTTTGCCAGCTACTTGGAGGATCGGCAACAGTACGTCGACTACAACGGGTTCGAATCTGAGCCATACTACACCAGGTCAGGCGTGAGCCAGGGCAGCAATTTGGGTCCTCTCGAATTTATTTTACTGATAAATGACTTACCAGAGGTAGTCAAACATAGTTTATGTTTACTGTTTGCAGATGACCTCAAATTGCTGCTCGAGGTCAGGAATGGGTCGGACTGTGAGAAACTGCAGGGAGACATAGATAGAGTGGTAGAATGGAGTAAAAAGAATAAACTGTTTTTCAACACAGCGAAATGCTCAGTGATGACATTTACGCGCGCGAAAAATACCTTAGTCTACGATTATAAAGTAGAGGAGGCGTCGATGCAGCGAGTGTCTCAGGTACGAGACTTAGGAGTACTGCTTACCCCGGATCTTACTTTCCGGGATCACATAGTTAAGATTTGCAAGAAGGCGTACAGAAACCTGGGTTTCGTCTTGAGACAGTCGCAAGGATTTACGAACCTTACCACGCTTAAGGTGCTCTATGACGCGTTGGTGAGAAGCCATTTGGAACACAGTGCGGTGATCTGGGCTCCTCATGAAGCGAAATACAATGTCATGCTGGAGCGAGTTCAGAATAAATTTACAAGACACTTGTATTTCAAACTTTATGGAGTTTACCCATTTTACCCTCTAATGTATCCTACACTGTTTGTGCTGGGTATGGTGGGGTACAATGAGCTCAGAGTGCGCAGAGAATTTACACTGGCGGCGTATGTGCTTAAGCTCCTGCGTGGAGTTGCACATAACCCGGGAGTGCTGCGACACCTGAAGCTGTGCGTGCCGGACCGGTACGTGTGGAGGCGGCGGCGACCGCCACTGCTGGCCGTGCCTGTTGCAAAAACCAACCTGCTGTCAAAAACACCTCTTACCCGTACAATACGTGTACTTAATGAAGTGCATGAGAGGACAGACATATTTTCGTGCAACTTGAGTGAATTCGCAAGAGTTTTGTTGAATTTTGTTTCTTACATTTAATATTTACTTTCTTTTTTGTTTTTTGTTTGTGTACTGTCTGTTTTTTTATGTTTACAAATTATTTTTAAAGTTAAGTGTTTTAGTAATAGTAGTAGTCGTAAGTTATGTTTAATTAAAGTATATTGTGAGTGTTTGCCACTATTGCATTGGGTACTCTGCCTGTAAAGATAGTGTGTAAGTTTAATAAATAAATAAATAAATAAACTATTGTTATGTACGCTTTTTGTGGCATAGAATGTCACTTTTTTGAGCAAGTGGTACGAAAAATTGGTTATTTAGTCGGCTGTATATTTTTTTACATAATTAAGAAAAATATCTATAAAAAAAAATGCTGCGGTCTTGTGAGTGTATACGGCTAATGTGAATTAAAAAAAAAAATACCTATTAAAGTGGTATGGCCCGCGACGGTGACGCGGGCGGTGTGTTCCATATTTGAAATTTAAATTAAAAAAGACTATTTAAATAGGTACCACTCATGTTATTTACTATCAATAAATATTTTAGAAAAACTACTATTTTTTACTTTCCTTATATTTGAAATGAAAAGTAGAGTGTTTAACACGGGTGAAAGTCATCAATTCCCACTCGGACTATAGCCGCCCTCGCTTCGCTCGTGAATTGATTCCTTTCCACCCTTGTATAACAATCTACTAACTATTGTAATGGTAGGCAAATGATAGCTGCCTATAGAATCCTGATAAACCTGCCATTCACAAGACAAAGCCAAGGAAGAAGAAACCATAGTTAAATTAAGACCATTTGGTCTCCATAGATGAGACCCTACAGTAGTTGGCTGACCATCATTTAGGAGTATCAAATCGTTTTCATCCATGGAATTCATTATAGCTCTGCCACGAGAGTCGTCCCTACAACAACCCCAAAAAGTGTGATGGGCATTAAAGTCCCCAGCAATTAACAATGGTTTAGGTATACTATTTATTAGTGAATCAAATTAGTTCTTTTCAAAAGTAGGACTGCAATTTCCAGGACTGTAAAAACTAACTACTGAAATGTATTTGTTATTAATTTTAATTTTAATTACAATGTTTTGAATATAATCGTCAAAATATGTGTCTACTAAACTAAATTCAATACCATTACGTATAATATACACAACACCATTGTGATCATTTACCACAATCATTCCTAACTGTGATATAGCCACGAATGTTGTATTGTTGTGTGGTTTTAACCATGTTTCTGAAATTAGAGCTAAATGTATGTCATTATTATAGAGAAACTGCTGAAACTGTAGTCTATTACTTAGCAAACTTTGTGCATTCCACTGAGCAATATTTAAAATTTTGTTAGTGAATTTTATCTTATAATATTTTTACCTTTAATAGTCTCTCTAATAGCAGATGTTAAAGTTTGTGTACAAATACTTTCATTTTGTGTTTTATTTAACTTAATTAAGTTAACAATAGATTCTGTCTGCTGTGCTATTAGACAACATCAAGTTTATAATATCTGTCGAATGTTCCGATTTGTTCGATGATGGAAAATTAACTTTATTAAATAAGTCCGAAAAAGGAGTTTTCAATGTATTTCTGCTTTCAGCAATCTTTCTTTTCTTAATGGGGCATTGGCCAGACATGGACAGATGATTACCTTTGCAATGAACACATACAGCTTTTTCAGCAGGTATAGAGCACTCCTTGAAGGAATGACCCTCAGTACCATACTGAACATCTTTGCGAATTTTTACAAAATTTGGCTAAATGCATAAAACGTAAGCAACGGAAACACTGCTTGACTGGTGGAATATAGGGCAGTACTGGAAGCCGCCACATCTTAATATAAACGTAATCTGGTAAAGATGTGGGCATTTCTACGGACACGGTGATTTTTGCTCAATTCCGTGGGCAATTTTTTTTTTCACATTATGACTAATTGTATATCACCAAAATAAAATGCATATTTTTTAAACAAAATGGTGCTAATTTGCTAGTAATTTCTCCAGTACCGTAAAATGCTGTAACATTGCCTTTATAGCTCAACATTGCCTAAATTCAAAAAAGTTAAATTATTCCCGCTGCGAAATGTTTTTTACTGTCTATGGTATTACTAAAAGAAAGTCGGCAATCTCTATGGCAACATTCGATCATACGTCACTCCAAATTTTAGTTAACAAACTGTCAGTGTCAGTTTCATTGTCACTGCGGATACTCGCTTTTTACCGGCTCTCAGGAAAATTTAATTTTGTGAATATTTATGCTTTATTTTCTAGCGTATAAAGTTATATAGCAAAGGAAATATGCTCTTTTACGTATTTAAACTGTTTTTTCTGTATTATTTCTTAATTTAAACCGTTAAATCATGGTCGGCAAAGTTGTGTCAGATTTTCGCAACTTTTTACTCAACATTATCTAGGGTTAGGGCTGCCACTTAAAATTTTTTCAACAAACTCTTAATCAACCGTGGTTTTGCTTGTGTAATTGTTTTTTTGTAATTGATCTAAAAACGTTTTAAAGAAGCTAGAACGATTGTTCCTTTATTTGTCATGATCAGAAATTAATTTTATTTAAGTCATTTATAGTACCTATGTTATCATATTGTTCGACAGATTTTAGTATACGTAATAGGTACCAACATTATTATTTTTTAAATGTTATTACCTACCAACATAATTGTTTTCCTATGAAAAAATGTTATTAGATTTTACAACAATTTTGATTTCTTAAAAATTTATTTGAATATTAAGAAAAATTGTTGCATTTCCTTTAGGGCAGCCCTACACCGAATTCACTTTTGTATGGGAGTTTTAGAGAAACCTGCACAACTTTGCCTAGCATTGTAAAAAAAAAACTCTTGTGCTATTCAAGATTCAGTGAAGTCTGACGTGGAAAAGAACTTCATGGCAATATGGGTGTCAAATCCGTTACCAAAAAACCTATTCATTTAAAACGATATTATGACAGGCAATGTTGTAGTTTTTACCTCAACTTTGCCTACGTTTTCAAAGCAATTTTTTGGTGCTTTATAGGTGTTTTTTTTACTAGTAGCAAACGTATTCCTATAGCTTAAAGTCCAATATAGCACAGTAATTGAAAAAACATACGACTTTCTTAACGATTAAAGATTTATCGAAGAAAAACGTCAAAATCCGTGCAAAGTTGCAGCATTTTACGGTAGTTTATGAAATAATTTTTGAGTGCCATGGAATTGAGAAATGTGACCACAGAATTTAGAATTACACATATTCTACTTATCCGGGAAAGGCAAAATTCAATTTTAAAAAAACATTCAGTAACATATTTTTAGCAGTTTTTGGTATTTTAGTTATGTAAGTTTATATTAAGTCTACCTTGAGAGAGATTTCTTGAGCAATCATGCTTAGTTAACTAACTTTTAGGCAAATCATTTAAATGAGCATTTTTATTAAACTTATATGGTAAAATGTATTTTATAAAGCATTTTCGTTAAACCTATAAATTACAAACAAGAGACATGAAGTATAGACGTCAAGTCAGTTTTATTTACGAGTATCAAACCGCAGAAAATAATAGACATAATCGAAGTTTCCGGGTGTATTTATTATATTTATATTATATATTAGTCAGGTCAATTTTTTACTCAAAAATTACTGAATGTATTTTAATGAAACTTTGCAGCAATATAGTTTAGACATCAGAATAAAATATAGGCTATCATTATACGATCTTCCGAGGCTCGAGTAGCGAGTCGCGGTAGTATTAGCTAAAATCAGATCTTGCAATTGCAACGTCAACTCTAGATACTTTAAACCTTTTGTACAACATTATAGACACATAATCTATGGCGTTAACTTCTTTACCATGACAAATTGTGAAGCAAATGACTTTAAACCTCATATAAACCGAGATTAGTCACATGGGTAAACCATCGTTCTAAATTCCGTGGACACCAGGACACAAAATTGAGGGCCACGGAATTGAAAAAATATCGTACTAATCAAAATAACTTATTACTGTTACGACTTCAAACAAATTAAATGAAACAACAATGCTGGTGTCTATTTAAACTGCAATCTAGGGAAACAAAACATGTTTAAAAATAAAACATTCATAAGATATCTTTGACACGGTATTGAGAAAAGACCCCGAACTAAAGACACGGAAACAGGTACTCACCTTCGAAAATCGAAAAAAACAGCAACACACCACACATGCAGTCACATGGCCTGCTCGGGAGCATCTGACAGTTTACAAGAATCGGATGGTGATGCGCGTATTTAGTATCGTAATCAAGTGTTTTTGTATGACACGGAAATCACTCATTAGACTGGGACAAATCTTTACGCATCCACAAATATAACAAAATAAGCAAAATTTACAGGTTTATTTATTGTCAATGTCTCTTGGTTAGCTATCCATATACCCAAGAATATCAAAAGTTTGCTTGAAATTCAGCTCCATTATAAAATATAAAATATTTTACACTCGATTTTGGAAAAGGGACAGGTCAAAATCAGTGAAATTACACCCGTTTTTTCACTTCAGTTTTTTTTTTAGGAGAATTAAGAAGTAGTACGGAATTGATGTTATGGTCTCCAGTTAGGATATACTTAGATTGGGACGTACGCTTAAAAGTTTTGGGATGTGTAATTATGTAACTTCTAACCATGTTTTTTTTAGAGGACAAAAAATTGCCCTCTTCGTAGAAGGGTAGTTCTTCAGAGACAAAATTTTCGATGTCTGTGGGTATATTTCTGTAACCAACTAACAAAACGGCATGTAATATTTTTTTCTGTACAGTTTAGCTTTAGCTCTACCTGGGACAAATTCTATTTTTTTAATAGTAGCTATCTAGATACAAAACAAAAAATTTTGAAGTCTGTTCTCCTGATTCATATAGGGCGTCCGTTTCCCATTTTCCGGAACAAAATGGTCGATGTCGCATTTTCCTTTTGATTCATCAATATAAATTATAGTTATATCGAAAAGTAATTAATTGACCTCTTACAAAAAAAATACATATTAGATATAACTACGTTAGTGTAATTTTAATTAAGTAAATAAGAAGTGTCCGGCGTATAATACTGATTCATGTGGAGTAAGCTTTGCTTGACTGTACTTGGTCGAGGAATAATCATGAGGGTCTGGGATCCCACGTGGGGGGAAACCTGTCGTACAACGGACGTGCTAGAAGGCGGACATGAGGCTGGTTGGCTTAGAACCTGGTGAAACACAGGTAAATGTCTGATTCATCTGTGCTTGGTTTAGGTACCTTGCTGATTACAATGAATAATTAATTAATTTTATTTTGCTGTTTTAAGACTTTAATCTGAGTTTCGTGTGATGCTTTTGGGTTACAGATTCGTGTAGAAAAATGATAATACTGAAGTCTGTCTGAATGATGAGTTAAGCATGATTTTAGGCAAAATCATGATTCATCTGTGCCTGATTTATATGTTCAAAAACCCATATGAATCTGAAAATAAATTAGTTTTCCTCTTTTCCAGCCAGAAAGGAGCACTTTTGTTACGTTATTTTACTTTTTCATGTCAGTAGAGTGTGTGTGACATAATTTTGACATTATTCTTCGGTTTTTATTCATTAATAAGTCAAACTCTATCTATTTTATTTTATATTGCTGTTTACAACAATGCCACTATCAATAGTAGAAAAGATGGAACAAAATATATCTATGAGAAAAAGAGACTCACAGAACGTACGAATTTTTCATCCTTCTAAGATGGAAAATAAGAAAAGTTCCAGGCAAGTATGCTGCGTGGAAATTAGAAATGAAAGAAATATTTGAAAAAATATAGAGAAAAACAAAAGTAAACAGAGAGAATATTATAACGTATCATTAAAATAACTATCTAGTACCTATTTATAACAAAATTCTCGCTTTTCTGTAAGTATTTATTTCTGTAATTGTTAGTTTAAAAACAAGAATTTTATTGTTGAATTGACCAGATTTTTTCCTTGATAATATGATCACTGTTAATAAATTAATTGTTTTACACTGGGGCCATGGGGTCCGAGTGCTCATCGAGTTTTCAAAGACATCGCCAAGCGTATAGTCGACGCCTCGCGTGACCAGAAGGCTGGCATATTTCTTGGGCAAAGGATCAGCATTGCCATCCAACGTGGCAATGCTGCCAGCGTTCTGGGCACTTTCCCCATTGACAGCGATGTGGATGAATTTTTTGACGCCCTTTAAATTTTTGTTTTTGATTAGTTATTTCTGTAAATATTTTACTCATTGTTTTATAAAAAAAATAATATTGTTGTTATAATATTATGATTATTTTCTTATTACAAAGCCCATTTTTATTTACATCTGTTAAAAATTCTGATTCATCTGGGCACAAAATTTTTAAACGTCGATATCTTAAAAACTACTTTGTAAAAAGAAGTCCCTCAAACAAATAAATGTTATTTGGAATATCTATTTTCATATGAACATGTGTTACTGAGCTGAAAGTGAAATTAAAATTTGACCATATGAATCAGTCAAAGAATCAAATTTCGAAGAACTACCCAGAAATGCCCATGTAGATGAAGCGAAAGTAATAACTACAGTTTGGGTAGGCTGTAGTTCAGATGAGCTACCTACTCTTAACTTTTTTCATTATTCTTCTAACGCTTAAGATTAAAAAAAAAAAAAAAAAAAGGCATCTTAAATCTTTTCGCGCTTTACGTGATCACAGACAATATCAATCAGTCAAAACATGACATATACATGTTGAGAATACCATCTATTTCTATTTCTATATATATACATATACATAATAATAAAACTGTAGAAAAATAATTTTTGTACATAAAAAAAAAACTCAAAATATATAGCCAGCGTGTTAAAGGACAACCAATAGAACCCATTTCTAGCATTTTTAGAATTTTTGTCTGTTTGTCTGTTTGTATGTTTATTTGTTCGGGCATCACGTAAAATGTACGAAAGTGACGTAGATAACTTTAATACATAACGACTGACCGTAACTTGAAGTAACATTTAGTTTTTGTTTCATTGAAATCGGATCAGTCTATCAAAAGATATTTGAATATAAAGTGTTCCAGTAAAACTACGGTCAGTTTACACCGATACACGCAGCTCGCAGTTCAGCAGCGCGATCTAGCTTGGAATAGAAAAACAACATATTATTGAAAAATATGGTGTGGACTGGAGTGGAGTGGAGTAGAGTAGAGTAGAGTAGAGTGGAATGGAATAGAATGGGATGGAATGGAAAGAAAGAAAAGGTTTTTATTTGACTCACACTAGAATGGGATGGAAGCGGATGGGGTGGGATGGAGTGGGTTGGAGTGGGATGGAGTGGGATGGAGTAGGATGAAGTGGGATGGAGTGGGATGGAGTGGGATGAAGTGGGATGGAGTGGGTTTGAGTGGGATGGAGTGGGATGGAGTAGGATGAAGTGGGATGGAGTGGGATAGAGTGGGATGGAGTAGGATGAAGTGGGATGGAGTTGGACGGAGTGGGATGGAGTGAGATGGAGTGGGATGGAGTGGTATGGAGTGGGATGGAGTGGGATGGAGTGGGATAGAGCGGGATAGAGTGGGATGGGGTGGGATGGAGTGGGATGTAGTGGGATGGAATGGGATGGAGTGGGATGGAGTGGGATGGAATGGGATGGAGTGGGATGGAGTGGGATGTAGTGGGACGGAGTGGGATGGAGTGGGATGGAGTGGTATGGAGTCGGAAGGAGTGGGATGGAATGGGATGGAGTGGAGTAGGATGGAGTGGAATGGTGTGAGATGGAGTGGGATGGAATGGGATCGAGTGGGATGGAGTAGGCTAGAATGGGATGGAGTGGGATGGAGTCAAATAGAGTAGGATGGAGTGGTATGGAGTCAAATAGAGTGGGATGGAGTGGGATGGAATGAGATGGAATGGGTACTCTAATTAAGTAGCAATTGAATTGCCTTTGAACGACAGAGGGCGTTTATTATAAACACGTCTTAAAAAATCTATATAAATTCTAAATATGTATAGTATGTATAGGGATTATTAAAAACGATATGATTTATAAAAAACGTGGCGAGAATTAAGCGCTCCGCACTAAAAAATACATTGTTTAATTCCGACATCTACGCGATCGAAGTCGCGGGCACAGCTAGTTTTCAATATAATTATATAACAAACCCGAATAACCAAATAGATATCAGAGGTTAAGATAACCGTGTAATGATAACCTCTTCTTGCGACATTAGATATCAATCCACACTCTATAAATGCGAAAGTAACTCAGTCTGTCTGTCTCGTTTTCCTGCTAAAACTACTGAACCGATTTAAATTAAATTGGGTACACAGATAGTTTAGAGCCCGAGAAGGGATATAGGCTAGGGCTAGGCTAGGGTTTGAAGGGGGCGGGGTGAAAGGTTGTGTGGAAGTATTGTCATTTTTAAAGCTAGAATGATTTAAGTATAACACATACAGGAATGACGTATTTGGAGTTATTGAGCATATCTAAAACACCTGATGTGGAACTCCAAGAGCCCAGCTACACTATATCATATAAAGGAATGACGTCTTAGCACGAGTTGTTCAGTCTGATGAGCATTTTCTGTTGATGTATAAAAACTGAAGATCTGGAACACCTGTTGTGGAATTCCAAGTGCCCAGCGACACTATAACAGATATTTAAAAGTTATTTAGTCTTACAAGAAGTCGGTTAAAAATGAAAGATCTGAGACGTCTCGAATCGTCACGCAGATCCCGTCCCGATGCTCTTAGAATTCGACATCAGACGTTTGAGAACTTCGACTTTGACAACCACGTTGTCACTGGCATGGCGCAGGTGAAACCGCGGGCAGAAGCTAGTGCCTATTATAATTCTTAATAAAAAATAAGGAAAATACAATGTTTAGTTTATATAATATCGTATATAAGAGCTTCCAGTAGCGGATTTCTTTCATTTCTTTGGTAACATTTAACTTTGTAAAGTTATCCCAGTAATTTCTGAAGTTAAAAAATGTGTAAAACACAATGTGTGTTGGCGTTATTAGCGCTGTTCGTGGGGTTGGCGCACTCATGGGGTGAGTATTACGAGAAACTTGTTTTTTTTCTCTGGAACACGTCGAGCTTAATGAAGCTCGACGTGCTCGACTCAACGAAAGCGCCGAGACCATTGTCTCGGCGCTTTTCTGGTGGTTACCACTGTTGATTCTAGCTTCAGGAGTTGCAGTGGTTGGGAATAGTGTGGTGGGTTTGTCCCAAAAAAAAAGAAAGATTTGCAGCTATTAGATTCTGTGCTATTAGTTACTTTGAGGCCAGCCCCTGCAGTCTCAGATAGCGACAAAAATCGGTCGCTAAGTCATATCGTTGTCGAATACATTTAATAGACTTTCAACTTTATTTCGAAAGCATAAGGTTGAAAATCTATTAAAGAAATTTGACATCGATTAGACTTAACGAGCGATTTTTGTCGTTATATTTGTCGAGGCTGCAGGGCCAGTTATAGCTTTATACACCTTTTTTGTGATTTGAACAGCATGTCCTTTTTGCAGGAGTTACCCCAAAAATATGACATAGCGTAGCATAGAATCGACAGATCCATAGTTTGCAGTGACTACCGCTGCTTGATTGACTATTTTCTTTAGTTTATACAAAACAAAAGCAAACTTACTAAGTTTTATAATTAATATTGATGTATGTTGTTTCCAATTAAGTTGATTGTCGATAGTTAAACCTAAAAGCAATTCAATTTTTTCATTATTAAAGCTTACATTTAGAACCTGAATAAGCTACTCTTTGACAAAAATTCATAATGTTTGTTTTCTTCAAATTATTAAGTTACGAGTATTATGTTGTAACCAGTTAACGGCTTGTTGTAATGCATTCATAATTACTTCAAAGTCTTCATTATTGTCAAACAATGTCATAGAATAAGATATATTCTATGTATCTCTTATGGATTCGGATTTCTCCCTTTTAGCCAATTTAAAAGAAATATCCCCCGTGTAAATACATATTGCTCATCTATATCTATTAATAAAATAAATAAAAATGAATTGTTGTTCGTTAGTCTGATTAAAACTCGAGAACGGCTAGGCCGATTTGGCTGATTTTGGTTTTGAATTATTTTGGAAAGTCCAGGGAAGGTTTAAAAGGTTTTTTTTTAATCGTTTCTCAGGCGGTACGGAGTTCGCCGGGTCAGCTAGTTTAATATAATAGTCGGCCATAAGTATTTACCAGATCCATTAAAATTATAAATCCAAAATATAGTAGATTGTTATACAAGGGTGGAAAGAAATCAATTCCCATACGAGGTATTTAGACGCACGAGCGAAGCGAGGGCGGCTATAGTCCGAGTGGGAATTGATGACTTTCACCCGTGTTAAACACTCTACTTTTCATTTCAAATATAAGGAAAGTAAAAAATTGTAGTTTTTCTAAAATATTTATTGATGGTAATAACATGAGTAGTACCTATCTAATAGTCTTTTTTAATTTAAATTTCAAATATGGAACACACCGCCCGCGTCACCGCCGCGGGCCATCCCACTTTAATAGGTTTTTTTTTTAATTCACATTGGCCGTATACACTCACAAGCTCGCAGCATTTTTTTTTAATCGACATTTTTCATAAAATGAATCTTCTAATTTAAAATGTCACTTACGGGATATCTTCCGTGATTGTTTTTGATTTTGAGTTCCCGATATTTCGAAAACAGTGTTTTCTTAATTATGTAAAAAAAATTATAGCCGACTAAATAACCAACTTTAGTTCTATTTTTAAAATTCATTCCCGCCCTAGGGAGGGAAGCAATTACTATGAGTCTTTCCCGCCCAAGGGAGGGAAGCATCGTTTTCGACCCGCTGCTCTGATCAAACAAACACTACTTTCCGAGTATGAGAAATGAAAAATATTTATCGACTACATACTACAGTTACCGGAAAACCGGTACTTCTAGTTTTCCAGAAGTTATTTAATTCCGTCATACTCGAAGGTTCTACGCCAGAAGCATGGCACAGGGGTGTGGTTGTTTTTTTCTTCTAAAAGGGTGAAAACACCTTGTTGAAGAACTACAGGCCAATCTCACTTCTGAGCCAAATTACGAACCGTCTCGAACGCAGGATTGATGACTTCCAGCCTCCCAAACAAGCCGGTTTCCGAAAAGGTTTTAGTACTTTAGACCACATATACACATGCTCCGCCAGATTATACAGAAGACAGAGGAGTATAATCGGCCTTTGTGTTTAGCGTTTGTGGACTATGAGAAAGCTTTCGATTCAATCGAAACCTGGGCTGTATTGCAGTCCCTCCAACGATGTCATATCGACTATAGGTATATCGAAGTATTGAAGTGTTTGTACAGAAACGCCACCATGTCCATCCGACTTCAGGAAGAGAGCACGAAACCAATCCAATTGCAGAAAGGCGTGAGACAGGGAGACGTTATTTCCTCGAAACTGTTCACGAACGCGATGGAGGACGTTTTCAAGCTCTTGGAATGGAACGAATTCGGCATCAACATCAATGGCGAATACATCACTCACCTTCGTTTTGCCGATGATATAGTCATCATGGCAGAATCGTTGGAGCACCTCAATGCTATGCTCAGCGACCTCAGTATCGTTTCCCAACGGGTCGGCCTTAAAATGAACATGGACAAGACGAAAGTCATGTTGAATGTCCATGTGGCACTCGTACCGGTTGTCGTTGGGAGCGATACTCTCGAAGTTGTAGATCATTATACTTACCTTGGACAGATTGTTCAGTTAGGTAGGTCCAACTTCGAGAAAGAGGTCGCCCGAAGAATCCAACTCGGATGGGCAGCGGTTGGGAAGCTACGTGATATCTTCTCATCGAGAATCCCAGTGTCTCAAGACAAGGGTGTGACCAGTGTGTGTTGCCAGTGATGATATATGGCTCCGAAACGTGGTCCTTGACTGCTGGCCTTTTAGAGAGACTAAGAGTCACTCAACGAGCAATGGAAAGAGCTATGCTCGGAGTTTCTTTGCGGGATAAAATCCGGAACATGGATATTCGGCGAAGAATCAGAGTCACCTGTCGGTGACTCTGCTTCAACTTGCAAATTTTATGAGCTAGACATAGCTCATAAAATTTGCAAGTTGAAGTGGCAATGGGCAGGCCACATCGCTCGTAGAACTGACAACCGATGGGGAAGAAAAGTTCTTGAGTGGCGACCACGGACCGGAAAACGCAGCGTAGGCAGGCCTCCCACTAGGTGGACCGACGACATCGTCGTCGTGAGGGTCGCGGGCAGCCGATGCATGCAAGTAGCGAATTGTCGTTCGGCGTGGCGGTCTAAGGGGGAGACCTATGTTCAGCAGTGGATGTCTTCCGGCTGGTGATGATGTTGATACTACATTAAAAACTAAAGTGTTTACAAAATAACGTCTTCTTTTTTTTTAGATTTCGCTGTGGCTATAGGCGATCGAATAGAATTTTATTTGAATGATATCCAAACATACGTCGCACGTCTCGATTCCCAAAAGATCGGAGCGTTAGCTTACGACGAAGTTCACGAGGCTTTGCTGTACGTCGACAAACAGAATGGCAACGATTCCATCTGCGGGTATGATATATCTTTCAGGACATACGAATGCTACATGAAGAATAGCGGCAGAGATATACATGGTCTGGCATTCGACCCGATAAGACAATACCTATTCTTCACGGATATGAAAGAAAAAAGTATTAATTGGTTATCATTAGAAGCTGGATCTAAAAACGATGTTCATCAGTTGATCAAGCTGGATGAAGGGATCCCCACCGACATTGCCGTGGACAGCTGTAGAGAGTACGTAACCAAAAACTTTAACTAGGTAACGTTTTCATACTCGTACAACCAGGACTGCTTTTGACGAAACTCGAGGCGATAGGTATAAGAGGAACACCTCTAGAATGGTTCCGAAGCTATTTAAAATCGCGGTACCAATATTGTAAAGTTGGCACACACCAAAGCAAGTTACTCCAAGCGTTCGGCGTTCCACAGGGCAGTACCCTTGGCCCAACATTATTTACGATATACATTAATGACGTAGTAAATCTCCCGCTTAGAAACGCTACAGTGATAGCCTACGTTGACGACACAGCCATCGTCTTCCATGGTACGTCATGGGACCGAGTGTACCAACCGGCGGAACAAGGTCTCTCACAGATAGCGCAATCACTAAACACTAGCCTACTGACACTAAACACCAGTAAAAGCAAAGAGAGAATGCAATATTGCATTCTCCAAAACTATCTCTTCCAATGCCTCCCAAACTATGTCCCTGAAAATACACACCTGCCAACAGCAACACAACATTGTCTCACACCTGCCACACCAACACTGCGAGTGCACAGCCCTAGAACGCACCGACACGATTAAATACCTCGGAATTACGATCGACAGCAATTTAACATACAAAGCCCACATTAACGTCCTCTCCTCCAGAGTACGAAAACTAATACACGTCCTAAAAAAACTCCGCGACTGTACCCCACTCGACATTCTACGAATGGTTTACACTGCACTATGTCAATCAGTCATAAGTACTGCATCCGGATTTGGGGACGCGAAGAGCACTTTTATAACGCTAGAGAGAGCGCAACGGGCACTAATCAAGGTTGCACTAAAAAAAGCCCTACAGATTCCCCCACAGACCTTATCTACCACGACTTTCAAGTACTCAGGGTACGACAAATATACGTACTCCAAGCGACACTCAAATACCACGCAATGATAAAAAAAACGGCCCGACTATGAAGACATAATAAACAAACGCGTCTTTAGAGTACCTATGCCAAATGCTAAATCCGAACTAGCTAGACGCTGTACCTATTTCTCTCTATCCAACACTTATAATAAAGTTTGAAAAATCTGCCCTAAAAGAGTGCTCAACTACAACCTGTAAGAAAACCCTAACTTCGGCACTGTTAACCCTTAACCACCCAGTACGCTTGTCTAACGTAACGGCCCAGTAGTGTCCATCAGACACATTACACAAATAAACGAATTAGGTAAAAAATACAATGAGTAAACTAGACTAATAAGTGTCTTGATATTATGATAGTAGCTGTAGCATTGATGTGTACATAAATAATCATATTTTTCTTACATTTTAATTACAAAAAAATTAAATTCAAAGTTTTCAATGAAAACCTTAGGACTCATATAGCAAAAAAATACTCAGATGTTTAAGATATTTTTGAAATACAAATTATGGCAACGCGTCTTCCTTTGTCCAGTAGATTCATATGGGAAGGGTGCAGTAGGTTCCTATGACATCCTGCATGGCTGCTAGAGGATAATGATAACGTATCGTTACGTCATTTTGTTTTGTCTTCTCATAATAAGAGGCATTTCCAAATTAGTTGCGATTTTAGGTAAAAAGATTTTTTGTGTATTCTGCTTGCGTATGTACTAATCAGGGTTCAGGATTTTCCAAATAATTATTAGTCCAATGCCTACAACATTTATAATATATAAAAATGTCTATTTTCTTTACGTCGCACTGTACCTACACTCATGATCTATCTGGTAAAGCGTATGTGCGCGCATATCACGCACTTGTGGTTTTAGTTTTAGTATTCCATCTCAGATTTTTGAAGTGCAATTTGTGCCAAAAAATACGAAAACATGTGACATCTACCAATCTGCATGGAGCCCACATGGTGGATTACAGCACCTTTCATAGAGAGGAAGCCTGTGCCCCAGCAATTGAAGCATAATACTGATTATGTTCGTATAGCTCATCGCTTGCATTTATTTCTTTGCCATAATGCATCGTAAACAAAAAGAATAACAACACGGTCCTTTTTTGGTGCATATGAGATTATGTAATAATCTGAGCTGTTTGATTTTTAGCCATTTCTTAGAACGTATGAGTGAACGACTGCTGTGTTATAATGAACGTTTCTAAGGCCCGATACAAACAAAATGCAAGTACAAAGGCAATGATTGTAACAAAAACAAAGGTCTTAAGAGTTACAATTGGTTACCCGATACTATGTGATAAAGGTTTATGTAAATAAACAATCTAATTTCAAACTAGAGTCAAACAAAATGTTACTGTGTCTGTTGGACACTTGTGGGTGGATACGTTACTTATTTAGTTTTTTATTAATAATTATTTAGATATCCCCGGTACGAAAAAAACCTCGCAGGTTTAGGTTTGTAAAGAATTGATGATAGATTAGAAAAAATATGAAAATTCAAAAATAAATACTTTAGATTTTATTAGGAATCAAACGCAAAATTGTGTCCGCGAGACACTTGTGGGTGGTTAAGGGTTAAAATTATCATACGAAGACACCGAAGCCACATATTACCGAAGCCTTGATATAGCACCTACACAAACATACATACACACACACACACACTCGCTCACTTACACAATAACAATCAAGCCCAACATCAATCTTTAAATGTAACATTTTTTGTGTTAATTGTACGAATTCTTTATTCTTTTGTCACCCTTCTTATTTTAAGACTACTTTTTAATTATTTTTTCTTTCGTTTTGTTGACAATGTTGTGAACATTGTCAAACTATTATGTGCCTAACTGAAAAATTTTGCACTCCAGAGTCACAAGATACAAGCCGACGCTTAGTTTGTGGCTCACCAAAAATTGACACAAATTGTAACTTTACTTTTTGATGAATAATAATAATTTATTTCCTTTATTCATCTTTGTTTCCTAATTTTTACATTTTTAAATATTTCTAAAAAAGAAAAAAAAAAACATTTAAAAATATAAATAATAGTGGCCCACCGGTATCGGGAACAGGGTCCAAGCTACCGGCAGTCAGGGCTCCAGAGAAAGGAACCTCCTAACAATGCGCGCCGTGTCCAGAAGAACTGCTTTCTGAATCAAGCCCTTGATCCAGCTGCCTAACGAGAGCCTCCTTAGGTGTTGGTCGAGGCTCTTGGCAATTAAGCCATGGGCCGACACGACTATCGGCACAATGACAGCTGAATCAACGTCCCACATATCGACAACCTCGCGAGCCAAATCAAGATACTTGATTTGCTTATCTTTCTCAGCTTTCACGAGGTTCTCGTCATGCGGGACGGTTATGTCAACAATCATTGTGCGCCGCTCTGATCGATCCACCACCACTATATCAGGTCTATTAGCTACAATAGTCCTGTCAGTGATGATGGATTGATCCCAGTACAGTGTGATATTACCACTTTCAAGAACTGGGTCGGGCACATACCTGTAGTACGGCACTTCCGATTCGACAAGGTTGTATTTCAGAGCAAGTTGCTGATGGATTATCCTGGCTACAAGGTTATGTCTATGCAAGTATTCTCCGTTAGCCAGACGAGAACACCCGGAAATAATGTGACGTATTGATTCGCCAGGACGGTGACATGCCCGACATATGTCAACCGTGCCATCCTTCACAATAAACCTCCGGTAGTTATTCGTCATCATAACTTCATCCATAATTGCACAGACAAAACCCTCGGTTTCACCAAAGAGGTCACCGGATCGTAGCCAGGCCACGGACGCTGACAAATCTACATCAGGCCCATGTAGAGCCCGGAAAAAGCGTCCGTGAAGCTCCTTGCTCTGCCATACTTCCATGCGATCATTAGTGTCAAGCACCACAGGTTTGCGCCAGTTCTCTTTAGCCAAGGAGAGCGGGGTGAGGCCCTT
This sequence comes from Agrotis segetum, assembly GCA_036375495.1. Taxonomy (NCBI): domain Eukaryota; kingdom Metazoa; phylum Arthropoda; class Insecta; order Lepidoptera; family Noctuidae; genus Agrotis; species Agrotis segetum. The sequence goes on along the minus strand of JAQSVV010000037.1, from coordinate 1,247,444 downwards.
GTCCACCGCCACTACATCTCGATGCATTCCCACGTCGGCTTTCAGGAAATATTCCCTGAGATTGCATACCTCGCGATTGTGGAGAGTCTTAGCGTTGAGAAAACCTCGACCTCCACATTTTCGCGGGATATACAATCTCATAACCGAAGACCGTGGGTGATGCATTCGATATGCAGTCAGCAATGTACGGACCCTCCTATCCAGGGCATCAAGTTCTGTTTGAGTCCATTTGAGTATGCCAAAAGAGTACATCAAGACCGGCATGACCCAGCCGTTGAAAGCGCGCACCTTATTACCACCTGATAGAAGGCTATTAAATACTTTTTTCAGGCGGCCAAAGAAGCGCTCCTTCAACGATTGTTTCATGCCAGTAACATTGATGCCCAACGCTTCTGACATACCCAAATACTTATAGGTTTCGGTTGCTGAGAGGGATCTAAGGCTTATGGAATCCGAGAGTTCGGTGCTCACGGATTCCACAATCTCCCCTCGCTTTACATGCATAACCGCACATTTGTCCACACCAAATTCCATCCTGATGGCGCTACTGAAGGTTTCAGTTACCTTCAGTAGCTTCATTAGTTGCAAATTGTTGGGGGCAAAGAGTTTAAGGTCATCCATGTAAAGGAGATGAGATATAACCTGACCGCCTCTCCTCAACCGAATGCCTAGACCTGAATCCTCCAACAGTGTGCTAAGAGGATTCAGGGCCAAGCAGAACCAAAGTGGACTCAAACTATCACCCTGGAAAATACCTCGCTCTATCCTTATCGGTTCGCTAGTTCTCGGGATATGCCGACATCCTGGATAGCGAAGGACTGTCCTCCATTGCCTCATACACGACATCAGGAAAGTGCATAGAGTTGTATCAACTTTATACAACTCCAGCACCCTCATGAGCCATGTATGTGGCACCGAGTCATAGGCCTTCTTATAGTCTATCCAACATGTTGACAGATCCTTTCGAGAACGGCGAACCTGTTGGCTAATGGCAATATCAATGAGGAGTAGCTCCTTAGTACCGCGGGACCCGTTCCTACATCCATTTTGAGAAGCAGACATGATAGAATTTTCATCAATGTGTTTACTAATTTTAGCTCTCAAAATGGATGTAAGAACTTTATATAAAGTTGGTAGACACGTTATCGGTCTGTAATTTTTGGGTTCCGCAGTACTACCTGATTTGTGGAGCAGGTGGGTTATTCCTGTCGTCAGGAATTCTGGTAGCGATCCAGACTCTAAGGCTGACTGGAACAAAGCCGCCAGGCGAACGTGCGACCTTTTGAACCACTTGATCCAAAAGTTGTGCAGTCCGTCCGGCCCCGGAGATTTCCAGTTCGGTAACGGACGGACTGCACGTGCTACGTCTTGGGGGCTTATCGAAATTGCCCCCATTTCTATTATAGGATCGCACGCTCGCTCGACGTCTCCGGTCCATTCACCCTCAGTATGGCTGACAGGTACCGACCAGATACTACGCCAAAATGAACACATGGCGTCATCATCTGGCAGATCCCCGTCAGCCACACCTTGGTCTGGTCGCTCCCAAGACCTGTAAACCCACCTTTCATCTCTTCCGAACGTGCGATTCTGATTATATCGCTCCATGCGCCGCCTATACCTACGGATACGGTTTGCCCATGCATATACTTTCTGTTTCAGGAAGTCGATGCGCTCTGTGACACGGGAGAGGTAATCCCGAGGATTTATATCAGTCCCCGAGAACGCCCGCCTCACAAAGCGCATCACTCTAGGGCGAGTGTTGCCCTCCCTGAAACAGATGAGTTTGCCGATGAATGTTCTGGCCTCGCCAATACGTCGTTCAATCCTGTACTGCCATACCGGTATGGCTGGTTTAGGTCGTGTAGCTCTCTCAACCGAGAATTTTACGTGAGCTACACGACATGCCGCTACAGCCGCACAATACAGGATTGAATGAGCATCAGCAAGGTCTTCGCAGTTATCAAAATAGTTTGACAACTGCGAATCCAGACCAGCCACCAGCATCCTGTTTCTGTTATGCATGGGCAAACGAGGTATCCGTGGTCTAAGTTCAGGCGACATGAAACGATACTCTCGAATCGCACCCTCCAAAGTACTCCTCATTTCCTCACTGCACTGGATACTTACATTAGTAACCATGTCATTGCTCACTACGTCGTCAGCGTGATTGTGTATTTCGTCGGACTGTGGAACCACAGCCTGTGACGGCGACGGGGCAATGACATGGTTCCTCTGCATTTCAATTCGCAAGCGATCAAGTACAGAGTCGTCCAACATACGGTTACGCTGGATGACCCGCACCTGATCCGACAGTCGTTGTGCCGATACGTTGACAGCTGGCTCAAGTACCTGAAACAGAGAGAGCATCCGAACACGGTACGCGGTCAGGTTGTTTCCTCCCTCCGTAGCCCCATAGTATGAGCGCATGACATTTTCGTTGATGGATTGAGTCCATCGCATGCGCTGCACACTTCCGCCGGGAGCTGGGACCCTATCAGAGGCCGGTGGGCCTCGAGGTCCGAAGCATTCCGGTGGCCGGCGTCCTTCCCGTCGACGCGCAGGTGGTGGTGTCGTTGGCGGGGAGAAATACTCGTCGCTGGAGCTCGACGCAACTGCCACGGCCGGTGTCACAGCGTTCACGATGAGGCTGGGTTCCGGCGGCGGCGAGGCGGAGCTGAGCGACGAGCCCGGAGATGGTGGTTGTGTTTTTAAGACTCTTGCTCGGTTTCTTGTCAGCATAGGTGGCACATTTTATGCACATATGTTTCTCTTGATCTGCATTTTTGGAGTCCGGTTTTTAATGATCATTGTCTGATTTTTCATTTTGCACATTACGAAGAAATTAACTGCTTGAAAACGAGTAAATATTGAGAGAAATTGAAATTTAAATAAAATTGATGAAAAAATTATGTCACGTCACTTTGACACTCGAGCCACAGATTAATTTATTAATAAGCAATTACAACAACAACAATTTTAATAATTTATTATTATTAAAATTGTTCTAGCTCATGTTAAACAATATTGATTTTAAAATTGCAGGTATGTTTACTGGATCAACACGAACATTACGACATCTACAATTGAGAGAGCAAAATATGATGGGTCACAACGGGAAGTAGTTATTAATTCTTTAAACAAAATGGACTTACACAGCCTGGCACTAGATCAACAGACAATGAAAATATACTGGATGATGCCTCAAAATAAAACAATCACCCGTTTATATAGCGCTGATTTAGAAGGAAAAAATATAGAAACTCCAGTTTCCTTCAGAATACATGAGGCAGCAATTCACCCAAAAGCATTAACTGTTTTAAAAGAATACGGCGTCGTCGTTGACTGGCGCGCAAGTACAACTAAATTCGTTTGGAAAAACCGTACCCCTTCCTTCGAACCTGAAAAACGCGACAGATATCTTACAATTAATAATGCTAAAGGCGAGCTCGTTGTAGTTGGAAACTACAAAATTAGTGAACAATTTAAAGGCATTCAGGAATGTCAACATCTAACAAGATACGAAGGACCGTTTTGTGTTCACGGTGTTAAAGTTATCGGACAGTCCTTTTGTAATTGCACAACTGGGTACACCGGCGAGCGATGTGACTTGTCCGTTTGTAACAACTACTGTATTTATGGTAATTGTAGTTTGGATGGCGAAGGACTTCCTAAATGCAGGTAACACATGATTTTATTTTTCGGCTTCTAAGGGCTTAGTGAGACTGAATCTAGGAAGGGGCATCTGCGAGATCCTTTTTCAAGACGTAAAATATATCTTGCTTGCACTGCTCGCGCGAGGCTCCCTTGTTGCAAGATGACTTGGTTCCCACAAGTCATATATTATACCAAATGTGATCGTCAGCGACATCAGCTCTGCGAGGCCTCTTAGGCTCTTTCAGTTCGCACTCATCGGACACTACAAGTACCTACCTAAATATTAGCTTCAATGAAGTTGTACTGCTTTACTGACTGTCAAGAATAATATCTTTTATCCTGGAACGGAGGCCCCATCACGTGCGAGGCCGGGGGTAGAGTCCGCGTGGCCTCCGCCTAGCTACGCCACTGGTGAGAGGACTTATTTGATGAATTCACCACGTAAAAAATATAGCTCAAGAGCCCTATTTCAATCAGATACGCCATTGTTACCTGTTCAACATTTTTTATTTATTTCAGTTGCAACAGTGGGTATTCCGGTGACAGGTGCGAAGTCAGCGCCTGTCATGGATACTGTACAAACAATGGCACTTGTTCGTTGGACGTCAACGGTCAGCCTGTCTGTCAGTGCTTAGACAATTACGCAGGTGACAGATGCGAAGTGGCAGATTGTCAAAACTACTGCTTGCAAGGCGAGTGTTCATTGACGGAAGAAGGTCCATCATGCAGGTAAAACATATTCTATTACTTGTATTAGTTACCTAGTTCAATTTTATTTGAACGAGGAATACTACGCGGATGACATGGTGCTGCTGAGCCCGTCGATTAGTGCTATGTGCAGACTGCTAGACATCTGTGAAAAGTATGCAAGAACCCATGGACTCAGATACAATGTGAAGAAGAGTGAAATGATGGTATTTAAAGCTGGTAAAAAAAACCTACGCTAATGTCCCTCCCTTATATCTTTGCGGTGCCACCTTAAACAGAATGTCGAATTTTATTCAACTGGGTCACTGGGTCTCAGAAGATTTGTGTGATAACGTCGACGTGGAGAGGGAGCGCAGGGCTCTGTCTGTGCGCTGCAACATTGATTGAGACTAAATCTAGGAAGGGGGTGTTGTGTATTCACCCTAAATATAGTACTTTATAATCTGTGAACCAAAAGTAAAATATTAGTCTGTGCTGTGTGCCAAAAAAAACCTAGAATGTGAAGCCATTGTGAAGCTATATTTGTGTTAGTCTTGAGTTGATAATAAATTAGCATTATTACCGAACCTGTTTATTTATTGACGGCAAGTCAAAGTAATACTTATTAAATTGGCGACGAGGATGCAGGCGTTATTTGGGCATATAGAACCGTACACACAAGACAAGGATTTTCGGGACTACGTGGATCGAATGGAGCAGTTTTTCATAATTAACAACATACAAGCTGAGAAGAAAGTAGCAATGCTACTAACACTAATGGGACCGGAGCCTTACAATGTAGCAAAAAATCTAGTGGCTCCTCAAAGGCCAAGCGAAAAAACTTACGAAGAGCTCGTAAAATGTTTGATGGCGCATTACGTAACAAAAAAATCAACGGTGGCAGAGAGATATGATTTTTATAAGTATAAGCAGGCTGAAGGGCAATCCATACGAGATTTTGTGGTAGAAATAAAAAAGAAAGCGGCTGGATGTAATTTTGAGGCGTTTTTAAATCAAGCCCTGCGTGACAAGATTGTGTGTGGTGTTACAAATGAGGCGCTAATAAAAAAATTTCTCACGGAAGGTGAACATTTAAGCTTCGAAAAAGCATATGAGATAGCCATTGCGTTTGAGTCTGCGGAAAGGGAGTCAAAAAACATGCAGGTTGGCATGGAGGCAAGTAATGTATGTGTGGTAAATGAAAAGAAGAAAATACCTTTCACATCACATTTTGAGTGTTCAAGATGTGGAGGGAAGCACTCGGCAGACAGGTGCTTCAAAAAATCCTGGACGTGTTACGTTTGCAAAAAACAAGGTCACATTGCATCGAAGTGCCGAAACAGAGAGAACAAAAATGCAGTTAAATATGTAGAGAAGGAACAGGACAGCGTAGATCAACAAACAAACAAAAAAAATGATGCAGAGGACATCATCATTGGTTCAATAATGAGTATTTATAAGGAAGGAGAGCAACCAGCGGAGGTCACCTTGTGACTAGGTGATGAAATTAAAATTAAAATGCAGGTGGACACTGGAGCTTGCACTTCAGTGATACATAGCAGTGACTATTATAAGTATTTGAAGGATAAAAAGTTACAAAAATCTTTAACAAAATTAAGTTCAGTGTCGGGTGAAAAGTTGAACATAGCAGGAACTCTTAAAATTAAGTTAAATAAGTTAGATAAAGTTCTGAATTTAGTAGTGTTGGATAAATGTAAGTATTTTGTACCGTTAATAGGAAGAAATTGGTTGAAAGAGTTGTTTCCAAATTGGCAAAAAAGTTTTTATTATATTGGAGAGTCGGTGATACAAGAAATAAAGCAAACAGGTATGTGTGAGTTCAATAATGTTAGTAAATTAGTGGAGCGGGTTAAGGAACAGTTTGAGGTGGTGTTTTCAAAAGATAGATCTTCTCATATTGTTAATATGAAGGCACAGTTAAAGTTAAAAGATGGAGCTTCCCCCATATTCCATAGAGCTTACACAATACCTTATGCAAAAAAAGAGGAAGTAGAAAAGGAGTTACTAAGTTTAGAAAAAGCAGGAATTTTAAAGAAAGTGCAACATAGTGAATGGGCTAGCCCTATAGTTTTAGCACAAAGAAGTGACAAGAAAATTAGAGTTTGTGTAGATTACAAAGTCACTTTGAATAAAGTACTAGACACAGAGCATTACCCCTTGCCGCTTCCAGAGGACATTTTTGCTGAATTAACTGGAGCTAGTGTGTTCTGTGTACTTGACCTAACTGGTGCTTACCAACAATTGTTGTTGGATGATAAGGCTAGAGAGTATATGACTATTAATACTCACCTTGGATTGTTCCAACCAACTCGACTTCAATTTGGAGTATCAAGTGGCCCCTCAGTGTTTCAGTGTGTTATGGACCAGATATTGACTGGGTTGGACAATGTAAAATGTTTTATTGATGATGTGGTAATTATGGGCTCTAGCTTGAAGGATTGTCATGAAAATTTAGTAAAAGTATTAGAAAGATTACAATTTTACTGTGTAAAAGTAAATGTAGATAAATGTCAGTTTTATTGTGAGGAAATTAAGTTTTTAGGGCATTTAATTAACAGAGAAGGCATTCGGCCCTTGCCTGATAAGGTTGAAGCGATCACAAAAGCCCCAATACCAACCTCAATAACACAATTACAGGCCTATTTAGGTTTATTAAACTACTATGGAAAATTTATACCTCGGTTGTCTGAAAAGTTAAGTCCATTGCATGCTCTTTTAAAAAAAGACTCACCATTTGTATGGTCAAAAGAATGCAATGAAGCTTTTGAAAATAGCAAAAAATGTATTGTTAGTAATAATCTCTTAGTACACTATGATGGGAAAAAACACTTATTTGTGACAACTGATGCTAGTGAATATGGTGTAGGTGCGGTGTTAAGTCATAAAATTGATGGGGAACCTATATGTTTTGCCTCTGCTACCCTAAATAATGCTCAAAAGAATTACTCCCAGGTGGAAAAAGAAGCTTTAGCTATTATTTTTGCAGTTCAAAAATTTCACAAGTTTATCTATGGTAGAAACTTCACATTGGTATCTGACCATCAGCCACTACAATTTATTTTTGACCCTTTGAGAAAAATACCAGTAACTGCAAATGCTAGACTGCAACGTTGGGCCCTACTATTGTCTGGGTATCAGTATGACATTAAATACAGAAAGGGTACTTTATTAGGAAATGCAGATGCCCTATCCAGGTTGCCTCTTCCAGTAGAAACAAATGTAACAGACTCTATAAATTCTTTTAATTTTACAAACAATATACCTTTAGATTTCAAAGATATTGCAAAAAGTACTCAATCAGATAGTATTTTGTGTAAAGTATATGAATATGTAATGACAGGATGGCCCAACCATGTAAAAGATGAAAAGATGAGACCATATTTTTCAAAACGAAGTGAGTTAGTTACTGAACAAAGATGTGTTCTGTGGGGTAGTAGAGTAGTGATTCCAGATAATTTGAGACCCCATATTTTAAGTTTGTTTCATGAGGGTCATAATGGAGTAGTACAAACAAAAATGTTGTTAAGAGAGTACTGTTGGTGGCCTCAAATAAATGAGGATGTAGAGAAATTCATAGCGGGATGTGATCTATGCCAAGCAAGCCGAAATTTCACAAATAGTTGTTCATTGATGTCTTGGAAACCAAGTCAAAGTAATTTTGAACGAGTTCATGTAGATTTTTTCATGAGAGAATCTGAAACTTATTTGTTGATAGTAGATTCGAAATCCAAATGGTTAGATGTTCATATTATGAAAAATACCACTGCTACACTAGTCATAGAAAAGCTTTGTAAAACTTTTGCTATAATGGGGGTACCAGCTGAATTAGTAAGTGATAATGGACCACCATTCACTTCACAAGAATTCTTAAATTTTTTAAAAGTAAATGGATGTCAACCTCTTAAAAGCCCCCCATACCATCCACAAGCAAATGGGCTAGCAGAAAGGGCAGTGCAAACAATAAAAAAATCCCTAAAACGAATATGGGAAAACCATTCAAGTGCTCGAATTTCTAAAGAAGTGATTTTACAAAATTTCTTATTTAACTACCGCAATACACCAAATTCGACTGGCTATTCACCAAATGAAATGTTGTTAAAATACAAACCTAGATCACGTTTTGATATGTTAAAGCCAAATAATGTTATTACTAAGAAGTCAACTGAATTATCTCACAAGTTGTTAATAAAGAATGTGTTTAAGTTAGGAGATAAGGTATGGTGTAAAAATTTGCATGGAGAGAAAATGTGGGTGAAAGGAATTATTACTAAATGTCTAAGTAATGTCAGATATATTGTAAATGTAGATGGAGTGGAAAAACATTATCATGCTTCAGCACTTAGATTAAATACAAATCAAAATGCTGTATCTGAACCTCAAACAGAAGTTTTGTGGCCGTCAGTTGAATCAAATGGTAATGAGAGAGTTTCTGACAGAGATGATGTTATTAGATTACAAGAGTATGAGGCCAATAGATCGGAGAGGGAAGAGAGTATGGAAAGGGAAAACAGTTCTAATAGTAGAGAAGTAATAAGTATGGATGAAAAGGACTATATTCATAGTAAATCAAATTTTAATGATAAATTAGGGGAAGATAACAGTAAGGGAGGAGAGAGAGAGGTTGTGTTAGACAAACATAGTATTGAGGACTCAAATGAAATGCCTGGTATGAGAATAAATGAAAGGGAGTCTATGGAATTAAGAAGGTCTAGTAGATTAAGAAAGGCTCCTGATCGTTTAAATTTGTAACTTGTTTAAATTTTAACTGTTCTTAAAAAACTAAGCACCCATTTGCTCGATTCTTTTAAAAGGGGACGAATGTTGTGTATTCACCCTAAATATAGTACTTTATAATCTGTGAACCAAAAGTAAAATATTAGTCTGTGCTGTGTGCCAAAAAAAACCTAGAATGTGAAGCCATTGTGAAGCTATATTTGTGTTAGTCTTGAGTTGATAATAAATTAGCATTATTACCGAACCTGTTTATTTATTGACGGCAAGTCAAAGTAATACTTATTAGGGGGCATCTGCGAGATCCTTTTTCAGGACGTAAAATATGACTTGCTTGCACTGCTCGCGCGAGGCTGGGATCGTTGCGAGACGACTTGGTTCCCACAAGTCATATAATATACCAAATGTTATTGTCAGCGACATCAGCTCTGCGAGGCCTCTTTGACTCTTTCGGTTCTCAATTAGAAATATAACGTAACCAAGTGACCTTGCAAGAAGCGGGCCTCGTGCGAGCAGCGGAAGCGCTCAACCTAAATGTGATCGTCGGCGACATCAGCGGGAAGTAATCATAAACTAAAGAAAATGGTGAAGCCTCGCTGCTTCGCCATTTTCTTTAGTTTATGATTACTTCCCAGAATGTGATCCTTATTGGCAACACTACCATTTTTTTTTTCCAAAATCAGCGGGTTCGATTCCTGGCCAGGATGATTGATTTGTCTGAAATCTACTGATGCAGTTTTAGTTTTCGTCAAAATCGACCTCGAGACTCTTAATCGTTTTCCTATATTCCTCATAGTTTCAAATATAAGCATCCACGCTCAGTTAGAGAATTCACCCTATATATTAACTTCAATGAAGTTGTACTGCTTTACTGACTGTTAACAAACTCGTGATCACCGTTGTCAAGAAGCATTTCTTTATTCCTTGATAGTGAGCCCCCTTCAGGTGCGAGGCCAGGGGCTGGGGTACGCTTCGACCCCACCTAGTTACGCCACTGGTGAGAGGACTCATTTGATGATTTTACCACAAAAAAAATCTAGCTCAACAGCTCTATTTCGATCAGATAGGTACGCCTGTCTTAGCTGTTCAACATTTTTATTTATTTCAGTTGCAACAGTGGGTATTCCGGTGACAGGTGCGAAGTCAGCGCCTGTCATGGATACTGTACAAACAATGGCACTTGTTCGTTGGACGTCGACGGTCAGCCTGTCTGTCAGTGCTTAGACAATTACACAGGTGACAAATGCGAAGTGGCAGTTTGTCAAAACTACTGCTTGCAAGGCGAGTGTTCATTGACGGAGGAAGGTCCAACATGCAGGTAAAACATAATTATTCTGTTACTTGTATTATGGGTTTACCATTCGCACAAGCTTCACCACAGTTTTGCCTGTGCACGTCAGGCCTGAGTGTACTAGCCTGTGTGTGTGGCTGGGCGTTCAGTGTTCAGTGTTGCCGACACAGATAAGATTTAGCTAGATAACGCAAGAGCAACTACTTCGCGTGCCAAAAAACCGTGCTAAGATTACGATCAAAAATCGTAAGTGGCCATCTAAATGGGTCTATCGTTAGTTGGACGTCAGACGTCACTTTTAATTAAAATGGTTAATTGTGCTGTGGGACGGGACGAGGAAGGCGCCGCGCCGTGAGCGTGGAGTATTTCAATTGATTTGGTTTTCCCATGACTAAATAATTTTGGTGACATCATACAGGTAGTCAAAAACAGACACGCTTGGTTTTTATACAGATTGTGATACTTGCGTTATCTATGTATTATCTATATCTGTGGTTACCGACCGTGTATTATTTTTTCATGCAAAAAGCTTGCGCAGGTAAAACGGTGGTGAATCTTGTGCGTATGTAACCCTAGCGCGTTATGATTCCCCAAACAACTTTTACTTTTAGTTTAAAAAAACATTTTTTTTTTATTAGTCATATTCACATTAGTACCAAGATTCAAGTTTATAAACCAACCGGATAAGATTTTACACTGGTGTAACCCTTTGTTGACACCCCTTTTCTCCCACTTAAAGATGGATTTTCCCAAAATCCTTTCTTAGTACTCACCTAGGTACTTATTAAATTGCACCTACAGTCCAAAATTCAGGTTAAGCGGTTTTAGATCCTTCCCTTTAAACTTGAATACTTTTCATGTACTTACCTACTGGGGGGTGATTTTTGAAAAATCCAATTACACGTGTTAAATTATTTCTGATTTAGTATTTAAATAGGTACTAATTTTTAAGTTCATCAGCTCAAGCGTTATGATTTTCCCATACAAACTTAAACATCGTCTAGATTACCAAAGGAGGGTATAGTTTTATAAAATAAATATAGTGCCAATCTTTTTTACTTTATTGTCTTCTTATTCATGGCAAAATCCAAATGTATAAACTCAAGGAATAAGATTTTTCATACACCAGTTTACACCCTTTATCACCCCTTATAGGTAGATTTTTGCAAAATCCGATCTTATTGCCCCCCTACGTGGTAGACTGCAACTGCTGACCAAAATTCAAGTTTCTGCGTTTAGCAGTTTCGGCTGTAGTCGAGTCTTACAACCCTGTTCTTTTATTTAAATAGATTTATTTTATGATATTTGTTCCTACTAGGTATTTATTAAATATTAATTTCAGATGCAACGCCGGGTATTCAGGAGATAGGTGTGAAATAAATATATGCGAACTCAGGAACTTTTCGAACGATGAAGAATCAAAATGCCACCAAAACTCAAGACAGAACAAAAATAATAATGACTTAAGTACCTCAAATCATATCTACCCAGCTTTGAGTAACATGACTTTAGCAGATCTATTTGCTAATTGGCGGAAACCTGTTGCAATCATTCCTGTTTTTGTTGTAGAGGCAAAACCATAACTTAGATTTGCGCTAAACTTAAAATATGTCGAATTTTATAAGTACAAAATATAGCACTAGGGACTTTTAAATATATTTTTATTATTTTATTTACTTTTGTCTGTTTTCATTTATGACTTAATTGGATTTACAATAAATAAACTAACTGAAAACTTGTTTTTTTTTTCATTAAATAAAATTCTAAATAGGTACCTATTAGTTAGATGTGTACATCTAGTAAGTTTTTATTTATAACTAGCAAACCCGGCGAACTCCATTTCGCCACCAGATGGCTTCGTTTTTTCTTTGCTATAAACCTCACGGAGCCCGAGACCTTTCCAACGAATGCAAAAACGTGGAAATCGGTTCGTGCGTTCTGGAGTTATAGCGTCAGGAAGGAAAACCCGACTTATTTTTATTTAGATTTGTGTATAATTTTAGTATTTAGCAATATTCGATAAATAAACTTTTGTAGGAATCGCATGAGCGCTTTTTTAACGGACGTTAAAAAGCGCCGAAAAGAACAATGCATTCCCATGTATTACACGTCATTACATTTCTTAGGAATTGTATACAGGGGAACAGTGTATAAGACGGGAACGTGAGGCAAGATGAGAAATCACACATTTAAGGCAAATTTAACACAATACTAACGTAGCGCAAGCGCCAACAGGACGATATTTGTTAATGGCCGCTTGCACATGACGTCCTTATGGCGCTTGCGCTACGTTAGTATTGTGTTAAGTATGCCTAAAGAGCGTTTGTCTCCATTATCCTCGCGATTATTATTAGTCTTAAACACTGTTTCCCTAAGATAACATTTTCCGTTAAGATCCATACCTAATAGAAATAAAACACACATTAAATTAACTTAATTCCATACATTTAATACTGACAAAAAAATACAATTATAATAATAAATACATTAAAAAAACGCAACTACACAACTCATAGACTGAAGGCATGGACTCTGTATTCCATAAGGGAGCTTTCCCATGGCGCGATACGACGGCGATGCGATACGACGCGATTCGACCGATTCCAACCACAAATGAAAATCATCCTTACCACTACCTACGCAGCAGACGATCTCCGGCCACCGTAGGCGCGGGCATTTATGAGTCCTCCCACCCCGGGCAGGGCGGGAGGGACTGTCAGACTTCTACTGACTAAAATCCACGGTGTCCTTCAAATAGCCCTTTATGTACCGGGGTCACGGTAAGGAAATAATTCCGCGAGCCCGGCAGGCTTTGGCCCTCTGAGAGGGGGGCCCCGTCATTATGCTGACGCTCTTTGAGGCGCGCGTGGGACACAACGCGCCGTCGACCCGGGCATGGTCCATGGTCGGGCAGCGAGTTGCCCTTTACTCGTTGCCCGCATGCCCGCGCCTACGGTGGCCGGAGATCGTCTTGCGACGTCCGTCGCCGTGGGCGTCGGTGCGGGTGGGGCGGAGGGAGGACTCTGTCCTCTCTCGCTTGCGGCACGCCTCCTCCTTCGCGAGCATTACTGCTTCGCAGAAGGAGGGTAGGCGCGGGCATGCGGGCAGCGAGTAAAGGGCAACTCGCTGCCCGACCATGGACCATGCCCGGGTCGACGGCGCGTTGTGTCCCACGCGCGCCTCAAAGAGCGTCAGCATACTGACGGGGACTCGCAGAGGGCCAAAGCCTGCCGGGGTCGCGGGATTATTTCCTTACCGTGACCCCGGAACATAAAGGGCTATTGAAGGACACCGTGGATTTTAGTCAGTAAAAGTCTGACAGTCCCTCCCGCCCTTTTATGATTTTACCACGTTAAAAAAAAACCACTACCAACGACATAATATGACTTAAAACGTGCGATTCATCATCATCAGCCTATAAGGTTCTCACTGCTGGGACACAGGCCTTCTCTCGGTGAGTGGGAACGGGCCACAATCCACCACGCGGGCTCCACTGCGGGTTGGTAGAAGTCACATGTCTTCAAATTTTTGGTTCTAGTACATGCCGGTTTCCTCACGATGTTTTCCTTCACCGTTTTGAGAGCAGTGGTGATGAAATAAATCACACAAAGTAATGCGCTGGCAGGGTTTGAATCCACGGCCAACAACTCATATGTTGAGACCGATATCACTGGGCCACCACTGTGTGCGGTTGTCTAGTACAGCTTGGCCAGAACGTCTTGAAACGAAACTAATCTTTTTGTTTGCTGACGTTTTAAAATCTTTGTCATTTGATTTATACAAAGAACGCAGGTTTGTTAGATTTATTATTGTGCTTTATATCTAACGTAATAAGTGAAAAAAAAATATATTCAAAGTGCTGGTAGCGAGAGGACAGTGGCGACTTCCGGTTTTCTACAGTTTTTTGCCAAGCTAAGCCAAGTAAGATGGGATTTTTAAAGTGCACGGTCGAATTGCATCGCATCACTCCATTAGTGAGAGCAGTGGTGGCCCAGTGGTATCGGCCCCGACTTACGAGTTGTAGCTCGTGGGTTCGAATCCCGGCAGGCGCATTACTTTGTGTAATTTATTTCATCACCACTGCTCTCAAAACGGTGAAGGAAAACATCGTGAGGAAACCGGCATGTCCTAGAACCAAAAATTCGAAGACATATGACATCCACCAATCCGCATTGGGCCCGCGTGGTGGATTATGGCCCACCCCCTCTCACAGAGAGGAGGCCTGTGTCCCAGCAGTGGGAACATTAATAGGCTGATGATGATACTCCATTAGTAAATACGTGCGATTAAAATCGGCAATCGACTTGATATCGCACGAATCCCTTAAATAATAAAGTCCCTGTCAAAGAGATCTTTGAAATAAAAATAAAAATGATTTTCCTCAGTCCATGCTCTAAATCTATGATTCAGCTATAATTGGGTTCCAATTCGAAACCTTGATGATGTGATTTCATATGATTTTTTAAGCTACCATTTTGTGTGAAAGTAGAATTACAGATATCGCATTTATACCTCCTTTCGTTGCTATGAGATCTAATATGTTCTTGTAAAGATTGTAAACGGGGATAACTTTTATCACAAAATTCACATCGGAAATTTCTTTCCCCTGTATGTGTAGCCATGTGTTCTTTTAAACGAGATGGAAGATAAAACCTTTGATCGCATAAATCGCACTGATGCCTGTAAACTTTTAAATGGTTCCTTCTATTGTGTTCCATTAGAGTTTTCCTCCTGTTATAAACCTTATCACATAATTTACAAGCGAAAGTACGTTTATCGCCATGGACTTCAATCAAATGTCGATTTCGTAAAGCATAAGACAGGAAACTAGCTTCACACTTATAACAGTTTACCGTTGGCTTTTTTTCATGGACTGTAGCGACATGCAGGTATCTACTGTACTTAGATTTCAAATTTTTCCCACATATTTCACAAGGGAAACTCTCTTCGACTTTACTGTGAGATTTAATGTGAGTTCGCAGTGAGTTACGTTCGAGAAAGCAAGCACCGCATTGATCGCATATGTAAGTGCCGAAATGATCAATCATATGTTTTTTAAGGACATCAAAATATGGAAAAGCACCATTACACTCAGTACAAATCAAATTATCCATAGTTAATTTGAATTTCAAAAATTCATTTGACACTGGGTATAATAGTTTACCGTGCACGCTAGAGATGTGCTTTTTAAAAATTTCTAAGTCATCGATTTTTTCGCTACACAATCTACAATCGATTCTAGTAATGTCTATTTTCGGTATTTTACGGTTTTCCATTGTACTTTGGAATAGTTCTACGGGATCGTGGGAAAGTGTATGTTCTCTTAATTCGTTGGGGTTGGTAAATTGGTCTCGGCAATAAAAGCAGTAATAAATACTAATTCGATTCTGAAAAGGACAAACGTAAGAATTTTTCACTATGGTCAAAGCGTTTGTGTAAACCATAAAATCGTGATCGAGTTCCGGTTTTTTAATCTTCGTTTTTTGTTGTGATTCCTTCTTAACTGGAACTTCTTCATCTGTTACTGAAAAAAGAAAAAAAAACATTAATAAGGACTACCGTCTTACTTTATTACTTCTCAGAATTTGATCTTTGTTAGCAACACTATCGAATGCTTCAATAGCCCTTTACGTTCCGGGGTCACGGTAATGAGATAAGTCTCGCGAATCCGGCAGGCTTTGGACCTCTAGAGGGGGGCCCCCGTCATAAACGCGTTGTCGCCCCGGGCATGGTCCATGGTCGGGCAGCGAGTTGCCCATTACTCGCCTACGGTGGCCGGAAATCGTCTGCCGACGTCCGTCACCATGGGCGTCGACCGATGTGATCCTCTCTCTCACGCGGCCCACCTCCTACTTCGCAAGCATGACTGCTTCGCAGAAGGAGGCGACCGCTTCCCACTCCGTCTCGCCCCGCAACATGGCCTCGACCAATGCCGGGCGCGAGAGGTCTCCGCCTATCGCCGTCGTGAGGACACGGCGGTGCTCTGCCCAAGCTGGGCAGTCCTGCACCGTGTCCTCCAGGCGATCCTCGCAGTGGTGACACCCAGAAGGATTAAGATATGGGATAGTTTTTATCCCGATTTCCCTGTAGGATAATTTTCGTTTTGCAGTGTCCCTTCGCTAGTAAATAGTTATAATAATATTCCACAACTATCACACAACGCCATCTAGTCCAAAGCTAAGCAGAGCTTGTGTTATGGGTACTAGACAACTGATAAACATACTTATATATTTCTAAATACATACATATTATAGATAAATTACACCCAGACACAGAACAAAAAATGATAGTGCTCATCACACAAACATTTGTGCTGGGTGGGAATCGAACCTAGGACCCCCGGCAAAGCAGTCAGGGTCACTAACCACTAGACCAACAGGCCTGTCAAATATACAATTACATACCAATAGGTTTCTCCAACATATCGTCGAGTTTCGCGCGCAATTTCTTCATTTTTATTGCTATCTCTTTCTTTATACTGCGTTCTCCTTTCACTCTCTTCGCACGTGTTCGTCCTGAGATCGGGGCTTCGTCACATGGTTTGAAATCTTTCACGTCTTCTAAAGAAGTATCTAGGGCATCTGAAAAATAATAACGAAATTATAAAGAAACTAGCTGTTGCCAGCGGCTTCACCCGCTACAACTCGAAAATTATCCCACGGGAACATAAAATCGGGATAAAAACTATCCTATGTGTTAATCCAGGTTATAAACTATCTGTGTACCAAATTTTAGCCAAATCCGTTCACAGGTTTTTGCGTGAAAGAGTAACAAACATCCATACATCCATACTTACAAACTTTCGCCTTTATAATAGTAGTAGGATAAACGCACATAAAATACAGTAACTTATATTTTACGATATTGACATGTTATTTAATTTTTTGAGAAACAGTGGTGGTTTTGTAATGGCTATTCTCTGAAATGGCTGGGCCGATTTAGAGGAGACTTCTATTGGCAGGTAGCTGATGTAATAAGGGGTAACTTAGGCTACTTTTATTTTAGTAAAATTCCTTTTTTATAAAAAATACATTGTTTAGTTCCGACATCCACGCGAATGAAGTCGCGGGCACAGCTAGTATTGAATAATTTATGTTATAATAAAGAAACAGGGAGCAGTGGTATCGGCCCGGACTTGTGAGTTTTTGGTCGTGGCTTCGAACCCGACCAGGCGCATTACTTTGTGTAATTTATTTCATCACCACTGCTCTCAAAACGGTGAAGAAAAACATCGTGAGGAAACCGGCATGTCCTAGAACCAAAAAATTCTACGACATGTGACATCTCCGCAGTGGTAGACGCCCACGACGTCGGACGTCAGCATCGCTGACGCTCGGGCTCTAAATCAGGCACTCGGTGCAATAATAAATTACTTTGTGCTCGATGCAATAATCTACTATTACCATATTCAATCAAATAAATGGTTATGATTAAAATAATTCAGTCTTCAAAAAAAAATTACTAGCGACATCTATCGAGCGATAGAAGAACTAAAGTGTTCTAATCTTTAAAAGTTTGTTCACCTGTCATATCATCATCTATAAGGTCGTCTCCATCATCCATGGCGTCTGAATCATCATCAGAGGGCGGTTCCGCTTTGATTTCCACTTCCACCTTGCCAGCGCCATCTGTTAATCAAATTTGCAAGCTTGCTAACGACGCAATCCAACGACGATATAATACTAGACTCGTAATAACAGGCGACCGATGTCTGATCAACACATTAGGCAAAAAAGTCTTATATCCGTCTCATTTCGACCAATCCTGTGAGCCGTAAACATACGTTGAGACAGAACAGACCGTGAGTTAGCCAATCACAACGCAGTACCCCGTCCCCCTCGCTTACGTAGTACCTCAGCGAGTTGACAGAATAATTTTTGTTCCTTAGATCATGCATGCGGAGTCTAGTATTACATCGTCGTTGACGCAATCCGACCGATTTCAACTACAAGTAAAAATCACCCTTACCACTACGACATATGACATAAAACGTGTGATCTAAACGTGCGTACAGACAATGTAACAATGTTATACATATAACATTGTTATATAACACGTCCACACCAATATAACATTGCAACATAAAACAATACCGTACAGCTTGGCCAGAACGGATTGAAACGGAACTAATCTTTTTGTTTCTGACTACGTTTTAAAATCTTTGATATTTGATGTAAACAAAGACCGCAGGTTTGTTAGATAATTATTATTGTGCCATAAAACTAACGTATTATGTGAAAAAAAACTAAATAAAATCATTCAAAGTGCTGGTAGCGCGAAGACAGTGGCGGCTTCCGGTTTTCTACAGTTTTTTGCCAAGCTGTACACTTTGGGGTGCTATGACAGGAAACCTCCACGTGCGCCCGTGGACTGGAGTTCCCTCTCGGATACGTCCAGGGGGAAGACCAGTTTTTCGGGCCGGTGCACCCTGGGATGCGGGCAAAAACTCTTCCTTAGGCACTGTGTGCCTAAGTGGTCTCTTTGCCCGTATGCGAATAGCCTGTCGTGTGGACGCTCCAACGCGTGTCCCTCTGATCAGCAGAGGGCACAGCGGCGGAGCGGGCTTGCGGACGGTGAGTGATGGGTAGCTCGCCGTCCAACCAAGGACCAAGCCCGGGTCAGTGGCGCGTCGTGTTTCGCGCCAAATGCCTGTTGGGGTCGCGGGTTTTTTCTTAACCCAGGTTACCGTGGCCCCGGAACGTAAAGGGCATAGGAAGGAACACGGGTGGATTTTAGTCAGTAAGAGTCTGAGTCCCTTCCGCCCCACCCAGGGCGGGAGGACTCATTTGATGATTTTACCACAGATGACAGATGGTCACCCATCCACAGACCAACCCAAGCGCGGCTTAACCCGGAAGGTGGTGCGGCTGTGAATATAGCCACGAGCTTCTCTCAGAAATATATCTAAAAATATACCTTCTTTTAAATGCAGCTTGGAACTGAGGAAGGCCTCTTGTGATTGGAGGACCTGCTGCCTGAATGCGCACGCGTCACGCAGACGTACCACGCAAGTCGCACACACACAACACTCCTTAGTATCCCCGTCCAAGTGTGAAAGCTGAAAATAAACGACTAGGTTGAGTCCAACGACGATATAATACTAGACTCCTAATAACAGGCGACCGATGTCTGTCAACACATTAGGCAAAAAAGTCTTACATCCGTCTCATTTCGACCAATCCTGTGAGCCGTAAACATACGTTGAGACAGAACAGACCTTGAGTTAGCCAATCAAAACGCAGTACCCCGTCCCCCTCGCTTACGTAGTACCTCAGCGAGTTGACAGAATAGTTTTCGTTCCTTAGATCGTGTATGCGGAGTCTAGTATTATATCGTCGTTGGTTGAGTCGCAATTTGTCTAAAAGCCTCATTCGCAAAACGGCAAATTTTCAAAATTGTTTTTAGGGTTCCGTAGCCTAATGGCAAACGAAACCCTTATAGATTCCTCATGTCTGTCTGTCTGTTCGTCCGTATGTCACAGCCACTTTTCTTCGAAAGTATAAGAGCTATTGTGTTGAAACTTGCTAAGTAGATGTATTATGTGAACCGTGTTAGAATTTTCATACAACGAAACTAATTTTGGAGATTGCGGCGGCGAAACTTACGGCGCGGAAGCTCGGCGGCGCGGTAGCACCGTGTACATGAGCATGAGGCTTTTTGTATCATTACTAAGAAAGGCTATCGCTCAAAAAAACAATCAAGAGAATGAAACTGGAAAAAGAGCTAGTAATGAATTGTAATTGCTTATGTCAAATCTGTTATATTAGCCTATTTATGAATTTTTTTCTTTCTCTTTTTCGCTAAGTGGTTTCAAGTTATGTGAAGAATTCTTAGACTTATAAGAATTACACTTACAAATGTAGAAAAAACCGGCCAAGTGTGAGTCGGACTTGCTCATAAAAGGTTCCGTAGCAGCAAGTAAAATAATTAGAAGTTTATGTAGTTGGTTGTAACTTTGAAAGGTAAATTGCGGTTTACGATTAATTACATATTGAAAAATACTATTTACTTGATCTCATTCAAACCAATATTTAACATCATTTATTTTTTTTAGTTTCATCAAGATCCTTCTCTTGTTTTATTTGAAAGATCTATCCATAGATACCCATCACGTATGGATACGGTGAAAAAAAAAATTACATAGTTCCAATAAGAAAGTATCAAGGTTCTGCAAGTATTAGAATTATAAGTTAATCTCTACATATGAAAAAGAATTTTGAACATTTCTATTTCCAGATAATTAGGCTGTTAGAGAATTGGCTATTTCTGTGAAGTCTATCGGCATTTAAAAAAAAAAAAAAAAATAGGAGAACTAGTCCTTTACTGCAAGTATAATTTTTTAACATTCGTTGGAATTAGGCTTTTTGTTCGTTACTAAGAAAGGCTATAGGCTCAAAAAAAAAAACCATCAACAGGTGAAACTAGAAGGAACTGCTAGTAATACATTACATAAGTGCTTTTGCCAAATCTGTTACATGCTTTTTTTTTTTTGTTTGACATTAAATTTTATTTTATTTTATAGACACATCATGGTGATCATCAAATAGCTGTCAAAAGGTAAATTTCGTATTGGCTTTTGCATTTGCAATGAAACTGATAAATTTAAGTGTTTCGTAAAATCAACTATTCTAACACTCTTGAGGCACTCCACTCCTCAACTTAGCCTCATAACAGGTATCAAGCCATCCAAGTTCAGTGGACAACCGCTGGCCAGTGACTATCAAGTTAGCCAATAGCCCTTTTGGTAATAAGTGTCTGGTAGGTATTATTTTTAAATTTTTTTTTTTTGTTACCAGTTTGTCAATTAAAAAACCTTTTTAGTGAAACAAAAACAAATTACATAATTTTAATAAGAAATATCAGGTTCTGCAAGTATAACAATGATAAGTTATACTCTCTACAGTATGAGTTAGAATTTTCTTCATAATTCTGGTTCCAGATAATTTTTTAAAAAGAGTTTCTGTCAATGATCTCTATTGCATTAAAAATAGGAGAATAGTTTTTTTTGTACTTATAATTTTTTAACATTCGTTGTAATTACTCAAGTTTTATACATATGGAGCAGATAATGTCATAAATATGAGAAAATGACATTTAGATAAATAAAAAAATATTTGTGTATAATTTTAGTAAAAATATCTCTGAAAAATTGAGCCTTAAAGATTCCGTTTTCCACCCTCAATATTACGCCTTTTAGGGAAAAACTAAGGCTTAAAGTGAAGTACATTAACCGGGCAACAAGATAATTATAATGAAATACTTACAAGAAGTCCAAAACAGTCCATAAACATCTCAGAATAAACTTCTTTTTTGCCCATCCATTCATATTCACTAGTTAGAAGTCGACATTTCTTTATGGATCTGCAGCAGCGGCACAACGCAGGGTCTATAATCGGGCCTTTGCCCTTCGCAGGAGCCACCAGAGTCTCCATTTCACAACAATTATGTTATATTTCCATTTAAAAATAATATTTTCTGTGAGCGCTTACAAAAACGTAAAATCGAAACAATTTTCGTTTTGACGTTTGTTGCGTTCCGATTCACGATGTTTAGATTTTATAATGACAGATTATTTTTTTATTTCTTTCGCATTCAATTCTTTTTTCTGGCCCATAATTATAATATCTCGATTTCGTCGCCTCATTTCTTGTACTTTAAAAATAAAAAAGTATAATCAGTGAAACCCATAGCTTATCCCTGTATCGAATGGGGATGGCAACTGGGGAACGAATGCCGCTAGTATAGCTTGCTCCAAGCATCGTCATTGGTTCAAATCTTATAATGTATGTACTTCAAAATAGTACTACCTCATTGATCGGGTCGCGGGATTTATTTCCTTACCGTGACCTCGGAACATAAAGGGCTATTGAAGGACACCGTGGATTTTAGTCAGTACAAGTCTGACAGTCCCTCCCGCCCTGCCCGGGGTGGTTGGTCGGATTAGGACTTGGCTATGGTGGCGCCATCTACAATTAGTTTTGACCGGCCTTCGCCATTCTACCAAGACAAAGTTATTTCTATACATAGCATTAATGTCATATAAAGTAATAACTGTCGAGTCGTGCCACCCTGTACTCGCCGTCCACGCATCGGCCTGTGGTGACCGGAAATCAGTTTGCGACGTCCGTTGCCGTGGGCGTCTCTCGCGGCTGCATGGTCGTGAGGTGGAGGCTGTCCTCTCCCTCACGCGTTCCGCCTCCTCCTTCGCTAGCATGACTGCTTTGCAGGAGGTGACTGCGGGCTTCCCCTTTGTTTAACGACAGGCTCGCGTTTGGCAGCTATCTTATTTTCTGGTACTTATAAGGTCGATCGTTTCTATATTAATCCTCCATTACTTTTCTCGAGAGTTTCTACAACATGGCGTTACAAAATTCAGGAAAAGTATAAAATAAAAACCAAATAATCATTGTCTTCATTATTATATTTATAAAACCTGATAAATTAAAATTACACTGAGATAATTATTATGCCTTTACTTAAATCTAAACTTATATTACTTACAATAAATATATTAGTTTAAATTAAGTAATTAATTAGGTACTTAGGACTAATTTAAAACTATTTGTGATCATTATTACAGTCAATCCTTTTTTTACGATATTAAAGCCGATTTGTGGAAAATTAAAATACGAAGCTATATTAATTATTGCTGATTAAAAGCATTCAATACTCAATTCTCAGATCAAAGAAATATGCAGATAGAGCGCTCAGAACGCGCGAGTGGGTCCACCAAAGTTGATACAAAATAAAAATCGAATACAAAGTCGCGACAGTACTAAGCTACGCGTCGTACCAAGCTGCGCGTCGTTATTGTTTTTTGCCAAAATATGCCGTCTTGTGTCTTTAACCATCGTAAAAGTTGTACTCAAAAACAAAGAAAACATTATTGAATGTAATTCGACTTGATTTTGTATTAACTTTGGTGGAGACACTCGCGTGTTCTGAGCGTTCTATCTGCCTACTTCTTTGATCTGAAATACAATTATAAAAAGTTCGGCGTATAGTATAGGTAAGGCCACATAGCAATAATATAACAAATGATTCATTTCATACATGAATAATACAAGAGTAACCAATGACGTTGCTGAAAACTTGTGATTTATGTGTTTTACGCAATGCCATTGGCTATTCATTCATGAAGCTAAATCATTTGGGATATTGCTAATTAGTGGCGTCGCCAACTTTCAGAATGCACTTTATATTTATTTAGACTATTGTAACGCCTAGCAGATATATCGTCACAATAATGGCAGCCATAGCCATAGTCAGCCCAAGCCAGCCAGCCATAGGCAGCCAGCCATGGCCAGCCAGCCAGCCATAGGCAGCCAGCCATGTCCAGCCGGCCATAGCCAGCCAGCCATAGCTAGCCAGCCAAAAGCAGCCAGCCATAGCGAGCCAGCCAAAACAAACCAGCCATAGTCACCCACCTGTGGGTGTCAGTTTATCACCGATATCTTTTTATAATTTATTATATCAAATTATATCAACTAATAAATAAAATAAAAATATTTTAAAATACTCACATTGAGATTCGATAGCAATTAGGCAGTGTCAAAAATTTTAAAATTGAGATCATTATTAAATAATATATCGAGAATTGTAAAGCTTTTTGGGGAATGAAAAATTTGATTTCGAAATTCGTCAAGTTAACTGTATGATGGCTCGTTGGTAAGGTAAGAAGCCTTACCAACGAGCCATCACAGTACACTGATTGACAAGGTAATTTCATAACCTGCTCGAAATCTATTTTTTTCTTCCTAAAAAAGTTTTATAATGTTTTTCTTTTGTGATAGCAATTTCAATTATAATAAAACTAAGTAGGGCCCAGAGCATTGGCGATCAATTTATGTTTCCATAATTAGGTTGCTTACTGCGTTGGGGCACAAAGATTTAAATTTTATAAATAAACATATAATATTCTTAACATAATTAATACATTTACATCCTAATCTAATCTATATTATGTAGGTACATTTTTATTCATAAGATAAAGTTTATTCGCATATATATTATTATATATCACTGTCTTGAAATTGCTTGTTTTTTTTTTAGTATGTACTTCAATAAGTACAAAGGTTTTTTGCCTGTTAGTCCATTACCACTTTAATGTACTGTGTACTTAATTTGTTTACTGATTAACGCATGCATCGCGAAAATACTAAGCTTTTTTTTGTAGATTAAAAAAAAATCGACTGCAAACATAATTCTAAATCTTACATACATACATAAACTCACGCCATCTACCAAATCCTGCTCACAGTCGAATTATTCTTAAAAAAAGGTACTCCAAAATGTAATTTTATTTCTATAAAATAAATACATAATATGTTGTAGCTTGAAAATATTATAATACTATGTGGGCTACGAAAAAGGTGAATATATCAATAATCACTAATACGTTGTGCAAATTAATTTTCAATATTTATTGTTATTATTTCATATTATCATCATCAGCCGGAAGACGTCCACTGCTGAACATAGACCTCCCCCTTAGACCACCACGCCGAACGACAATCCTCCACTTGCATCCATCGGTTGCCCGTGACCCACACGATGTCGTCGGTCCACCTAGTGGGAGGCCTACGCTGCGTCTTCCGGTCCGTGGTCGCCATGAGAGAACTTTTCTTCCCCATCGGTTGTCAGTTCTACGAGCGATGTGGCCTGCCCATTGCCACTTCAACTTGCAAATTTTATGAGCTATGTCGGTGACTCTGGTTATTGTGTGAATCTTACCATAATCATTATTATTTGTTTATGTTATTTTCATATAATATTGTTTTATATACTAGGAGCTCGTGGCTAAATAATCACAGCCGCACAGGCCGATATTCCGGGTTAAGCCGCGCTTGCCGAGGTTGGTCTGTGGATGGGTGACCATCTGTCATAGCGAGTTTCCTCCGTGCCTCGGAAAGCACGAAAAGCCGTTGGTCCCGGTTATCATTTGTAGATCTTTGACAGTCGTTACTGTTAGTCAGAAGCTCAAAAGTCTGACAACCAGTCTTACCAAGGGATATCGTATTACCCAGTTACTGTGTTGTGGAGGTCCGACAGGCAGCCGCTCCATGTAAAATACTGATATTCAGCTGCATCTGGTACGACTGGAAGCCGACCACAATATAGTTGGGAAAAGGCAGGCAGATGTTGATGATTGTTTTATATACTAGAGTATATTTTGAAGTCACCACTTAGCGCCGTGACAGATTCACATTTATAGTAGCCACTTAAGTAGGTATTTTACTACATAATTTTTCTTTAATATTAAAATTATTTATGTACAATATTCCTTTAAAAATACTTCAGACTATTTTCTTTATGTAATAATAGCCCGAGAGGCGAGCCAAGAAAAATTGCAAGCATTTTTAAAGGCAAATTTTATGACAGAAAAGCCTTCAGTAGGCCAGTTAGCGTTTTCACAAAAAAAATACATAAGTTGGTTAAAATATTTGCAATTTTCGATGCTTTGCCTCCCCTACTATATTCTCAAAAAAAGTTTGTTATTAACTTGGTGGTATAAACATTGTTCAAAGCGTGTATGTCATACAGCATTCAATATACAAAAATTTCTTTTAAAATCATCATCGTCAGCCTATAATGTTCCCACTGCTGGGACACAGGCCTCCTCTCTGTGAGAGGGAGTGGGCCATAATCCACCACGCGGGCCAGTGCGGGTTGTTTGAGTACACATGTCTTCGAATTTGATGGTTCTAGGACATGCCGGTTTCCTGACGATGTTTTCCTTCACCGTTTTGAGAGCAGTGGTGATGAAATATATTACTCAAAGTAATGCGTTAGGCTGGGTTCGAACCCACGACCTACAACTCGTAAGTCGGGGCCCGACATGCCTTTTTAAACATAAATTATTCAATACCAAAATCGGCCCAGCCATTTCAGAGATTAGTCATTACAAACAGACAGACAGACAAAATTTTATAGAAAGTTGTTTCGGTGTATGTACCGTATTTATATTCGTATGCAGTAAAAAACGGTTATTTCAATATTAAAAACAGGCACTACAATTTTAAATGTATAGATTGTCTTGTAAGTATATTTTTATACCACCAAATTAGCAACCACGTGACTATACAAAATTAAAAGTAGCATCCTTCTATATCACACTCCGGATGATGACTTTTTATATGAGACTTCATACTTGCATTCTGAATAAAGGCCTGTCCACATATATGACACCTGTACCGTCTATCGTTTGTATGAGTCCGAATATGATACTGCAAAGATTTTAACCTAGGATAACTTTTTTCACAATACTCACATCGGAAATTCCTCTCACCGGTGTGTGTTGCCATATGTTCCTTTAACCTCGAAGGGAGGTAAAACCTTTGGTCACAATACTCACACTGATGTTTTAAAACTTTTTGGTGATTCCTCCTTTGATGTTCTGTCAAAGTCTTTTGTCTATTGTAAACTTTATCACATAAGTTGCACGGATACGTTCTTTTTTGACCGTGGGCTTCTGTTAAATGTTTATTTTTTAATGCGTAGGACATGAAGCATTCGTCGCATCGAGGACAACGTATTATAGCCTTCTTTTTATGGACTATGTCGACATGCATGTCTTTGTAGTGGTTTGATTTGAAAACTTTGCCACAGACTTCACAAGTGTGTCTTTCATCGTCTTTGTGTCGTTTCAAATGGGCATCGAGTCGAGGTTTTTCTAAGAAACATACCCCACAAATATCGCAGGTAAAGTTGCTGAAATGTTCAACCATATGGGTGTTTAATGTGTTAAAATCTTCGAACACATCGCTGCACATGACGCAGACAAGATCATTCCAAGTCAGCTTGTACAATAACATCTTATCCGGGGCTTCAAAATATATCTTTTTTCCATGAACTTGATCTATATGTTGCTTAAAAACGTTTAAGTCGTCAATTTTCATCGGGCATAGTCTACAATCGATTCTTGTTATGTCAATTTTGATCATTTTCTTATATCCCATGAGGAGTTGAAACGGTTTTGTATCGTGTGAGACGGTGTGATCCCTCAAATCTTCAGGCTTTGGGTAATAATCTTTACAGTAGAAACAATAGTAATTATTTCGTCTATTTTTAAAGGGACACACGTAAGAATACTGTATGATTGTTAGTAAATTTTCTTCCGACATACAATCCAAATCACGATCGTGGTTATTTTTCTTCTCAACGGGCGGTTTTTTTGCAGTTTTGGGTGATTTTTTTGCTGATTTACCTAGAAAGAGAGATGTAATATACAACTTACATATAATTTTGTTATTTTAGCTTTACTCCTAAAGCAGTGGTGGCCCAGTAATATCGGTTCCGACTTACGAATTGTAGGTCGTGGGTTCGAAAGCGTTATTGTAATTGATGTTCTGCCGTTTTAATTAAAAATAAACGAATTATTTTTGTTTTACTGTTACAGTAGGTACTTTTTTCGGTAGTCCGTCTCTGTACACTTTACAATTTCAGGATAATCGGTTCAGTAGCGTGAGCGTGAAAATTTTACAAAAAAAGAAAACAAATTTTGGATGGTGTTGAATTTAATCGTTGGTTACCAACAGGTTTTAAATAAAATTATGCTATAATCAACTTTGTTTTATTTTAACTTTCACAAGATTACACCCCGACATTTTTCTTAGCAAGCGGATACAGAGAGAACATAGATAAACTTAACCACAGATAATTAATATTTTAAACAGGGATGTGCGAGTTGTTCCTCAATAGATGGCTTCCATGTTAATTGTCGTGAAGAGACACACCATTGAGAGAAGAAGAAGGAATGAGGGGAAGGCATTTGTGCAGGAGTGAGATAGACTAGGCCAGTCGTCACCCGCCTATAATGTTCCCACTGCTGGGACTGTGAGAAGGAGTGGGCCATAATCCACCACGCGGGCCCAATGCGGGTTGGCAAATGTCACATCTTCGAATTTTTGGTTCTAGAACATGCCGATTTCCTCACGATGTTTTCTTTCACCGTTTTGAGAGCAGTGGTGATGAAATAAAGTAATGCGCCTGTCGGGGTTTCATCAAATGAGTCCTCCCACCCCGGGCAGGGCGGGAGGGACTGTCAGACTTGTACTGACTAAAAGCCACGGTGTCTTTCAGTAGCCCTTTGTGTACCGGAGTCGCGGTATACGTATGTCCCGCAACCGAAGCAGGACTGTGGCCCTCTATAGGGGGGCCCCGTCATTATGCTGACGCTCCTTGAGGCGCGCGTGGAACACGACCTACAACTCGTAAGGGTGCTCTCACATCTATCGACGCGGAATCGGATTTTTCCGTCGCGCTTTCTCTTTCTGTCGCTTAGAACTGCCATTTGCTAGACCGAGACAGAAAGCATAATGCGATAGCACGCGGCGGAATCCTCGACGCGGCCGTATGCTATCGCATTGTCTCGGTCTAGCAAATGGCAGTTCTAAGCGACAGAAAGAGAAAGGGCGACGGAAAAATCCGATTCCGCGTCGATAGATGTGGGAGCACCCTAAGTCGGGGCCGATACCATTGGGCCACCACTGCTTGGCTAGGCCAGTAAAAAAACAAAAAAAAATGGCTGAAAAACTCACCAGCCTTCTGCTTTTTACCAGGAACCTTCTTCTTCTTCCCAGCCCCATTGGTCTTCACTTTCTTCTTAGCCTTTTTCTTAATAGGTTTATCAGAGTCCGATGATGAAGCCGACCAGTCGCTGCCCTCATCATCGTCTTCATCATCAGCCCCGTCAATTTCTCCATCAAACTTGGAGTCATCATCGAGTGGAAGTTCCGGTTTTTCTAGAAGCTCCTCTTCTTCCTTTGGTGGCTTTGATTCTGTTCCTTCAACCAGGTTGTTGTCTGAAAGATGAGGCATACTAGTTTAGGCTGTGGGAAAGAGATGGCACTAGACATAGCCCTGTCTCTTTCCTACAGCCTAAAAGGGTTCGCGTTAAGAGCTCGTGGTAAGGCCTCTGAAAGTGATAAAGACAATGATATTTTTAACCGACTTCAAAAAAAAAAGTAGGTTCTCAGTTCGACCTGTATGTACGTATGTTTGTCCGCGATTATCTCGCGTTTGGCTGAACGGATTTTGATGCGGTTTTCAGGAAAGTGTTCATTACATTCTGGAGAAGGTTTTGGTATATAACAATAATGGATATCTCGTGAAGTTGCTCACATAGATCCGCTTTGCTTAATAGGATGGTAGATTTTCAAAGACGCCAATTTTATGAAGTTTTTTTTTTGATTATCTCAACTAAAAAGGGAAAAATAAAAACTTTTTCAAAAAAAGAGAACCGACTTCAAAACCAAACACAAAAAATTGTAAAATAACTTTTCTTTCGGAAGTCGGTGGCCACAGTCAATGAAAAAAAAACAAAGCCACCGACTTCCGAAAGAAAAGTTATTTTACAATTTTTTGTGTTTGGTTTTGAAGTCGGTTCTCTTTTTTTCAAAAAGTTTTTATAGTAAACAGATATGTTATGAGCGCGCAAAACGTGAAGACCAGAAAATGTCCTACGTGGGACAATTGCTTTCAGTCTGTGTCGGTGTGCGCGGGGGGTGCGATGTTTGTTTATCTGTCACTTTTTTTCTTATTGCGTTTTATCAAGCTATCCTTTTTACTTGTATTGAAATGTAATGTGTGAACTTAGATTAAAAAATGTCCAGATTGATAGTAGGCCACTGAGAATTGAAGCCAAAAACACGGGGGAAAAATTTCCCGCGTCGTTCGATTCCTACGTAAAACAAGTGAACATCTCGAAGGAAAATATTTAAATGTGTGCGTGGCACTCACTCACACATTTTTAAAAAGTGGCTTCACTTAAAGCTTTTCGTTTTGTTTCGAACACGGAATCTGGACATTTTTTTATCTAAGTGTGTGAATAAAAAAGTGTGTATGTGTGCTGCCGCTCGGCGCGGAACAGTTTTTTCTGTTGTTTTGTAAGTGTATAACATATCTGTATATTAAAATATCATTGTATAGGATCGTAAGTTATACGGGACTGTGTATCTATAGTTGGTGCCAGTTAAGATGGCAATAGCGGTCATTGATCTTTACCTAATAAGTCCTCGTATAATGACATAAGATCAGAATTAGCATTTTTATAAAATACACATGAATACTTTTTTTATAGGTGTAACATCATCAAATGAGTCCTCCGGCTCTGTCCCACGGAAGGGACTGTCAGACTCTTACTTAGCTAAAATGACACCCGTGTTCCTTCCTATGCCCTTTACGTTCACCACGGTAACCTGGGTAAGACAAAACCCGCGACCCAGCAGGCTTTTGGCCGAATGACACGACGCGCCTTACCGATCCGGGCTTGGTCCCTTAGTCGGACGGCGATGTACCCATCACTCACCGTCCGCAAGCCCGCTCCGCCGCTGTGCCCTCTGCTGATCAGAGGGACACGCGTCGGAGCGGCGGAACGGGCTTGCGGACGGTGAATGATGGGTAGCTCGCCTCCGACCAAGGACCAAGCGCGGGTCGGTGGCGCGTCGTGTTTCGCGCCAAATGCCTGCTGGGGTCGCGTGTTTTTTTTTAACCCAGGTTACCGTGGCCCTGGAACGTAAAGGGCATAGGAAGGAACACGGGTGGATTTTAGTCAGTAAGAGTCTGACAGTCCCTTCCGCCCCACCCAGGGCGGGAGGACTCATTTGATGATTTTACCACCTAAAAAAAAACTTATTAGGTAAAGGTCAATGACCGCTATTGCCATATTAACTGGCACCAACTATAGTTCTTATTATTATGATGTGTATTTGTTGCGTTACCTTCCACAGCTTCAGTGATAGGGTAATCCATGGACATATCATCATCATGGTCGGCACCGCCACCTGAGACGTCGCTACAGTCGTCTTTCGGCTCTATTTTCAACTCTACGTCCATCTGAGGCTTGTGTATTTTTGGTTCTGTAACAATTTAAAAATGGTTATAATTCATGACATATGTGCCTTAGCCGTATGACACCAGTCCCCTTAGCCATATGTCACATGTCCCATAGCCATATGTCACATGTCCCATAGACATAATGACACACGTCCCTTAGCCATATGACACACGTCACTTAGCCATATGTCACATGTCCCTTAGACGTATGAGACACGTCTCTTAGCCATATGACACAAGTCCCTTAGACATATGACACACGTCCTTTAGGCATATGTCACATGTCCCTTAGCCATATGACACATGTCCCTTACATGTATGACAGTCATGTCCCTTAGTCATATAACACATGTCCCTTAGCCATATGACACACGTCCCTTAGCCATATGTCACACGTCCCTTAGCCATATGACACATGTCCCTTATATGTATGACAAATGTTCCTTAGACGTATGACAAATGTCCCTTTAACTTAAAATACAAGTAACAAACAAACATCTTACCAGCCAAGGCATCCTTATCTTCCACTTCAAGCTTGGCACTTAAGAACAGCTCCTCACACTGAAGCACCTGCTGTCTGAATGCACATGCGTCTCGTAGACGTACCACACACGTTGCACAGACACCGGAGTCTTTCTCATTTTCATCGACATGGGATAACTGTGGACGAATTAATAAAGGATCATTTTTTATTTTGAAAGCTTACTGATTGTATGATTTTCCCAAAATATATTTAATTCTAGGTTTCCCTTAGACATGACATGGGCTTTCGTGTTGTTCTTGTTAGTAGGTAAATAAGATAAGATTCGAACACGAAAACATTAAAAACAAACAACACGGAAATATTTAATAGGTTTAGTTACATGATATTTATTGGAAGTTTCTGTGGTATTATGTATGAAGGCTTGTTTTATTTACTGACCAGTATTCCGAAGCAGTCCATAACCATCTCAGCGTACACTTCTTTCTTCTCCATCCAAGTATATTCCGCTGTTAGAATTCTACATTTTTTTATTGCTCTGCAACATCGACATAGCGCTGGGTCTATAATCTGCCCGTTACTCTTGACCGTAGCCATTATGCACTGTTATATTCCACTATAATGAAAGCTAATACAACCTCTTCATGGTATACATTCAGTTTTTATCATAATTTTAACTTTTTAAGTGATTTTTTGCAAAAGAAAGCTTTGCTAAAAAATTCTTTCAACCCAAGTCTAGCAAGCTGTCCACAGACTAA
This sequence comes from Agrotis segetum, assembly GCA_036375495.1. Lineage (NCBI taxonomy): Eukaryota > Metazoa > Arthropoda > Insecta > Lepidoptera > Noctuidae > Agrotis > Agrotis segetum. Next base: position 1,214,983 of record JAQSVV010000037.1, on the reverse strand, counting down.
GTAGAGATGGCTGTCAATAACATTGATGAACACAGAGTAAAAATATCAATAATCGTTTGCGTCATATTTCGTTCGGTGTTCGTTACGGTACAGACTACAATCTTCACATCCATGGGTACATCACTATTTCCATAGTCAATCCGTTTCCGCTTACCGCGCGACGCCACGCCATCTATAGTCTATGATAAAAAATGGCTGGGTTTCTTTGACAAAATTTGCGATTAGGTTTTATAAATTGCAATCATGTCTGCGGAAAAAAATGAGATACAGACGTTTTTTGGGAAATGTAGGTGTTGTCTTTCCTATGGCTACTTAAAAAACATGTGGACGGAACATCAATTCGAAGGAGAAGCCGAAGTCTACGGCGAAATGCTTGTTCAATGTTTTGCTATGGCCGTGAGTATTTTCTTTCTTGACTTTTAGTTCAGAGTCTATTTGCCCAACTTTCTTGGTTCATGACTTTGTTCCAAACATGATAATTCGAAAAAAAAAATTTTGGCGCCTTGATTGATGAATATTCTAATCTAAAAACTCTACATTTAATTTAATTTTGACGACATTTAAACTGCAGATTGCGGACACCGACGCTTGCCACGCGATGACATGCTAAACGTCACGTATAATCACACAATTATATTGAATATTATTCCTTTCAGAACTAAAATAGGAAATAAATTATTGCGAGGAAGTCTAGCTTGTAACGATTGCCATGAAGTCTTGGCCCCCAACCCGCATGCGACCGCGTCCCATAACACGCTATGTGGAAAAATTTCCTAGACAAAAAAATTATTATCTCGGCTGCTATGCGGAATATAAAAAAATGAAATGAAGCTAGTTTTTTTTTGCTCTACTCCAATTGGTTGTAGTGTTATGTTATATTATAAGGCCTTGATAAAAAAATGAACTATCATAACACCAACAGGATTTTAATTTCCAGTAGTTTCCTAGTTGTTCCTGAAATTACCTATATCAACCAAACAAATTCTTCCCAAAAAAAAATAAAAAATTGGCGTAGTTCAGGGTGGTCGTTTTGATGGAGAAGAGTCATAACCGTGTAATGTTAGATTTAATTATTCTTATATAATTAAATTTCTTGTGTCAGAGTGTTAGTTACCATAATCCTCTGTAATGGCTTGACCGATTTTATTAAATTTTATATGCATATTCAGTAGGTCCAAAATTGGCTACTATCTACTATTGGCTATTTACATACCCTTATTTTTTGGATTGACCAAATTTTTTATTATATAATGTGTCATTAAAAAATATATGCAACCCTAAATCAAATTTTCACCCTTCTATCACCAACCCCTATTTTAACAGTTCTTTTAGGAATTTAATAGTTTTTCATTCCGCTTGATAACTGATCAATTATCTCTTGGTAAGTTATCCCTCCCAGGCATAAACCAGTCTAAATATAATTTATATGGCAAAACAATGTTGTCAGCTGGATAAGAATAAATCTGTTCCAGAAATACCCATTTTGTATATGGCCTGTAAAAATTTACTATGCACCTCGCTGGAATGCAATTAAGTTATTTATATTTATCATATTTTTGTCTGATCTGATAAGATCTAAATAAGAATTAAAGATAGGTTCGCATTTGACCATTACCTCGGTGGTTACTGACTGTGAAGCATGCTTGCCTAGAAGTAACCTATTCACTCTTGACTTGAAGACCCCAAGGTTATAGCTGTCGGGGAATCCACTCCTTGGCTGTGCATACAATAAATCAATCATCGTACCTATTATAGCTTTTTGAACGTGTTTTACGTTCAAAAAGCTATAATATACGTTACGTGGGACGGGTTGTAGATTACTTAATAATTGTAAATCTTTAAATATTTCTTTGTCCCAACAGTGGGAAGTCACAGACGATTCAATGGAACAGGATCAGATTTGCGAGCAGTGCATTAGTCGGTTACGGGATGCCCATGACTTTAAGAAGGTCATCCTGGAATCACAAGAGCAGCTGGTTCAACAAATTGATGATGGTAATACTTTACATGCTTTTATTTAGTCATGTGGCCTTACCATGAGCTCTTCAATTCAGTTTAAGCTGTGGGAAAGAGACAAAGCTATACAAGTCATCTAGCGCCATCTCTTTCCCACAGCCCACATCCCACAAACTCTAGATCCGCCCCTGCTTAGAGGCCTCAAGCTTTAAACCAAAGCGTTTAAAATAAATTCATTCACAGACAACAAAGATATCATCAAAGAAGAAAGACTAGAAGAAGACATAGAAGAACATAGTGATATAGGTGATGATACTGCGGACACCATGAACTATGACATAGAGTACACTATGGACACCGCTGACACTCCGAGTGTCAAAGATGAGACAGAGTATGAAGAGATTGAGTTTTTAGAAGATGAAGACAATTCGGGAGTGAATGAAACGGTTGATACTGGTAAGTGTTTTAATTATCATCATCTGCCTGCCTTTTCCCAACTATACTAGGGTCGGCTTCCAGTCGAACCAGATGCAGCTGAATATCAGTATTTTATATGGAGCGACTGACTATCGGACCTCCACATCCCTGTAACTGGGTAAAACGATACCCCATAGTAGGACTGGTTTTCAGACTTCTGACTTATAGTAACGACTCAAAGATCTACGGCTTTACGTACTTTCCGAGACACGGAGGAATCTCGCTATGAGAGATGGTCACCACAGAGCTGACAAACCTCAGCAAGCGATGCTTAACCCGGATCGTCCAGTGCGGCTGTAATTGTTTAGCAAACACAAAAAGAATTAATCAATTTGACAGGCCAACACTAGTGGTTAGTGACCCTGACTGCTATGCAGGGGGGGTCGTAGGTTCGATACCCACCCAGGACAAATGTGTGATGAGCACGATCATCATTTTGTTCTGTGTCTGTCTAAACAAACTCTTCATAATCATCATCATCAGTCTAAAATGTTCCCTGCTGGGACACAGGCTTCCTCTCTGTGAGAGGGAGTGGGCATAATCCACCACGTGAGCCCAGTGCGGATTGGTGGATGTCACATGTCTTCGAATTTTTGGTTCTAGGACATGCTGGTTTCCTCACAATGTTTTCCTTCACCGTTTTGAGAGCAGTGGTGATGAAATAAATTACACAAAGCAATGCGTTTGGTGGGGTTCGAAGCCACGACCTACAACTTTTAAGTCGGGACCGATACCACCGGGCCACCAATGACCAACTCTCAACAAACTATTCAGCTTTATAATATTAGTATAGATCTGTCTTCCTCTATAATTACAGACTCCTCACATGCAACAGTTCCTTGTAAACAACCCAGAAGGAAGAAACAGCCCAGAGAATCCCTCCCAGAAGGTGACAGTGACACACCAAAGCGCAAATGGCCGAAGAAGCTACCAAAATCAGAACGCCTCAAGACTTACAAACAATATTCTGAAATCGAACTGAAGAAATGTATTGAAGAGGTCAAAAATAATGTGATTACACCTTCTGAAGCGTCTTTGAAATATGACATACCGAAGAAGACTATTCATGCCAAAATCAGACGGGAAGGACAAAGTAAGTTGCTTTTCATGTTTTTTTTTTTTTCATACAGGTGGCGTTTAGATGTGTTATGCACATAAACTTATTTCTTGATTTGTAAGACTAGAGGTGTTTGATGAAAAACGCATTTAAAACCATTATGTAGTATGACAAATTTACTGTTAGCGTCAGTTCACACCGAGACGCGACGCGAAGCGACGTAATGCAACGATACTTCAAATTTGTATCTTTTCTTGTAGTAAACAAAGTCAGATTTTGAACGAGGTGCGCGGCGTCGAGCTGCGTTGCGAATGGTGTATCTTTTGTTTTTTAAAATAGAGTTACATTTTGAATAACTCTATTGAAAAGTGCGCGCAGCGTCACGTCTCGGTCTGAGCTGACCGTTAGTCAGAAGCTCTAAAGTCTGACAACAAGTCTTACCATGGGGTATCGTATTACCCAGTTAGTGGGTTTTGGAGGTCCGACAGGCAGTCACTCCATGTTTAACACTGAATACACATATCCAGCTGAATCTAGTTTGACTGGAAGCCGACCCCAATATAGTTGGGAAAAGGCAGGCAGATTATGGTTGTCCAACTATACAGTACTTTAAATGTTCATAATTAAAAAGAAAAGCATAGATTTTGTCGAAATCTGTGCTATTTTAGAGGAAGAGTTGAGACAAAATTATTTTAAAATCATTATTTAGATTCTTGATACTTATCTTTATGTTATTTTATTTTTAAATCGTGATTTAGTGGATCTGCAAAAAAAGTTTGAGCATGGTTCAATATAAATGTCAAAATAGACCTAGTATTTGTTTTCAAATTTGGCAGTGGTCAGTTGAATGAAAGCAATTCTCTCTAGGGCTGCAATGGATAAGAGGAGGCGGGCCGCGACCGAGAGAGGACAGAGTCCTCCCTCCGCCCCACCCGCAGTGGTAGACGCCCACGGCGACGAACGTCGCTTGATGATCTCCGGCCACCGTAGGCGCGGGCATGCGGGCAGCGAGTAAAGGGCAACTCGCTGCCCGACCAAGGACCATGCCCGGGTCGACGGCGCGTTGTCTCCCACGCGCGCCTCAAAGAGCGTCTGCATAATGACGGGACCCCGCTCTCAGAGGGCCAAAGCCTGCCGTTGTCGCCGGATCCCTTACCGTGACCCTGGAACATAACAGGCTATTGAAGGACACCGTGGATTTTAGTCAGTAGAAGTCTGACAGTCCCTCCCGCCCTGCCCGGGGTTGGAGGACTCATTTATGATTTTACCACGCTAAAAAAAAAAGGGCTGCAATGGATAACTTCCAAACTGCTCATTAGGCATGTAATGACCTACTTTTAGAGTATAATGTTGTACCACTGCAGGGCAAAGGCCTTCGTTCCACCTTTCGCGATGTAATGCGATTGTAGGCCTTTATGAATAAGTCCAACTCATCTAGCTATCCCTTTTGAACCTAGCATCATAATATTAAATGCAATACATTCTTAAAATGGTATATTCTATTCTATTGCTTAAGCCATAGAGTGGAAGAAGAATAATCCGCTAAAGTGGTCTTTTAAGACCCAATAATCACTTTTTTTGTTTATTACTGCCGAACTCGTATTCAGCTGCATCCGGTTAAAACTAGAACCGACCCCAACATAGCTGGGAAAAAGATAGACAACTAAAAAAAGATAATTCCGTAGTTTCCATGCATCTCTTCAGGTAACTGTGACCTTGGGACATAAAAGGCTATTAAAAGATCACCATGGATTTTAGTCAGTACGAGTCTGACAGTCCCTCCCGTCCCGCCCAAGACTGGAGGACTCATTTGATGATTTTATCACGATAAATATGAAGTTATTAGTTTCTTGATTGGTTGCTCGGACGATAGTCTTGACGTGTGTAGTCTTTAAGGGCCTAGTGTATTGCCCTGAAGTACCCCAAAGTTCGCCGATTGAATACTCTGCATTGTTTCTCAAATTCTTGTTTCTTATGTTAGTTTTATGAATATGCATGCCGTTGACGTGAGCTTAGATTGATAAAATTCAACAGTTATCTTGGTTTTCTATATAAAACGGGTGAGCAATAGTGTCGAAAGTTTCTCTGGGATCGACATACATAAAACGAAAATATTAAGGTAGCGTATTCGAGTTTGGAAAGTTCTAGTGTAAGAATAAATTCACTAAGCGGTTATGAAAACCATAGTCGAACAAGTGTTACCGTACCCCACGATATCGTGTGGCCTCGCCCTATGATATAATTAACGGTTCACCCCCACAGTTAATGGGATAATTGTGTAATTAAAGGATACGGTAGCGGTACACGAAAAAGGACTTGCGTTTTATAATAAGAATAGATATAGATGATCATTGTCACTAATATAGAAAATAAAGTAAAATGTATTGTTTGTAGATGTCGGGATTGACATCCAAAAAATTACAAGAGAAACTGTGACAACAAGCCAAAAGGAAATACCAACAATATCACACGAGGAGATGAAAGAGACAAATTCTGAGACGGAAAACCAGAACATCTCAAATAAATTCATAATGCGAAAACATAAGCACAATCTCAAAATGATACTGAAACACTCAAACGCTACGGTGATTAAAAATAATACAGCTGCCGGTTACTCCTGCTGGTTTTGCAATAAACAGTTTAATCCGGAAAATCTGAAAAAACACAACTTTGAGCATGGAGATATATACGATGACGTCATTAAGGTAAAATACGCCTCTGACTTAATCATAAAACTTGATATAACTGGACTCCAATGCAAGCTTTGTGAAGAAATAATCGACAGTATCGAAAAATTTATGAGTCATCTCCAAGAAGAACATAACAAAACTATATACACGGACATAGACAATCATTTTATACCTTTTAAATTTGATACGGAGGAGTTGCAATGCGCTATATGTGCCGCGGATTTCAAGTACTTCAAATTACTTACGGAGCATATGTCGGAACATTACGGTAACTACAAATGTCCAGATTGCGACAGAGTCTTTATAAACAAACAATCAATGCAGACTCATAGTTATAGACATAAAAAAGGAGAATATAAATGTTCGGTATGTCAGAAAATCTACGACAGTCTTGTAAAATGCGCGAACACGAACGTGTGACACACAGACTAGCAAATATGAAGAGAAACTGTGGGTTTTGTAAACAGAAATTCACGTCAGCAGAAGCGGTTAGGAAACATGAAGCTAGAGAGCACGGCGTTAGCAGACCTCAGGTCTTTTGTGCAGATTGTAACAACCCTTATTCAAGCGAAAAAAGTCTTGCAGTTCATATAAAGCGGGACCATATGTTGTTACGGCCATTTGTTTGCAAGCCGTGTGGTAGAGCGTTTTTCACTCGGCAGGAATTGAATTGGCATGCAGGCACGCATTCAAAGAGCAGAGAGTTTCACTGCAATCAGTGTGAGAACTCTTTTCGTACTAAACCTGCCCTGAATCAGCATTTGAGAGCTCATGAAGGTCATAGAAAGTATAAATGCGACTATTGTAGTAAGGCATTTGTTCATTTGAGTACTTGGAAAAGGCATGTCGTCATGCTACATGGAGAAATAGCTGGAAGTACTAGAAAAAAAAGTAAATAAACCTCGGGAGTCATTTTCAATGTTATTATGCTATAGGTTTCGAATTTGCTTGAACGTAATCTGATTGTATATTTATAAGTGTCATAATTTCGGTGATGGGCAAACACACAATACAACAATTAATTTAAAACTTTTCTGAAGAAAACGTTTCGTAAATAATATTTTTTGATTTATGAGGGAGGAGAAGAGATGAAAATAAAAATGTAATTAATTATAATCATAAGTGTGGTCAAGATGTGGAAATCAATAAATAAATTTCTTGTTGTAGATGTCCTGATTGACAATACAACGAAATACAAATTGGAACGATCTAAAAAGAAACTGAGGAAAACACCCACCATCTTTAAAGACCAAGCATCATTACTGGACGAAAAAACTAAAAAACTTATAGAGCTGAATAAATTAAAAGCAAAAAGATTAAAAAATGAGATTGTTGTAGCTATAAAAGATGATGAAATAAATAAACAAGCAAACGTGATACCTATAGAGTATGATATTGAGCCTAAAATAGAAGAGATGGAGGTACCTGTGAATGCAGACCAAATCAGGACCCGATACAAGGCAACAGTCAATGACAAATTCAAGAAAGGAAACAGAGAACGTCAAAAACTTGAAATTAACGAAATGAACAAACATAAACATAATATAAGCATTATATTACAAAATTCTAACGCAACGGTCATCAAAGGATATTGGGGAACTGGTTATTCTTGTAACTTTTGCGATCAACAGAGAGAATTACCATCAGAATTAAAACAACACAACTTGGAAACTCACAATAATTTAACAGATGAAGTCGTCAAAGTAAAATACGTATCAGATTTAGTTATAAGACTAGACATTACCGATCTCAAATGCAAACTATGCAACGCAAATATAAACTCTTTGGAAGAGTTTACGGAACATCTAAGAAAAATACATTCCAAAATCATACACACGGATATTAAAAACCATATAATTCCATTCAAATTCAACACGGATAACTTACAATGCGTCATGTGTGCGAAAGAGTTTAAATATTTCAAGCTCCTTTCGGAGCACATGAGCGAGCATTACCGGAACTACGAATGCTCGTTTTGCGAGCGTGCCTTTATAAATAAGCAATCAATGCAAACACACAGTTATAGACATAACAAGGGAATTTTCAAATGCTCACATTGCCCTAAAGTTTTTGATTCGAGACCGAAGAAAAACGTGCATGAGAGAGCAGTGCATGCTCTTTCTAATAAAACACGAAAATGCTCGTTTTGTAGCGAAAGATTCGCTTCTAAAGACTTAGTGCAAAGCCATGAGGTAAAAGTCCACGGTGTAAAACCTCCTGTGTTCTCTTGCCAAGCTTGTAATAAATCTTATAATAGCCAAAGTTCGCTCACAAATCATAGAAAGCGCTATCATTTGATGTTAAGACCCCACAAATGCTCCTACTGCGACATGACATTTTTCTCCAAAGTTGAATTGCGATCCCATACTGTGACTCATACGAAATCGAGGAATTTCAAGTGTGATATGTGCACGAAATCTTTTGGGACGCGATGTAGTTTAAATCAGCATGTTAGAGGACATTTAGATGATAGGCGATTCAAATGCGATGATTGTGGACGGACATTTGTCCATAGGACTGCTTGGAAAGGTCATATGAGGAGTAAGCATAGTCGGATAGTTTAAGAGGAAGATATACGATAATTGATTTTCGCTAAAATCTCTAACAAGAGATTACACCATATTTATATAAACTTAAGGATTTCGGGTGCTATGCGGTCGCAACGACTTCTTGCCACTTGGCCGTACAACCTTCATCTAAGCAATAAGAATTGATCTCAGAACCGGGTTGCCGTCGTGACCACCTAGTACGCGAAGTCCTATATCGCACCACTCCATTAGTAAATACGTGCGACTTAAATTTGCCCGTACCATAATGAAAACTGATATTATATTTTTACATTTTTAACCGACGAAAAAAAAAGGTGGAGGTTCTCAATTCGACATGAGTATTTTTTTTTTTTTATGTATGACCACGCATAACTTTTCCTAACGTGGTACGATTTCAAAAATTCTTTTTTTGTCGGAAAGAGTATAAATGTGACTATTGTAGTAAGGCATTCGTTCATTTGAGTACTTGGAAAAGGCATGTCTTCATGCTACATGGAGAAAAAGCTGGAAGTACTAGAAAAAATAAAGAGTCATTTTCAATGTTATTATGCTATAGGTTTCGAATTTGCTTGAACGTTATCTGATTGTATATTTATAAGTAACATAATTTCGGTGCTGGGCAAACACACAATACAACAATGAATTTAAAACTTTTCTGAAGTAAACATTTCGTTAGTAATGACTTTTAATTTATGAGGGAGGAGAAGAGATGAAAATAAAAATGTAATTAATTATAAACATAAGTGTGGTCAAGATGTGGAAATCAATAAATAAATTTCTTGTTGTAGATGTCCTGATTGACAATACAACGAAATACAAATTGGAACGATCTAAAAAGAAACTGAGGAAAAAACCCACCATCTTTAAAACCCAAGCATCATTTCTGGACGAAAAAACTAAAAAACTTATAGAGCTGAATAAATTAAAAGCAAAAAGATTAAAAAATGAGATTGTTGTAGCTATAAAAGATGATGAAATAAATAAACAAGCAAACGTGATCCCTATAGAGTATGATATTGAGCCTAAAATAGAAGAGATGGAGGTACCTGTGAATGCAGACCAAATCAGGACCCGATACAAGGCAATAGTCAATGACAAATTCAAGAAAGGAAACATAGAACGTCAAAAATTTGAAATTAACGAAATGAACAAACATAAACATAATATAAGCATTATATTACAAAATTCTAACGCAACGGTCATCAAAGGATATTGGGGAACTGGTTATTCTTGTAACTTTTGCGATCAACAGAGAGAATTACCATCAGAATTAAAACAACACAACTTGGAAACTCACAATAATTTAACAGATGAAGTCGTCAAAGTAAAATACGTTTCAGATTTAGTTATAAGACTAGACATTACCGATCTCAAATGCAAACTATGCAACGCAAATATAAACTCTTTGGAAGAGTTTACGGAACATCTAAGAAAAATACATTCCAAAATCATACACACGGATATTAAAAACCATATAATTCCGTTCAAATTCAACACGGATAACTTACAATGCGTCATGTGTGCGAAAGAGTTTAAATATTTCAAGCTCCTTTCGGAGCACATGAGCGAGCATTACCGGAACTACGAATGCTCGTTTTGCAAGCGTGCCTTTATAAATAAGCAATCAATGCAAACACATAGTTATAGACATAACAAGGGATTTTCAAATGCTCACATTGCCCGAAAGTTTTTGATTCGAGACCGAAGAAAAACGTGCATGAGAGAGCAGTGCATGCTCTTTCTAATAAAACACGAAAATGCTCGTTTTGTAGCGAAAGATTCGCTTCTAAAGACTTAGTGCAAAGCCATGAGGTAAAAGTCCACGGTGTAAAACCTCCTGTGTTCTCTTGCCAAGCTTGTAATAAATCTTATAATAGCCAAAGTTCGCTCACAAATCATAGAAAGCGCTATCATTTGATGATAAGACCCCACAAATGCTCCTACTGCGACATGACATTTTTCTCCAAAGTTGAATTGCGATCCCATACTGTGACTCATACGAAATCGAGGAATTTCAAGTGTGATATGTGCACGAAATCTTTTGGGACGCGATGTAGTTTAAATCAGCATGTTAGAGGACATTTAGATGATAGGCGATTCAAATGTGATGATTGTGGACGGACATTTGTCCATAGGACTGCTTGGAAAGGTCATATGAGGAGTAAGCATAGTCGGATAGTTTAAGAGGAAGATATACGAAAATTGATTTTCGCTAAAATCTCTTACAAGAGATTACACCATACTCGTATTTATATAAACTTATGGATTTCGGATGTTATGCGGTCGCAACGACTTCTTGCCACTTGGCCGTACAACCTTCATCTAAGCAATAAGAATTGTTCTCAGAACCGGGTTGCCGTTGTGACCGCCTAGTACGCGAAGTCCCATATCGCACCACTCCATTAGTAAATACGTGCGACTTAAATTTGCCCGTACCATTAATGAAAAGTGATATTATATTTTTACATTTTTAACCGACGAAAAAAAAAGTAGGAGGTTCTCAATTCGACATGAGTATTTTTTTTATGTATGACCATGCATAACATTTCCTAACGTGGTACGATTTCAAAAATTCTTTTTTTTGTTGGAAAGAGTATAAATGTGACTATTATAGTAAGGCATTCGTTCATTTGAGTACTTGGAAAAGGCATGTCTTCATGCTACATGGAGAAAAAGATGGAAGTACTAGAAAAAAATAAAGAGTCATTTTCAATGTTATTATGCTATAGGTTTCGAATTTGCTTGAACGTTATCTGATTGTATTTATTAGTTATTTATAAGTAACATAATTTCGGTGCTGGGCAAACACACAATACAACAATTAATTTAAAACTTTTCTGAAGTAAACATTTCGTTAGTAATGACTTTAAATTTATGAGGGAGGAGAAGAGATAAAAATGTAATTAATTATAATCATAAGTGTGGTCAAGATGTGGAAATCAATAAATAAATTTCTTGTTGTAGATGTCCTGATTGACAATACAACGAAATACAAATTGGAACAATCTAAAAAGAAACTGAGGAAAAAACCCACCATCTTTAAAGCCCAAGCATCATTTCTGGACGAAAAAACTAAAAAACTTATAGAGCTGAATAAATTAAAAGCAAAAAGATTAAAAAACGAGATTGTTGTAGCTATAAAAGATGATGAAATAAATAAACAAGCAAACGTGATCCCTATAGAGTATGATATTGAGCCTAAAATAGAAGAGATGGAGGTACCTGTGAATGCAGACCAAATCAGGACCCGATACAAGGCAATAGTCAATGACAAATTCAAGAAAGGAAACATAGAACGTCAAAAATTTGAAATTAACGAAATGAACAAACATAAACATAATATAAGCATTATATTACAAAACTCTAACGCAACGGTCATCAAAGGATATTGGGGAACTGGTTATTCTTGTAACTTTTGCGATCAACAGAGAGAATTACCATCAGAATTAAAACAACACAACTTGGAAACTCACAATAATTTAACAGATGAAGTCGTCAAAGTAAAATACGTATCGGATTTAGTTATAAGACTAGACATTACCGATCTCAAATGCAAACTATGCAACGCAAATATGAACTCTTTGGAAGAGTTTACGGAACATCTAAGAAAAATACATTCCAAAATCATACACACGGATATTAAAAACCATATAATTCCGTTCAAATTCAACACGGATAACTTACAATGCGTCATGTGTGCGAAAGAGTTTAAATATTTCAAGCTCCTTTCGGAACACATGAGCGAGCATTACCGGAACTACGAATGCTCGTTTTGCGAGCGTGCCTTTATAAATAAGCAATCAATGCAAACACATAGTTATAGACATAACAAGGGAATTTTCAAATGCTCACATTGCCCGAAAGTTTTTGATTCGAGACCGAAGAAAAGCGTGCATGAAAGAGTAGTGCATGCTCTTTCTAATAAAACACGAAAATGCTCGTTTTGTAGCGAAAGATTCGCGACTAAAGACTTAGTGCAAAGCCATGAGGTAAAATTCCATGGTGTAAAACCTACCGTGTTCTCATGCCAAGCTTGCAATAAATCTTATAATAGCCAAACTTCGCTCACAACTCATAGAAAGCGCTATCATTTGATGTTAAGACCCCACAAATGCTCCTACTGCGACATGGCATTTTTCTCCAAAGTTGAATTGCGATCCCATACTGTGACTCATACGAAATCGAGGGATTTCAAGTGTGATATGTGCACGAAATCTTTTGGGACGCGATGTAGTTTAAATCAGCATGTTAGGGGACATTTAGATGATAGGCGATTCAAATGTGATGATTGTGGACGGACATTTGTCCATAGGACTGCTTGGAAAGTTCATATGAGGAGTAAGCATAGTCGGATAGTTTAAGAGAGAGAGAGATATACGAAAAAGGTTCTCGCTTAAATCTCTTACAGGAGATGACACTATATTAATATAAACTTAAGGATTTCGGATGCTATGTGGTCGTAATGACTTCATGCCACTTGGCCGGCTATTACATTGGCTGTAGAACTTTCATCTAAGCAAAAAGAATTGATCCCAGAACCGGGTTGCCGTTGTGACCGCCTAGTACGCGAAGTCATATATCGCATCACTCCATTAGTAAAAACGTGCGACTTAAATCGGCAATCGACTCGATAACGCACTAATCGCGTCGCGTCGCATTGCGCCATGAATTAAGGGCTTCACACACAGCAGCTATAATGTAAAGATGTACATTATAGCACGATACATCTCATTACAGCTTTACAATTTAAAATGTCACTTACAGGATATCTTCCGTGCTTGTCTGTGATTATGAGTTCCCGATATTTCGACTCTGTTGCAAGCGCCATGATCGCGGGATTACGTCTTTCCATAGAAACCGTCAGGAGACCACACACTGCAGCTATAATGTATATTTTTATGTCTTCGAACCCTAAGGTACTGAGCTATGCGAAAATATACATTTATATTTCGATACATCTTAATATTGTTATACATCTCAATACATTTCCGTACATCTCTCTTCGAAAAGGATGTTATGAAATGTAGGGAAAGATACATTACATTACCTGTTGTGTGTGTGATACCTTAAGGTAATTTAAAGCTATACAGCCCGGGATGTAATGTACATTATAGCCCTTAAGTTGTTAAGTCCTTAAGTTGTTTATGGGTACTTAATGAATGTAAATAAACTTTAATCACTCTTACAGTCAAAGTCATTTATTAATATCTGCCTAAAATTGCAAGGGATGTACTTTTTTAAATCAAATGCCATTTTATGCTAAATTCGCCCGTACCATTAAAACTAAGCCCTCATCACGAGATGTCACTATTTTACTTTACAGCGTCTTTCCAGTATTTACAGCGTTTTATGTATGGAAAGGATAAGGCCTATGATATTATGTTTTTACATTTTCTCTATAAAACTTGAAAATAAATTATTTAGATCGCTAACAACGTTTTTTAATACGTGTTTTCCTATCAATACCCAATATACAAAAAAACAATAGGTTTTATTTCAAGAGCAGACAAAATCGAGGTAATCATCCACAATATAGTGACGTAACCGACATGTCCTAGAATCAATAAAATCGTCGTTAAGTAATATCTAACACCGAAAAAAATCCTCCGCCTTTCAGATTTAAGGCTGTAATGCTAACAGGCATATAGGATTTGCGAAGATGAAGCCTTGATGATCCCGCTCACTTATAATTACCAATAATGTATGAAGCATGAACTGAAATAACTAAAGAAGCAACTCCTTGTTGTAGATGCACAACGGGATATAGAGGCTACAGAGATAGACAAGCACAAAGATCAGAGCAAAGTCCCCAAAACTTTAAGGATGAGATTCACAACACAGGCCGAAGATAACAATGATATGCCCAGGGTACAGAAAAATAAGAACCTTGTAGCGAATTTCAAAACAACCGTTCGTTCTATATTAGAATGCACGAATGCAACTCCAATCCGGGGTTATTGGGGCATCGGATATGCGTGCACTTACTGCAATTACCAGTCTGCGTCAGCCGCTGAACTAAAGCTCCACACATTAACCGCTCATGCCAAAAATGAAAACGAACTTGACAACTTGAAATACGTCGCAGATATGATCATTAAACTAGATATTACGACTCTCAAATGCAAGATATGCAACATAGAAACTGATTCTCTCTCCGAAATCATGAATCATATCAAAACTTTTCATCGAAAACCAATACATTTAGGCATCACCAATCATATCGTGCCCTTTAACTTCGGAAAGGAAGGTTTAACCTGCGCACTTTGCCCGGAACAGTTTAATTATTTCAAGCATCTTTCCGAACATATGAACGAGCATTTTCCAAACTATGCGTGCAAGGAATGCAGTAGATGTTTCATTAACAAACGTTCTCTAAGAACTCATACAATCAGACATATGACTGGGACGTTTGTATGCGCGTTTTGTCCCAAAATTTTCGACACCAGAATTAAAATGAAAGAACACGAAAGAGTTTTACACCTAAAAGGATCTAAGACTCGTAAATGTGGGTACTGTGATGAAAAATTCATGGATGCTGTAAGAAAAACGGAACATGAAGTTAAGGAACACGGGGCTCCCGTTCGGAAATACGCTTGTCAAGAATGCGGCAAGTGTTTCGATAGTCAACGTTCTGTCAAGAATCATATGAATCAGTTTCATTTGCAACTTAGACCCCATAAATGCGCGGAGTGTGGCAAAGGGTTTTATAGTAAAAATGAAATGAAGCGGCATATGGTAAAGCACACTAAGATAAAAGAGTTTCAATGCTCAGTCTGTTCGAAGTTCTACGTTTCACGAGGAAGCCTGAAAAATCATATGAAAATACATGATAGTGAAAAGAGTTACAGTTGTGAGAGCTGTGGGGAAACTTTTGCACAGAGAATTGTTTGGGTGCAGCATATGACGGAACATGCTTGTAAATTGTGATAAAAAAATCTGATGTGTTGATAATGTAAAACCAGTTAATTTTAGAGACAAGCTTGGGTTTCCTATGAAAGCGGTGCGTAGCGGCCGTAACATTACGGACGCAAAAAGGCGGCCGGCTACACGGTGACAACATGTGCAACGTTCCACAGCCGTTTTAACACACCGTCACTTTTTTAAAACAAACGAAAACATCTGCGACAAGACGGCCGTCATGTAAATGGCAGCACCGCTTTTTGACGTTACGGTGTCAGTTACCGCTCTCTAGGAAACCGCGCCATTTTGCGTACATAGACAATGTTCTAGTGACGTCATTCACCGCTCTATTACGGTCGCTACATAATGGTACCGCTTTCCTAGGAAAACTAAGCTTAAGCATGGAGCGTCATGTATAGTCATAGTATTTTAACACTTTTTCCGCTTCTGAAGGACGGCTACAAGTGTCAATTTAGTGGGTAGGTGGTTGATATCTGGCAATCATTGTAGTTGACTAATAAATTGTGAATATGCTAAATATGTTTCTCTATTTGAAACTGTATTTGTAGAAAGATAAGTCCTAAAACCGGTCGGGGTTTGGTGTCACAAAATTGTGCCAGTGGAGCACTAGTGATTAAAAAGTAAAATTGCTTAGAATGTCTTCTAAAACATTCCTCTCATCACAATCTGTGTAGTCTTTTCCCAACTATATTGTGATCGCCTTCCAGTCTATCTTGAGTGCAGCCAGGGCCGTTTATACCCCAGATCCCCCTGACCAATTCCGGCCCTGCCATAATTCTGTTAGGTTGTCTTGACCGTTAATGCGAAAAATATACAAAACCATCGATTTATGTGGCAAACCTAAACAACCATATCTAATAGACATCTAGGATGTGAAAGCTAGATCGAAAATTATTAAAATCCTTGAGATTTTCTACAGAATTTAATAGTTATTGCTATGATGGACGGACTTCCTGTGACCGCCCGGGCCCTTAGAATAAAGGGGCCTTGAGCAAGTGCCCATTGGTAAATATGGTCCTGGATACAGCTGAATATCAGTTTATTTAAATGGAATATCTAGTATTTTGAAGAAAATTTAACCCGTTTCGTCGTTTATGTTAAAATAACTGTGTTTGGTACAAATTCAAATAAATATGTGTTCACGGTTGAAAAGAGAGCTTTTTTTTACATTTTTATATTTATTATTTACTAGCTGTTGCCAGCGGCTTCACCCGCTAGAACTCGAAAATTATCCCACGGGAACATAAAATCGGGATAAAAGCTATCCTATGTGTTAATCCAGGTTATAAACTATCTGTGTACCAAGTTTTAGCCAAATCCGTTCAGTGGTTTTTGCGTGAAAGAGTAACAAACATCCATACATCCATACTTACAAACTTTCGCCTTTATAATAGTAGTAGGATTCATCGACAAAAGAATCAGTCTCAGCACTCTTGAGGCTGAGGTTTTATCAGCCAGTTTCCAATTGGGATGCACCTCACAGAACATAATGGAACGTCGTGAGACACCATTCTCTGGATTGAATTTGCGGGTTATGGGACATCTCGCCCACAAAAAAACTGGCCCACAGGCCAGATGTTCCCTTTTTAAAATGTGCATGGGTATATTCGCCCGGACCAATTTAGTAGAACAAGCCAGATGTCTTCTTTTAGGGATATTTCGGCAAAATCGTACATTTTTACTTAAATATCTGTTCAATAATAACATAATCAGCAAAAGTACTAGGCAAGCATAAGTTCAAAGTGGTATATACTTAAATAATCCTCCTGCCTAGAATTATTATGAACAGATATTTAATTAAAATTATACGGTTTTGCCGAAATATCCATTTACTATTTAAAAGAAGACATCTGGCTTGTTCTACTAAATTGGTCCGGGCGAATATACCCATGCACATTTTAAAAAGGGAACATCTGGCCTGTGGGCCAGTTTTTTTGTGGGCGAGATGTCCCATAACCCGAATTTGCGTGCCTCCAAAATTATTGCTATGTCCAAGATTTACCAGGGGACGTAAAATCGCCACTTTAGCAATGTTACACTACATTCTAATGTAAACATTACTTTCATAAATATTTAAATTTTCTATTTGCATCATCTGCCTGCCTTTTATCAACTATGTTGTAGTCGGCTTCCAGTTGAACCAGATGCAGTTGAATATCATTATTTTACATGGAGAGACTGCCTATCGGACCTCCACAACCCAAACCAGTAACTGAGTAAGACTGGTTGTCAGGTTTTAGAGCTTCTAAATAATAGTAACGACTGTTAAAGATCTACAAATGAGAGTTTTGGTTTCTATTTGCATTACCTAGTCTATATTATTTATCTTGTCTATACATACTAAATTCTACTTTTCAGGCAACAATCCAGATCCCAACCGAGATAAGATGTACGAACTCATTAAGGAAATAAAAGCGATCTTAACATTCACAAACGCTACCCCTTACAAATCGAAAAATGTTCGGTACTACTGTGCTTATTGCTCAACGGACGGACCATCTTTTGAAGAACCAGACGATCTCCGGACGCATACCAGAGTAGAACACGTCGCACACAGAACGGAAAAGATCGAATTCGCCATGAGACCATTTTGGATGAACGAAGTACTAAAAGTTGATATTGAAAACCTACTTTGTACCGTTTGCTGCGTCGTCATACGCAGTTGGAATGAAATGTTCAAACATTTAATAGAAAAACATAATGTAGTCTTAGATCAGGCTTATACGCGGGTCATTCCTTATATTTTAACGCCAAGTCTACAATGCGCGTTGTGCAAAGAATCTTTCTCTAACTACCTTCATTTAGACGGACATATGAATGCTCATTATAACAACTATGTCTGTGATGATTGTGGAGATACATTTCTATCCCAAAATCGTTTAAAACAACACGTTAATATACACAATATTGGTAAATACGATTGCAGGTTTTGCGATAAAGTTTTTACCCTTGCTAAATATAGAAAAAAACACGAGGACGCGATACATGAACTAGTATCAAAATACAAGTGCAAATACTGTCCAGAAAAATTTACTGGAGAGTATATACGTCATATGCATTGCCTTGAGAATCATCCTGAAAAAATCAAAACTATAACTTGCGAATACTGCGGGGATACTTTCACTTGGAGGCAGTACTACTTGAATCATATTAAAAAAAAACATGAGAATAGAAAAAAAATTGAATGTCCGAAATGTGATAAGAAATTCTACGGCAATAGTGACCTCAAGGAGCATTTGTTGAGGCATGTGGGTATTAAGAATTTTCAATGTACTATTTGCCATAAGAAGTATATTTCTGAAAAGTCGGTGAAAACCCATATGAAACAGCATCTGAAGAAAAATGAGGCGTGAAAGTCTTAACGGCCCGTTCCGCTGTGAGAGGATACTTAGCGCGGGGCAGCGGTAAAATCGAATGTATGGAAATGTTTAAAACACGACACGAGACGTCGTCTGTGGCAAATTCGCGTACTTACAAAGCAAATAATGTTTTATTTGCGCTGTCCGTCGCTCCGCTCACCACTTAGGGTCGTAGCACACATATCAAAACAGAAAGGGATCGTCACCGCCTCTCCTTTTTCCTCGGCGTCAAACAGTCGTCCACTTTACGTAACCACGTCACGTAAGCGGATCAGAAGCTCCGCCCCATCGACTCGGCTGCAGCTAGGTGACGCCACGCTTACGGCTCGCCGACCGCTTTTCGTATTTTGATTTAACATAAAATGAATAACACTTTTTTTACGAGTGTACATCCGCGAACGTTCGCAAAGGCTGACTTCAAGGTCGCCTCTCTCGAGAATCCGTGCGCCAACGCAGACCGCGGGTGGAGAGTGGACGAAGATACGTAAGCTAGCGTACGGAGAGCCGTAAGCGAGGGTACGGAAAGCCGACCGCAAGTCGACCGCGCACTGTACCGCTTCGGTTCGTGAGCTTGTCCGTGGCGATGCGATTACGTTACGATTCCGATTAGTGTGCGTTGCAGTGAGGAGTTTCATACAAATAGTAGGTACTGAACGGCTCAAGTTGATACGGTGACGATCTTTTTCCGTTTTGATATGTGTGCTACGACCCTTAGACTACTCGTGAACGGGCTCACTAGATAATCTCGACGGTTTTACCGTCTGTGTTTGACTTTATCCAAGGTGTAACGTTAATACCGCAAAACCTCTCGTGGGATAACTCAGCCCATGTTACTGAACTTTGTTCCAAACTTTTGGATATTCCCAAAAAAAATTGCTTTTTCATACAAAATGAGAAATTGATCGGGCCCATCAGTATGAAAAATAATTTTCTTTTTTTTGCGAATTTGTAAAAGTCTTAGAATAAACATTGTTCTGTAACATGGGCTGAGTTATCCCACGAGAGGTTTTGCGCTAATAACTTTACACGTTGTATACGACAGTCTCAAAACAAGGAGTGTTTTTTCAGTGTTATCGGCTCAAATGTATGTACATACCTACGTATGTTTGCGGGTTTTTGTTATTCCACAGTAACTTTTAAACGACTTCGATGAATTTGGTACAGACACCAGCACATCGAGCTACCACAATGTGTCAAATTTCTTTAATTGATTTTCAACTTTATCAAAATTATCGAAGGTTAATATTTGGTATTTGAAAGATTCGGGTAGGTTGACCTGCTGCCGAAGTGTTTGTCCAGTGTAACATAGGCTAGTGATAATCACTATTATATTAAGCGCTGTGATGTTAATTAAACTTTTCTCAAACATTGGGCTATGAAATACAAAAATTTTAACAAATCCGACGGGCGACGGGTAGTAATAGAGTTTAGTGCGGAAATATTTACATAAAGTACAAGCTTGCCAGGTTAAATAATTGATCGAAAAATAAAACGCCTAATGGTGAACGCACACCTAGCCGCACCGTAGTCTCCGCAGTCTGTTTTCTTACCGATTCTGCGGCCACTGCGATGCGGGTAAGTGTGCGAGGTTTCATAGAACTTCATACAAAGAATTCGTAATGCGGGGACTGCGGTGCGGCTAAATGTGAGTTCACCATAATCCGTTGGATATCTGCATTGTTTCTATAATTTTAAACTGTAAGATACTGTAATTAAAGTATGTTTTACTGTAAATAACGCTTTTTGATAAAATATATATGTAAATCCTCCTTACCCATATACTTTATGATCGGAATCGAGACTCAATCCAAAAATTATGTAACATTAGCGCTTTTTTTTTTTGTTCTAAATGCGCCCGGACTTGCCGGGGTCGCGGGATTATTCCCTTACCGTAACCCCGGAACATAACAGGCTATGAAGGACACCGTGGATTTTAGTCAGTAGAAGTCTGACAGTCCTTCCCGCCCTGACCGGGGTTGGAGGACTCATTTGATGATTTTACCACGCTAAAAAAAAAAAAAAATGCGCCCGGACGTAGGCTGCTTTTCCATGTGTGTGTGAACTGAGGGACCAAACTGGAACGCGCAAAATAAGAATCGTAGGATTTAGTAGTACACTTAAAACAATTGTAGAACAAATCTGGGAATTTGTAAAAAAATATATTAAAAACTACAGCCCTTAAAGTGTGGTCCCTCAGTCCTCACAGACCATCAGCCAGATCTCGGAAAGTATTTGATAAATTAAGGTTTTGTGACTACAGACTTTTAGTAAAGAATTTGTAAAGATGTTTACTGAATTGCTGACCAGAAAGCATTAAAGGTTAAAAAATTATAACGACTAAACTGTGGTCCCTCAATCCACACAGTCAAAATAATTATTTTAGTGAATATTATCTAGTAAATCTTTCTTTTTCATAAAGTTACCACATAAAGTTTTAGTAAAAGTCTTAATGCATCTTGTAAAAAAGAAATAGAAAAAAATATCGACGCAATACGAAGATAGCGATTATTAAAACTGGTCCCTCAATCCTCACCTCTACTAACATAAGTGCATGTATTAGCTGCTAGACGAGAGGATTATCAGAAAGTCTAGTGTACATAACTTTTAGTAAAAAGTTACTACTAAAACATAGGTATCTAAAATTGTGTATTTCTCACGTCTTAGCTGAGATAATATATATTTATTAATCCTATGACAATAGATAGAGTAGTGTGACCACACAATGAAATAAAATGTAGACAGTATTAGACTGTAATAGATTTTATTTAATGTAGTATTAAGGTCATAGCACACTTATCAAAACGGAAAGGGATCGTAACCGCCTCGGCGCGGCGTCAAATAGTCGTCCACTTTACGTAACCACGTGAGCGGATCGGAAGCTCCTCGACTTGGCTACAGATAGGCGACGACGCCGCGCTCACGGCTCGCCGACCGCTAGTTGACGGGTAGACGGAAAGTTTTACGCGCATTGCGAAAGGGGGCTAGACGGAAAAAATTAAGACGAAAAGTGTCACGACACTCCTCCCCCCCCGCAAGCCTTACCCCTCACCCAACCCCCGATCCACGTGACTCTTGTCGTATTGCGGCGTGTGTAATTTTTTTTAACTAGCTGTCGTCAAGCAAGTTAAAAAAACAGGTTCAAGCGATTTTCGACCTTATTGACATTTAAAATTAAGGTTGTTTTTTTTCTCATAATATTCTCGTTAGCTAACATTGCTCATTCATTAAAATCCGGTGTTTCCATAAATGTCAGTAGAGTCGAAAATCGCTTGAAGGTTGGAAAATATTTGCTAACGATAGCAAGTTTAAAAAAACAGGTGCAAGCGATTTTCGACCTTATCGACATTTAACATTTAGTTTGTTTTTCACACATTCTCGTTCGCTAACATTGCACCTTTATTAAAATCAGGTGTTTGCATAAATGTCAATAAGGTCGAAAATAACTTGAACCTTTTTTTTAATTTGCTATTGTTGTCTCTTGACACCTCTCAAGTTTTTATTCGTATTTTGGCTTAAATAAAATGAATAACACTTTTTTTACGAATGTACATGTGCGTACGTTCGCAAAGGCTAACTTCACTGTCGCCTCTCTCGTAAGGGTAGTATGTAGCACACTTACCAAAACGGAAAGGGATCGTAACCGACTCGCCTTTCTCCTCGGCGTCAAACAGTCGTAACGTAAGCGGATCAGAAGCTCCGCCCCATCGACTCGGCTACAGATAGGCGACTCCATGCTTACGGCTCGCCGACCACTGTTTGTCGCCGCACCTCGCCGACCAATTCGTTATTATGACGCAAGGCGTAGTTAGAAACACCCCTGTTTCATAGAAAATGGAAATGGGATGATCTGCCCAACTATTGCGTTGGGTAGGTATACTCTACAGCTTGATACTTAAACATTTTATCAGTGTGTTTCATATTATTTCCAATGTACCTATTTACTAATAATAATAATTTTTATTATTGACGATTAAAAACAAACACGCCTAGAGGTATTTTAGGTCGGATACATTAAGTGGGGTACAAAAAGTTACGGTGTATATCTACCATTAAAATAACCATACCACCTTGTTTTCGTTTCGTTTAATACTACATTAAATAAAGTCCATTAGTATTGTCTACATTTTATTTCATTGTGTGGTGACACTACTCTATCTATTGTCATAGGATTAATAAATATATATTATCTCAGCTAAGACGTGAGAAATACACAATTTTAGATACCTATGTTTTAGTAGTAACTTTTTACTAAAAGTTATGTGCACTAGACTTTCTGATAATCCTCTCGTCTAGCAGCTAATACATGCACTTATGTTAGTAGAGGTGAGGATTGAGGGACCAGTTTTAATAATCGCTATCTTCGTATTGCGTCGATATTTTTTTCTTTTTCTTTTTTACAAGATGCATTAAGACTTTTACTAAAACTTTATGTGGTAACTTTATGAAAAAGAAAGATTTACTAGATAATATTCACTAAAATAATTATTTTGACTGTGTGGATTGAGGGACCACAGTTTAGTCGTTATAATTTTTTAACCTTTAATGCTTTCTGGTCAGCAATTCAGTAAACATCTTTACAAATTCTTTACTAAAAGTCTGTAGTCACAAAACCTTAATTTATCAAATACTTTCCGAGATCTGGCTGATGGTCTGTGAGGACTGAGGGACCACACTTTAAGGGCTGTAGTTTTTAATATATTTTTTTACAAATTCCCAGATTTGTTCTACAATTGTTTTAAGTGTACTACTAAATCCTACGATTCTTATTTTGCGCGTTCCAGTTTGGTCCCTCAGTTCACACACACATGCTTTTCCACCAGAGATATGCGAGGATGCGTAGGAGGGATGTGTTTGTAAAGAACCAATAGAATCGCTTCATTTTCTTAAAACTTGAATGGCGCATCACTGGTGGAATAGCAGTCTTATTTTTATTTTATTTTTAAAAGCAATACCAAAAGTAGAATAAGACTAAGGGCGATAATAAGAATTTTGTGCTTAAATAAAATTTTAAACATGTTTAACCGTTGGTAAAAGTCACCCTTAATTATTGTCAAAAAGTGGAATGTTGGGAGTTATATTAATAAAGAAATAAATACAAAAATTGCTTGTTTATTTTATTTAATTACATTGTATTTTACAGCTTCTTACACACCTCTCTTTATACCAGTCAGAGAGGCTGGTCAAAAAAATAATAGTATTTCTCCAAAATCCATAAAAAAATCATTTGTAGCAATTCTGTGGTAATTGGGTAGGAATGGGGATGGCAACTGGGGAACTAATGGCGCTAGTATAGCTTGTTCCAAGCATCGTCATTGGTTCAAATCTTAAAGGTACTTCAAAATAGTACTACCTCATTGGTCGGATTAAGACTACTCTATGGTGGCGCCATCTAAAATATCTTTGCATTGCCAACCCCATTCTTGAATTTACTTTTGGAGTTGCCATAGGCAACCAACCATTCTGACGCTAAGGGTCAATTTATACTAGCGCAGATTCAAAGCGCATCGAAGCGTCTTTCTAAAACTGAACATAAAAATTTCAACCTTAACTCCACAGCGTATCGCACACATTGCTTCTAAGATTTTGTCGTCGCGCGCATTCTTCAGAATTCACGCGTCTGCGCGTGAACAACGTTTTTAAAATTTTAGAAGTAATGTGTGCGTTACGCTGTGGAGTTAAAAGGTTGAAATTGGTATGTTCAGTTTTAAAAAGACGCTTCAATGCGCTTCGACTCTGGGGTGCGTTTAAATCTTCCAGCGATGTTTCGCCGGAAAAAAATTAGACTAGCGAGGGTTCGCTGAACGGAGTCATAGGTTTCTGTCAATGTTAATTGTCAAATTCAATTGACAGCTCAGTTTATTGAACAAATAATCAATTTTCCGGTATAATAAAAATCCATAATCCACAAATAATATTCACTCTCTAAAATAAAACTATTATTCGTTTTTACGGCGCGAATCGAGCAAAACAACAAAACTTAATGTCAGTCTGACAGCAGAATAAAATTTTGCGAGGTAAAAAGGTCGCAAAATTTTATTTAATTTTGTAAAAACTTATACCAGCGGACGACCGTAAACGGGGCAGATTAAATTTTAGTTAGCTTCATTTTTCACCTCGCGGTGTACTTAAACGGGGTGTTTGACATTTAGTCAGTATAAATTTAAACAGGATAAAGGATGTAAACGCAGCCCTGCGCTAGTATTTTACCCTAAATAAATAATTTCTAGCCGTTGTACACACGGCTACACTTCAAGCTATACAAAACCAGTTTGTCTTGGACTCGCTTTATATGATCTTTCAGGTCAGCTAATTAGTTTTGCATAGCTTGATACTATGAAGGTATAGATAAAACCTGGAGACAAAACTCTGTACAAACGGTTCAGTCAAATACCTACAAAACTTCTGCGCTTTCTGTGGTCTCGCTATCTCTTTCCTACTAGTGTGGGTCATCCTACTTTGAAAGAGATAGCGAGACCACACAGAAAGCGAGATAGCGATACATATTTTGACTGGCCTGTTGGTCTAGTGGTTAGTGACCCTGACTGCTATGCCGGAGGTCGTGGGTTCGATTCCCACCCAGGACAAATGTTTGTGTGATGAGCACGATCATTTGTTCTGTGTCTGGGTGTAATTTATCTATAATATGTATGTATTTAGAAATATATAAGTATGTTTATCAGTTGTTTAGTACCCATAACATAAGCTCTGCTTAGCTTGGGACTAGATGGCGTTGTGTGATAGTTGTGGGATATTATTATATTATTTTAGCTTCAAGTAGGTATTCGGAGTTTGGTCTCCAGCTTTATCTATACCTTCATGCTTGATACACATCAAGCTGTACCAGTAAAGTCAAACATCTTTTGAACACCTATCTAAATTTAGTGTAACTGCAAAACGACCAATGATGTCAACGATAAATGACGACGTCAAAAGACACTATTTTACACTAGATCAGGCCGGTGTTTCATACCGTTTA
Organism: Agrotis segetum; assembly: GCA_036375495.1. Lineage (NCBI taxonomy): Eukaryota > Metazoa > Arthropoda > Insecta > Lepidoptera > Noctuidae > Agrotis > Agrotis segetum. The sequence continues at coordinate 1,188,998 of JAQSVV010000037.1, read as the reverse complement.
ATGCCGTTTTGCAGTTGATAGTTTTTTTAGACTATAATTTCAATTTTAAATGACTATTTCTAAAGGGTTCAGCTTCAGACAGAGAAGGTGAGATTACAATATTATTATATTGATTTACTAACATTGAAAAGTCTAAAGGTGAACGCACATTGAGCCGCACGCAGTCTCCGCAGTACCCGCACTCATCGCATTTTGTTAATGGCCTCGCACACTGAGCCGCACCGCAGTCTCCGCAGTCGCCGCACGCATTTTGTAGTGTTGCCAACTTAGTGGATTTTTCACTAATTAAAATTGTTGGTTTTAGGTGAACGCACATTGAGCCGCACGCAGTCTCCGCAGTCCCCGCACTCATCGCATTTTGTTAATGGCCTCGCACACTGAGCCGCACCGCAGTCTCCGCAGTCACCGCACGCATTTTGTAGTGTTGCCAACTTAGTGCATTTTTCACTAATTAAAATTGTTGGTTTTGACTCCTCTTTTAGTAGCGTAATATTGCTTTTAGTGGCTGGGGCTTTTTTCTAGTTGTTTAGTAGAATTTACTTACAGTTATTAAAATGCTATCACTTAAACAAAGCTATTGAAACGTTACGAAGTATATTATTTTTACTTCATTTAATTGTCAGGAGAACTTTTATTGATACATAAGCTGTAGTTTTTAAGAATTGAAGAAAAATACTGCAAAGATTATGAAATTCCAATAAAAGTTACAGACGACGAGGCAGACAAAAAATGCGGATGACGTCATCCGCACCGCGCTAGCCGCAGCGTCCGCTGCGTGCGGGCCGACGTTGGTGACGTCATCAGCTGCGGCTGGGGAATTCGGTCGTCTCAAATGCGTGCGGCGACTGCGGAGACTGCGGTGCGGCTCAGTGTGCGAGGTTTCATAGAATTTCATACAAAGAATTCGAAATGCGGGGACTGCGGAGACTGCGGTGCGGCTCAATGTGCGTTCACCATTATGGTGAACGCACATTGAGCCGCACGCAGTCTCCGCAGTACCCGCACTCATCGCATTTTGTTAATGGCCTCGCACACTGAGCCGCACCGCAGTCTCCGCAGTCACCGCACGCATTTTGTAGTGTTGCCAACTTAGTGGATTTTTCACTAATTAAAATTGTTGGTTTTGACTCCTCTTTTGTAGCGTAATATTGCTTTTAGTGGCTGGGGCTTTTTTCTAGTTGTTTAGTAGAATTTACTTACAGTTATTAAAATGCTATCACTTAAACAAAGCTATTGAAACGTTACGAAGTATATTATTTTTACTTCATTTAATTGTCAGGAGAACTTTTATTGATACATAAGCTGTAGTTTTTAAGAATTGAAGAAAAATACTGCAAAGATTATGAAATTCCAATAAAAGTTACAGACGACGAGGCAGACAAAAAATGCGGATGACGTCATCCGCACCGCGCTAGCCGCAGCGTCCGCTGCGTGCGGGCCGATGTTGGTGACGTCATCAGCTGCGGCTGGGGAATTCGGTCGTCTCAAATGCGTGCGGCGACTGCGGAGACTGCGGTGCGGCTCAGTGTGCGAGGTTTCATAGAATTTCATACAAAGAATTCGAAATGCGGGGACTGCGGAGACTGCGGTGCGCCTCAATCTGCGTTCACCTTTAGACTCCTCTTTTAGTAGCGTAATATTGCTTTTAGTGGCTGGGGCTTTTTTCTAGTTGTTTAGTAGAATTTACTTACAGTTATTAAAATGCTATCACTTAAACAAAGCTATTGAAACGTTACGAAGTATATTATTTTTACTTCATTTAATTGTCAGGAGAACTTTTATTGATACATAAGCTGTAGTTTTTAACCTTTTGAACGCCAGAGCGTAAACACATCGGCGCCCCTTCTACGCCAAGCCACAAATTCAGTACAAAAACCTACAAAAAAAAATAGTGATTCCAACATCTTAACGAAAAGTTATCGATAACCAATGAATCCGTGCTTTTCGTTCTATATTTTTTAAATAAATATTATTCGTTGCATTGGTCTTTTATTTAACTTGACCCTATTTGGTATCATACTATCATTAAACAGCAGTTACTAAGTTCTAAGCAACCTAAAAGCAAACATTAGAACTACAAACGAATAAATCAATAATAAGGTACATCACTAATCTGGTTCGTGACGTCATCCGCCGACGTGAAGACACGTCTCTGGCGTGGCTGGCACGACTTTTGACAACTTTCTCGCATGCGAGTAGTCACCGCTTGACGTCCATTCCCGTCTGTGGCGTACAGGTAACTGTCTATGAGCTCTTACATAGGGATGCGCGAGATTGGACAGTAAACTATCGATTTAAGGATATCAATTATAAGTTCTTTTCCACATTTTTTAAATATTATACATTAGGAATATTCAGATACGAATATTTGTCAGTAAAAAGTAATTGTCAAAGTAATAGTAAGCTACTTTCAATAAAATATTTCATAAATTTGGAATATAAGTTACCTTACCTACCCATCACTAGCTGACGTGTCTTGACGTCTGTGGCGTGGGGAAATACACAATTTTACGGATTTCGATTAGCAATATTTGACGATTGTTTTTTCTTGTGAATTCAAATAATGAATATATCTTTGTGTCAATTTACAATATTTCACTAAAGTAGTTTGAAATAATAGGAAAAAGAAACACAGAAAACTTAATTTAGTATATTTATTTTGTATTTAAAAAATGTCGTTTTCTTGACGTCTATAGACGTCGGTGGCGTGTTTGGCACGATTTCGTTAGACGTCTATAAACGTCCGTGGCGTTCAAAAGGTTAAGAATTGAAGAAAAATACTGCAAAGATTATGAAATTCCAATAAAAGTTACAGACGTCGAGGCAGACAAAAAATGCGGATGACGTCATCCGCACCGCGCTAGCCGCAGCGTCCGCTGCGTGCGGGCCGACGTTGGTGACGTCATCAGCTGCGGCTGGGGAATTCGGTCGTCTCAAATGCGTGCGGCGACTGCGGAGACTGCGGTGCGGCTCAGTGTGCGAGGTTTCATAGAATTTCATACAAAGAATTCGAAATGCGGGGACTGCGGAGACTGCGGTGCGGCTCAATGTGCGTTCACCATAACAATAAATTCTTCCACTTTCTCCTGCCCTTATCACAATTACATTGGGGCCGGCGCAACATGTCTTTTCTTTATAAGTCTTCATGATCACCTTTCTACTCGTATCCATCTTTCACACAGTCCATCTATCGTATCTATGCCATACACAGACTGAGCGTTTATTAAACTGAGTCTTTCTACGTTTTGTTTACAAAACCTTTTTCTACGTTGGCATATTATGCAGGAAAGAGATAGAAAGTTGTAAGCCACGGAATCTCTCTCTTTCTAAAGACTAGATACAGCTTGGCGAGAAAGAGTAATGCGGTGACAGTTGAAACTACGAAACGTTTTTGTGAAAACAGAGAGTAGCTCCTATTAAAAAACAATTACATCGCGTTATTTTACTATTTTCTACATTATTTCGCAACGATCAGTGCATAATTGTTTATTCATAATGAATAGAATGACTAGTAGCGACCTCATTTTTTCCACTTCTTTTTGCCAAGCGGTCTTCGATGGATATTTTGCTCAGTCCATGGTCTACGTCTATCCCCAGGTAGCTATCCACATTCATACTCAAGACAGTCTTCATTCCTCTAGGCTAAAGATATCACATACCCATACCATGCAAACCAATTACCACACATTTTTCCAGTCGACGTTTCCATATTCAGACTTTCTGTTAATATCTACGACTCCATTTGCAAATATGTAAAGGGACCCCGCGCACTAGGCAGCCTAGCTGCGCGGACAGGCTGCGGAAGCCAAAATATCTGCGCAGCCAGTAAGGCTAGGTATCCACCAAACCGGAGAGATGTGTTTGAATAACCAATCAGATATCCACTGAAGCTAAGAGCTTCTAAGCGGAGAGATGTGGACATCTGATTGGTTATTGAAACACCTCTCCTCTCCACTCTGGTGGATACCGGGCCTTATAGCAGCCAATCGACGACTATTGGATATACTCGTATTTGCAAAAATTCGGAACCCGAAATACGTCTGGCTACCACAACTAGTGCGCGGCGACTGACTTCAGCCATATACAATCGCCTAGATACACACGCTTGGCTGTGCGCAGCCAGCTGACTGCCGTGCACTCAGGTGTTTTGTATTGGCTGCCGCAGCCAGGAAAGCCACGAGCGTATAGCAAACTACGAGTATATACAGGGTGGAATTTTGTAATGCCACCTGCACGCGTAGCATGGCGATTCTATCTCTATTCTACCAAGAAAAGACAAAGTTATTTCATAGTTATTTCTACACAAATCGACAGATTTTTTGCACAAATATGACACCATTCTTACACTACTGAAGAAAAGAACGTTTATTTTCCATATTTTTTACATAAACATGCTTAAAACGCTAAAATTATTTCTACGTTCTGTCATTTTGTCTATTCTTGCGTCGACAAACCCCTTTCTACGGCGCCATGCTACGCCTGCTGGAGGGAAAGTACTCTTAATACTGCAGATAGAAAATTTTACTCAAAGGAAACATTCCTTTATTTTTTAATAGAAAGCAAATTGCATTCAAAGATTTTCGAAAATTCTCTTCTCCCACACCCGGGAATCGAACCATGTTACATGTTACGAGAGCTTTAATTTACGAATTCCTGGTTTTCCTTTCATTTAATTTATCATGTTTGTAAGAGAGATTTCATCCTTATAATTGACCCTAACGATCGGTGCAATAAAAGTACAGGGTATCATTTTTTCAGATTTTAGCCGGTTTGATTCCCGGGTGTGGGAGAAGAGAATTTTCGAAAATCTTTGAATGCAGTTTGCTTTCTATTCAAAAATAAAGGAATGTTTCCCTTGAGTAAAATTTTCTATCTGCAGTATTAAGAGTACTTTCCCTCCAGGTGGCATTACAAAATTTCACCCTGTATAGGCTGTGCTTATACCCCCTTATTAATAAACGTGGACTAAGGTTACGCCAAGGTTAAGGCTGCTTTTCCACCAGAGATGCGCTATGCTACGTTGCTATGGATGCGTTTGATATCTACCAATCATATTCATTGTGTGTGTGTGTGTGTAAACAAATGAATATGATTGGTAGATATCAAACGCATCCTTAGCAACGTAGCATAGCGCATCTCTGGTGGAAAAGCAGCCTTATCCTTAAAAAAATTATGGTTAATCCTCGAATTATCCTGGTTATAACTTCTTGTCCACGTTTAATAAGGGGGATAGAGAATAGCACTACCCGCTTTTATATGGTCGCAAAGTTCTTTAAAAATTGATTTATCACTATTGACTAGAATACACATTACACATTGATTTAATTTGCTTATGTACCATTTAAATAAATTAATCCTGTACACATACTAATTAATAAAAACGATGCAATAGCGATGCCAAGTTGCCAAAGCGCTTCTGCATCGCGATTGTATCGATACAAACGCGCGACCGCGTCAGGCGACATCGCAGAGAGAACTGACGGGGGAGGGAGTGTGGCGCGGCGCGTGAGTGGGAACCGAACATCAGCGCAACATAGACAGAAATCAGTCGAATCAATAATTAATCATTATTATTTGAATTAGAATTGTCGTAACCACAAACTGCATCGCGACCGAATCGGTCCCGTGGGCGCGGGCACACAGGCTAGCGACTGCTTCGCGTCTGTATCGATGCTACGCGCGAGAGCATCGCGACTGCGTCGCTACAAAAAGTCGCCCGTGGACGAGGGCCCTAAATGAACTGCTAAATCGCCCAACTTATAAATCGTACACACGGCTACGCATCAAGCTATACAAACCCAATTTATCGTGGTTTCGCTTTGTATATTCTTTCCGTACATTGAACAGTCAGATTATACTGGATTTGCATAGCTTCATGTGTAGTGTGTACCTACTTTTAACTTCACTGAACCATTTATTCACTTCAAAGTAACTAAAAATTCATTAAATCCGCTATTTTTTGAATAAAGATTTTTTGCCTAAAATTATTGATTACTGTTGTCAACTACGATAAGGGTATTGGGGGCTCCGTCGTTAGGAGTATTGGGGTCTAATACGTTAGCATTACGGAGGTCTACTACAACAGGGTTATTATTAACTTTTTTGTGTATTTTCACATGCATAGCCAGTGAACGCTTTCTATTATACACTTTCTTGCAAAATGTGCATTCAAATTTCAACGTATCCCCACTATGTATCAACTTGTGTTCCCTCATCTCATACTGAGTAAGGCATTCATAAGTGCAAAGTTCACAGTTTAGAACTCTCTGAACGATATGACAGCGTTTTATATGGACATTTAGCCCAAATCGCCTAGAAAATGCTTTGTCACATTCATTACAACTGTAACGTTTCGTCGATTCACCATGGACATCTGTCAAATGCTTCTGTCTTGTGAAATGGTCAATAAATTGCTCGGGGCATTTCGTGCATTTAATTGTCCGTCTACTTTCATGGACTCCTTCGAAATGTATTCGTAATTTCATCTGCGTTCTAAAGGTCCTGTTACAAAGTTCGCAAACAACTTTCGCATCTTTGTGAGAGGCGTAACTGTGGACTGCTAATCTATGCTTCGTTATGAAAGCAGTCCCGCAAATGTCGCAAATAAAGCTCCCGAAATGAGCGTTCATATGCTTTTCAACTGCGCCAAAAGTCTCGAAGATTTGCCCGCAGATTTGGCACTCGAAATCCGTTTCTTGCAATTTGAACGGGATTATCCTATCCGCAGCTTTAAGCATTTTCTTTTCATGTTCTTCGGACAAATGTGTTCTTAATTCTTTGAGATCTTTCATGTTTTTTTCGCATATCGTGCATTTTAGATCTGTAATTTCGGCATAGATGACGAATTCGTCTGCATTGTATTTGCTAATGAAATGAAAGATGGTTGATTTTGGGTGTTTGGCTTCTTGATGTTCCCTTAACCTATTATAGTTATAAACTTCTCGGCAGTAGAAACAAGGGTAGCCATTTCTCATTTTCGTTTTAAAGGCAGTTGCGTTACTGAACTCGAAGAGAGTGGTCGCGTTTGCCGCTAAAGCTTCTTTGTCTTCTTTCGAACGCTTGTTGTAAACCCGTTTAGATTTTATTTCTTTTCTTTCGCGAGGTTTTCTTTGGGCCGGTTTTCGTTCCGGCACTTGCACTTCTGGAACTTTTATTTCGGGTTTTTGAAGAACCATTCTATTGATTTTGGTGTGACTAGTTTATCTGAAATAATTGGTTTTTAACGATGAAAATATTACGCTGCTATTGCGTATTACATACATGTACATTTGAACCTGTTAAAAAGTGGATTAATTTATCTGTTTACGACATTTATACTTACATTCAAGCTTCCTCAAATGCTCATCAAATTCAGGGTATATTTTCGCCAGATGCCTGCGTTTAGGTAGAAGGCGAACTGGCGCGTTTCGAGACAACAGCCTCTTCTCACCTTTGACCATTGCACTAGGCTCATCATCTACTGCGCTGGTGCTGCTTCGTGTGATTGTGGAGCTGAAGATACTTCCTGGAATCATTGTCATCATCATCAGCCTATAATTTTCCTACTGCTAGGACTCAGGCCTCATCTCTGTGAGAGGGAGTGGGCCCAATGATGTTAAGTAGATGTCACATATCTTCGAATATGATGGATACACATCACAACGCAGTACCCCGTCCCCCTCGCTTAAGCGCCATTTAGACTTAGCAAGAACTCGTATGCGAGTTTCACTACATTGCGGCATTTGTTTCATTAACTGAATTTGTTCTACCTATAAATTCCGCAATGTAACGCAACTCGCGTTCGAGTTCTTGCATCGTCTACATGAGGCTTTACGTTGTACCTCAGAGAGTTGACAGAATAATTTTTGTTCCTTAAATCGTGCATGTGGAGTCTAGTATTATATCGTCGTTGTTCAGTAGTTCGGGAAATAAGTACTTACCACAGTCATCTAGATCTTCATCAGTTAGAAATTCATCAGTGCCAGAAGATTCGTTCTCTCTATCTTCATCAATCACCAGCTCATTATCCGTATCAGTAGACCAATCGTCTTCATCATTAATTTGATCGTAAGCGTCTCTCCAGTCATCATCATTCGTTCGTTCATGTTCATTCACTTGTTTTCTGCCATTCACCAATGCTTCTGTGTTCGTTCGTTCTTTGGCAGTCACTAATTCACCACCATTTGTTTGTTCTACATGATTCTCTTGTTTTTCATCAGTTGTTGCTTGTTCATCATCGACCCAAACTTCGTCATTCATTAGTACATCTTCGTCTACTGGTTCGTCGTTGTCTGTGGAGCTTCCCAGGTCTTCTTGAAAGCCATCTGGCTCAGACACAACGTCTGGTTCAGAATCTGTCTCTATTTTAACATCTGTTGTGAAGTTTTGTTTTGCTGTAAATATATAAATTGTTACCGTCTTACTAAAAAAAAAAGTTAAAGTTCTTTTGTACACGGCCACACATCAAGCTATACAAAACCAGTTTATCGTGGTCTCGCTTTGTATGATCATTCCGCGCATAAAACGATCAGCTTATACTGGTTTTGTATAGCTTGATGTGTAGCCGTGTGTACACTTGTCTAAAAAGTCTCACTGCTCTTATGTTATCGACAAAAAATGCCGTTTTGCAGTTGACAGTTTTTACAAGTGTTCAACAGATGTTTGTCTTTCTTGTGGTTAGACGGTTATTGTTTAACTGTACACATTATAGCCTCTGTCTCTTTTTTTCTTCTGATTTTTTTATGGATGTCCTGCTTTGGGGTGGCCGAGGCATTGTATAAGATTTCTGACCAAAGCCACTCGGTATTCTTAGCCCATCTTTGGCTGGGGTGCTGGAATACTTACGCGTTTCATCATGTTTCAACGGGTTTACGTGCTTTCTGAGGTACGGAGGAAACTCGCTGTGACAGATGGTCACCCATCCACAGACCAACCTCGGCAAGCGCAGCTTAACCCAGAAGATCGGCCTGTGCGGCTGTAATTATCTACCTTTGAGTAAAAATAATAAAACTTACCCTCAAAAAATAAATTCTCATTTTCAGGCTCGCTCTTAAATATAACAGCTTTTAGAAGCTGTTCCTCATTGGATGCCACCATCATTCGGAAGGTCGAGGCTTCCCGGAGACGGTGTACGCAGCTGTCACATATCAGCGGACTAATTTGATCGTGAGGTGACAACTGAAAGAGAAAAAGCCTATGTGCAGTAGTTAGTGAGCTCTAGCGGATAGCTATTCAAAACTGGATACTAAAATCCACTGTGTGCCTTAATAGCCATTTTCATACACCCATCCCTTTCAACCAGATACGTAGATGGCTGCAGGAGTGCATCCTCACACAAGCAGAGAGATGGTGGGCCTCGACACCAGGCTGCAGGCAATCCAGGGAAGCTCTGCCATCCTTAGATGGCAGGCTAACCAGACGTCTTTTACGCCTAGACAGGACTGGCATGCGTCTGCTGACAGGGACCATAACGGGACACTGCTCCCTAAACAAACATTTCCACACAATAGGCATAACAGGCAGCCCCCTGTGCAGGGCTTGCATGGAGACTGAGGAAACCGTTGCGCATGTGCTCTTTAATTGCACAGGTGTCACCCAGATCAGGACAGAGACCCTCGGGACACCCAGGACTTACACAGATGTTCTCCACAGACCAAAGAACCTGATCAACTTCTGGAGGGAGGTGGGCTGGTTGGAATAAGCCACTAAAGGCCACTATGGCCCACGCACAATGGTCCACATGAAGGACTAAGTGCGGAAACCAAAACCCCTGACATAGAACATAACATAGCCATTTTCGTTCCAGGGTCACGATACTATTTATACAGTACCGCGATTGAAGCAGGCGTGTGGCCTAATGGGGACCCCGTCAGATTCCTGACAACTCTTAAAGGCGCACGTGGAACCATGATCGAACAGCGAATCTCTCTTTACTCGCAGCCCGCATACCCGCGCAAAAGGTGCTTCGGATTTTATTTCAGTAGGCTTGACGAACTTAGGGATCTGAATCACGACGCAAAAGCGACGGTAACACCAATCTTTGAGCGGTTTGAGCCTGACGCAAGGTCCTCACCGGACACTTTTATTTCGGGTACCGGTGTCGGATTCGGAGGGGGTTACAATAGGATTGGACACGTATTTTTTCTTTTTTCGAGTAAAAAAAATAGTGTCCGACCGAAACTGATTTTTCAGCCGAAACCGAAACCGAAACCGAACTTTCGGCCTAGCTCTCAGTTTCGGCCGAAACCGAAACCGAAACTTACTAAAATATTTTCGATTATTTTCTATGTTTTTTTTTTACATTTTTGTTAACACTTAATAAAAAGTGTATAATTATACAGGAATTACAGAATGACTGAAGACCGATTTTGTCGAAATGAAAACTGCATCATTGGATTTTAGAAAAATCAATAGGTCAGGAATCGAAACCGCAGATTTTGGAAAAAAAAACACACATTATTTGATAGTGTTGCTAATAAGGATCAAATTCTGTAAATTAATGTTATACTGCATACCTACTTAAGGAACAAATAGGTTTCTAAGAAATTTCTATTTTTCTATGATAATTAACTTCTACTGAGCTGTAATCTATATTTTCTGCCTTGACGATTGATAAGTTTAAATATATTTTATTATTACATGAATATACAAGACTTACTCTAGGCAGTAAACTCGAAAACATAACCTCAGCTCACGATTAAATGAACGGTGGCGAACAGCGCCGGGCCCCGCCGTCAAGCAAGCACGTGTTGGCTACGAATGTTACCAAACGACACACGAAAATGCACGAATACTTGAGTTTCGTCAGGTTTCGGTGTCGGCAAAGTTTCGGCTATATACTGGCCGAAACCGAAACTAGGGCCGAAACTAGATTTTTTGGCCGAAACCGGCCGAAACCGAAACCGAAACCGAAATTTCGGTCGGTCACTAAAAAAAAATAACAAAGATAATAGCCTATTTAAGTTACATGTGACGTCACTCTGCACGAAAAATGCCACGCATCGTGACGTCACACGTAACTTTAATAGGCTATATCTTTGTAATTTTTGGTCTAATTTACAAATAAAAAAATACGTGTCCCTTATTTTTGAATAATCTAAAAGAAAGACTAATTACATTTTTTTAGGCAACTAGCCTATTGCAAATGCTAATCTTTAGAGCAAGAATTGATGTCCATTCTAAGCAATGTTACCTATTTGACTGAAAAAATCTAATTAGTAAGTAAGTATACCGGACTGGCAGTATCTCATAAACTAATAACCACCCTGACCCTGTAAACAAACACACAGCAGACGACAATTGTTATCGCTCAGCAGTCACTAATACATTTTCAACTTTATACACTGGCACATAAAGTTGAATATCTATTAAAGACTGCTGATAATGAACGAAACAAATGACAACGATCTGTAAACTCCAATAGATTTCAACTCTAAGAGCTGGGGTATAAAGTTGAAAATGTATTAGTGACTGCTGAGCAATAACGATTATTGTCTGCTGTTTGTCTATAGGGCCTGTTTTTTTAATTATTATCTTATTTTGTGCCGTGCCACAGTGCCTCTAGCGACCTCGTCATACTGGTCACCACTTCAGAAAAAAATTGCGCGAATTTATATTATTATTTAAAATAAACCTATACCGGTTGCCGGTACCCATGGGTACAATTCAAACCTTGCGCAAAATAAAAAAAGAAATTAAAAAAAATATTGATTGTAATTTTTTTATACGAAAAAATATTGCTAACGCAAGCAACTTTATAATACTTTATTGCTAACATCTTTACTAAAAAACGAAAACGATTTTCATTAAATATTTACCGATTATTGATTCTATTGTAAATTTGTAAAAGGCTATCATTCTAGTACATGAAACTAAAAATAAATGGTGATAGGAAGTTAAACTAATAAGTACACCTTTGCCAAACTCCAGGCAAGATCAAATTAAAAAAAAATTACTTACCAATAAATTAAAACATTCCGCGAAAAGTTCTCGATAAACCTCTTTGATATTTTTATAATAATACTCTATGTTTACATCTCTGTGCTGTCCTTTCGCCATACAACAACGACACTGACCATATTTCATGTAAGTCTCATCCATATCAATCTCTGAGTTATTATTATTTGAAGAAAACATTTTAAATAAAAAAAGTAAACACTGTGAGGAAAATTGATGTTTTGTTTGACTTTTGAAATAGGAAACTGGAAAACTGACAGCTGTTGACAACCGTAGTACTACTAGTGGTGTGCCGTCTTGTAACAGTCGATCGATAAAAGTTTTTGTCAGTAGAAAAACCGTAAAAAAATATTTGTTGGTAGATGGCAGTGGATTCAATGTTTTGTCGACGTGAGGGTGTCCGTTCAGTGAAAGAGAATGTTTTTTTTAAATCTATTTAATTCTAATTTTGTAGAATCCACATCTAACGCCTTTTCCCGATGGGGTTGGTAGAAATAACAGAACCGCAGAACGCCACCTGCCAGTGGCGTAGCTAAGCAGGGTCGAAGCGGACCTTAGGTAGCCCTCGGCATCGCAGCTGAAGGGGCCTCGCTCGCCCTTAAAGAAAAAGAAGTCTTGACAGCGGCGTTCACCAGTCCGTTCCACTAAGAAAGTAACCTGACTTGAAGAAAGTAAGTTTGGTGATTTTCATTATGATTTTATAGACGACCGACTTGTATGTGATGAGTAAAATGAAACACAAAATCAGTATAACTATTTTATTAAATATTACTCTCTCTTTGCCGTTTGTTTTACGAGTTTTAGAATAATGAAACATATATTAGGCTATTAAATTAACTTAATCCTTTAGGGTATACGTTGTTTAATTTTTGGCTAGCCTAAGCCCAAACTTGTCTTTTCCGTTTATTTCACTACTGAAAGTCATTTCTATCTTGGAAAACATTGGTAGAAGAGCTAGCGAGTTACTTTCACGTCCAGCATCGTTATTCCTATACAATTCGACTGTCTTTTTGCACAAGTATGACACGTTTCGTACACCATTAAAGAATAGAAACATATCTCTTCTATATTTTAAACATTGCTCTGCTTATATCGATAAAAATCTTTTACGTTCTCTCATTTTGTCCTTTCTCGTGTCGAAAACCCGTTTCTACGTCGCCATGCTACGCGTGCTGGGGGGAGGGGGGGTATTACAACGTCTTAAAACCAGGCTTGTTTCGGCGACAATGCATTTATGATTCTGTGTTCGAAATTCGATTGCGCAACTACTTGTCTCTGGCGACATCTTTTGTCTTCGGTTTGCAGCGCCTTTATGTTGTAGTAGTAAGGTAGACTTTTGAAGAGCACGGTCGAATTGCATCTCATCGCTCTATTAGTAAACACGTGCGACTTAAATCGGCAATCGACTCGATATCGCACAAAGTCCCTTAATTTACTGTAAACTAAACTCCAAATGATGAGTTTTCAAATGTCCTTTTAAACTACATTTCTGAACGAATGCCTGCCCGCAGACCGCACAAGCGAATCTTCGGTCATTATTATGTATTCTCATATGTTCTTTCAAAGTTTTCTTTCTCGCATACGATTTCTTACACACAGAACATTCGAAAATTCTCTCGCCATTGTGTTTTATCATATGCACTCGCAACTCGTTTTTAGTAAAGCATTTATAAGAACAAGTCTCGCACTGGAAGTCTCGTTCTTCCAAATGGTCACGTTTCATATGCCTAGACAAAGTATAGCGGCGATCGAACGATTTATCACAAACGTTACACTTGTATTTCAATGGCGCAACACCATGGACTTGTACTAGATGCTTCTGTCTCCTAAAATATTCCGCAAAACGTTCCGGACACTTCGTACATTTAAAACGTTTTAGCATTTTATGAACTGCGTTCACGTGATTAGTAATTTTCTGCTGCGTCGTAAAGACCTTCCCGCATTGTTCACAAGGAAAACTTCCCATATTATGCATACTTTTAGAGTGTACTTTTAACCTGTATTTCGTTGCAAAACCTGTACCACATTCTTTGCAAATGTAGTTTCTAAAATGGATGTTCATATGTCTTTCGATTGCGCCAAAAGTTTCGAAGTTAAAGCCACATATTTGGCACTCGTAAAGCCCGTTTTGGACCAATTTGAATGGGATTACTCTATCTGTATAATCCAAATGTAAAACTTTTTTGTGTACATTAGTTAAATGAGTTTTCAGCTCATTGATGTTCGGTAGATTTTTATCACATAATGAGCATTTTAGATCTGTAACATCGACGTAAACGATCAAGCATTCTGGTCCGTAAGTCTTCAAAACTTTTCTGATTTCCGACTTTTTATGTTGATTTGTATGCTCGCGAAGTTTATCGAGATTTTCAAAGATATTTCTGCAGTAGAAACAAGGGAAGCCTGTACGACTTCGGCCTCTAAATGGAATGACGTTGGAACATTCTAGAATGGTGCCAGCGTTAACTATGTGAGCTAGTTTCTCTGAAATGATCATTCGACGTGGTCTGGTCAATTGTCGCGAATTTTCTTGGTCTTGTAATAATCTTAGGAGCGTTCTTGGCAGTATTTTTATGTCTGGAACATACAGAAAACGTGTTTCTAAATATAATGATATTTTAAAGACCGAAATTAATATTCTATTTCAATCCAAGGTGAGTCAGTCACTAATACACTTTCAACTTTATACACTAGCGCATAAAGTTAAAAATCGATTAAAAACTCCTGCGCGATAAGAAACGAAAACGATCTGTAAACTTCAATAGATTTTCAACTTTACGCGCTGGGGTATAAAGTTGAAAATGTAATTAGTGACTGCTGGTCGATAACGATTATCGTCTGTTTGTCTATAGGGCTTGAGGCCTTACCACGAGCTCTTAACGCGATGCAGTTTAGGCTGTGGGAAAGAGACAGAGCTATACAAGTCGTCTAGCGCCATCTCTTACCCACAGCCTAAAGTACAGTGGTAGGGGATCTGGTTTATTTTTAAGAATATGAGACCTAAATCATCATTATCTGCCTGCCTTTTCCCAACTATATTGTGGTCGGCTTCCAGTCGAACCAGATGCAGCTGAATATCAGTATTTTTGGTCAACCATCCACAGACCGACCTCGGCAAGCGCGGCTTAACTTGGAAGATCGGCCTGTGTGGCTGTAATTAGAGATGGGTAACTAGCCGGATGCTTTGAGTTATTATCGATTTTAATCCATTAACAGCTATTAATAGCCATCCAATGGCTAATAACCCTGCTATTAATGTATTGTCAAAGAAATAAATGTTTTTTTTGTTTTTTTTTAAATCTGTGGGTGTGAATATAAATTGGGTGCGTGTACGCAGTGTGATTCAATGTATTGCATTATTCTTTTTATTTATTTTCACCTTTTTGTATGTGAAAAAGTGTTAATAATAGAATGAATACACATTTTTTGGGAAATCTAAAAAAATATAAAGCAATACAATATATTTATAAACTCGAATTCATTTCCTCGTGTGAAAAGCAGAGTACGCTCCTCGGGAGTAAAGCTGCCTTGTCTTGGGCTAACTTGAATCCCTCGCTCACTAAGGATTCTTTATAATATTAAAGTAGGGATTACAGGTGAATGTTCGCGGTGAGAAACGAATCGCTGCAAACCAGTCTTGGTAGGTGGTAATCAGCAACTTGACTGAGGATGTGAGAGCGAGCGAAGTGAGCTCATGACTTGGGGCACCCGGACACGGAACTTTGCAAACAGAAATAGGAGCCACGCGAAGCGGGGCCCCGTCGAGCCACCTTAGTAGGTGGTAATCAGCAACTTGACTAAGGATGCAAGAGCGAGCGAAGTGAGCTCAGGACTTGGGGCACCCGGACTCGGAACCTTGCAAACAGAAATAGGAGACACGCGAAGCGGGCCTCTGTCGAGCCACCTTAGTAGGTGGTAATCAGCGACTTGACTAAGGATGCAACAGTGAGCGAAGTGAGCTCAGGACTTGGGGCACCCGGACTCAGAACCTTGAAAACAGAAATAGGAGCCACGCGAAGCGGGACTCCGTCGAGCCACCTTAGTAGGTGGTAATCAGCAACTTGACTAAGGATGCAAGAGTGAGCGAAGTGAGCTCAGGACTTGGGGCACCCGGACTCGGAACCTTGCAAACAGAAATAGGAGACACGCGAAGCGGGCCTCTGTCGAGCCACCTTAGTAGGTGGTAATCAGCGACTTGACTAAGGATGCAACAGTGAGCGAAGTGAGCTCAGGACTTGGGGCACCCGGACTCAGAACCTTGAAAACAGAAATAGGAGCCACGCGAAGCGGGACTCCGTCGAGCCACCTTAGTAGGTGGTAATCAGCAACTTGACTACGGATGCAAGAGCGAGCGAAGTGAGCTCAGGACTTGGGGCACCCGGACCCGGAACCTTGCAAACAGAAATAGAAGCCACGCAAAGCGGGGCTCCGTCGAGCCACCTTAGTAGGTGGTAATCAGCAACTTGACTAAGGATGCAAGAGCGAGCGAAGTGAGCTCAGGACTCGGGGCACCCGGACTCGGAATCTTGCAAACAGAAATAGGAGACACGCGAAGCGGGGCTCCGTCGAGCCACCTTAGCAGGTGGTAATCAGCAACTCAACTAAGGATGCAAGAGCGAGCGAAGTGAGCTCAGGACTTGGGGCACCCGGACTCGGAATCTTGCAAACAGAAATAGGAGCCACGCGAAGCGGGGCTCCGTCGAGCCACCTTAGCAGGTGGTATTCAGCAACTCAACTAAGGATGCAAGAGCGAGCGAAGTGAGCTCAGGACTTGGGGCACCCGGACTCGGAATCTTGCAAACAGAAATAGGAGCCACGCGAAGCGGGGCTCCGTCGAGCCACCTTAGCAGGTGGTAATCAGCAACTCAACTAAGGATGCAAGAGCGAGCGAAGTGAGCTCAGGACTTGGGGCACCCGGACTCGGAACCTTGCAAACAGAAATAGGAGACACGCGAAGCGGGCCTCTGTCGAGCCACCTTAGTAGGTGGTAATCAGCGACTTGACTAAGGATGCAACAGTGAGCGAAGTGAGCTCAGGACTTGGGGCACCCGGACTCAGAACCTTGAAAACAGAAATAGGAGCCACGCGAAGCGGGACTCCGTCGAGCCACCTTAGTAGGTGGTAATCAGCAACTTGACTACGGATGCAAGAGCGAGCGAAGTGAGCTCAGGACTTGGGGCACCCGGACCCGGAACCTTGCAAACAGAAATAGAAGCCACGCAAAGCGGGGCTCCGTCGAGCCACCTTAGTAGGTGGTAATCAGCAACTTGACTAAGGATGCAAGAGCGAGCGAAGTGAGCTCAGGACTCGGGGCACCCGGACTCGGAATCTTGCAAACAGAAATAGGAGACACGCGAAGCGGGGCTCCGTCGAGCCACCTTAGCAGGTGGTAATCAGCAACTCAACTAAGGATGCAAGAGCGAGCGAAGTGAGCTCAGGACTTGGGGCACCCGGACTCGGAATCTTGCAAACAGAAATAGGAGCCACGCGAAGCGGGGCTCCGTCGAGCCACCTTAGCAGGTGGTATTCAGCAACTCAACTAAGGATGCAAGAGCGAGCGAAGTGAGCTCAGGACTTGGGGCACCCGGACTCGGAATCTTGCAAACAGAAATAGGAGCCACGCGAAGCGGGGCTCCGTCGAGCCACCTTAGCAGGTGGTAATCAGCAACTCAACTAAGGATACAAGAGCGAGCGAAGTGAGCTCAGGACTTGGTATTAGGATGTTTGAACCATTCGGAATTATGAAAATCGGTATTTTGAAATTCATGTTATCTTAGTGTACCCGTAAATAGCTGATTATTTTTTTTTAAAGGGCCAGATTATTTCTAAATTGCACATTTATTTACTACAAAGAAATATGATGAAAATGAAGTTTAATCTGACAGGCCTAAACCTGAAAGCCATGGGTTCAATCACTAAAAATATTAAAAAACATTAATAGCAGGGTTATCATCCATAATTGCTATTAACTGGCTACTAACTGCTATTAATTGCTATTAATCGATTAATAGCCAAATGATATTAACCGGATTATTATCATTGCCCATCTCTAGCTGTAATTATTTAGCCACGAGCTCCTCATTCAACGACGATAAATATAATACTAGACTCCGCATGCACGATTTAAGGAACAAAAATTATTCTGTCAACTCGCTGAGGTACTACGTAAGCGAGGGGGACGGAGTACTGCGTTGTGATTGGCTAACTCAAGGTCTGTTCTGCCTCAAAGTATGTTTACGGCTCACAGGATTGGTCGAAATGAGACGAATATAAGACTTTTTTGCCTAATGTGTTGACAGACATCGGTCGCCTGTTATTACGAGTCTAGTATTATATCGTCGTTGAATGAGGAGCTCGTGGCTAAATAATTACAGCCAAACAGGCCGATTTTCCGGGTTAAGCCGCGCTTGCCGAGGTTGGTCTGTGGATGATTGACCATCTATCATAGCGGGTTTCCTCCGTGTCTCGGAAAGCACGTAAAACCGTTGGTCCCGGCTGTAATTTGTATCTGTCATGTCATACACCTAAATATACTGAGAAAAAATATCTCACCTTTCAACACGTCAAGTTGTCTACAATATTCGGGACATATCTGGGGTAGCGACCGTCTTGTCGGTAGAGGTGGCAGATTGACTCGCGCGTAACGTCCTAGCAACGCAGCCTCACGGTCCACCAGCTCTGTGGGACCGTCTGATACGTAATCTGGAAAGAAAGAATAAATATTTTGGTAAATTTAAAATGTCACTTACGGCTCAGATCAAAGAAATAGGCAGATAGAGCGCTCAGAACACGCGAGTGGTTCCACCAAAGTTAATACAAAATCAAAATCTAGTACAAAGTCGCGACAGTACCAAGCTACGCGTCGTACCAAGCTGCGCGTCGTTGTTGTTGTTTGCCAAAATATGCGTCACGTGTCTTTTACCATTGTAAAAGTTGTTCTCAAAAACAAAGAAAGCATTATGGAATGTAATTCGATTTGATTTTGTATTTACTTTGGTGGACCCATTCGCGTGTTCTGAGCGTTCTATCTGCCTATTTCTTTGATCTGAGACTTACGGGATATCTTCCGTGATTATCTATTTGTTTGAGTTCCAGTAGTGTATCGAGAGGATGGCTTCAAATTGTCGAGTACGTGGAATCCAGTTGTGAACATGCTCATAAATAGCAGCCGGCATCGTTATAAAGACTCCAAAAAACTTGTTGATACTGTGAGTGTGTTTTGCCGTGACTTAGTGTCGAGTTCCAGTAGTGCGAAAACAAGAGACAAAGAAAGAGGGTAGACAGATTTGTCTGCTCCTAACAAATTTATTTTCATCCACCCGCAATCTCCAGTCAACCCGCGATCATGGCGCTTGCAACAGCGTCGAAATATCGGGAACTCAAACAAATAGATAACCACGGAAGGTATCCCTTAGGTGACATTTTAAATTTAGAGACAAACCATGAAAGCTTAAAACAGTGTTTAAATATTTTGCTGTAAAAGAAGAAAATAACAACTGTTTTTTATCGTGTTAATATCATCAAATGACTCAAAAATCAAAAGTTATTTATTCAAATTAGGCTGATTTATCAGCACTTTTAGAAGGTAAATTTTTACATAGACAGTCCCCCAAAGCCAAAACACTAGGAAGTGTCGAAGGGGGCCCCCTTCGACACTTCCTAGTGTTTTGGCTGGGAAGAAGAAGTGGCGGAACAAACTCCGCAGCAACACATCTGTCTGTCTGTACGGTTAGAAGAACCAAGATTTATACAATTTAATAGAACATTCACATTATACATCAATCCGAGATTACACCTCAATCGTGACTAGAAAAGGCACATAAAGATAAACTAGTCCGGGAGGATTCATTTGATGATATTACCACAATAAAATCTCTGGGTGGGAACCTAAGGCAGGGCGGGAGGGACTGTCAAACCTGTGATTATTAGATTTTTGTTGAATATCTAAAGTAAACTTTAAAAAAAAAAAATTTAAAAAAAAACAAAAAACCTGACTGCGTAAAAAGAAAGAAACAAGCCCAGTAGTTTAGAATTCACTCATTCACACTCACAGTCGGGGCCCATTCAAACTATATACCAATCAAATCTTCCCAAGGGGCCTGGCGGCTGCGCGCGCTTTGAAAAGAACGCTTCATTGAAATTTTGAAAAATGAACACTTTAGATTGACACAGTAACCAAATCATTTATCATTTAAACTGTGTCAATCTTTATCTTTTATTTGATATGTTCGTGTTCAATGAGAGTAGATAAAGTAGTGTATGAAACTGAAAGTAGTGTATGAAACTGTACATAACTAGGTATTATACCACTCGTGTGATACTTTGTCCAGTACCCCTCATTATGTACCAGTTTCATAAACTATTATTTTGTTATTTATCAGAATGTTACTTACCGTTGGGAACGTAGTCAGACTCATAATCATCAACATCTCTGTCATCATCAAATTCCACCTTCACCTCGGTGTGCCCCTCTATCTTCACGTCAATCTGACTGTCCAGAGTATTCTCATCTACGTTCACTGAAATTTTAAACAAAAAAAGGTTGCACTCCAGGAGTGCCGGTAGAAGTGAAAACTTTTTTGTTACTATGTTTTATTTTTAATTTGAATGACGTCTTACTCATTTTCGATCAGGGTCACGTGACCCTGACGCGAGTTTTGGTCACGTGACCCTGACGCGAGTTTTAAATTTTTTACCCATTACAGAAAAAGTGTACAACGCCGCTAAAGAAGTTTTCACTTCAAAAAAAAATTAAATGGAATCTAACTTGTATGGAAATTAACTTGCAAGTAACAAAACAAGAATGTTAAAAAAAATTGGACCAAGATTTCATTTTTTTTCTTCAATGAAAATATAAAATAATAACATGCTGCCACAAGATTCAAAAAATAATGTATTAGTAAAAAAGTCAGTTACTTAAAAATTGTAACTGTACATTTATGGAATTACATTAGTATTCGTAATATTTACATTCCAACTTTTAATTTATTGACACTAACTGGTCTGTAAGAACCATTGTACTAGTAAAGGCCTCATCAAATTTATGCCCATGTTTTTAATGTCCTGCAGATTTGACTGCAGACAGGAAAACATCGTAAGGAAACCGGCATGTCCTAAAACCAAAAATTCGTAGATGTGTGATCTACCAATACGCACTGGGCCTGCATGATGGATTATGGTCCTCTCCCTCTCACAGTGGGCCTGTGTCCCAGCAGTGGGAACATTATAGGCTGATAATGATTATTACCATTAACAAACACGGTGTCCTTATCATCCGAAGCCATGGCTTGTAACAGCTGTCTCTCCGTGCTGACTGCCAGCATACGGAAGCTGGCCGCATCCCGAAGACGTTGGACGCAAGTTGAGCATATTAGTGTGGTTAGCAGTACATTTGTTGATAACTGAAACAGGTTTTAAAAGATATTTTTTATTATTTTGCATTATGCATTCTTTATACTTAACGATGGCGTCACGTTTATTGATATCTTCATCTGACAAAGACATTATTTCACGGTGACGGCACAAACACGTCTGAATCCTTACCTAACCGACATTAGACCGATGAATCTCCTTAAGATCTGGCAAATACAGTATACTGACGGTATACACAGCATACAGAAGCCGCACCGCCCAGTCATGAAGGAGCCTAAGGTTGTAGCTATCAGGAGTATCAAGAAACAAAGACTTTAAGGCCGAGACTCCACCAAAGCTGTGCAAGTCGAGACGTGTTTTGAACAACCAATAGAATTGTTTGTTTACTTCTAGGCAAGCGTGCTTCACCGTCGACCACATCTTCGCTTACCTTTAGGCGAGATAGTGGTCAAACGCGAACCAATCATTAATAAAAAAAAAAGAACGAACGGAAAAAGAACGGTAATAGTGAGGCCTCATTACCCCAGTTACGTTTCAAGTATGTACAATGTAAAATCAATGATTGTGACTGAATCTGAGGAAACTGACACTCTGGATCATAACTTTACTGAACTTCTTCAATAGTTTGAAACTAAAAACTTACGTATAAATTAAAGGTTTCCATAAAAATATCGAAGTAAACTTCGCGTATTCCATTAAAATAGTGTTCTTTCATCAAATCTCTGTGGTTGCCTTTCGCCAAGCAACAGCGACACTCCCCGTACATAGTACTGCTTTTCTTTTTCTCCATCGCTGAGTATTTTATTCAATTAATTACCAAATAAACAAACATTTCGTGTAAATTGAGAACGCTTGCTTCGAGTAAATTTGACATTTCATTTAGTTCTGCTAGTGATGTAGCCGATGTGACACATAGGTTTTGCGGTTTATCCAAGTACGGTTTTATATTTTGTCGTGAATATTGCGCTCGCATAGAGATCGATTGTGAACCATGGACCTAAAAAAAAAGCCGGACGGAACTTCACTAAGAAACAAGTGAAGCACCAAAATGGCCGCTGCTTTACTATGTGTGGGTTTCTAAAGGGTTGCCAGATGAAGGAAAAAATTACCCATTTTCAAACAATATTTTAATAAGATCTCCCCTCGAACTTAGTTTTAATCATGGACCTAAAAAAAAGGTAAATGGGTTTAATTACAAGCTTTTGTGACGTATACCCATTGTTAAAATAAAGGTAAAATAATTAAAACAAGATTAAAATAATAGTAGATTGTATGACAAAGTAATATTTTTACGGCGAGGGCGCTATTTTGTATCCAGAGCGAAGTGAGGGATTCTACAGTAGAATCCTGAGCGTAGCGCTCTTATAAAGAGGATTAAAAACTCATTAGTGCCCGCTAAAAGCTTCCTATCAAAAGTGCGCGGCAAAGTTATTTGCGGCGCACTTATAAAGAGGATTAAAAACTCATTACTGCCCACTAAAAGTTCCCTATAGAAAACACCAGTTTTGGGCGCACTTAAAGGCGAACCAAGTCGTCCTTTTCGAATAGGTGGAATGAAATAGTAGATTATTAACCAAGGGGATAAAGCAGTGTCTTCTGTCGCGGGTGACGATTTAAATCGCGAGCATAACGAAGGACTCGAGGCTTACTCCCGAGCGTAGCGAGGGTGTTAGAAACTTAAATCACGAGCGAAGCGAGGGATTTAACACGCGTCCTGAGTGTAGCGAGGGATTTAAGTTCACCCAAGACTAAGACAGCTTTATCACTGAGGAAAATACTCTACTTTTCGTACCACTTGCGAAAAAATTAACATAATAATAATATGAGATAAGCATTATTTAACCATTTAAATTTAACAATAACTTATTTAAAAAAATAAATTAAAACAAACTAAACGTTTATGTATTTGAAGAAAACAAAACGCGGCAAATTCCTAGTCGGAAAAGCAAAGGCATCAAGATCATACGGCCTCTTCGGTTTTAAAGTTTATAACTAAGAGGTTAGGTTGTAAGAAGAGGACCTTAAATTAATTGAAATTTTAATTACCTTTGTTGGTACGGCGTAAGCAACAACGCGAAGAAGTCCGCCTTTAGTTGAGTACAAACAATGCTTCTCAAAATGTATACTGCAGATTACACTAGATTTTGATGGATTCCAATTATTTTCACGTCTACACTCCCTTATTATTTTAATCCAATCATTTTTCCAATCATCATTTGAGGGAAATCTGTAAAAATATAGAAGAATACAATAGGTAGCGATAAATAGTAACATAAAATATAAATCTCCCCATTTTAAAATAATTTGAACCTTGAAATAGTTGCAACACTGATTGATTTCGAGATGTTTATTAAATTTATTGACGTAAAATCGAGAAATAAGCTTCAAATTGACATGCTTACCTATGAAAAGTGATCCCCTGGCTTTTTTTGATTGAACCACTGTGGTTTCGGCAACTTTTCACAACACATGACGGCATAGTTTGATTTTTAGTAGACAAAATAACACCGTATAAAACCGCGAGTCTCGTTCGAAGCGTAATGGCCGACGGCTGACTTACTATGGTATGAATGTGTGTGTTCTTACTGTTGGTGTGACTTACTATGGGTGCTTCACTTGTTTCTTCGTGAAGTTCCGTCCGACTTTTTTTTTAGGTCCATGTTGTGAACCCTTTAATTGAATTTACGTTTAGCAGTCTTTTACGTTTTAAAATATTTAACATTTGATGTAAACAAAGATAGCAGGTTTATTATTGTGCCATAAAACCACCTTAAAACTAAGGTGAAAAACTAAAAAACTAAGGTGAAAAAAAAACATTCTAAGTAGCGAGAGCACAGTGGCGCATTCCGGTTTTCTACTCTAACTTGCCAAGCTGTACCTCGATCTAGTTTTGCCCTACCTACTTTAAATACCTAATTTTAGTTCCCTCAAAACCCGTTTTCATGGTTTTACAGACAGACTTTATTGAATTCTAACGTTTCTATAAATTGGAAAAATTATGGTTTGGCCAAATCTAAAGTCATCTAGCGCTGTGGCTGAGCATTTTGTGATACGTAGTATCTCTTAGTAGTCTGTGATTTTGTGGTTGAGCAATCGACTGCTGCGCAGCGTGTCGCGGGTTCAATCCTTGTTGGAAACAAATATTTGTATGATCTGCAAGTAAATGTTACGGGTGTTTGTGTATTTGATGAGTACCCACCCACGACCCGAGAAGTTACTATTGGGGATACGATTTTTAAAAAACTGAAAAAACGTACTTAAAATTTCAAATTTGGAATAAAAAACTCAACTTGAATTATTAATTTTTATAAAAAAAAACAAAGCAAACAAATGGAATGTTTTTTTTTTCTGTTCTCTTATTCTCAATAAGTATTCTATATTTTTTATTAATAATAATGATCATCAAATAAGCATTTGAGATAATTATTATGCTTTGTAAACACAGTCATATTCTTAACATATTTATGCATAACATTTAAAAAAAAGCCGAAGTTTTTTTTTATATCCCATTCTTCAATTATTTTTTTTATCCAACAAGTCGACATAGGCACAGTCAATAAGATCTTCATCCTTAACTCCAAGTTTGGTTTGCAAGTCTCGAGCGATTGCCTGACCTTCCTCAAGGGTCTGTTCAGGCCGGAGCACAACCTCAAGCTCCATATAGTGTCCGAGATCTTGAACAGTATCTATGTGGATCCGGGTTTGGTCCACGAGAAATAATTTACTGAAAAATAAAATAAATTGTATTGTATTGTATAACGGGCTGGTATCCGCAAGTCCACGTCATATGCGCTTATTTTGCGTAAAATAAAATAAAACAAAAATATAGATAAGTGGTTAGAAAAAAAATTCAGGACAGGCTGCATGAGACTGCTTTGCTTTTCCATAAGGGCTTGAGAAAAAATAATGAAAGGATCACAAAACCATTCATATAGGCAAAGTAAGTTAACAAAATAAGTACCCAAATAAAAAAATTATCCCACAGGAACATAAAATCGAAATAAAAAACTATCCTATGTGTTAATCCAGGTTATAAACTATCTGTGAACCAAATTCTAGCCAAATCCGTTCAGTGGTTTTAGCGTGAAAGAGTAACAGAACACCTACATACACAAACTTTTGCATTTATAATATGAAATTAGGATTGATAATTATTTTATCTATTTTAGCCAAATCTTTGTGAGAGTGAAAGTTGTGATCATTCATAAATTAAAATTGTATACTTAGTCATGAATCATATTTTGATCAAGTCAGAACTTGTCACTGATATACAAATTGCAAAAAACACAAGAACAGAATTTTGCAGGCTAACAGGAAGGAATCTTAGCAATTTTCAGTGACATACTTTAGAACCATCAGATAAGTTTACTTACCGTTCTTTAATAACTCTGCCACGAATTCCCAAACATTTCTTTAACATTTCATCTAACAATTTTGCTTTTGAGCTTTCGTTTACGGAAAAATCCAGTAATTCGTAATTACTCAACTTGGGACCTCCCTCGTCCGCTCGATCGTATCTCACAAGTGTGGCTGAGGAATCCGCGTAAATCCTCATCTTCAACCGACCTTCATGGACTTTATAAAACGTATCATCTTGGTTTATTAATGTTGGCGGACCACCGCTCAATTCTTCCGCAATTTTGCAAATGTTATCATAGTCGGTGATTATAGCTTTGATTTCTACGTTACGCATGGCCATTTCAAGGAAGTAGGTTTCAAACTTTCTAGAATTTCAAGAAGAATATTGTCAAACTACAAAATATCAAAAAATTATAGAAACTGAAAAATAAACAAGAGATCGCTTGGTGGATCTTCCCGCCATGCGTGATGCGAGAAAAACTTCAAAAGTGACATTTGAGTTGATGACACTAACGTTCGGAAATGTATGGTTTTCCATGGGTTTTCCATGTGGGTTTTTGATATAATATTTGTATAATATTATGTTTCATGTTATTTTTTCAAATATTTCATACGCAATGAAATGCTATACCACCCACAAAGTTCCTCACAACAAGATGAGCGGAGAGTGCCTTGCCAAAGGCAATTTTTTCCGAACGTAGTTAGTTAATGTCAAGATATCAAAACTGTCAAACCTGTCAAAAATAAAAACAAAGTGAAAAAAATAATTATACGAGATTTTGAATAATAAAAACAGAATAAAAAATGGATGTGGAAAATGCGGAGACATGGGCGTCGCAACCTGATGTGTGCCGCTGTTGCCTGTCCGCAAGTGGGACGTGGGATGTCACCGCTTCTTATATTACGGAGAACGGAACCAAAGAAGTTTACTCTGAAATGTTACAAGAATGTTTTGGATTTTCGGTACGATAAACCTTTCTGAAAAAGCTTAATTCAAAATATTTCGCACAACTTCAGGCTACAGCTAAAATAACTACGCCTTCAAGCACTAATTCATTCATAAAATCAATCATTTTTTGAAAGACATGTTAGAATGTACAGTCAACCAAAAAAATAAGTATTCATTCAGATTTTTTACTGTAAAACTATAATTTTACTGAATTATCAATTAAATATTCTACTATCAATAATATTAAGTCTGATTTCTGTCACATAAGAACAGGAATCAATTAAAATCATAATGTTTATAAAGAAAACTTCTTATTATTTTTTTTCTTTACAGTTATCATACCTAATGGAGTGGGGTCCAAGTAGGATGGTATGTGCTCACTGTGTGAGCCACCTGAGGGATGCATGCAGCTTCCGAAAGCAAGTGGAAGAAGCTGAAAGACACTTTGTAGCTTACTGCGGTAGAAAAGGTAATACAGACAATTAATGTTTCTGTTGACTAGAGATTCTATGTTTATCTTTTGTATCTAATGCTTATTTATTATTTCAAGTATTGGCTGAGGCAAACATTTATTTTATTTTTAGTCACAATGCTGTTCTTTTTTCTTTTCAGATAATAATATGTTGAATGAAGAAACCATTAAGACTGAATTTGATGAATTACCACATAATATAGACAGTCCACGGTGTTCTAATAATATTATAGAGGATAGTGAAGGTAAGTTAAGTAAACCAGTCATCCAGATTTTATTTTATCGTCAGGACAGTGCCTGGTTGGGGTTCTCAATTTTCTTACACTAATTCTTGTATTTTTAGCATGAACTATTACCCTCCTTAACATGAGCCATACCCTTAATTCATGTATTCATCGCTTTGCTCGACGCCTATACTTGGGTCTTGTTCTCAATTGGACGTCGAGCTTAGGCATCCCTCAATTTCCTTTTAGGATGATGCGAATCCATCTCTTTCAGTCGTGCTATTCTCTAGACCATGACGAGCTACTCAATTACTTTCGACTTTTACACAATAGTGTTAAGTTGAAAATTCTTTCAAGCCAAACTGTCTCCAATGCGAGGACCGAAAAATTTTGTCTTTAGTGGGTTTTGAGCTTAAAAATGTAAAGTATAAAGTTCAAAGTTCACTGAAGATAAGCTAGCTTCAGCTTTACCATTGCCGAGGCTATGCAATAAATAGATAATAGCAGTATTTCTGCTTGATAGAAAGTATCTATTTTTTGTGGTAAAAACAAACTGAAAAAATTGTACTTCAAATATTTCTTATTTTTTTATTTATCACTGTTTTTATTGAATTATATATATACTACAACACTAAATACTAATTTTTCAGATGACAATAAAGACATTTCAAAGACAGATACACCAATATTAGAAAAAAACAAAATATTGAAAAAAGTCAGGCCCAATAAGAGACATACAGTTTTAAAAGGGAAAAGAAAGAGAAAAAAGATAGAGTTGAAAGAAGAGGTCGATTCAGATACTCCTTTAACAGAGTTGTCGAAGAAAAATGTGCCAAAAGATGTACTGAGTAAGGAAGAAATTGAAATAATAGACAGTTCACAAGAAAATGAGGTAAAGGATCTTCAGCCTTCCCTTGTTGGAATAGGTATGTAAGTTAACAATACGCTTTTTTTAAGTTTTCCATTAACCTTTAAGTATGGACGTCATTTTTTCTTAACACTACCGTGGACGTGGAGTCTCAGAGGCTCCTATATGCACACACATTTTTTTTGGGAATTTGATATAAGATCGCTTTAAAACTGATTGAATATTAAAATTATGTGATTTAGCAATAAAATAACGTGCTTTTATATCACCTTTTATTTGAAAAATTATAGAAATTACAAAAAAACAAAAATAATGGTACTTTTCAGTTTAAATTTACTTAATTTATATTTTAGGTATTAAAAATAGCTAAACTAATTATTTTAACAACATTAGACATCTCCAATGCCTTCAACACCCTGCCCTGGAGTTGCATCAGGGAGGCACTCCGGTATCACCGGGTGCCGACCTACCTATGTCGCATAGTCGAGGACTACCTGACGGATAAAGCCGTCATCTACCCCGGTCACCGGGGAGAGTGGAACCGAAGAGAGGCAAGCGGTCGCGACAGTCGTCGACAGGATCTCTTGGTTCGGTTGGGACTCGACGTGGCGCTGAACAAGACGGAGGCCACGTGTTTTCATGGCCGCGTCAACGCGCCACAGTCGGGTTACAACATAATGGTAGGAGTTCGCAACGGCGTCAGGAGGACGATGAAGTACCTAGGACTAGTCCTCGACAGCCGGCGGAACTTCAGGAAGCATTTCCTGAGTTTGGCCCCAAGGCTGAACCGGGCAGCAGCCGCCCTCAGGCGACTCCTGCCCAATCTCGGCTGGCCAAACGCCTCCTGCCGTAGGCTGTATCCATGTGTCCATGGCCCTCTACGGGGCCCCTGTGTGGGCCCTGAGCATCCGGACGCGACCACTAAAGTTGTTGTCAATATTTTCTCGAAACAAACATAATCGCCCTTATAAAATATATCATAGGGCAACAATGGACGTGTAGCCTGGTAGGCGTCGGTCAATATTTGGATGGTCATTACTTACGTGACATTCATCGGAAGACGCAACTAACTCCCTCGTTGGTAGTTTTACAACTAATACAAAAGCTACTGAGCCGCTCAATCGCGGAGAGTGGGGGGAATTAGGAGAAACTAAGAAAACGAAAACATCGAGTAGCCTGTGAGACTCCACGTCCATACTTAAAGGTTAAAACAGTCAACATTAAAATACAATGTTATACAAAGTCAAATAAAATACTTTAGCTTGAGAAACTCTGCAAACATATGGATAACAAATATATTTTTTAAAGAATATTTTACAGAAGTATTTAAGTAAAACATTTTTGTGTTTAACCTAGACTTTATTATTCCTAAGAATTTTAATACCTACATTATTAGCGATGTCAAAGTAAAATAATACAAAAATAAAAAGTAATAACCGCTTTATTTCAGTCTACTTGGGCCAATAGATGCATACCTTATAGACTAACTTAAATATTATTATAGTTTGTGTTAGAATACACTTCACTTGTTATCTCGAGCTAAGCAAGCTAATTTTATTCATAACCTAAAATACTGATTCTCTATTTATTTCGTGCTTTTAGGCTTTCAACACACAACCGGACAGAACGGAGTCAAACAAGTTTCTGAACGAAAACGTGTTATGCTGACATGTGACACCGTCCTTAGAGATACTACTGCCTGCCCCTTCAGACACCACAAGAGCTGGTTCCAGTGCTTCTTCTGCCGGCAAGATTTCATGGAAATAAACCTTCTTAGAGATCACACGCTGAAAACCCACGCGGACATAGACGTGGAAATAAAAAAAATAAAGCGATACCCGCGCTCCTTTCAAATTGAAATTTCGAATCTCAAATGTCGGCAGTGTAATTTAAATTTGACAGATGTCATTTCAATGTGCCGCCATTTTGTTGAGGTGCACAAGAAGGTTATATACAAGGAGTGCATAGCTGATTATAAAGTTGATGCTAGTCCTTACTCTTGCCATCTATGTGGCTTACAGTTTCACGTTTTTAGAACGCTCACAACACATTTAAACGAGCATTATGCGAATTGTATTTGCGATGTATGTGGCAAATCATTTCTGAACTCTAAACGTTTGAAAGTCCACAAAAGATCACACGAAAATGGTCAATTTCCTTGTGGGGAATGCGGTAAAATCCTCAAGACACAAACTTCAAGATCGAACCACATACAAACCGCTCACTCTAAACGTGTAATCAAGTGTCATATATGTTTTAAGCCTATGAAACATTATAATGATAGGATTAAACACATGTCCGAAGCTCACAACATAACTCATAAGTTTAAATGTCCGTTTTGTGGTCGAGAATATAACATAAAACATTATCTAGCTACACATATCCGACAGACACATGGACAGAAAAACAAGAATTGTTCTGAATGTGGTATGGCGTTTATAACTAACCATAGTTTGAAGAAACATATGTTAAAACACACTGGATTGAAGCCTTTTAGCTGTAATATATGTTGTAAGTCGTATGCTAGGAATTATACGTTGAGGGAGCATATGAGAATACATGATAACGAGAAAAGTTTTGTAGAAAATGAATAAAAAAAAGTGTTATTTTTTTCTGGAATCATTGCATTGTTATTTGTAGATATTCGATGAATGCCTGATTTTAAACTCCATTTGGCAATTTAACTAGTCATTTTTTTTAATATTCGAGATCGCAAAAAAAGGCTTGCGAATAAATTAAGAAAAAATCGTAGCGTGTTTATGTATTTCTAAATAATTTATTTAGGTATATCTATTTGTAATAGAATTGCCAATTTCTTTTTTAATCAATTCCCTTCATCCAATTTGATATTCCTTCAATCCTTCCATCGAATGTCAAACGTGCACTTATTTTTTAAGTTGACTGTACTTTTACGTATAACCTGTATTTATTTTTCCTATATATTATCAAACAATTTTTTTTTTTTAAATATACTATCTCACCCACCGATTTTCTGCCCTCAAGTCAATAAAAAACTAATATTTTAATTAATTTGTTTTTTATTTAAAATATTTAAATAATTTCACCTATCTCATAAATTATTGATGTTCATAAACCTATTTAAATGCGATAACTGTAAGTATAAATAATCAATATTTTATCTCAATGCATAAATGAGATACTACATACAGGTGGCGCAACGTTTTAGTTGTTTGTTTTGATGAATACCAGCAGCTCACTGAACTGGTGACTTTGCCGTTGAAACTTTTTGTTTACCAGTCGAACACTCTCAACGAGAGACAGATATCGCACTAGTACCACCTTTTTACTTATAATATCATTGACTAGTACGCACAAATTGTTGAGGACAAAGTAAGACAATTGTTGCTCTTTACTATCCATATCTCTTTCTATCTTAATACTTTCCTCATTGTATTATCTATCGTTGCCGTAGTTTTAAATTACTATAATAACAACGCAACAATTCTGAACGCCATTTAGTATGAACATGGCGTATCTTTCTTTATAATAACATTGACTAGCACGCACAAATTGTTGAAACATACTTACGTGTCGTGGTGTGTCGTGGCGCGCCTGAAGCATAAAATAATATCAGCTTCTGGCGCGCCCCTTTAGTCGGCCATGTCACATTCGTGCGATACGCGAACCCGCATGTGGTAGGAGGACATTCGCGAATGTTCGCGAATTTTTCGTGGCAAAGCTGTAATCGGTATATTACACGACACAACACGACACGAAAGTATGTTTTCGTCTTTAGTCGGCTAATAGCAGCGAGTAAAGGAATAGGTGTGTCCGTGGCGTTACAATAATTTATCTAAAATGCCAAGACGTTGTGTGATGAGAAAGTGTAAAAACTATAGTGCTAAGAAAAATAAGAATCTTGGAATTACACACCATACGTAAGTATAATAAAACTATACGTATACTTTTTTTTATTTTTTCATAAATTCACCAAAAAGATAGAGAATATAACTGCAACTGCAGCGCGAAAGGGACAAAAAGCATGCGTCGCGTCATAGATTAATCAAACAGAAGCGAAATAGTAGGCACAATATACAGCTAACGCTTAATTTTTTTTTTAAGATTGTCTAACATGAGATTAGTAATATCGGCCTGTTACATATTTTTTTCGTAAAATTAGAATGTATGTAGTAATGTCCTGGATAAAACATTTTCTCATGATATTATATTACTTTGCAGATTTCCAACTAATGATTTAAGAAAAAATAAATGGGTTAGGATAGTTAGGACAGAAAGAAGTGAACCTGACTGGATTCCTAGTAAACGTTGTACAATTTGTTCAGCACATTTTAAAAAAGAAGATTTTTATACTACTTTAAATGGAAGTTACACGCGTCTGAAAAGAACTGCAGTACCTGTGATAGCCCAGGTAAAACTTAATCTATATTACGCTAAAGGGCGAGTGGGGGTAAGTTGGTAAAAATTTGATGAGATGAACAGTGTGGATTTGAAACTGGTAAGGCGAAATGCCCAAAGTACAGTACGGGTTTGTAGATGTCACATGTCTTCGAATTTTTGGTTCTAGAACATGCCGGTTTCCTCACGATGTTTTCCTTCACCGTTTTGAGAGCAGTGGTGATGAAATAAATAACAAAAAGTAATGCTTCTGGCGGGGTTCGAACCCACTACCTACAACTCGTAGGTCGGGACTTGGAACCGATACTACTGGTCCACCACTGCTCCCTATCGAAAGCTGTGAACAATGACATTATTATAAATAAATATTGTTGAAGACAAATTACAGCTTATCAAATTAGAGTAGAAAACCGGAAGTCGCCACTGTGCTCTCGCTACCAGAACTTTGAATGATTTTATTTCACTTATTACGTTCGTTTTATTTACGTACATACATCAAATATCAAAGATTTTAAAACGCTGTCAGAAACAAAAAGATTAGTTCCGTTTCAATCCGTTCTGGCCAAGCTGTAAGTCTATGTAGTCTGTGCGCAAACTATGACAATTGTTGCAATTTGATTTAGTCGGCTAATAACAGCGAGTGAAGTAAAGTGTGTCCGTGCCGTAACAATAAAAGATACTTATCGAATATGCCAAGTTGTGTGTTGAGAAAGTGTAAAAACTATGGTGCTAAGACAAATAAGAATTTTGGAATTACATACCATAAGTAAGTACAATAAAAACATAACTATCATCTGTATTCATTCATTATCAGTATTTCTTTTTTCATGAATTTTGCATGGTGGTTCGAAAACGATAGAGAATAATATACGAACCGGGCGCAATAACTTGACACTTGCCTCGTAACTCGGTCCCCCTCCCGCTACCCCGAAGTGTCTGTAGTGGGAGCGAGATCGAGTTTCGAGTCAGGGCTGCGTTTAAATCCTTTATCCAGTTTAATTTTATACTGACTAAATGTCAAACAGCCCGTTTAAGTACACCGAGAGGTGAAAAATTGTACCAATTAAAATTTAATCTGCCCCGTTTACGGTCGTCCGCTGGTCTATGTTTTTGCTGAAAGGAATAAATTTTTGCGACCTTTTTACCACGCAAAATTTTATCCTGCTGTCACATTGACATTAAGTTTTGTTGTTTTGCTAGATTCTCGCCGTAAAAACGAATATTATTTTTATTTTAGAGAGTAAATATTATTTGTGGATTATGGATATAAATTAAACCGGCAAATTGATTATTTGTTTAATAAACTGAGCTGTCAATTGAATTTGACAACTAACATTGACAGAAACTTATGACTCCGTTCAGCGAACCCTCGCCGGTTTAATTTTTTTCCGGCGAAACATCGCTGGAAGATTTAAACGCACCCCGGTATGTGCCGGTATCAAGTTATTGCGCCCGTCAGCGTGACAGGGACAAATGGCATGCGTTTCATCATAGATTAATCAAACAGAAGCGAAATGGTAAACTTAATTTATAGCCTTCGGCTTAAAAAAAATGTTAAGATTATCTAAAATGAGATTAGTAATATCGGGCTGTTACATATTTTGACTGGCCTGTTGGTCTAGTGACTAGACCAACAGGCCAGTCAAAATATGCCGGGACTGCTATGCCGGAGGTCGTGGGTTCGATTCCCACCCAGGATAAATGTTTGTGTGATGAGCACGATCATTTGTTCTGTGTCTGGGTGTAATTTATCTATAATATGTTAGTCCGGTCAATTTAGACATTCGAGGTTACATAAAGTCCCAGCAAGCTGAATTTCTGTGAAGTTGTTCAAAACATAATTATAAACAATGTCTGGACTAAAAGTTCCCCATCATTCCCCTGTAAGGAAAAAAAAATATTCAAGGTCAAAGGTAAAAAAAATGAGTTTTTCGCGATTTTCAGCAGAACGGTAACTTTTATCATACAAGTACCTCAGACAAAAATTGTAGATCATAAAATTATCTATAAAAATTTTTTAATACTTTTTCCTTACGAGCCACCGTTTCAGAGATATAACGATTCAAAAAGTTATAAAAGTTGTTATCGTCATATGCATCTAATGAGGTAGTGTACTTAGCGCGTTTTTTTTAACGTGGTTTCCCCAGTAGGCCTACTCCACGGGTCAGTTGTGATCCTGTTTATTGTAAAACTATTGCAAAATAACGGAAATTTTCAAAGATTGGGAAAGATAAAAGCGTGCCTGTCCCTGTGTTCAATTTACTTGCATCCAAAATGAAGATGATGAAGAAGATCGAGAAGAAGAACAAGAATTTGAAACTTACGAATGAGACGAATAAACTTCAACACTTTTTTTTCATTTACATCGCTTATAACTTTCCCAATCTTTGAACATTGCCGTCATTTTGCAATAGTTTTACAATAAACAGGATCACAACTGACCCGTGGAGTAGGCCTACTGGGGAAACCACGTTAAAAAAAACGCGCTAAGTACACTACCTCATTAGATGCATTATGACGATAACAACTTTTATAACTTTACATTTTTATAGATAATTTTATGAGCTACAATTTTTGTCTGAGGTACTTGTATGATAAAACTCATTTTTTTTACCTTTGACCTTGAATATTTTTTTTTCCTTACAGGGGAATGATGGGGAACTTCTAGACATTGTTTATAATTATGTTTTGAACAACTTCACAAAAATTAAGCTTGCTGGGACTTTATGTAATTTCACTCACATTTTTTTGTCTAAATTGACCGGACTATGTATGTATTTAGAAATATATGAGTATGTTTATCAGTTGCCTAGTACCTATAACACAAGCTCTGCGTAGCTTGGGACTAGATGGCGTTGTGTGATAGTTGTGCAATATTATTATATTATTCCGTTTATTCGTTTTTCATACATACTATTACATTTTTAAATATTTCTTTAAAAAAATACAAAACAATAAAAAAAACATTTAAAAATATAAAAATAGTAGTCCGCCGGTGTGGGAGCAGGGTCCAAGCTACCGGTGGTTAGGGCTCCAGAGACAAGAACCTCCTCACAATACGAGCCGTATCAAGAATTATTATTATATTATTATTATTATTCGTAAAATTAGAATGTAGTAAAGTAATGTCCTGGATGAAACATAGTTAAGTATTTTCTCATGATGTTTTATTATTTCACAGATTTCCAGCTGATAAGATAATAAAAAATAAATGGGTTTGGATAGTCAGGGCAGATAGAAGTGAATTTGACTGGATGCCTAGTCCTTGCAGTACAATTTGTTCCGCACATTTTAAAAAAGAAGATATTTATACTACTTCAAAAGGACTCACGCGTGTGAAAAAAACTGCAATACCTGTGATAGCTCAGGTAAAATTTATCTAAATATTTACTAAAAAAAAACCGGTCAAGTGCGAGTCGTTTAATAAAAACCGTACAAAAACACGTTCAGTGGTTTTTACTTACACTTGCATTCAGAACTTTACGTATTTTGTCTCATAATATTGTATATTGTAAAGATTACCCAAAGAAATACACGTGACTAGAATATCAACAATTCGATTGTCGTAAACGTCAAATGAAAGTGTCAGTTGCGACCGGTCCGGCGACAGGAGTGCACGTTGTGCGAAGGTTTACCAAAGTGAGTACCTGTTTTCAATTCTCAATTCTGTGTCAAGGATATCATTTATTATTATGTTTTGTTTCCCCAAACTGAAGTTTTCTTAGACGTTTCAGCATGGTAGTTTTATTAGTAAGAACAATGAGGTAGATATTTTCTCAATTCTGTGTCTTGGTGTCCACCGAATCAAGACATTTTACACGGAATTGAGAACGACGCCGACGTTATACCTGAATAACTTATCTTAGTTGACTTGCAGTTGCACTTATAAAAAACATCTAATAAAATTACATGTGTGAACTGTTTCTTATTTGCCATTAATTAGTTCATAAATATTAGGTACTAGCTGACCCGTGCCCACTTCGTTGGGCATTAATATTTTAACTTGTGATGAAATTACGAGTGTGGTTCGGTTAATACTTAGTGCTTTATTTTTATGTGGTAAAATCATCAAATGATTCCTCCCGCCCTGGGTGGGGCGGAAGGGACTGTCAGACTCTTACTGACTAAAATCCACCCGTGTTCCTTCCTAATCCCTTTACGTTCCGAGGCCACGGTATCCTGGGTTAAGAAAAAACCCGCGACCCCAGCAGGCATTTGGCGCGAAACACGACGCTCCACCGACCCGGGCCAGGTCCTTGGTCGGATGGCGAGCTAACCATTATTCACCGTCCGCAAGCCCGCTCCGCCGCTGTGCCCTCTGCTAATCAGAGGGACACGAGTTGGAGCGTCCACACGATAGGCTATTCGCATACGGGCAAAGAGACCCCTTAGGCACACAGTGCCTAAGGAAGAGTTTTTGCCCGCATCCCAGGGTGCACCGGCTATTTGTGTTTTAAGAAACTGGGCAACCAAAACAATTTTAAGACCAACACGTAATTGCACAACGCCATAAATAGGTAAATAGATAAAACTTCCGTACAAAGCGTGTTCTAATGCGGTTCGTGAATGGACGGCGCGGCGGCATTTTGCGATTTAGTAATTTTATGTTATTTTCGAAAATATTTAACCAATTGACATACTTTTTTGGGAAAATCATATCTTTATGATTCTGTTATTGTGATCATAATAATATTTTTTGTCGATAAGATTTAGTGTTTTGATCAAGTGTACAAAATCGTTCAAAGGCAAGTACATCGAAACAACATTTGAATTTCTCGGGCTAAAACGACTGCTAGTTTCACCTTAAATATAAATTATTTTCAACAGATGGCGTTAATTTGAAAATTGTTACTAATCAACATGGACCTAAAAAAAACATTGTTTGACGGAACTTCACTAAGAAAGAATTGAAGCACCCATAGTAAGTCAGTGCGCTTGTCCACACAAGCCGCACACACACATTCACACCATAGTAAGTCAGCCGTCGGCCATTACGCTTCGAACGACACTCGCGGTTTCATACGGTGTTATTTTGTCTAATAAAAATCAAAGTATGCCGTCATGTGTTGCAAAAATTTGTCTAAACCATAGTAGTTCAATTAAAAAAGCCAGGGGATCACGTTTACATAGTTAAACATGTAATTTACAAGCTTATTTCTCGATTTTACGTCAATAAATTTTATAAACATCTCGAAATCAATCAGTGTTGCAACTATTTCAAGGTTCAAATTATTTTAAATATTGGGAGATTTATATTTTGTTACTATTTATCGTTATTGTATTCTTCTGTATTTTTACAAGTTTCCCCACGGCAAATGATGCATGGAAAATGATTGTATAAAAATAATAAGGGAGTGTAGACATGGAATAGGAATGTAGACGTGTAGGAATGAAACATAAAATAGCTTTAATTAAATATTTATAGGCGAAAAATACTTAAACATTCGTTTTCACCATTTAAGTAAATTAGAAGGGATTTCTAGATGTGTCAATAGCAAAAGACAAGTCTACAAAAATTTGAATAACCAAAAGGGATTGTAAAACTTTATTAATATTAAACGAGTTGTAAATATTTTATATCCAATGTGCTTAAATTTTTTTACCTTTATTTTAAAAATAGGTATCTGTCACAAAAAAAATTGTAATTAAACTTAAGTTCAAGGGAGATCTTAATTAAATATTGTTTAAAAATGGGTAATTTTTTCCTTCATCTGGCATCCCTATACAAACTCACACATATAAACACGGTCGCCATTGTGGTGCTTCAATCGTTTCTTAGTGAAGTTCCGTCCGCCTTTTTTTTTAGGTCCATGCTAATCAACGTTTAGTTAATTATTTTTAAGTATTTTTAGGCCGACTTTCACCAACGGTTAAACATGTTTAATATTTTATTAAAGCACAAAATTCAATAGAATTAAAATCTTCAAAAGATTGATTTATCTTTTAAATGTAAAAAAAAAAGACTTTTTGTTTCATTTCTCATTTTATTAAATCTGGAATTACAAAACGTAAGCCGAGCTTTTTCTGATTACTGTCAATGTCAAAATCAGATCCTGTCAATGTCAAATGGTCAAATCTGATTACGATTTGTTGGTAAACAAACAACTTCTTTTCCGAATGAGTTTTTGTTTTTTTTTTTATTTCCAACTATACAGTGTGTCCGGGCACGAGTTAGCGATATTTGAAGGGGATATTCTAGGCTCAATTTCATCGACAAAAATGCTTTAAAAAATAATCTTACTCCAAAACTTCGCGAATGGCAGCCATTTTAATTTTTTGATCTGTGTGTACAGTAAAATGCAAATATCTTTGAATCCAAGAGACCCACATTCATGCAAATGACTTTATTGCAAAGATAAACGTCGAGGCTTATCAAAAACTTACGAAAGTTTTTTAAATAATATGTAAAAATAACCAAAAAACATGGGCAAACACGAAATTGTACACAAAAATTACTGAATAATTTCACATTTTTAACTCTAGGTCGATAAGTACCCCTGAATTTTGCTAGGGTTTTTACATTAAATTAAAAGTATTTGAGTCAGGCTATAAAATGATGTCAAAATTATCACTCTACATAAAGTACCTTAGGAGTTATTCTCACTTGAACATCACCCTTCCCTAGCGCATGTACTCCAATTTTACAGGTGTCGCATTCTTTGGGTGAGCTAAATCGTTCCAACGAATATTTATGAGCTGGCATTATTGACCACCGCGTAAATGATCCCCAAGTAACCATCCTTAAACTGAAATTGTAAAGTTTCTTGGATGCTGCGGGGCGAGACGGAAGGGTGATGTTCAATTGAGAATAACTCCTAAGATACTTAATGTACAGTGATAATTTTGATATCATTTTATAGCCTGACTCAAACACTTTTAAATTAATGCAAAAACCCTAGCAAAATTCAGGGGTACTCATCGAGCTAGAGTTAAAAATGTGAAATTATTCAGTAATTTTTGTGTACAATTTCATGTGTGCCCATGTTTTTTGGCTATTTTTACATATTATTTAGAAAACTTTCGTAAGTTTTTGATAAGCCTCAATATTTAACTTTACAGTAAAGTCATTTGTATGAATCTAGGTCTCTTGGATTCAAAGATATTTGCATTTTATTGTACACACCCCAGTTCGACAGATCCAAAATTTGAAATGGCTGCCATTCGCGAAGTTTTAGAGTAAGAATTTTTTTTAAAGCATTTTTGTCGATGAAAATGAGCCTAGAATATCCTCTTCAAATATCGCTAACTCGTGCCCGGACACACTGTATAAATATATATTCCAACTATATTGCGGATGTTAACTGAATTTCGAAGCGTCTTCTTATATAAATAAATATTAATCTATAATTAATCGTTTTCATTTAAGTTTACTTTTTAATTTTATTTAAGTACTTTGTTTTGACATTTAACTTCATGGACATCTTATTTTATTTTTTCATTTTTTTTATTCATCGTTCATTTTATTTTATTGTATGTAATCAATCTATCTACTATATAAAAATAAGTCGGGTTTTCCTTCCTGACGCTATAACTCCAGAACGCACGAACCGATTTCCACGGTTTTGCTTTCTTTGGAAAGGTCTCGGGCTCCGTGAGGTTTATAGCAAAGAAAATTCAAGAAATTCACAAAGGCAAAGTTGAAAATCACGCGGACGAAGTCGCGGGCGTAGTGCTAGTTACGTATGTTAATAGTAACATGTCTAGTACCCTTAACACAAGCTCTGTTTATTGAGCGTTGTGTGATAGTTTGGAATATTATTGAAAAAAAAAACACATGTTTTGCTAATATGGATGAATCTTTAGTGATTGTTGAAGGTCTGCTTCAGGCTTCAACAGCTTTATTGGAGATGGATGGCGCTAGCTTAGTAATCTAGTTTAAATACGCCGAAGGTAATTTTAAATGAAAAACATGTTTTTACCCGACTGCGCGACGCAAAGGAGGGTAATGTGCAGTGGCGGCTTTAGGGGGGGGCGAACCGGGCACCCGCCCGGGGCCTCGCGCTTGCAGGGGGCCTCGCGCAACAGACCAAGCAAAAGAAAAACTAGTATTTTTTATTAATTAAATACTTTTGATTTTTATTAATTAATTAGTTATGTTATTGCCTTAACGAGTAGTTAGGCTACTCATTAAGGCTACAACAATCGTAACGGCAAAATAAATAAGATTTTAGTTTTAGAAAAAGTCAAACCATCTATTTTTTTTAGGGTTTCGTAGTCAACAAGGAACCCTTATAGTTTCGCAATGTCCGTCCGTCCGTCCGTCCGCAGTTTAGCTCAGAGACGCACAGTACTAGAGAGCTGTAATTTGGTGTAAATATACGGATTTGTTGTGCCAAAAAAGTGGTAAAATAAAATCTCGTAAAATTTTTTTTTTTAGGGTACCTCCAGTACTTACACGTAAAGTGAGGATTTTTTTTTTCTCGCCTACCCCATAGTGTGGGGTATCATTAAATAGGCCTTTAAAAATAATGATAGTTTCCATTGACAATTTTTGATAAAAAATTTGTTTGTGAAATATTAAGCTTTAAAGTGCTAAATTTTGCTCGATTCGAGTGTCCCCCCCCTCTACCAGCTAAACGGTTATGTTTGGGGGTGTGAAAAAATTCACAATAGTAGTATATATAACGAAGTTTAAAAGAAAATTATCATGACTAAGTAGGCTTTACAACTTTACGAGTAATAGTCGACCAACTTATAAAATGTACTTGGAATCATATTTTCTTAAACAAAATGTATCGGAGACAACTGCAAATGTAAGTTTGTCAACTTTATTTTTACAGCTTTTATAGGTATGTTTTTTGGGGATAGGTAGGTTTTTATCGTCAACTATTTTTAACTAAATTCAAAAAAAGGAGGAGGTTCTAAATTCGTTGTAATCTTTTTTCTTATGTATTTTACCCCGATTTCTCAAAGACTCCTGGACCGATTTTGAAAATTCTTCTTTTTAAAATTAAATTCAGCGAATCAGTTTAGTTAGTTCGCATAAGTATTTTGATGGACAACTACGGAACCCTACACTGTGCGTGGCCCGACACGCACTTGGCCGGTTTTTTTAAATTTACCATCTCTGATCATCTCAGTGTCAATCAACATTTATAATTTTGTAAAAGTATTTATTTAGTACAATAATTTTGTCACCTGAACGTACGGCTAGTTTAGTTTAATCCGGTAGTTCAGACTTGTTTATGATGTTGGCTCAATCAGTGACGTAGCGAGACTGAATCTTGGAGGACAAGAACCATCTGCGATGCTCTTTTTTTGATGGAGGATGAAAAATATCGCGCGGATTTGTGATTTTTTTTAAACCCGTCGTGTGGGTCACTGTGTGCGAGGCCTCTTTTTTTTTGATGACTTGATGAAAAAATCGCTTTGCGAGGCCTCTTTGCCTCTTTCCGTTCACAGTTAGAATTAAAAAGTAAACAAGTTATCATGCAACTACGTGAACTACGGGGCCTCGCGCGAGAAGCCGAATTGCTAGACCTAAATAATGATCGTCGGCGCCATCAGCTTTGGCTCTATCAGTTCTCAGTTAGAAATAGTAGTAGAAGTTAAATTATACTGCTTTACTGAGAGGTAACAAAGTTGAGATTGCCGTTGTCTATTTTATTTTATTAAATCTCTAAGCGCGAGGCCCCATCAGGCTAGCTAGGGTCTGCAAAGCCACGCTCCTACGTACGCCAGTGGGCCCAATGAATAATCAAAGTTCGAGACCTCATACACCGAACGTTACTTTGTAAAAAAAACGTTCATTTTGATAATTTTGCGTTTATGACCGTAAAGGACTAGTTGTTGATAACAAACTTTTCAGAGCGGTTTCAAAGATGTCTTTTGCTACAATATGAGAACCGATTTTTATCTGTAGTGTAGACCCAGTAATTTCAGAGTTGAGCTTTTGGATGTCTTAGTTTGTGACTTTTTGAAAAAATGAAAAAATGTTGGGAGCATTTATCTCGGAGACTATTAGGTTTAGTTTCTTTCATAAGAATTATCAAAACTTAAGAGACCATCCTAATAAATTCATGTTCTGGTTAGTTTAAAACAAACTCCGACTCGGTGGAAGCATGGCGGTCTACCGAAAAACAGCCCGCGGTTAACGCCAGTGCGTACGCGTCAACTAAGTTCTATTGATTAACAGTTTTGTGCCGCGGTTTTTACCCGCGAGCATTTTGTAGCAAATCACGGTTTTAAACTCAGTCGCGGGAAA
Organism: Agrotis segetum; assembly: GCA_036375495.1. Lineage (NCBI taxonomy): Eukaryota > Metazoa > Arthropoda > Insecta > Lepidoptera > Noctuidae > Agrotis > Agrotis segetum. The sequence goes on along the minus strand of JAQSVV010000037.1, from coordinate 1,146,239 downwards.
AAACCACGGTGCAGCCGCTTGTATTAGTTTTCTAGGGGCACAAATTCTCGCCATTAAAAACCACAGCGGTTTAACCGTAGTGCGGCCTAAACTCCTTCAAAGTTCTTTTTCGAAAAAAGTTATAAACTTGGAAAACATTCCAACTGAAGACATGATATCAGATACCGCCAAATTTGTTGTAAAAAAACGTTGATTTGAGATACTTTTGAAAAGCGCTAAATCGGAAGCTTTTGGCTCTACAGAAACCATTTTAGTCTCATATTGTAGCAAATTTCTTTTTAACTCTTTCAATTTAACTTTAAGGTAATAATCGCCAAAAAGGCAAACAAAGTCTGCAAAAATCAGAACTACTCCATTTTACGCAAACACGGATGTTTTAAAACTCAAATTACATTTATTGTATAACTTTAGCATTTGTCCTCAAACATGACAACCAAACCTACTTTCGCATCACATACTTTTTATAAAGGGCAAGGGGCCTCGCAAAGACTTGCCGCCCGGGGCCTCGCAATGGCTAAGGCCGCCTCTGGTAATGTGTTTATCAGTCTATGTATGTATGTATGTATGTATGTATGTATGTATGTATGTATGTTTGTTTCTATGTGGCGTTCTAGAGACCAAATGCGTAGGCCGATTTTGATAATTTTTACGTCAATCGATTCGTCTTAATCTCGCGAGTGTCACTGAAGACATGACAGTAATCAAAATTCACCACAGCGACAACCAGACGCCATAATGTCAAAAAAAAAAAAAAATCGATGAACTATGTCATGTGGGGTATCGTTGAATAGGTATTTTAAAATCATCATTAGGTTCCCTTTATCATTTTTCATTTTAACTAATAGTTTAGGATATATAACGATTTAAAGTTGTTTAGCAAAACAATAATTCTCTGAATAGTAACTAAAAAGTATGAAATAAAAAAAAAATATTTAACGAAAAACAAAAAACCCGACTGCGTTAAAAAAACTAAAAAGAAAGAAACAAGTCCAGTAGTTAAGAATTCACTCATTCACACTCACAGTCGGGGCCCATTCAAATTATACCAATCAAATCATCCCAACGGGCCCCGACTGTGAGTGTGAATGAGTGAATTCTTAACTACTGGACTTGTTTCTTTCTTTTTAGTTTTTTTAACGCAGTCGGGTTTTTTGTTTTTCGTTAAATATTTTTTTTTTTTCGTGTAGCGTCGTATAGCAAAAGATCTTTTTTTTATTCTTAAAAAAGGTTGCCATAAATAATTAAAAATAAAGGCGAAAACACACTTTCTGAACAGTGATTTTAATAAGAGCTATTTTATTTATTGTCCCTGTTTTGATGTATTGCACAATTATTTCTGTCTATTGACATCTCAGTCCGTACTCGGCTGCCGTTGTGAGTGGACGCTGTGTCGCCTGCTATCAGCGGCTTATATTGAAAAGATCGCTGTAAATACGAAATATTGACAAGGTAAGATTTTAATTTCAAATTATAATAATTAATTTCGCCAAAAAAATGCTTATTCTTCAAGAACTTGATGGAGTGACCGTAACCTGAAGGTTTACTTCGGTGACTGCCACTAGAACTCGACGGATCGATCTTGATGTGCCGGGTTTGGGCTCGTTTTGTTAGGGTGTGTCCACATCTATCGACGCGGAATCGGATTTTTCCGTCGCCCTTTCTCTTTCTGTCGCTTAGAACTGCCATTTGCTAGACCGAGACAATGCGATAGCACGCGGCCGCCTTGAAGATTCCGCCGCGTGCGATCGCATTATGCTTTCTGTCTCGGTCTAGCAAATGGCAGTTCTAAGCGACAGAAAGAGAAAGGGCGACGAAAAATGCCGATTCCGCGTCGTTAGATGTGTGAGCACCCTTAGTTATGATGAGATCTTACCTCCGGAATTGATGGGCTGGTCTGAACGTGTACCTACTGTTTTTGTATGCTTATGCTAATTACCTAGTATGATTTCTCTTTCCATATTATTTGTGCTGCCTGTGGCTTACTTTCCTAACTCTATCGTTGTTTTAGATGCCCAGACATAAGACATTTGGCAAAACCTCTCGTAAAAAAGTTCGTGCCAGTAGACAAGCTTTAGAAATAGGAAGGTCAGTATATAGGGTAACTGGTAATTAGTGCACGATACTTAAACACGTGACCCACGTGACCTGAAAACGCGGAAAAAAAAATCAGCTGTTCAGTACATTTATGTTTGTTTAATGTACTGAACAGCTGATATTTTTTTCACGATTTCGGCTTTGCTCCCATAATAAAAGTTGTTTGTTACCATGAGCACAATCACGTGTTTAAGTATCGTGCACTAATTACAAGTCACCCTATATTATGTTTATTACATCATCTAAATCATAAATGGGAACCATCAATTGTCATACGTGTCGTTTTTGACAGATTTCGTCAATGGATTTCCAAGAGAGGTATATTTGAGGCGTCTCCAGAAGACGTTGAAAATAAAAACAATTTGGAGATTACTTACGTAAGTTACAAAAGTTTATTGCTGCTGTACGTTCTCTTCATAGATTTAATGGGTAGTACGCGAACGATTGAAGTAAATGAACTAGGTAGTTCATTTCCCAAAATGAACTTTTCATTCATTCACTGGCCATTCAAATGTGTCTTTAGTTCAGTGTTTCTTTTCGCTTAGTTACTCTATTCACCCTAATAAGTATGAACTTTATTGTATTAGGAATATAGTCCTTACGGGAAAAGGTCCCGTAAAGACTATATCCGTATTAAAGTATGAAGGAATATCAGTATTCGTATAAAACTGAACTAGTGATTTAGTGAAATGCATCATTTCTCTAAATCACTAATCCAATGAACTAGTCCAGTGAACTAATTCAGTGAACTAGTCCAGTGAACTAGTCCAATGAACTAGTTTAGTGAATCATCTCATTCAAGAACTCGTTCTGATTTGTTGGACTAAATGAAGTACTGAATGAATGAATGAACTACTTCATCAAGTGAAAAGATATACATTATTCATTTTCTTTTTACTGACACATTTTGCGCATCTCTATCGCGGATTGGTCATCGTTCAATGTTCGTGTTTACATGTTTCAACCAGTGAACGAAGAGAACATAGAAGCACGGTAATAATATACGTGATAGAAGCATTCCTAGAGCCCGATAATGACCCAACGCAGATCGTGTCTCGGTGGGCGGGGCTTATCAATCGTGCCTCGGAGGAGTTTAGTTCGGCTGTGACGGCCGTGACGGGACATGTCGTTGTTCGTATTTTTATTCAGATTAAAACTATAAAATATGCCTTCTTGTGCAGTGAAATGGTGTATAAAGGTCATGGCACATTGTACCAGCACCGCAACTGCACAGCTGCAGCACGGCGTCACCTCGAATTTAGGCTACGGCTAGCCGTTAGCGTGCTAGCTGCGCGTTGTCTGCGAGGTGTAAGCTCGCAGTCCGCGCGCCGGCCGTCTGCAATGTGCAAGCTTGCTGTCACCGTGAACATAATTTTTATAAGGCATTTGTTTCGCTAGCAACTCGGAGTTAGCCCGCCGCAAGCACGCCGTCTGTTCGCTTGCAGCGCGCGGGCTCCGAGGCGAGTTGTATGGTAGCGGTAAGCGCGCCGATTCCCCGCCGTTGGTTTTTTCATATTGACATTATGAAATATTACTATGCGACACATGATTTAAGGCTCTAATTCGAAGGACAGGCAAAGTGCTGGGTTGGAGCCGTACCGTTGCCGTGCCGTTATAGTGTGCCATGACCTTAAATCGATCTCATCTACATAATAAAAATGCTGGAATTAGTTATCACCTGTAAGTAGCCCTTAGACTACTACATTATTTATTAATTATAAACATGCATAAAACATTTTCTATGGGGATGGTGTTATGCCCTATGGACTAAGTAAATTAATGTTGAATGTTTTAAGTAAAATATGTTTATGTTTTCTTTTTGCTACATTACAAAATACTTTGCTCCTGCTTGACAGATTTCCACAAGATCCAAATCTCAAAGAACAATGGACGAGATCAGTTCGCTTGGAGAGACAAGAACACGACTGGTCCCCAAGCAAAACAACAAAAATTTGTTCAGTCCATTTTCAAGATGACGATTTTTATATGACGAAAAAAGGATACAAGAAGCTCAAAACAAACGCTATTCCAATTTGTACGGTGAGTATAATAATTTGATGTTTAAAATATGCGAAGTATTTCATATAGCTTAATTAATAATTTATTTTACTTAGTTTTAATAAGTTCATGTTTTAATTTCAGATGGTATTGTGTAGTTCCACACTCAAAAAATTAAATCTTAAGGAGGGACAACACAACAATGTGCTTACTATAACCCCGTTAGAAAAACTGCATACAAACAAAGAAAATGTTACTGTGAAACCTAATCCTCGTTTGGTAAGTTGTTAAGAGGAAACACCACGGCCGTTTTTCCATACAAACGTAGTCCCCTGTTTTCTCCCTGGATAATGCCAGTAGAGCAATATTTAAAAAAAAAAATCTATGACCTCTATTGGCATGTCTCTATGTTTTCTTTTTTTCCGTGAATTAATTATTAAAAGAGATATGAACATTCAAAATCCTAAAAAAATGGCCAGATTTTCCGCTGTGTTCAAATATCCAGAAAACAAAGGACCATGCAAAAAAATGTATGGGCAGTGTCCCATCCCATCAACAGACATGGGACAAGTTTCAATATCATTATTACGTCCCATGAAAAGTCAGTACCAATTTTTAGTTCGGAATTCGACGGGGTTTTTTTTTTAAAAAGACTTTTGACAAAAATAAAGTATTTTTATTTTAAAATAAAAAATTACATTTTAGACGATAATTACAAAAAGCAATTGTTCAACTAGACATTTTAAGTATTAATAACACAAAAACAATTGTGCAAGTAGACACTTAATAACCACAGAACTATTATCCAGACAAAAATAACGTTATATTATTCATCTATTATAATAGTCGATAACATTGCCGCTGGTAGATTAAAGTCGATATGTCGACCTTTGCCCATATACCATATAATTGATATTATATGGGCACAACTTCCAACCGTACGCGCCCCTGTTAGGCATGTGCAATACCACTGTTCAATAGCACGTCTGCCAGTTTCACTTCGGTTTATTAATATGTAACAATAATAAACGCGCGATCTAACGTGTCGAGATTGTATTCGTCCTCTAATTAACCAGACATTATCTTCTCGAATATTATACCTTGGCAAATCAGTTAGCTGGTTTTCTCGAAATAATTCAATATAATAAATTCCATTCCGAATATGTTCCGCACAGTAGGATTTTGCAAGTTTTATATGGTAGGTCCCCAAGGCGAATAAAATGATATCATCATCAGTCAGTTCTGGAAAGTCCTCAAGATGTGGCATGGTGGCCTCCATCGTCACAAAGTTAACTCTTTGTCTGTTAAGATTTTTGCCTTCGACATAATTTTTCAAAAGGTTAGGTTGATGAACCTTAGTTTGAATTATTTCAAAGAATTCTGGCGCAAGCCTGTGGTCTGTAGCAACACGGTAATTAGCATTTATTAATGATGCTGCTATGCGGAAATCGACAAACATGTTTGGCAAAGCTCGGTTAAAATAAGTTTGTTTTAATAACTTAAAACGGTTTTTGAATTTGCCGTTAACCGCCTCCACAATCCATCTACACACAGTCACCAACCGAGAATCATTTGCCTTTTCTGTTGATGGCTGGGTCGCGTTCCTGTCCTTGGTAGGTGGCATGTGAGGTTCATAGCCAAGGGACTCAATATCATTAATACTGTCCCTGAAGCCCCTGTCCAAAATAAAGATGTCCTCTCTGAGTAGTAACCAATGTAGTAAGTGCTCCTCGTCATTCATTATGTTCTGCATAATAGTTGCATCTGATGTTGTTGCAGGAAAAGGGCCTATGACATCTATGATATATCCATCTCTCTCGAGTTTTTTTTAGTTAAATAGTACATTTTTAATTCGATTCTTAATACTTAATAAAACTGTATAAGTATAACATATTTTTTTTTATTTCACGATAACCCCATATCCTACAGTGATGTCGCCATAGTAAAAAATAATCATAATGTCGAGATGTATTTAATGAGATATGTTTGGCATCTGTTGATGATATGGGACGATTTTTTGCATAGTCCTTTGACCAGATTATATAAAAAAAGAAAAACATAGGAACACGGCCAATGCCTTACTTTATTTTTAAAGAAAAAAGTAATTAAATCGGGTAAGTTTTTGAGGAATAATCAGGGGACTACGAATGGTTGATTTTGTGCCATTTAATTAGGTATTTTCGGTCCAAGCTGCTGTTGTCTCTATCGCGCTCGGTAACTCTGTTGTGGGTACTGCGCGACAGCAATAGATTTTACAAATACCTATTTTTCAATTCTCCAACCCTTGGTGTTTCCTCTTAAAGCAATTGACTGAAATATGAATCAGAATCATGGCATTTTAAAATTCTTTTTTATATTTTAGGTCTCTTGTCCAAGATGTGTGTGTAAGTTTAATGTGTTTGATTCTGCTGCAGAAGATTCGCTTGGGATACAAATACAACCATCGGTATTCGAAGTAACAGAACCGAAAGCCGATTCAAACTTTCCAGACAGACCTGCTACACCTTTAAACATTCCTTCCTCCGATATTGAATCCATTTTAAATACTCCAAAAACTCAATTTGAAAAACAAAAAAAAAAAAAAAACAGAAATTGTATTCTGATAAGAGATTATCAAAGATTAGGAGTCTAAAGAGAAGAAACGATAGATTGTTAAACAAAAAAAAAATCGTTTAAAGAAATCATTACAGCTCTCAAAAACAATAAGTTTGTGGACACCAGTGCTCCAACGTCACTTGCTGATATTGCGAGTAATATTTGTTCACTTATTAAAAAAAAACAAAACGATAATGGTCGAAAAACTATATATATATATCGAAGATAAACGTGAACCTTTTGTTGTTATGTATCTACATCAAATGCAAAAGAAATAAAAATACACAATAAAAAATATTCAAATCTTTCATTGCTACTTTTTATATAACTCGTCCACTTTGACAATTCTTGCAGCCCGTCAAATTAATGTCATGTGTTCCTCTCTAGCGTCAATGATGTCATTATTACTATGCGTTGCTTAGCCAATTAGAGACGAGCGTTGACAACCTACCCAATCATAACTTTGTGATGTTAATAGAGAACAAACAAGCTGTTCAAAGAAAACAAACGTCGTGGGCCGTCTATCAAAAAGATTTTGTATGAAGTTACTCTTCCATGTTCAACTAAGTTACTTAATGGTAAGCGTCCACAGGTCGGCATCGTACGTATCGGACGCATCGCATCAAACGGATTTCTGTATCGGTAGCGATCGGATTGCCGACGCGAGTATCAGCAGTCGGATTGCCGATGCCACCTTCATCGCGTCCACTGATCGGCATTCCGTATGACGTAATCGGTACGCATCGAATGTAGGCATTGCCGATGAGCCGTCCGTACGACGCGGATCAGTGGACGCAATTGTATGAGTTTTAATACAAAGCAAACTAAAATCCGTTACGTACGATACGTCCAATACGTGCGATGCGGACCTGTGGACGCCTACCATAAATCGACGACATAACTTGAGTTGACACGTTACTTTGACCAGATATCAAGCTCGTTGTGTAGTTAGGGCCTGTCCTTACGATATAAGGGTGCTCCCACATCTATCGACGCGGAATCGGCTTTTTCCGTCGCCCTTTCTATTTCTGTCACTAGTTTGCTAGACCGAGACAGAAAGCATAATTCGATAGCACGCGGCGGAATCCTCGAGGCGGCCGCGTGCTATCGCATTGTCTCGGTCTAGCAAATGGCAGTTCTGAGCGACAGAAAGAGAAAGGGCGACGGACAAAGCCGATTCCGCGTCAATAGATGTGGGAGCACCCTAAGTCATTAGTCAATGGTTAAAAATGTTGTTATTATTGTTTCAGGAGCCGGATTTTGGCGACGAGTCGTCTTTTAAATCTGAGACGCGTCTAGTGTATCAAAAGAGGGTGAGTCAATTTGAGTCTATACCACAGACTAGATATTATGTTGTCTATATCAGTGTACCTGTGGTCTGCGGACCCCTGGGGTTCGCGAGTATGCATACATAAACGACGATATAATACTGGACACCGCATGCGCGATCTAAGGAACAAAAACTGTTCTGTCAACTCGCTGAGATACTACGTAAGCGAGGGGGACGGGGTACTGCGTTGTGATTGGCTAATATAATTTTTTGCAATACACATAGAAAACAGTTGCAAGATGGACGCCGTTGAGGCAACATTAGTCACACTCCCTCCCCCCTCCGATCTCTCTACCGATGTCATTCCACGCGGTCGCGCGTTTGTATCGATACAATCGCTATGCAGTTACTGCATAGCGATTGTATCGATAGAAGATAACTCGCGTTAGAAGCGATGCAAACGCGCTACAGCATCGCTGCAAAAAGTCGCCGTGGGCGAGGGGCCTAACATTTACGCTTGTCTCTCACAGGCTCAGTCAATGATATTTAAGTAAACAGATATAAAAAAACGCGAAGACCAGAATTTGCGACTTGCTTTCTGGTTTAGCGCCGTCCCCTTCTGTTTGCCAAACACAGCAAGCTTATGGATCTGGCACAAAATGTCCTACGCACGTGGGACTATTGCTTTTAGTCTGTGGCTCGCACGACTACGAGTGACACGTTGCGCGCTGCTACGTAATTGTCATAAAAAATGCCATCGTGTGTATTTAAGAAGTGTACCAACCATGATCAAAAAATTAATAAAACACAAGGGATCTCATACCACACGTAAGTAAGCAATATACTTCGATTTATTAGTATATTTCAATTGTTTTCGTAATATTCTGATGTAAGAACGACAAGGTTGCGTGCACTCTGGACATAGAATAAAAATACAGATGTGAATATTAGGCAGTAAAGTCGTCTTTACTCCGGACTTCCGGAGTTCTAGTTTCCTTTTTAATAACTTTTATTGTTTGATATACTTAATTATAAATTAAATATGTCATAATTATTATGTAGGAAAAGAAAATGTTAATAGCTATCGTGTATTTTGTTATGGATTGCAATTGTTCGTAAACAAACTTTAATATTATTATTATACTTATTTATTTACCGGCTTTTCTTCGTAGGTTTCCAACCACTGAGATCCGACTTCAAGAGTGGATAGCAATTGTTCGTAACCAAAGACGTGAATCTAGTTGGACGCCTTCAAAAAGCAGTAGAATTTGTAGCAATCATTTCAAAGCTGCTGATAAATATACTTCAGACAAAGGTCGAGCACTTCTCAAAAAGGACGCTGTTCCCGTTATAGAGGTAATTAAAAATGATTTTTATGTTATTTAATTACCTCTATCTGATTTTTATGTATATGATATTCTCTAGAAATTTTTTCCGGCATTTTTAATAAGACCATAATCACTATTCAACTTATGTGTTTATGTCATTTATCACTTTCACTAAATTGAGTAGTTATGAATAATAACTAGTAATTATGTATAATAACTAGATTCATTACGCGAGCGAAATAAGCAGAGCCTGCGTGTCACGGAAATGAACATGCTGCGCTGGATCTGCGGAGTCTCGCGGAAGGACCGCATTAAAAACTCCCGCATCCACGGCAGCCTTCATGTCCGTGACATAGCAGATAAACTGCAAGAAAGTCGCCTACGCTGGTATGGCCACGTTTTACGGAAACCGGCAGACTACGTGGGAAACAAATGCCTTGCCATGCCGCCTCCGCCGGGGCCAGGGAAAGGAGTATGCCGAAGAAACGTTGGCTTGACGTCGTAAGGGACAATATGCGTGCTAACGGGCTCACGGCAGGAGATGCACAAGACCGTGCGAAGTGGATGCGTCTAGGTAGGAAGGCGGACTCCGGGCACCGAGGTGGAAGCCAAGGAAGCAACCGGGATTAACGCCCTGAGGATGATAATGATGATGATGAACTAGATTCATTACCTTGACTGTAACATAAGGAGATATTTTTCACAAAACGGGTTCGTTTTGTCTTTTATTAGTGTTTGTTCGTTGCATAGGCACAAATCCCGGCTACAAATTCTGTACACACGGATTGTACCTTCTGCCTAGTTAATTTGCTAGTCTATGTGACGACGCGCGACGTGTAATCTGTGGTGCGGGGGGATTGATGACGCGTGGCGCTGTTTGTTTATCTAGCGACACTTTTTTTCTTGTTGTGTTTTATCAAGCTATCCTTTTTACTTGTACTTAGTGAAATGTAATGTGTGAATAAAAAATGTGTAGGTATGTGTGCTGCCGCTCGGCGCGAAACAGTTTTTCTGTTGTTTTGTAAGGGTGCTCCCACATCTATAGACGCGGAATCGGCTTTTTCCGCTTAATTTGAATTTCGCGGGCAACATCGATGCAATCACCTTAAGGGGGATGCTCCAACCAGCCCGCGAAATTCAAATTTTTTTACGTTTTTTGCAATTTGCAGGCCAGTGACATGTTGTAACTTTATAAATATTTGTGTTGCGCAAATAACAAGTATAATTTTAAATATAAAAAATATCAAAAAACTCGCTCCATCAGCTCTCACATAGAAAAGGTGCATCATGTTAAAATCTCCGAAATCTAACTATGATGCACCTTTTCTATGTGAGAGCTGATGGAGCGAATTTTTTGACAATTTTTATATTTAAAATTATACTTGTTATTTGCGCAACACAAATATTTATAAAGTTACAACATGTCACTGGCCTGCAAATTGCAAAAAACGTAAAAAATTTGAATTTCGCGGGCTACATCGAAGCAATCACCTTAACGCGATCCAGTTTAGCCTCTGGGAAAGAGACAGAGCTGTACAAGTCGTCTAGCGCCATTTCTTTCTCACAGCCTTAACTGAGTAAGGCCTAGCTCTATACGTACCTAATACGTCGCGCACACTCCGTTTAGCCATGAGTCTGTGTGGCCTTGAAAATCTATTTTTATACTGAGCATTGATAAAGCCAGAGTTCAATCACCCTGTCCGCTCGCACTGCGCCGCGCCGGGTGCCGTCATAATATTACAATCAATAAAAATGAACTCAGTCTAGCCAGAAAGTGTCCTTTAGAAGTGAGTTTAGAAGTCTTTTTTTCGTGTAAAAATCATCATTTGAGTCGTCCCACCCAGCGTAGAGCGGGAGGGACTGTCAGACTTGTACTGACTAATATCTACGGTGTCCTTCAATAGCCTTTTACGTCACGATAATTAGTTATTACCGCGACCACGGCTAAGGCTTCCAAATATTCGATGACATATTCGTTTTTCTAACTAGAGAATATGTATTCGAATTATCCGAATAAATGTATTTTACATATTATTTGTAAAAAAAAAGACACGTCTAGAAAGACGTTCGAATACTATGCAACTTTATAATAATATAGGTATTTACAAGGATATTGTAAGTAAAAAGGTTTATTTATAATATCATTGGGTTTTTAGATGACGGAAAGTTAAAAAAAAACATGACTGTTGTTAGCACTTTTATGATTGTCTTATCAAAATGTATTGAACACAAAGACATTAGACTATATACGAGCAATAGACGGGACATCACGAAGAAAGTTGTGATCTAAAACTTATTACCACTAGGTAAAAAGTCGCTCAGTCTAGTAGTCGCGTTGCTATGCAACGCTACATAGTGCTACTGACGCACGGCATCAACAATTTTGTATGTCAATTTTCCCAATGCCCGCTCTATAGGTTCTTTTAAATCTCTTTGATTGAACAACTGTTTCTCCGCGATTTCGGGTCCTCCCTCCATTCCAACCCTCTCCCGCCATCGACAAAAACTGACACAAGTTGATCAGCTTGAGTGAACCCAGTCCGTCGTGCGTCTTGCCGCGATACAAACGTACCTAACTTACTTACGTTTAAGCGGGAGTTTGGTATATGAAAATAAACAAAAATGCCTAGTTGTGTGTTTAGAAAGTGCTATACTTATACAGGACCGGGTGTAAAATGCAAGAAGGATGTGTCTTTTCATTTGTAAGTACCATATCTATTTAAAACGGAAAATCATAAATTTTATTTTACTCAAATCACTGTCGCGCTGTTGCCGCTTTGCCACCTACACGAACGAGACAAATAGTGCGTTGCATGCATGAGTGACAGAGAGAACGAGAAAATGGCGCGCGGTGTTGTCAGTTCGAACAATGCCAGAGGACGTTGGGGTCGTACGGCCGTATGGGACTACAATATTATTTTTCACCACGCACTGGTATAAATCCATAGTGGGTAAACACAACAACACAACAACATTTGACTTTCAACATTCTTTTTTATTTTGTTTTAGATTTCCTAAAGACAGATTAATTAAAGAAAAGTGGGTAAAAGTGGTTAGAAGACAACGAAGAGAAGATGACTGGATGCCAACGACATATTCAACTATTTGTTCACAACACTTTGTGGAAAGTGACAAGTACGTTACGAAAAAAAATGTTAGCAAACTGATAAAGACAGCAGTGCCCGTAATTGAGGTAAAAAGAAAAAACTACTTCACTATTTTTAAGGGCTTCACACACAGCAGCTATAATGTAAAGATGTACATTATAGCACGATACATCTCATTACATCTTTCCATAGAGATTCGAAGATGTAAAAATATACATTATAGCTGCAGTGTGTGGTCTCCTGACGATTTCTATGGAAAGGGCTTAGGCGCAAAACGTCTCTTTCGCAAAATGCCACCCTGGTCGTAAAACGTCTCTTTCGCAGAATGTCTCTTTCGTAAAATGTCTCTTTCGCAGAATGTCTCTTTCGCAGAATGTCTCTTTCGCAAAATGTCGCACCTGGGACTAAGGGATAAAATTTTGATTTTCAAAACAAAAATCAATTATTTAAATTATCTAAAAATGTTGGTACTTACTTAAATGACAATGCCAGATCCTGCCCCACCTTTCAGCCCTTATTACAGGAAATATAAACTAATGAAAAATATTAAATGAAAATAAGACCCCTGATTACATAATTGTTATTCTGCAAAGGATGCTTTTAAAAAGTTAGTGATAAAAGGATTTCGAAAACCCAAAAACCATTTCCTGTTTTCATCGCGGCCATGTGCGTTACGCATTAAGCATACCTACACGCAGAGAAAATGACAAATGACACCTTTTAATGTGTTATTGTTCGGATTTAAATATGCAATATTCAGTTTTAATAAAACATTATTTTCAATAAGTGTGTTTAACGAAAATAATGTTTTTTATATAAATCACATTATGAATATATACACTCTTAAAAATATTTCACATTTGAGCATGAATGATTAGGTACAACGAAACGTCATTGACGCGGAAATACATAATCAAAACATAGCCCTATCATAAAATCTGGACTGAGCACTTCAATTTACGTAGTACCCAAAAATGAACCGTAATCGCCACCGTTTAGGTATTTTTTGATTTGCTATAATTAGCATGACGAAAGAGAAGAGCAACTTGGATGGCGCTTGTCCCTTCCCTCCTATTCCCAGAAAGTAGTATGGATAGAAATAGTAAAATATAACTCTTACCTGTTTTTTTTTTTTTTTTTTACTTGGCAAAATCATCGAGTCCTCCAACCCCGGGCAGAGCGGGACGGACTGTCAGACTTGTACTGACTAAAATACACGGTGTCCCTCGGTAGCCCTTTGTGTGCCGGAGTCGCGGTATACGTATGTCCCGCAACCCCGGCAGGACTGTGGCCCTCTATAGGGGGGCCCCGTCACTATGCTGACGCTCCTTGAGGCGCGTGTGGGACACAACGCGCCGTCGAACCGGGCATGGTCCATGGTCGGGCAGCGAGTTGCCCTTTACTCGCCGCCCGCATGCCCGCGCCTACGGTGGCCGGAGATCGTCCCGCGACATCCGTCGCCGTGGGCGTCTACCACTGCGTCTCGGGCGGAGGGAGAACGGTATCCTCTCCCTCAAGCGGCCCGCCTCCTCCTTCGCGAGCATGACTGCTTCGCAGAAGGAGGCGACCGCCTCCCACTCCGTCTCGCCCCGCAGCATGGCCGCAACCAATGCCGGGCGCGAGAGGTCTCCGCCTATCGCCGCAGTGAGGACACGGCGGTGCTCCGCCCAAGCTGGGCAGTCCTGCACCGTACGCTCCACCGTGTCCTCCGGGCGATCCTCGCAGTGGTGACACCCGGGCAACTCTTACTTGTTAACCTTATCTACTTTTTCGGCTTTAAAATAGCTTTCAGGTTTATTTTTCAATATTCTTTTTTTATTTTTGCTGTCACCAATGTCCCTGATATTGTTGTGATAGACAGATCGATGCGCCGCGTAATGATAAATAATAATCGATGATACCATCTCGCATGACGAGAACCTTCTGAACTGAAAGCTGAGAAATATAAATAAACTAGTATTTGCGCGTTGCGCGAGCTGCAAGCAGCTCGCGGGGTCGTGTTTTGAAAAGTATTTCTTACTTAGAATTTTTTAGCTTTAGCATCCTCGAAAACTATTAAAACGACTCCCATAATGAACAATTCAAAAATGATCGCAGCCGACATCTTAGATTCTGATTTAGACTTCACTATCGGCTTAAGCACCCTCGAAAACCATGAAAACGGCATCCAATATAAAAAATATGATTTTTTGAAGTCGCCATCTTGGATTTTGATTTAGACCTCACTACCGGCTTTAGCATCCTCGAAAACCATGAAAACGACTCCCATGATGAACAATTCAAAAATTATCGCAGCCGCCATCTTGGATTTTGATTTTAAACTTACCGTCGGCTTTAGCATCCTCGAAAACCATGAAAACGACTCCCAGGATGATTATTACGAAAATATCGCAGCCACCATCTTGAATTTTGATTTTGACCTCGCTATCAGCTTTATATCATCATCAGCCTATTGCCGTCCACTACTGGACGTAAGCCTTCCCCAAAGAGCGCGAACCATCCCGGTTTTGTGCAGGCCGCATCCATCCACTGCCAGCCACCTTCCTTAAATCATCGACCCATCTTGCAGCAGGGCGTCCTACACTACGTTTGCCCATTCGCGGTCTCCACTCAAGCACATGTTTGATCCATCTGCCGTTTGTCCGTCTACAGACGTGCTATTTGGTTCTACATTTGGTTCTCTGGCGAATGACTTCATTACGAATTATATCCACCAGAGATGCCCAGAGCATTGCTCTCTCCATTGCACACTGAGCAACCTTAAATTTGTGGACCAGGCCGATGGTAAGTGTTCACGTTTCGACTCCGTAAGTCATTACGGGTAAGACACACTGGTTGTAAACCCTGGTTTTAAGGGATTGTGGGATCGATGATTCAAAGATATGACGCAGCTTCCCGAATACCGCCCAGCCCAAGCGTATTCTTCTAGCTCTAGCTTACTTCCTTCTCAAAGTTGTACCTGCCCAGTTGTTCTTTGGCCTAGATAAACGTATTCTTGCACAACCTCGAGGGCAGCATCATTCACGTTTGCAAGTCTCGGAGTGACATGACCATTAAACATGACTTTGGTTTTGTCCAGCCAGATTCATTCAGAGACCCTTCCGCCTTGAAAAATCGCTCAATGATGACAATGTCATCCGCAAATCGGAGGTATGAGATATTAACACCCCTAATATTGGTTTTGCGCTTAGTTCTTGTACTTGGACGGTCATTGTTGCGGCCTTAGACAGAAAACTCATCACCTCGACGTAGCGACAGTCGATGAGGCATCTCTGCATGGACTCCAGAACAGCCCAGGTCTCGATGGTATCGAAAGCCTTCTCGTAGTCCACATACGCTAGGCACAGAGGCTGGTTATACTCCTCGGTCTTTTGAATCACTTGCCTAAGGGTGTGTATGTGGTCTATGGTGCGGTAACCTATTTGAAACCCGGCCTGCTCCGGTGGTTGAAAATCATCGAACTTTTGGGCGAGGCGATTTTGAATAACCCTCGAGAACAGCTTATAGATATGGCTCAGAAGTGAGATGGGGCGGTAGTTTTTAAAAAGCGCTTTATCGCCCTTTTTTGAAGAATAATACTACCACACTCCCATGCCATGCCTCCGGTGTTATGCAAGCGTGGATGACGGAATTGAAGAGTTTACAAGCTCTGTCAAGATAGGTATTCCTCTTGCCTTGAGCAGCTCAATGGTTATTCTGTCATCCCCTGGGGCTTTGTTGTGGTGAAGCTGCCTGAGGGCCATTCCAACCTCACCCATGTCAATGTCGGGAAGCTCGTCTGTGAGATGGCGTGTCAGTTTGGCCCGTTGGTCATCCGCGCCGTGGGCCTGAGGTGGGCAAGGTTTTTGAGCATATAAGTCTCCGTAGAACTTTTCGACTTCAGCTAGAATCTCTGGCTTTGAGATGACGGTGGTGCCTTGTGACGTTCTGAGCTTTGTCCGGCAACAGCGGGAGGTATTGGGCTTGGCAAATACCTTCGAGCCTTTATTCCGAGCTAAAGCTTTTTCTATAATTCGGTTATTTGCACTCCGAGTATCGCGTATGAACTGCTTTTTGACCTCCCCGTTAAGAACCTGACTCTGAGCCTGTGTGGCTTTGTGAGTTCTCGTCGTTTCCTCATCAGTGCCAGAGTCTCGCTGGTAATTAGGTTCCGACTTACGTCCATTCCTGATCGGTTGAAAAAGTTTACAGCCCACCTCGCAGACGACACGCAGCAGGCCTTCGGTGACGTCGTTTATGCCCTCCTGGATTTTAAAACTCACTATCGGCTTTAGCATCCCCGAAAACCATGAAAACGACTCCCATGATGAACAATTCGAAAATTATCGCAGCCGCCATCTTGTATTCCCGTTTTGACTTCGCCATCAGTTTAACGTCCGCGAAAACCATAAAAACGACACCCATGATGAAAACACAAAAACTATCCAAGACAAAGAGAATTTTTCAATTCCAAAACAAACTTTTCAGTTTAGATAAAAATTTGATATTTCAAAATATTATTGTGTTAGGTACGCGCTTACTGCCCCTCGAACACTCTATGCGATCATAGGATTTGGATTTTAACCTCACTATCGGCTTAAGCATCCTCGAAAACCATGAAAACGACTCCCATAATGAAAAATGCGAAAATCATCGCAGCCGCCATCTTGGATTTTGATTTTGACTTCACTATCATCTTTATTACCCTCGAAAACCGTGAAAACGACATCCATGATGATATCTTTGAATTTTTTGCTGCCGCCATCTTGGATTTTGATTTTGACCTCACTATGGGCTTTAGCATTCTCGAAAACTATGAAAACAACTCCCATGATGAACAATTCGAAAATGATCGCAGTCGCCATCTTGGATTTTGATTTTGACTTCACTATCAGCTTTATTACCCTCGAAAACCATGAAAACGACATCCATGATGATATCTTTGAATTTTTTGCTGTCGCCATCTTGGATTTTGATTTTGACCTCACCATCGGCTTTAGCATCCTCGAAAACCATGAAAATGACTCACATGATGAACAATTCGAAAATGATCGCAGCCGCTATCGTGGATTTTGATTTTGACTTCACTATTATCTTTATTACCCTCGAAAACCATGAAAACGACATCCATGATGATATCTTTGAATTTTTTGCTGTCGCCATCTTGGATTTTGATTTTGACCTCACCATCGGCTTTAGCATCCTCGAAAACCATGAAAATGACTCCCATGATGAACAATTCGAAAATGATCGCAGCCGCCATCTTGGATTTTGATTTGACTTCACTATCATCTTTATTACCCTCGAAAACCATGAAAACGACATCCATGATGATATTTTTGAATTTTTTGCTGTCGCCATCTTGGATTTTGATTTTGACCTCACTATCGGCTTTAGCATCCTCGAAAACCATGAAAACGACTCCCATGATGAACAATTCGAAAATGATCGCAGTCGCCATCTTGGATTTTGATTTTGACTTCACTATCATCTTTATTACCCTCGAAAACCATGAAAACGACATCCATGATGATATCTTTGAATTTTTTGCTGTCGCCATCTTGGATTTTGATTTTGACCTCACCATCAGCTTTAGCATCCTCGAAAACTATGAAAACGACATCCATGATGAAAAATTCGAAAATTGTCGCTGTCGCCATCTTGGATTTGGATTTCGACCACGCTATCGGCTTAAGCATCCTCGAAAACCATGAAAACGACTCCCATGATGAACATTTTGAAAATTATCGCATCCGCCATCTTAGATTTTGATTTTAACTTCAATATCATCTTTATTACCCTCGAAAATCATGAAAACGACATCCATGATGATATCTTTGAATTTTTTGCTGTCGCCATTTTTGATTTTGATTTTGACCTCACTATCGGCTTTAGCATCCTCGAAAACCATGAAAACGACTCCCATGATGAACAATTCGAAAATGATCGCAGTCGCCATCTTGGATTTTGATTTTGACTTCACTATCAGCTTTATTACCCTCAAAACCCATGAAAACGACATCCATGATGATATCTTTGAATTTTTTGCTGTCGCCATCTTGGATTTTGATTTTGACCTCACCATCGGCTTTAGCATCCTCGAAAACCATGAAAACGACATCCATGATGAACAATTCGAAAATTATCGCAGCCGCCATCTTGGATTTTGATTTTGACTTCACTATCATCTTTATTACCCTCGAAAACCATGAAAACGACATCCATGATGATATCTTTGAATTTTTTGCTGTCGCCATCTTTGATTTTGATTTTGACCTCACTATCGGCTTTAGCATCCTCGAAAACCATGAAAACGACTCCCATGATAAAATTGATGAACAATTCGAAAATTATAGCAGCCGCCATTTTGGATTCTCATTTTGATTTTGAAAAATGATTTTGACATACTCTGGGCCCCAAGAGAAAATGTTCCTAGTTTCTTCTGAGATCCACTTAAAGGGGGGAGAAGGGGGTGAAGAGGGGAAATTTTGAAAAAAATGGTTTTTTCTTTTCCGATCCTCCTCCATACGAATCCGTAAAAAAACACCAAACACGGGTCTCCTAGTTTCTGAGATACGATAGGGAGGGGGAGGAGGCCAAAAAGCGGAGGCTTGGTACTTTTGCCCTACTTATGAGAGTTATTTGTAAGTTTGCTTGTCGTCACCCGCGAGTTACGCTTCACCCGCTCAACCTTCGTTACGCTTCGGAGGTCGCCGGCTCGCTTCGCTCGCCACCTCCCCCCTTCGCTCAACTCGGTCTCGCAGGTTCGCTCCACTCAGGACCTACCTACCACCGGAAAGGTATCGTGACCTTTTCCCTACGCTACCTAGTTTCCGAGATACGATGGAGGGAGGGGTGAAGGGGGAGAATAGGGTGAATTTTGAAAAATGATTTTGACATACTCTGGGCCCCTTGATACGAATCTGAAAAAAAAAATTTTCCAAATCACTTCTTCTGAGATCCGCCTGAAGGGGGGAGAAGACTTTGAAAAATGGTTTTTACTTTTCCGAGCCTCCTCTATACGAATCCATAAAAAAACAAAACACGGGTCTCATTAGTTTCTGAGATACGATTGGGAGGGGGGGGGGAGCAAAAAGGGGAGGCTTGGTACTTTTGTTCTACTAATGAGAGTTACTTGTAAGTTTGCTTGTCGTCACCTCTGAGTTACGCTTCACCCACTCAACCTTCGTTACGCTACGGAGGTCGCCGGCTCGCTTCGCTCGCCACCTCCCCCCTTCGCTCCACTCGGTCTCGCAGGTTCGCTTCACTCAGGACCTACCTACCACCGGAAAGCTATCGTGTGACCACATCCCTACGCTACGCTACGCTTCGCTTTACCGCTATGGGGAGAGGGGTGAGTTTCGAAAAATGATTTTGACATACTCTGGACCTCTTGACACGAGTCTGAAAAAAAAAAATCCAAGTCTCTTTTGAGATCCGCCTAAAGGGGGGGGGGAGGGGGGCAAGGGGGAACTTTGAAAATGATTTTTACTATTTCGAGCCTCCTCTATACGAATCCGTAAACAAACAAAACACGGGTCTCTTAGTTTCCGAGATACGACGGGGGGAGGGGTGAAGGGGGGAGAGGGGAGAGTTTTGAAAAATGATTTTGACCAACTATGGGGCCCTTGACATGAATCTGAAAAAAAAACTGTTGCAAGTCTGTTAACTTCCGAGATCCTCCTAAAGGGGGGAGAAGGGGAAAAGGGGAGGGGGGACTCTAAAAAATGATTTTTGCGTTTCCGAGCCTCCTCTATACGAATCCGTAAAGAAACAAAACACGGGTCTCTTAGTTTCCGAGATACGATGGGGAGGGGGGACAGGGGGGGCGAAAAGGGGAGGTTTGGGATTTTTCCCATACTCACCAGAGTCACTTGTTTACGAATCTGTCAAAATATACCCACCTCCCCCTTCACCATCTGGGAGAACAATTATGTCAATCAGTCAGTGGTAATCGAGCTTTATATAATATAATATAATGAAATATCTCAACTTAGCACGCGCGGTTGTCGGAGTGGGAATGTGAGCTCGGCTATCATTGTGCCGATTTATCGTTACAGCCAATGGCCTCATGGCAAAGGGCCTCGACGAATACCTTTCAATGGCCTGATTTTGAAGGCAGTGTTCCTAAATACGGCCCGCATTGTGAGGAGGTACCTGTTTCTGTAGCCCTAACCACCGGTAGTTTGGACCCCGCTCCCACACCGGCGGACTACCTGTTTTTACGTTTATAAATGTTTTTTTAAGAAATATTTAAAAACGTAATAACATGTATTTTGGTTACCTACCCTATTCATAATCATCATCATCATCTTATCAGCGGTAAGACGTCCACTGGTGAACATAGGCCTTCTTTGGACTTCTAGTAGGACCGGTTGTAAGCGGCCTGCATCCAGCGTGATCCTGTGGCCTTCATAAGATCGTCTGCCCACCTAGTGGGTGGACGTCCTACGCTGCGCTTGCGTGGTCTCCATTCGAGAACCTTACGGCCCCATCGGCCATCAGTTCTGCGAGCTATATTATGGCCTGCCCATGCACTGCCATTTCAACTTGCTAATTCGTTGGGCTATGTCGGTTACTTTGGTTCGTCTACGAATCTCCTCATTTCTGAGGCATGAGTGCGCAGTCCATTTTGTATATTGTTTGTGTATTTTATCCTTATGTCAAAATGTCACAACTGGCATTATGGACAGCGTTGCCAGACCGTACCAAAAAGTACGGTATTCCATACTTTTTGACACACAATCGTACCACAACCGTACCTCAGTGTAGACCGTACCTTTTTACCCGACTGCGCGACGCAAAGGAGGGTAATGTGTTTATCAGTCTATGTATGTATGTATGTATGTATGTATGTTTGTTTCTATGTGGCGATCTAGAGACCAAATGCGTAGGCCGATTTTGATAATTTTTACGTCAATCGATTCGTCTTCATCTTGCGAGTGTCACTAAAGACATGACAGTAATCAAAATTCACCACAGCGACAACCAGACGCCATATTGTCAAAATGAAAAAAAAAAATGTCGATGAACTATGTCATGTGGGGTATCGTTGAATAGGTATTTTAAAATCATCTTTAGGTTCCCTTTATCATTTTTCATTTTAAATAATAGTTTAGGATATATAACGATTTAAAGTTGTTTAGCAAAACAATAATTCTCTGAATAGTAACTAAAAAGTATGAAATAAAAAAAAATATTTAACGAAAAACAAAAAACCCGACTGCGTTAAAAAAACTAAAAAGAAAGAAACAAGTCCAGTAGTTAAGAATTCACTCATACACACTCACAGTCGGGGCCCGTTGAGAAATTCTGATTGCTATAATTTAAATGGGCCCCGACTGTGAGTGTGAATGAGTGAATTCTTAACTACTGGACTTGTTTCTTTCTTTTTAGTTTTTTTAACGCAGTCGGGTTTTTTGTTTTTCGTTAAATATTTTTTTTTATTCGTACCTTTTCTATACTTATGATTTAATTTATTTTATTATTTTAAAACAAAAGAAGGTTATCAATTCGACCCGTATGTATGTAATATTTCCAGAACTGCCCAGTTTTCGTATTATGTTAGTCTATACCAATCTATCATCTGAACAAAGGTGCCAAGCATCACGAGGAAACCGGCATGTCCGCCGGTTTTCTTTCAAAAGTATAAAATGTATTTTTTATGTTTGTGTTCGCATAATATCTCCGGATCTACAAATCCGATTTACGTAATTCTTTTTGTGTTGTACTAGGTATTGGGATGCAGTATTCCCAATACCTAGTAAAACACAAAAAAAACGTTTCATGAAAATCAGTTCAGTAGTTTTTTAACAAAAAATCTACATAAAATCGGCGTCTTTGAAAATGTATTAGTTTTTTTAAGTCGTTACTTTTTTTTAAGTTTTTTTTCAACCCTGTGGTCACAGACAGCCAACTCGAAGAAGAAAAAAAAACTATTTCTTGAAGAAGTATCCCGACTGAACTGTACCTTGAAGTTAAAAACCGTACCTTTTTAAAAAGCCAACCGTACTTTTTTGGGAAATCATACTGGCAACACTGACTATGGACAAAGTCATTTGATTTTTGGGTGGCTATTGTGTTTGTTTTTTACAAATTATAAATGTGTTTGAATTATCTTACAGCTTCCACCAACATCTGTAATCCGTCAAGATTGTTAGTATTGTATTGTGTGTGCTTTGTGGCTAGACCAGCATTGTGAAAATAGGGACGTGACGTTAACGTATGCTCGACATAGGTATCTAACCTAAATGTGACATTTTATCCAATTAAACAGAAGCGGCAGGATTATAGACTTATAAAACATGATTTTACTTATAACTGATAAAGCACAAATAGAATGTTACATTTGGTATAGCTGGAAGCCAAATTTTATTTGGTGGGTCATAGCTCTAAGGAGCAGCTGGCATTGTCTTTTACTTAAGAATGTAAGCCAAATAAAAAAAAAAACATTTTGATACAGTTAAAAACCATAATTGCACTTAGATAATTTAAATAAATGATTTTTGTTTTGAAAATCAAAATTTTATTCCTAAGTCACAGGTGCGACATTTTTCGAAAGAGACATTCTGCGAAAGAGACATTCTGCGAAAGAGACATTTTACGAAAGAGACATTCTGCGAAAGAGACGTTTTACGATCAGGTGGCATTTTGCGAAAGAGACGTTTTGCGCCTAAGCATGCTTAGCATACAACGCCATCTAGTCCCAAGCTAAGCAGAACTTGTGTTATGGGTACTAGAGAACTGATAAACATACTTATATATTTCTAATTACATAAATATCCGTCCGTTCATTCAGTCGCGCGCTGGCGCTTATGGTCGACGGACTTGTGTCAGTTTCTTCCACGACAACTACGCGCACAATACCATCTCTATTTGAGAATTTTTTGCTTGGACTTCTCTCCAGCAACTCCTCAGAGAGGGGTCTTACCGCCGCAATTGCGGTGTTTCCCAACTATGTACAGACTGTGGTACAGAACAGACAAGACTATTTCCTAAATTTCATTAAAACCCCTTCATATAAATAATATAATATCGTTTTTAAAATCACTCTAAACTGGAATAAATTACGAAGAAGCAGAAGCGAGCTGCGATCAGTCAGTCAGTCAGTAGTCAGTACGGCACCAGCGCCCGTCGACGTAGGACTTGTGTCAGTTTTTCCCGCGTCCTTATTAAAGAGCGAGCGTACGTATCTTGAACGGAATATTATACTGCGACTACCATATTTTGATACTCTTCACATTTTTTTTCATAAGGTAAGATTTTCGTTACTTTATCAAACAAAGTAATATTATAGTAGTTTGTAGAATTTGTGCATTAAACCATCTGTTTTTGTTTTATTAGTTTTAGCAATGGGGCGCAAGAGTGCTTATTACCATTGTATTAGAAAAAGGAAACGTAAAAATCTTGAATCAATAAAGAAAGCACTAGCTGCAAGGTAACAATTTTTTTATTTGCAATTCACTATACCTACGTAAATATTAATCACCATCTTAATATCAATCGACATGAATTCTAAAACTGTAATTACTATTTATGTTAAGGATTTGTATCCACTTTCATAAAAGAATACTAAAATAAATCAATATTTATTATGATTTTGTACAAATATGTTTCCTTTATAGATGTGGAAACTTTACTATTGTTTTTATTCTAGAATGAGAAATCGCATGAATCGAAAATATTGGAAAATAGTGGTTTTAACCAAGAACTCCTGCCGGGTACAAGTGAAGAGCCAGATTCAATGGCAGAAAAGGTACCTATGTTTTAGTAAATAACATATAGAAAATAGTAAGGGCTTTGTGCCTTTTTTACCAGTTCCTTATCCGCCATTTTGTTTTTTTTTTTTGAAAACTGCGTACACGAATGAAACATTGATAAATCGATAGATCACATCAATACAAACGTAAAATGTAAGCGGCAAACCCTCGTAAACCGTCACGTTTCCGAGTTATGAGCTGTCAAAAATGTACAAGTACCTAGCGACATATTTTTTCTTTTTTTTATATTTTGATGTTTATTGATCAAAACGGTTATTTCCACAGTAAAAGTAATTGAATATTAGTTTTTCACGCATTTCAAATGTTTTTTTTAGATTGAAATATTATTTCGTTTATCGCAAGTTTAGCATTTAAAATGCGTGGAAAAACTACCCAATATTCAATTAGTTTTATTGCGGAAGCATCCTTTTTGATCAGTAAAAATCAAAATGTAAAAAAAAAATAAGAAAAAATATATGTCACTATTTGGTATTTTTTTATTTATTTTTAAGCGAGGAATCATCCAATGAATTCCCCAACTCTTGGTCCCCGCGAGAGGGCGAGTCAGACTTTTACTGACTCAAACCCGCTCAACTCATGATCATGACAACTGCTGGGCCCTACAGCTTGCTGACATCTCCTTGAGGTTTGCATGGAACATTTATACGCGCCGTCGACAACTCTGGCTCGACCAGTGTGCTTAGTGCGAGTTTGCCGCATGGCGAGTAACGTTTACCCGCGTTTGGCGCTCCTATTGGCCCGCTGCAAGGTCGTGAGAACTCTCAACCAATGAGAGCGCCAAACGCGCTTAAACGTTACTATCGCGTCAACGTAAAAAAACTCGCACAAGCACACAGGTGCTTACCGACCACATGGCGAGTTAGGCTGACCGCAGACTTGAGTCAAAACAGTTTTAAGACAGATTAGCGCTTTACTAAAACCATGAAGATGCGCACACTTAAAATTCAGCAATATTGTCTAACAGACACAAGAACTGCACAGCGACAAGTCTACTAATATTGTCGGCTTCCCTTTTGCATGTACGCGGGCGCGCACTCAACGACAAAACAGTCTAACGACGTCCTCTCTATAAGTCCAACCTCTCGTTCAATAAGTTTGCATTTTGTTCTGAGCTATAGTTCCGTATCCAGACTTGATCAATGACTGTCTCAATTTCATATTCATATATACTAAAATATAAATAAAAAATAAAGAAATTGTTTCGAAGATCTATAAAATGTTAACTATTAAAATTTGTTAAACAAAATCAAAATGATTTTTTTTATCAAAAATTTCTATGACTACACCGACCCTTAGTAAAAATTAAATGCTCCAACCAATAAATTGCATATTTTACTGCGTTTTTTGCAGTTTGCAGGCCAGTGACATGTTGTAACTTTATCAAAATATGAATTGCGAAAATAACAAGTATACTTTTAAATATAAAAATTATCAAAAAATTCGCTCCATCAGCTCTGACAAAGAAAAGGTGCATCATGTTAAAATCTCCGAAATCTAACTACGATGCACCTTTTCTATGTGACAGCTGATGGAGCGAATTTAAGCATAAGTCCATTTTGATACTGAGAAAGAATTGAACGATGTGTGCCGCGTCGTCGTAGTAGACAAAACAGTTTTGTTTTAGGTGAAAATCGTAGACAAAACAGTTTATGTTTATGTTTTAAGGCAAATTGTTGTTGAGACAAAACTGTTAAAACAGTAATTAAAAGTCTGCGCAAATCGGAGGTACCCATTGTCCACAACCCCACGTTTACTTGTGGGCACAACAGACCACGGTGACACCACTAAGAGGGTCGTTGCATTCAGTATTACGTAGAATTATGTAATATTTCTTTATTTTTGTAGGTAAAAGAACCTGTTGCAATGGAGTCTGGTCTTGATGAATCAATTGAACTTTCAGAACCAATTGTAAGTTGTTTAATATTTATTAAACATAATTCCTTTTTTAAATCAATTACATGTTTTATTTAATATTGCAAATACCGTTAGATTACAATCTATCTCTTGAGATTTTAAACTATCGAAAGATTGTGAACCGTAACAAACAGCTCACGATCGATGCGAAACAGATCAAGTCGTTTAAATGTAGAACATCACGTCGTACGGCTTCCCACTCATTAGAGTGGGACAGAATAATACCCATCATGTCGTCTCAGCTATAACACAACTATAAGCACTGAACTACCCGCCTAAACATGACTTTCAGTCTAAACGCGATATACAATATTTTAAGATAACCCCAGTCAAAAAATGTCATGTGGAACAAGCAGTGCCCCGACCGATAGTGCTCTGCCCAAGCGAGGCAGTCCTGCACCGTATCCTACTGGCGATCCTCGCAGTGGTGAGACCCAGGCGTCTGTTCCCTCCTTATCCGACACAGATACCTCCCGAAACTGCCGTGTCCGGTGAAGACCTGCGTTAGGTGGTAGGTCAGGCAGGATACCGTGAGGCCTATCCAGCTACTCCTCAAAGATGGGTCTTACCACCGAGATTCCGGCGTGCCCGATGCGAATTCAAGGATCTTATAATTATGTTCAATCCAATATTATTCATTTTTAAACTTTTCACTTAGTAAAAAAAAAAACAAATTAAAATATCAGCCTTAAGCCTGGCCACATAATATATCAGTTTTTTTTTTTTCCGTTCGGAATCCGAAATTTGTACCTACGGGAAGTTTATACAAATGTGTGTGACATGCACACACACTTGTATGATTCACTGTTTTTGTATAGAAAACGGATCAGGATTCCTGATCAAGAAAGTTTATGTATAATGTGCCCGGCCTTAAATTTTTTTACAAAAAAAAAACATCATTATTAAACCACAATATGATTAATCTATGTCTCGAAAACTCAACCAAAGTCAGTTCAGTGACTACGGGCTTCCCATCGCCCCCCTCGGCGCCCCTCAGTTGAGCCACACACTTTGAACGGACTGCACGTGTTAGATTTTATTTGTAAGGTAAGCTTGAATTTGATTCTCAAAAATGTTTTTTAAAGTCATTATCCTTTTTTAGCATATCGTACTCGTAGCAATTAACTATTGTCTGTGCTATTTGTGCCTATCATAATTTCCGCTTTCAATATACATCGATAGATGGGTTTAAATCC
Organism: Agrotis segetum; assembly: GCA_036375495.1. NCBI lineage: Eukaryota > Metazoa > Arthropoda > Insecta > Lepidoptera > Noctuidae > Agrotis > Agrotis segetum. The sequence goes on along the minus strand of JAQSVV010000037.1, from coordinate 1,118,978 downwards.
CTCCCGAAGTTTTTTAAGCAAGATCGTTTCATTTTCGACAAGTTACGTCATGTTTTCTTGTGATCGTCATTATTGATATCATTATCCTGAAAACGTATGTTAAGTATAATGACGGATGGGTTAGATTAATGACGTCCGTGTTTTTAACAATGACAACTATTATTAGGTTAATGACGCGAGGTATTGAAACTTTGTGCAAACTTAATAAAGTATCAACACTTCTTTACATAACAAAGCTAGTATTAAAAAGTTCAAAAGACAAGTTGGCAGTGATTATGTTAATGAGTAGGCAGTATTTTGAAATATCGTGCGGATGTTTTGTGATATTTAATAAAATAACTTTCATTGCACACGTTGTGTTAATTTTTGTTTATGGCCAGTTCATAGACTATCAGTCTACCACAATCAAAGACAAGACAAGTTTTGACTTGAGAGTTCCACTGATCAAAAACTTATCACAGAGCCGCCAAATTCAAAATGATTTCATGTTATGTATTTTGTTAGAGGCGACAAGTACACAAATGCCACAAATGAAATTACTCAAAAAAGAAATTAAAATTGTTCATTAGCGTTTTTTTTTTCTAATAAAAATCTTATCAAATACTGAAGCGACATACAGAGGATATGGGGAAAAAAGGAACTACATAATATTGTAGGTATGGTGCATTCCTCATAAGAGAGATCGTTAATTAATACCACTACTATCTTGTACGTAAATATAGACGTAAAATGCCAAAACGTGAACATAATATTTTACGTTTTTTTTTTTCATGACTTTCTTTGAGTACCTGACTTTTCAGCTGCTGTTCTTCTTTACATAATTTTCATACACGGTTAAAATTAAATTATTTTTAGATAAGACATCGACATGCCTAAGAAGAATCAATCTGAAGAAAGTTTTAAAGCAAAACACAGACTCAGACAGAAGCGCAGATATCAAGAAATTAAAAACGATCCAGAGCTTTTGGCTAAAGAACAGGAAAAAAGGCGCCAAAAATATAAAAAAAGAAAAGAAGAGGGTAAACTGAAGCCAATTACCAATTTAACTCCTATAACCCAACGCGAACAAAGAGAAAAATGGAAGGAGAATTCTAAGAGGTAGGTATAACCGGGTTCATTGAAAAAAGGAATCTTAAATGGCGGCGCTTATTGTGTTTTCTCGCTCGCACACTAGTGCCGTCTGTACTCACTCCCGCGCGTAGCGTAAGCAGAATTCAGTCTTGATGGCTTGACGCGATCTTTTTACCGACTTCAATAAAAGGAGTTTAATAAATAATTTAGTATCGTTTTTTTGTCTATTTTTCCGTTGTTTCCTGTTGTTGATTTTTGTTTTATTGTTAAGTTTGAGAAATTACTCTGATCTTGTTTTTATAATTTTTCATTTGAAAAAACTTTTACTGGAAATTTTATATGCTGACTGTACCATCTGTCAACGAAAGTATAAGCCACCATTTTAGATTCCTTTCTTCAATGCACCAGCTTATAAGTACACACATTTTAAATAGGGTTGCCATCCGTCCGGTTTTCCCTGGATTTGTCCTTTTGCTTTTGCTTTAGAGGGCGTCCGGGGAGCGTTCGGGGGGCCTTCATTTGTAGCCCGGGTTTAAAAATTTAAAGTCTTGGGCCACCCGCGACACACGCACACTTTACTGACCCCCGACTCTTCCCGACGCAGTTGCGCTCTTCGGCTCATGTCCGGGTTCTAGACTCTAAAATCCGGGGTTTTTACGCATCTTGTTCTTGTTTTCAAATTTTAGAGTTGGCAACCCTAATTGTAGATCATAATTTGTTTATCAATTAACACTTCTAAGTACATAAGCATTTAAATATAAATGTAGGAGATGGGACGAGATGATAAAAACCACTTCTTTATAATTCTTCGTTTATTTTGGCTCGTTTCACACCATTTACAATTTTTACTATTATGCAACGTCGTTTCAGTTAGCAATCATCCGCCATTCTCCCCCTCTCCCTCTCTTCCCCCGAATAGCTTACGTTCCATTCCACTCATCAATTCCGTGTTTTCATTTTACGGTAAATTAAGTTAAAATATAATAATAGAATTAGAATTTTAAAGAAAACAGTCTTATTTAGATATGATTAACATTATTTTAGATACAGACTACGCAAAAAGGGAGAAAAGGAAGAGGAACCTACATTTGATGCTGTAGCTATTATAGTAGCAGATGAGTCCAGTGTTGATGGTACAGAACAGCAAGAAAATTCTTCAGCCCTGAAGGAGGTGGTAAGCTATTGCATAGCTTTTATCGCGGGCTCAATGCGCGGCGACCGAAAGAGGCATAGTGGTAAGCGTCCACATGCGGACCATCGTATGTATCGGACGCATCGCATCAAACGGATTTCTGTGTCGGCAGCGATCAGATTGCCGACGCAAGTATCAGTAATCGGATTACCGATACTACCTTCATCGCTTTCACTGATCGGCATTCCGTATGACGGCATCGGTACGCATCGCATTAAGGCATTGCCGATGAGCCGTCCGTACGATGCGGATCAGTGTACGCAGTTGTATGAGTTTTCATACAAGGCAAACTAAAATCCGTTACGTACGTACGTCTGATACGTGCGATTCCGACCTGTGGACGCATACCTTACCTAACACTCGTCTAACGTCGTTTACAATTCGAAATACTTCAGCAATCATAAAAAATCAGTCATAAAGACAATTAACTTTTTCATACTGATTCTAAAAGGCCAGCTATAAAAGGAGGTTTTCACAATGAAACCTACTATTGTCTATTGTTAGTAGGGGCTCCCTTTTCCGCATTTAGACACGTAGGTGGTCCGTTATGCGTGAGGTGGGACGATTGGCTATATGAGCCAACCCTGCTCCTTCCAGAAGCTCGGAAGTCTCCTAGACGTTCACAGGCTTCCTGGAGGTATACTTACCTACTTATGTACAACGAAATAAATAAAAGTGTTAAAATAATTCAGTAAGTTTTAGTTTTTAATTTTGAACCTGGCCCGCCTACACATTTTTAATCTAATATTATGGCCCTCTGCAAAATGGAGTTTGACACCGCACCAGTTACCGCACCACACAGTTTAATTACCTCAAATAAAACCCGACATCAATGAGATTCTTTAAATAAATCTCTTGGTATCTGAATCCCTAACAGCAACAAAAAAAAGTTGATCAAAAAATAAATAAATATACTAATTCAAAATGTGTTTTAATTTTTAATCTGGTCCACTAAAAAAGCCGAGAGCAGTGGTGGCCGAGTGGTATCGGCCCCGACTTATGTGTGGGTTCGAACCCCGCCAGGCGCATTACTTTGTGTAATTTATTTCATCAGTGCACTGCTCTCGGTGAGCATCGTGAGGAAACCGGCATTTCCTAGAACCAAAAATTCGAAGACATGTGACATCCACCAACCCGCACTGGGCCCGCGTGGTGGATTATGGCCCACTCCCTCTCACAGAGAGGAGGCCTGTGTCCCAGCAGTGGGAACATTTATAGGCTGATGATGATGATGACTAAAAAAGCCTAAGCGCAGCCGTATACTTGTTGCTTTCAGAAAAATTCTGATGCTCGCCTGATGAATCTGCCATACTATCAGAAATTTTCACTTGATCTCTTTCGGCTAGCATCAGAAGAGGAACGATCCGTCAGATTTTTTCTAAAAATATTAAAATGCTAAAATGTATAATATATATAAAAATTATCAAAAAGTTCGCTCCATCAGCTCTCACATAGGCATCGTAGTTCACATTTCGGAGATTTTAATATGATGCAAACGGCTTTTCATGTGAGCTGATGGAATTGTGAATTTCGCGGGCTCGCCACAGATGGAGCTTCCCCCTTAAGGGATGCTCCAACGTGTCCCGCGAAATTATTCGTTTTTTGCAATTTGCAGGCCAGTGACATGTTGTAACTTTATCAAAATATGAATTACGGTAATAATAAGTATAATTTTAAATATAAAAATACCGTTCACGGGTCGCCACAGATGGCTTTCGCGCGCCGCCCGCCCGCCCGTACAAACAGCGAAAATATCGAGTGTTTATGAATAGTGCTATTCCTATACATATAATAATGTTTATGAATCTAAGGTCTGAAACATTTAACAGCAATTAGATCTTTCAACAGCTGATATGATAATAGTGATTGTTTTGTTAATAATATGATTGATGTTTCAGGAAGTCGACGAAGTACATAAATTCAACGATAACACAACAAAAACAAAAAAGATACCTATTAATAAAATTAAATAAAAAAGACAACAGCAAAAAAAGTTTTTAATTTTGCGAATACATAAATTATATGTGTGATTTCATAATTTAACAAAAAAATATAATGCTGTAACAAAAACACAAATATTAGCTCATTTTATTTCAGGGACAAAATTAAAATTGCGCCCTTTATACGTACGAAATAAAGTGAAACTGCAATTTATTGACGCATTAATCGTCTAATGGTTTATTTTCGGAAATACTACTTTTATAAAGAAAATACCTAGTTATAAAGACTGATTTTCTTGTTTTTCATCTTACAAATGTGCTACAATAGAAATAGGTAGACCCTGCTAAAGAGCCATGGCGCGATTCGCGCCGTTTACAATTTCTACTAATCTATACATATAATAAAACTGTAGCCTAATTTTTGTACCGCATTTAAAAAAATATAGTCCAGCGTGAAAGGACGGTTGGCAATAGAACCCATTTCTAGCTTCCAGAATTTTTGTCTGATGTCTGTTTGTATGTTTACAGGTTCGGGCATCACGTAAAATCTACTTAAAGCTATGTATAACGACAACTTTAATACACAACGACTGACCGTAACTTGAAGTAACATTTAGTTTTTGTTTCATGAAATCGGGCCCAGTCTATCAAAAGATATTTGAATTTAAAGTGTACCAGAAGTAAAATTACGGTCAGTTTGACACCGAGACGCGCAGTTCAGTAGCGCGATCTAGCTTAAGAAAAACTACATATTATTCAATATGGTGTCTTTGGAGTGGAGTGGCTTGGAGTGAGTCCCTAAGTGGAACAAATAGAATGGGATGGAATGGAATGAAAAAAGAAAGAAAATATTAGACTCACAATAAAATGGGATGAAATGTTATGGAAGAGGATGGACAGGATGAAGCGGAATGGAGTGATACTAGAGTAGGATGAAGCGGGATGGAGTCAGAAAAATTCTGATGGAGTGAGATGCCAGTGGGAAATTTTAGAGAAAGTGGACTGGGTGGAGAGGGATGGAGTGGGATGGTAGGGATGGAGTGAGATGGAGTGGGATGGAGTGGGATGGAGTTTTTCTGGATGCTAATGGAGTATAATGGAAGGAGTGCCGGATCAAGTGGGACTGGAGAGGGATGGAGTGGGATGCAACCATAGTCAAGTCATATGGATCCGATTGTGGTGGGAATGAGTGGGATGGTGTGGGAGGAGTTTGAACCAATGTGGATGGTTGTCATATGGACTGGCGATTGTTTCCTAGTTGGATGGTGTGGGATGGTGTGGGATTAAGTGTGAGACTGGAGTGGGATGGAGAGGGATGGAGTGAAACGTGTCATATGGAGTGGGATTGTGTGGGAATGAGTGGGATGGTGTGGGATGGTGGGAGTGGGACGGTGTGGCCACAGATGGAGTTTCGAGCCTGGAGTACCGTTGGAGTGGGAATTAGTGGCATGGAAATGGAGTGATGGATAGGGATAAGTGAAGACAAGCAAATACTGAGTGGTTGCAAACGACAACAGAGATAAGATGGTGTGGGATGGATGGGATGGCGTGGGATGAAACGTGGGACTGAAAAAAAAGCGAAAATTGGGATGTTTATGAGTAGGATTCCTAGTATAATTATGGTGTGGGATGGAAGGTCTGAAATGGAGTGGGATGGAATGGGATGGAGTGGGATGGAGCTGTGATGGATGGGATGGTGATTGTTTGGAGTTCATAAGGGGGATGAAATTTATGGATGGAGAGGGATGGAGTGAGATGAAGTGGGATAAATTAGGATGGACGATGAAGTCCATGAAGTGGGATGGAATGAGATGGAATGGGTGCTCTAATCCAGTGGCATTGAATAGTACTATGCCTTTGAACGCAGAAGGCGTTTATTACAAACAAAATTTCTTGAAAAATCTAAATTTCTAAATATAGGTGTTTATTGAAAACGATATGATTTAACAAAAAACGTGGCGAGATTAAGCTTCGCACTAAAAAATACATTGTTAAATTCCGACATCACGCGAACGATTTGCAATTACTAGCTAGTAAAAAATAAAAATCGTCCTTGCTACTACGATATAATGATGCAATCCGATGGACTTGACGCGTCGTGGCGAGTGTGTTTTGTTTTTCATCTAATCGTAGACAATCGATAAGGATGATTTTCACTTGTAGTTGAATTCTTTTGAATCGCGTTGCATTGCTTTCGTCGCATCGCGCTATAAATCCCTTACTCTTACCACTAATTATGTGCATATTCTAACCTTTATTTAAAATTTTGTATTGTTTCAGGGCGCGACCGCGTCCAAATTCGACGATTTCGACTTCGAGGGCACATTGGGGTCTGACTCGGTAAGTTTTACTTTTACAACATGTAAAGGATAAAGCTGAGAACATATTATCGGACGCGTCTGTCAGCCGCGGCTGAAGGATGCGGCTTAGCAGTGTGCACGGTAGTTTGGACGACGTCTTCGGATGCACAAACATCCAGCCGGCCAAGGTCACGTCTGCGTCTTACAACCGACAGTTTGCACAGTGTTAAATGTACTGGCTAGATAATTAATAAGCCGCGTCTCTCAGCCGCGACTGACGGACGCGTCCGATAATTTGTTCGCAACTTTAGACTGATCCTTCACTATCCAAAAGTCCAGTAAATATTAGCACAGTGTGAGTGAGACAAGAGATCGCAACTGCTGTCACATTAAGCGAGACTCCATCATGTAAAAAATGTCTGTCAGAAAAATTCTGATTCTTGTCGGATGCACCCACAAATCAGAAATTTTGATCCGGCAAATTTTACTAGGTAGGTAAACAAGATGTATGCATGTATCGACTTTTTTTAGTCGATCCATGAATTTCGGTGAGCATCAGAATTTTTCTGACAAAAACTTATAGTATGCGGTCACGCTAATTGATGATATTGCAGGCTAACAATATCAGTATAAGGAATAAAAGTTTTTAAGTAGCGACCGCAGACCGAAATACGCAGCTTAGGCAGATCTCCCAATAAACTAATTACTATAAATAGCTTGATACTAATAGATATGTTATGTTGATCACACAGTTACCTTAGTTAATAAAAAAAAGGGGAGAATTCTGAAACGTGGTCTAGCAACACTGGTTAAACGTCAGTTTTATCCTTAGGTTTTATCTGTGGTCAGTGGTGTTCGTGGTGTTTTGTGTTGTGTTTACATTAATTTTGTTCGTCGATACTCGATTGTTTTTCTTTGGAAATCATAGAATAAGTTCGTAATGTCGTCGAAACAATTAAGAGCTCTTCTTGAGACAGTGTTACTGGCAGAAGACGAAGACGATATCGATGATGTGTTGTTAGTGTTAGCCTTATATTTGGATAAAAAGAAAAAAGATGAAAAGGTAAGTTTTTTGATGCAACAGTTTTTTTCTTTACGTTTTTTTTTTAATTACAACTGGGACTTATCCCTCAGGAACGTTTTAAACACGTGATTAATTGGTCAGTGGGTAGCCTATTTAGCTAACCATTAGTGAAAAAAATATCAAAATTGTAATAAAAGTTTTTGAAATAATATCGAAATATACCTATCGAGTTAACTCAAAAAAAAAAAAACGTTCTAAACTTTTAAACTTGTAATTTGTAAATTATCTACTATAAAGCGACAAATAATTTGTTCTAAAAAAAGTCAGAAACAACCTCCCCTGTGATCATAAACAAAACCCTTTTCTGTTGGGCTACAGAACACAATACAAACTCCTTGAATACATAACTACATATTTGTTACTCTTTATTTGTGGTAATATTATTGAATGAGGTCTCCCACACAGGGCAGCCCGGAATGAACTGTCAGACTTGTACTGACTCCAAAGAGATTTAAGAAAAACTATAGAGCGGGCATTGGGAAAATTGTTCGTGACTTCCCATATACAGTTTAATGTCTTTGACTGACTCAAATCCACAGTGTCCTTCAATACTTATGCAGTTATGTTCCTTTGGGAGAATTTTCGAGTTGAATCAAGTGAAACCGCTGGCAACAGCTGGTTGTAAATAAAATTAAAAACACAATTAAATTTTGCTGAGCATGTCCATCACCAAAACGGTTACAAACTCGGCATTTGCAGGGTGAAAGACACCCAGAGCTAATTTTTGGAATTAAGTTTGTAAATGCACCTAACTAACTTATAAAAAAAAATTCCAATATTGCCTGGACAATAGTTGTAAGTAAATCAGTTATTTATTGTAGAATTACTCTATGACAGATGTAATTAGCGTCCATGGAGTTTCTAGCCTGTTCTTCTCCAAAGAAACGGACAATAAAAATATTTTCATAGTTAGGTATTAGGTAGGTATGTCTTGTGTTTAGGCCCATATCTTCATACTTTAAAAAAAAATGATGTTCCACAACAATCACAAAACGATATCTAGTCCCAAACTAAGATGATCTTGTTATATGGGTACAAGACAACTGATAAACATACTAATATACAGGGTGAATTTTTCAACTGGGCGTGGATGGCTATTTCCGAAACTATGAGGAATATCAAAAAACGTTGAAAGGAGTTTCGAGGCCGATTTTGACGAAAACTAAAACTGCATCATTGGATTTTAGAAAAATCAATCATCTTAGCCAGGAATCGAACCCGCTGATTTTGGAAAAAAAATCACACCCTTAAATCAGACATTATGAAGCCATTCGATAGTGTTGCTGGTAAGGATAAAATTCTGTGAAGTAATCATAAACGGCAAACTTAAGGAAAAGGTATAATTTAAAAAAAACTGATCAATCTTCAAAGTCAATGACTTAATTCGAAACATAAGTTAACCAATACTTCTTTGAAACATTGCTATTTTTTATTCAACTCAATCATTAATTATTGCTGAATGCAGTGGGATTATTGAGACGTCAAATCCAGTTTAACAAAAACAATGAAATTTTATAATTTTGAATGAATATGGCTCAGTATACAGTAAAGTGACATAGAAAAATCGCAATTTTATAAAAAATAACTATTCCCTTAAGTTTGTCGTATATGGTCACTTCCCAGAATTTGACTCTTGTTAGCAACACTATCAAATGGTGTAATAATCGGCACAGGGTGTGATTTTTTTTAAAAATCAGCCGGTTCGATTCCTGGCCAGGATTAAGTCGATTTTTCGAAAATCTAATAATGCAGTTTCTATTCCTTCGTCAAAATCGGCCTCGAGACTCCTTTCAAGGTTTTTCGATATTCCTCATACTTTCGGAGATAGCCATCCACGCCCTAGTTGAAACTAAGCAGAGCTTGTGTTATGGGTACTAGACCTGTATACTTATATATTTCTAAATACATAAATATAACAGATAAATTACACCCAGACACAGAACAAATGATCACACTCATCACACAAACATTTGTCCTGAGTGGGAATCGAATCCACAACATCTGGCATAGCAGTCAGGGTCACTAACCACTAGACCAACAGGCCAGTCAATGATGAATCATCATAGTGATATGTAGTCAAATTTTCAATATAAACTGAATAATAAACCTCTAGATTGATTGATGTAGTTGTATTAAACAAAATAATAATAATATTATGATTGTTATCACAATGGTCGCCTCTTACCGCACATGGCGACCGAAACCGGTCGCCACGCTACGCTAGCGATCGATAGTCGGACGGGTTCATGCATTTTGCGGAAAGCGAAAGCAAAAAGAGATATACATATATGAGGCCCTGGCTGGAGGCCTTGAGAGTAAATTAAGGCATCAACTGAGCTGGCTTGCGGACGGTGAGTGATGGGTAGCTCGTCGTCCGACCAAGGACCAAGCCCGGGTCGGTGGCGCGTCGTGTTTCGCGCCAACTGCCGCAATGTAGTGAAACTCGCATACGAGTTCTTGCTCCGTCTAAATGGCGCTTAACAATAGTACAGTAAGAATGACCTAATGCTGCAATGCAAGCCAATAAACTATAGTACAGTACAATGTGAACGTGTCGAGCTATACATATGTTTATGTACTATATGGCATTATAATATAGCGTAGTCTGAAATCAGCTAGCAGCTCACAACCCCCTCCAGCAGGCGTAGCATGGCGCCGTAGAAAGGAGTTTTGTCGACGGAAGAAAAGACAAAATGACAGAACGTAGAAATATTTTTATCGTTTTAAGCATGCTAATGTAAAAAATATGGAAAATAAACGTTCTTTCCTTCAATAGTGTACGAATGGTGTCATATTTGTGCATAAAACAGTCGATTAGTGTAGAAATAACCATAAATAACTTTGTCTTTTCTTGGTAGAATAGAGATAGAATCGCCATGCTACGCGTGTAGGTTGAACTGCGAGATGACATCCAAAAGAAAAATAAGGGCGACGAACAGTTGTCTAACGACTAGACGTCTAGACAGGCCAATCATGAGGGGTGTGAGGGGCGAGATGCGGGTAAGCCGAGTCGTTGCCGAGCCCGAACGGCTCCGAACGGTGAACGAAAACATTGTTAGTAGTTCGGGAGCGTTCCGAGTCGACGCGTTGTTTATTTTGTTTTAAAATGGTGCATACAACGTGTGCTGTTAGAGATTGCAAGTCTTCATCTCATATAAATAAAGATCTACGGTATCATCAGTTTCCACGCTCAGAAGAAAGGTAAATAAATTATGTTTTGTTATAATAATTTAATTTTTAATCAGTGTTCTTGCCACGTTGATAATGTTTATAAAATGGCCGAACGGCGGACGGTACAAATGGCATGAATTTTTAGATACGTACCTATTTTGTTTGTTTTAGTTTAAACCAAAAGGTGTTTATTTCGATCTTTGAAAACGATGTCTACAGCTTGGCCAGAACGGATTGAAACGGAACTAATCTTTTTGATTCTGACAAAGCATTAAAATCTTTTATAATTATTTGATGTAAACAAAGACCGCAGGTTTGTTAGATTTATTATTGTGCCATAAAACTAACGTAATAAGTGAAAAAAAAAATTAAAGTGCTGGTAGCGCGAAGACAGTGGCGACTTCTGGTTTTCTACAGTTTTTTGCCAAGCTGTAGGTATGCTCTGATTGCTGATGGCATCAAAGTAATAATTTCAAATTCAAGCTAAGGTTCGGTGATTTTTTTTTCGTTCGAGATGATGGTCGTATTTTTTTTAAATTAAGATATTGGGTATCAAATATTAAGAAAATTAGTGTGATAATTATGAAAACTCCATCCATTTTGAAGTCCAAAATGGCGGACGCAGTTTTTTTTAATTTGATAAACAGTCTGTCTATAAAATTATGAAAATCGATCGACTTGTTTTTCGACTCGTTATCTATTGCATTTTTTTTTTATTCCTTTTCTACAATCTACGGTGCGACCACGGTCTGCACGAAATCGGTCAAATGAATAATATTCATTTGAAAAGTAGGTATAAAACAAGAACAATATTATTGATCTTGTTTTATACCTACTTTTTTTCGTAGTAGGGTTTAACAGCCGTATCTATAGTCAAGTGAAAGTAATTTCTTTAGCTTAAGCAATTACTTGTGCAATTTTTATTAAGCAATAGGCCTGAATTTCAACAAAGTGGGTACCGTAAAAGAAAGCACAGGTATATTCTATATTCTTACAGTTAAAACTTCAAGCAATTATTAAACTACTTATTAAAAATCGTCTCATAATTAAATGACATTTACTCAAGTAAAACCTTTTACTTGTTTATAGATACGGGGGTTAGACTTTTAGTTAAGTTCTTTTAAGTTATTTTCTTTATTCATTTGTAAATTTCAGATGTAAATTATGGGCGGAAGCGTGTAGAAGACCAGATTTATATGAAAGATCTTTTGAAACATTAAAATATACATACGTTTGTAGTTTGCACTTTGAGAAGCGGATGTACAAGAAGAAATTTTTGAAAAAGACCGCTAAACCTACATTACTTTTACCAGTTAACGATTCCGTTCATACGCAGACCGGTCCTGAAGTATTGTGACCTTAAATTGGATCTACAGTAAGTATAATACCAGGTACCTATTCAAAACGAAGTCTGTCGGGGTCGCGGGACCAAAGAGTTACCGTGACTCCGGTACGTAAAGGGCTACTGAAGGATACCGTGGATGTCAGTCAGTGAAAGTCTGCTCATGCTATAAAAAGCCATGCAAAAAAAAAAAACAAAAAGGTATTTCAAACGAAAAATGTCTCAAAATCGTCCCTCCATTGCTTAGAGTTTAGAGTCACGCGACCCCGGCAGGCTTTGGCCCACTAGACACCAACGACCATACAGCCTCTAGACGTAGCCGACCAATAAATGGCGAACTATGGTAAAAACGTCTTCGAGAATATTCGTTACAGCTTGGCCAAAACGTCTTGAAACGGAACTAATCTTTTTGTTAGCTGATATTGTTTTAAAATCTTTGATATTTGATGTTAACAAAGAACTCAGGATTGTTAGATTTATTATTGTGCCATTAAACTAACGTAACAAGTGGAAAAAAAAAACAAATAAAATCATTCAGTGCTAGTAGCGAGAGCACAGTGGCGTCTTCCGGTTTTCTACTCTAGTTTGCCAAGCTGTACATCTCGTAAAGAAAATCTACTTCAGCATTCATAATATTAGTAGGTAGTGGATTCTAGGAATTATTGAAACAATACTCAAAAACGTTGAAAAACGGTCGCCTTAAGAAGTTTTTTTTTATTGTAATACTAGCGACCACTTTTTATTTATCATTGCTAGCCGTATCCTGGTTGCGCACGAGTGCAATCTCTAATTATCATAATTACAAATGTAATTTACATATAAACCTTCCTCTTGAATAACTCTATTAAAAAAACCTCATCAAAATCTGTTGCGTAGTTCTAAAGATCAGCAAACATAGGGACAGACCAAAGACATTAAACTATATACGAGCAATAGACGGGACATTACGAAGAAAGTTGTGATCCAAAACTTATTACCACTAGGTAAAAAGTCGCTCAGTCTAGTAGTCGCGTCGCTATGCAACGCTACATAGTGCTACTGACGCACGGCATCAACAATTTTGTATGACAATTTTCACAATGTCCGCTCTACAGGTTTTTTTTAATCTCTTTGCGACAGACAGACAGCGAGAAGTGGCTTTGTTTTATACTATGTAGTGATACACTACAAAACATTGATATGTCAAAAGTTTTAATACTTTCTACTAGCGACCCGGTACGTTCTTCTCTACTTTGACAGCAAAATCCCCATTAACAAAATGATCCGCCATTTATTGAATTCATTTGTTACTTACAAAAAAAAGTATACTTAAATTCGAGAACCGCTAGTCCGATTATTTATTTATTTATTTATTTATTTATTATGTTTGGGAAAACAAACAGTAGTACATTAAGGGTAAACAGTGTTGGCTTAATAATAAACTTAACAAATATACTACCCACAACATTTTCCACAGATTACTATAAGACATAATAAAAACAAACTGTAAGCAAACGTTAGCTGTAACAGGACTAAATTATAAGAGAAACAAATAACAAAAAGTTAATTGTAAAAAAAAAGAGGTATTAACAATATTCCATCAAAGAGGTAGGAAAAAAAAATACAAATACTTCTATGCAGGTCTAGAATATAAATTAGCAAAACCTATAAATAGATAGATAGAGCCTACTGCCGATCCTTAAGAATGTTAATTACGTCATTTTTAAATTTACATCTGCTCACGAACAATATATCTATTGCACTAAAACGCATATTGTAAGTGTCGACTAAGCGAAATAAAGGTGAGCGCACACCAGCGTTAGATTTGCAAAAGCCGGTAGCAAACAGTCGCCTGGTGCGCAACTCCCGCCCTTGAACTGTTCGTGGGACCAGGTAACACAAACGAGCAATCAAGTCAGGACAATCAAACATGTTTCGGCATACACTAAATAAAGTCATTGCCTCAAGAAGGACGCGTTTTGACTGTAATGTTAGCAGATCGTATTCTTTAAGGAGCGATTGATACGATTTCTTTTTTCGAAAGCATCTAAATTGCAGAGCACGAAGGTACTTACGCTGGATTAATTCGATAACTTCATTATATTTCATATAATAGGGATTCCAGATAGGTACTGCGTATTCTAATTGCGGCCTAACTAAGGATTTATATAGATGCAAGAACGTGGACGGACGATGAAAATCTCTAGATGCTCTCATTACAAAGCCAAACATCCGATATGCCATATTGACAATGTTCTCAACATGAAGATCCAGGTGAAGTTTCGAGTCCAATTGCACACCAAGATCACGTACGCTGCTAACTTTTTTAATAACACAATCAGCAAGTCGGTAGTTGTAATGTACGATATTTTTCTTTTTAGTGAACGTTATAATATGACACTTCGGTAAGCTAAGGTATAGTTTATTATTAGAGCAGTAGTCCGAGAAACGATCTAGATCGCGCTGGAATTCTACACAATCTTGTTCATTTGAAATTTGTTTAAAAACTTTTAAATCATCAGCGTATAAGAGAAATTTTGAATTTTGAAAGCAATATTTTATGTCATTAATAAACAGTATAAATAATAAAGGCCCTAAAATTGAGCCTTGAGGGACTCCTGATGTCACTTGAATGCATCTAGACTCGAAACCATTGATCACAACCTTCTGGGTTCTATTAGTTATATAGGAGACAAACCAGCGCAAAAGATCCCCTCTGATACCGTTGTACGCGATTTTATTGAGTAGCAATCTATGATCCACTTTATCGAATGCTTTTGAAAATCAGTGTATACCGTGTCTGTTTGCAGTCTATTATCAATATTTTCAAAAAGTTGCGTTGTAAATAATAACAGATTACTTATGCATGACCTACCCTTGACAAAACCATGCTACTCCTTAATTAAGACATGACGAATAATTGGATAAATCTCAGCGTGGACAAGCTTTTCAAAGAGCTTAGATAGTGCCGATAATATTGAAATTGGCCGATACATCTCCACATTGTTCTTTGAGCCACTTTTATGGACGGGTACTATATTAGCCCGTTTCCATACGTTCGGAAAGACTCCATACGAAATACATTTGTTAAATATTAAGTATATCGGATAGCATACTGTACTGTAAGTATTTTTTAAAAATATCGCAGGTATACCGTCCGGACCAGGTCCTTTAGTCGAATCCAAAAGTTTTAGTTCTCTACGAATATTTTCTAATGGGAAGTACAACTTAGACAGATTAACATCATGATCATCACTTGCAGGTGGAGGTACCTATGAATCTGAGTTAAATGTGGAGGGTTCGTACACAGAATGGAAAAACGAGGAGAACTTCACATAAACCATCTACTAAATAGTCCGATAAAAGCCATCCCAAAACATTTAATTTGGATTTTGGATATGTGACGTTCTTGAGTTATACAATTACTACGAAAAGTCGAATTCATTTTTTTTATTTCGTATTTGTATGTACTTAGATAAACAATAAACCAACTGACTAGATACCTACTTACCAACCATTTAGATGATGTGGTAAAAGAAAAAAAAACAGTTGTTAGATGTTATTACAAAATAATTTTTGGTTTTTATGATTATCAAAACACGCCATATTTTATAAGTGTTGCCAGCTTTTTTTTTTAGTCTCCCAACTTCACGTCATTTTCGTGGGTTTTTAATTGGTTTATAGTTACGTTTATGAAATTTCGTTCGTGTAGGTACTTTAAAAAAAAATAGCCAAGTGCGAATCGAACTCGCGTGCAAAAGGTGCCGAACGTGGCCGAACTAAAACATTTTTTTTTTCAATGTTAATTTTTATATCGTTATTCTTATATTATTATCGCTATTCCTGGTCAAGACATATTTTTTTAATGTCTTGACTTTAATTTTGTATTTTTTTTTTTAATTTAAAGTTACTTCTAACGCAATCGGGTTTTTCATTTTATAATACGATTTATTTTATAAATATTATTATGAAAAATATGAATATTTATATTCTGATTTGTTTTTATAATAAGTAACATAATGTTCGCATATAACTTTTTGTTTATGAGCCTATTTTAATGATTTTATTTGCTTTGGGTATAGGTAGGTAGTGTATTAAACCAATTTCAAAAGTGCTGCTTTCTTTACATGATTTGGAAGTCGGTGCCAAGTAAAAATTGTTGTGTACTGTTTTATTAGCTAGGTAAATAATTTACCTGGTAGCACTCCATATCTAAGTGGCACTGTTTATTACATATCAAATCATAGATCTCGGATAAAAGTTATCTGACTTTTCAATAATCAGCCCTTATCCAACATAATTATCTAATATTATTTGAAAAGTAAAATAATCATGCAGATCAACAATACATCTTATTTTTTTAGAATACCAACTAATCCTGTCATCAGGAATCAATGGATAGACCGCATTAAAAAAAGCCGTGGAGATGCCACATGGAAACCAACAAGCACTACCGTAGTGTGTTCCGATCATTTCCGCAGCAAAGATATGCCCACAGTCGACAAAACAGGGCGGCGATTACTTAGAAAGGGAGCATTGCCATGCAAGGTGAATTTTTCTCTAAACTTACAGCTTGGCCAGAACGGATTGAAACGGAACTAATCTTTTTGTTTGCTGACAACGTTTAAAATCTTTGATATTTGATGTAAATAAAGAACGAAGGTTTGTTAATATTATTGTGCCATAAAACTAACGTAATAAGTGAAAAATAATAAAATAATTCAAAGTGCTGGTAGCGAGAGCACAGTGGCGACTTCCGGTTTTCTACTGTTTTTTGCCAAGCTGTCTAAAATAGTTCGTGCTTTTTTAAATTATTGTTTGTTTAAAATATTTTTTTCTTACAGGCATTATTTTTATCATCAGTTAAGTCAGGCGAAAGTGAGGATTCTGATGCTTTTGAGATGGCAGAGGTAATTTTAAAATTAAATTGAATAAATCTTGTTTTGTGTTGTTCAAAAATATGCCTACAGATAGGCATATTTTTGAACTACACAACCTACATAGTCTTCATGTTTCGGTTTTTGAGTTAAAGCTGAAAGCTGAAATCGAACAACTGAATAAAATGACTCTAAAACTAAATAACACTACATGCAACCTAAAACTTCTCTTATTTAATAAGTGTATTTTTTAATGTGATTTGTGGGAGAATTATTGTAGTAGCTGGTATCATTATTTACGCACACAGATACATAGACGCATAGTGTAAAACGACGCCTGGAGGCCAATTCTCAATTTTCGCCATTTTTCTCGAGTTCGAGATTGTAAGTCGATCTCTATGTCTATCAAAAATATCTCTATCTCTACCAAAAAATGTCGAATTGAGCAGAAATCCGTATTCTCAGTCAAAATAGAAATAAATGTCACGAAAATGTCGAGTCGAGTGAACATAATGTTACCATTATGAAGAAACGCACGTTCCGTTTTAGGTAACTATAGGTGAATGAATGATTTTGTTTTAAAACGCTGACATGGCGCTGACTAAATCTAATTATTTTAGTATGAAACGAAACGTTTAACGTATCGTATATATAACGTTTGACAATCAACTGTCAAAATGGTTATTTAACCATTTTGACAGTTGATTGTCAGTGTCAGAATTTGCGTCTTGTTATGGTTATGTTTACATGGACTCTGTGTTTATAAATCACTAGTGGGCTGTGCTGTTTTACATTTCATGATTTCTTTTATTTTAACATGGAGGGGAATTATTTTAGTGACCTTTGTTTCGCTCAAATCGTAAATATCGACGGCGGGATAAGTACGCGGTTGTCGCTGTGTATTGGCCAGTTGGTCGCCACTTTCTAACAACTCCGAGATAAAATGCTAATAAACTCGTCCATCTTTCAGTGGTTTCTAGTGCAATCATGGGTACACAAATTACAGAGTTTGTTAATAAAATTATGCGAAGGTCGTCGTTTTAAGAAAACACAATGCAAAAATCAAGAGTATAAATCGAATTTCCAGTAGGTATGACATGCCAAGCCGTATTTTATTAAAGAAAAGAAAACAATGTACAATTATATAAGACGTTAGAGTTCATGTCGATTGTAAGTCTATCTCTATGTCTATTAAAAATATCTCTATCTCTACCAAAAAATGTCGAATTGAGCAGAAATCCGTATTCTCAGTCAAAATAGAAATAAATGTCACGAAAATGTCGAGTCGAGTGAACATAATGTTACCATTATGAAGAATCGCACATTCCGTTTTAGGTAACTATAATGGTGAACGCACATCTAGCCGCACCGCAGTCTCCGCAGTCCCCGTATTACGAATTCTTTGTATGAACTTCTATGAAACCTCTCACACTTATAGCTTGGCCAGAACGGGTTGAAACGGAACTAAAATTTTTATTTCTATAATCATAAATTTATATAATCTTTGATATTTGGGCCAATCTTCAATTTTTGGACTTCCGTTGAGAACAATGACGCCCGATATTTTTACTGCTAGTGCAACCATCCATTGACAAAAAACAAAAATACAAATTATTTTAATTTCATTTTAGTTAAACGTAATTAAAATTATATATATTTTTGTTTTTTGTCAATGGATGGTTGCACTAGCAGTAAAAGTATCGGGTGTCATTATCCTCAACGGAAGTTCAAAAATTGAAGATTGACCCATTTGATGTAAAAAAAGACGTAGGTTTGTTAGATTTATTATTGTGCCATAAAGCTAACGTAATAAGTCGAAACAAATAAAATAAAATTATTCAAATTGCTGGTAGCGCGAAGACAGTGGCGACTTCCGGTTTTCTACATTTTTATGTCAAGCTGTACCCGCATCGCAGTAGCCGCAGAATCGGTAAGAAAACAGACTGCGGAGACTGCGGTGCGGCTAGGTGTGCGTTCACCATAAGTGAATGAATGATTTTGTTTTAGAACGTTGAGTAAATGTAATCGAAACGTTTTGTGTAAAAATAAGTTAATTGTCTGTCAGTGTCAGAATTTGCGTCTTTTATTATGTTTACATGGACTCTGTGTTTTTAAATCATTAGTGGGCTGTGCTGTTTTACATTTCATGATTTTATTTTAACATGGAGAGGAATTATTTTAATGACTTCTGTTTCGCTCAAATCGTAAATATCGACGGCGGGATAAGTGCGCTGTTGTCGCCGTGTATTGGCCAGTTGCTCGCCACTTTCCAACAACTCCGAGACAAAAATTCTATTGTTAATGTGATAAAAATGCTAATACACTCGTCTTCCAGTGGTTTCTAGTCCTATCGTGGGTACACAAATAATTACAGAGTTTATCATTTGCGCGTAGGTCGTCGTTTCAAGATAACACAATGCAAAAATCAAGTGCTTATATCGAATTTCAAGTAGGTATGACATGCCAAGCCGTATTTTATTTAAAAACTAAAGAAAAGAAAACAGTGTATCATCCAAAATTCAACGGATTCACTCAGAAATGACGTATCTCTACAATCGACATTACATCTCTACTGCTCAGAAGCACTCGACACGAATTCTAACGTTAGCCTTCGAGAAATGTCGAATTCGACATCCCCAGAATAGCAACTTCTAAAATTTGTCGAAAAAATGACGTCATTAGAATTTTTTGTCGAGTTCGACACCATCTCTAAAGCCGAAAATTGGCCCGCAGAAATGACGTATCTGTACAATCGACATTACATCTCTACTGCTTAGAAGCACTCGACATGAATTCTAACGTTAGCCTTCGAGAAATGTCGAATTCGACATCCCCAGAATAGCAACTTCTAAAATTTGTCGAAAAAATGACGTCATTAGAATTTTTTGTCGAGTTCGACACCATCTCTAAAGCCGAGAATTGGCCCCCTGCACGCAAACATACTTATTTGAAAATGTTGACTCGTTTTCTTTGATACGAATTGTAGGGCGACCGCGACGCTCCATTTAGACATTATATGTATAATCAAAGATGTTTACGTGTGTGCAAAATTTTGGCCACTTATCTGCGACTTTTTTTCCTGATCCATCTAGAGCTATTATTAATAGAACCTGTTTACACTCCCACTGAGCGAGACAGGCATACGCGTAAAACAAGAATAGCGATACACGACAAAATGGCGGGTCAATGAGACAGCCCTGTGTTACTAGTAGTGTGTGGTTACAACTCCCTAACCACATTTATTGCCGGCGTTAAAAAAATTGAGTTTTTAATTAACAATTATGTTGCTATACGTATTGAATTGTTTCGTTTGATTAGACAAACGGCTAGAGACAAATTAAATGGTTTTTTTAAGAGAACGGTAACTGAAAATATTTCCATCATATCCATCGTGTTAAATAAAGTGGCAACTGGATAGTGACGTAAGCATTAGTGTCAGTCATTCTCTTCGAAAATGCGAGACCATGAGGCGACCGATATCTGTCAAAACATAAGGCGTATAAATCTTATAAACTACGTTTCTAAGTTCGAATTAGTTTCGACCATTGCCACTGGTTAACACGCATTACTCTTTTTAAAAAATCTAGAAAATAGACTTAATAATTATGGCCCCATGTACAATACGTTTGTGCGATAAAAAAAGCGAGACTTCAAGTTTCCAAAAAGACGGTATCACATTTCATCGGTAAGTTAATGGTTCCGTAACCTAAATCAGAGATTTTGACAATAGGTACCTATTTATCGGAGTTCATCTCTTGTCATACTTGATACTTTTACGCATTTCATTTTCGTGAATCGCGCGTCGACTTTTATGATTGCGTCCCTTTCTTTGAAGTATTTTTTTTTTCGCTACCTTTTTTCAAACTTAATTAGTGATGTCCCAAATCGTACGAACAGTGTCGATATTGGAAAAAAATAACCTTTTCTTTTTTATGCAAAAAATAGGTACCCTAATGTTTTTAATAGTTAAATTACAACGGATACATACATTTTTAATAAATTGTGATTCATTTTAGATACCCAAAAGATCCTGAATTAAAAAATAAATGGATAAATGCAACTTTGCGAGATAACTGGTTTCCTTCTACTTATAGTATAATATGTTCGCGTCATTTTAGTGATGATTGCTTTGTTGTTATGAAAAATCGTCGCCGTCTACTAAGATCATCAGTGCCAACTAAGTATTTGCCTAATTTGGTGAAGGTGAGTTTAATTATTATCCTTATTTTTTTCTGTTTTAAAGATACGTACTATTTTTTTTTTATTAAGTAAGTATATCACTTCTTTAGCTACGTTGAGCGATTTTGGTAACAGAAAAAGTATTAATTTACTTACCTACGTCACTTGAGATATCTCTCGTGTCAATTGTTTTTTTTTTAAACGCTTTACCTCTTAAATGACACAGGCTGTTCAGCGGGTGATTTTCTACGCATAATATATTTTATTCTAAAGTTTTACTTTTGTCAGCGGTCTCCGTGACTAACATTATTTTAATTTCTTATCACATACGCTGTGTGTGCGTCGTGCGATGATAACATAAAGACGGGAAGTAAACTATCTTCATACACGCAACGCGCGCGGCTTGTATGTGTGCGCCTAGTATCTACGCGTCGCCGCACGCACACTTAACAAAATATCGAGCCGTTTCGAGGTGCGCCAGTCGGGTCTAACACTGCACGAGGTTCGCGCGTCACGGCTTTTCGGCACCGCTAAATGAATAAAAAATGTCTGATATTCGCAAGAGAAAGTATTGCTGTGTGTTTGGGTGTCTTAATAATTCATCGATACCAGAATTGTCTCTATTCAGAATACCTACTGAACGGGAAAGGTAAGCTAGTCACTTATTCTAGCATAATATAATTTTTACTTGATGATAGGATACCTACTTTTTTCAAACTATTGTATTGCTTTTATCGCGGGCTCTGAATGCAGCGACCGAATCAAGAAATTCCGTAACGAAAATAAACCTAACACCCCTCATCGTGTAAATTGTAATGTCTTTTCAAGTTCGATGGACTTAGGCACGGTGTTTGGTTTTTTTTGACGTTTCACTTGATTGACGTGGCTAAACGTCAAGTTGACAAAAAATGCTATGCAATAGCTTAACCGCCGCTGTCCCCGAGTGCCAAACGTTTTTTTTTGTTGTAGTAGTTTTCTTTTATTTTAGACAAGAAGTAGGTAGGCAGATCTACTTTCCCACAAGAATGTACAGATACACGGTACTTTTGATCTGTCAACTGATATTGCTCTGTTGCCGATTTCTCAGTATTGTAGGTATAGTAACGAAGTACCTACCTACTTACAGTTATAAAATCGTAATTAAAAATAAGTAACTGACTAATTGTAAATCAGATATGTAATGTAAGAGCAAAGTTCGTATCACAACAACGATTATAGAAAAAAAAGACAGACGTTACTTTAAAATGTTGTTTTACAGTGTTTTTTTTAATAAAATATTAGTCACTTAATTTTTTTTTTTATCGTAGATACCGAATGTAGGTATATTAAATCTGCTTTCTATTTCAGACGGCTTCAATGGCTGCAATTAATTGATCGCGTGGATTTGATAAATAAATCCCAAGCCATGAACGTTGTTTGTGAAGCCCATTTCCACCCAAGAGACATAACAAAAAACAAAGTTAGAAAATTACTAAAAAAAAATTGTTTGCCGAGTTTAAATTTGCCTTATCTTCCATCATCGTTTAGGTAAGATTGATCTTACAAACCTTCTAACACAGACAATATAAGCAAATAAACGACTTCCCAACCCATTTTTTTACGTGGATCATCAAATGAGTCCTCCTACCCAGGGCAGGGCGGGAGAAACTGTCAGACCACTTAGACCCGTACTGACTTCAATCCACGGTGTCCTCCAATAGCCCTTTCCGTTTACAGGTCACGGTACTTCGGTAAGTTCCGCGACCCTAGCTTTGGCCAAGTGGGGCTCCGTCATTATGCTGACACAATTTGAGGCGCGCGTAAAACAACGCGCCGTCGACCCGATCATGGTGCATGGTCGGACGGACAGCGAGTCGCCCATTACTCGCCGCCCGCATGCCCAACTTCCCGACCCTTGCCAATTTATAAGAACCGAATTATTTGGTCAAAAGTGACAACCCTGAGACTGTTGGCAATTAATATCCTGGATTGGGCTAGGGATAGCCTATTTCCCCTCTTTATTTATTAATTATGTTGATGTACTAATGACAGTGCCTTCCACACCACATTTCGGAATTTATAAGATCAGCTGGCTTAGCATGGCGCCGTAGAAAGGGGTTTTGTCGACGCAAGAATTGACAAAATGACAGAACGTAGAAATAATATATGTAAAAAAAATATGGAAAATAAACGTTCGTTTCGTCAATAGTGTAAGAATAGTGTCATATTTGTGCAAAATAATAATTGATTTGTGTAGAAATAACGATGAAATTACTTTGTATTTTCTTGGTAGAATAGAGATAGAATAGCCATGTTAAGCGTGCTGCTTATTCTTGTGAATAAAAAATATGATAAACATTTCTGTTTGCATTCATCACTCTAAATAGTATAAAACAAAGTCGCTTCCCGCTGTCTGTCTATCTGTCCCTATGTATGCTTAGATCTTGAAAACTTCGCAACGTATTTTGATGCGGTTTTTTTAAATAGATAGAGTGATTCAAGAGGAAGGTTTATACTTATAATACATGCATAATACGGTAGAGAAACACTGATTTAAGAGGTTTTTAATTTTTACTGTAAAGTCTGAAATGAACACATTTTTTGCGTTTACATTGCAAACGCTGATTGAACCCTACGAAATAGATCAAAATAATGTACTACAGTATTATACACCTTAAAATAAAGATCAATATGGCCCTTTACAGCATGTCATTAAAATGAATATTTTCGAAGATATTACAGATTTAAAGTTACGACTGTACTGGCCGAGGCTACTACATAATTAGTGTGCGTCAGAATGGCTGGTTGCCTGTGGCGTTGGTCAATGAGAGTTGATTCGAAAATTGCTACATAATTGCTTATATTTGCTACATATAATAAATCATTGCTACATATGATATATACTTAGATATAAAATAATTTTTTTGACCAGCCATTCTGACGTCAGGATGGCTGGTCACCTCCTAGTTTAAAGTCAAGCGTGTAGAGTTTCCCGAAATGTATTGCGTCAATAATTGCTTCATATTTACTTCATTGATCTCATTTATTTGTATCTTTAAAAATATGCTAAATAAAGGATGTAGCAGTAATTTAAATTATCCCAAGGAAAAGTCCCTGACAAAATAATAAAAGCAAATAGTTGCAGTGCGTCTTCACTCAACGGTATTGCTACTTTAGGCGGCAGGCGTTCTAAATAAAATTGTTAAATGGCATGTTATGTATGAGTAGGTAAGTGAACAATAAGCATATTAGAAGGATATCAATAATTGCTTCATATTTACTTCATTTATCTCATTTAGTTGTATCTTCAAAAATATGTTAAATAAAGGATGTGATGATGATGCAGTAATTTAAATTATCCCAAGGAAAAGTTCCTGATAAAATAATAAAGGTAAATAGTTGCAGTGCGTCTTCACTCAACGGTATTGATACTTTAGGAGGCAGGCGTTCTAAATTGTTAAATGGCATTTTATGTATGAGTAGGTAAGTGGATAATAAGCACATTAAAAGGATATCGTAAATAAAAAAAAATTCAAAGAGTAAAAAGAAGCTAATTTCATATTGCATAATATATGCGAAAAAAATAATACGACAATAAGGTAAATTTATGCTGAGGTTGTGGGACATCTCGCCCACGAAAAAAGGTGGCCCGCAAGCCAGATGTCCCCTTTTAAAATGTGCATGGGTAGTTTCGCCCGAACCAATTTTTAACTTATTTTCATATTCTTTCATATTCATCTCTCATTGACCAACGCCACAGGCAACCAGCCATTCTGACGCACACCATAATTAACGTGTTTTTTTTTTGTTTTCCATATTTCTAGAGTATGAATGAATATAAAATAATCAATTTATTTAATTTCTTTTTTGTTTTTTTTTTCATACTAAATAATTCGGTAATCACAATATTTAATGTAAAACACTCGGTGAAATGTGACAACGTCCAATTCATTGCTTTAAATGCTCTGATTGATTTAATGGACGTAAGCATTAAAAGAAGATTACGAATTTTCTTATCCAGTAGAATAGCGATTAATAAAAAGGTCGCTCAAAACAATAATGATCTTAATTTAACTCAGTTAACAAAACAATAATTTCAACTTTAGCCATAAGTTACTCTTTGTAGGTACCTAGTTAGGTACCTATGTAGGTATAGGTACTAAAACGTCATTAAACATTTACCTGCTTTTCAATAGTCAGATAACTTACCTGAAAAATAAAAATGACGGTTTGACAGCATACCTATCTATAGAAAATATGTCAAACCGCTATATTTATTCCTTAGATAAAAGTTATCTGTCCATTCAAAAATCAGCCCTTAATGAGATTTAGTATTTTTTTTTTCAATCCACTTGACATTTCATCGACATTATCGACAACGTGCAGGTGCTTTCTCTTCACTAGTGTCCCTT
The DNA here is from genome assembly GCA_036375495.1 of Agrotis segetum. Lineage (NCBI taxonomy): Eukaryota > Metazoa > Arthropoda > Insecta > Lepidoptera > Noctuidae > Agrotis > Agrotis segetum. The sequence goes on along the minus strand of JAQSVV010000037.1, from coordinate 1,093,452 downwards.
AAAATTCTGTGAAAAAAAAAAAAAAAAAGAACGGCAACGTCGTAAAAAAACAGTAATAATTCGTCATACGAGTACCTTACCTACATGTGACAATTTTTTATGTAATTTAATTATGATTGATGACACCTTCGAATCTATGCATTTTTGGACCACTGTAGAGTTAGAAAATAATATAAAAACACGTTTTATAGGAAAGGAACCATGTCCAAGCACGCGTTGTTCACCATGTAGAGTGCACATGGTGAACAACTCGTGCTTGGACGTGTTGACGAATAAAAATTGAAGATCTGGAACACCTGTTGTGGAACACTTTAAATAAGTGACGAACGGGAATACACGAGATTTTCGCAACTTTTTACTCAACATTATCTAGGGTTAGGGCTGCCACTTTAACCTCTCGAGCCCCCGAGGAAAATGTTTTTCCACTAAATACTATTCGATTTTATGACTTATTTTTCCAAAAAAAAGGATTAATATCGGTTTTTGTTTTTTTTGTTTTGGTGGCACAAAAACGTGCCGTTGGGGATCGGGCGGTTAAATTTTTTCAACAAACTCTTAGTCGACCGTGGTTTTGCTTGTGTAATTGTTTTTTTTGTAATTGATCTAAAAACGTTTTATAGAAGCTAGAACTATTGATCCTTTATTTATCATGATCAGAAATTAATTTTATTTAAGTCATTTATAGTACCTATGTTATCATATTGTTCGACCGATTTTAGTATACGTAATAGGTACCAACATTATTATTTTTAAATGTTATTACCTACCAACATACTTGTTTTTCTATGAAAAAATGTTATTAGATTTTACAACAATTTTGATTTCTTAAAAATTTATTTGAATATTTGAAAAGTTGTTGCATTTCCTTTGGGGCAGCCCTACACCGAACTCACTTTTGTATGGGAGTTTTAGAGAAACCTGCACAACTTTGCCTAGCATTGTAAAAAAAAATTCTTGTGCTATTCAAGATTCAGTGAAGTCTGACGTGGAAAAGAACTTCATGGCAATATGGGTGTCAAATCCGTTACCAAAAAACCTATTCATTTAAAACGATATTATGACAGGCAATGTTGTAGTTTTTACCTCAACTTTGCCTACGTTTTCAAAGCATTTTTTTGGTGCTTTATAGGTCACTGTTTATAGGTGTTTTTTTTACTAGTAGCAAACGTATTCCTATAGCTTAAAGTCCAATATTGCACAGTATTTGAAAAAACATACGACTTTCTTAACGATTAAAGATTTATCGAAGAAAAACGTCAAAATCCGTGCAAAGTTGCAGCATTTTACGGTACATGAAATGTCAAAGATTTTAAAAAGTCAGCATACAAAAAGATTAGTTTCGTTTCAAGACGTTCTGGCTGAGCTGTACCAGGTACCTAAAGGGTCGATTACACCTAACGAGTACAGCGGCGAGTCAGTGTCCTCGGCCGAGTGCTCGGTTGGTATTAACACTTTAACGAGTGCTCGGCCGAGTACTCGGTCGAGAAGAGAGGCGAGAGGGTCACTAGAATCCCAATTTGTTTACTAGGCCGAGTAGCCGGCCGAGAGCTTATTTACTGACTCACCACTGTACTCGTTAGGTGTAATCGACCCATAACACAAATTTCGTGTGAGACAGTGTTTCCTTATTCTATTACTCGTGATACGCTACACTATTGTATGGTCGTTGGGGGGCCCGTCATGTTGCGTAACCTTGACCTTGGCGCCATATTCAGTCGAAAATAAATCAATAATAATTGGATTGTCGTTTTACTATATTTTATTTAAACATGATTACCTAGGTACCTACATAATGGTTTATTTAAGCACTAAATTGAGAATATAACGCCAAGATTTCTAAGATTACTAACTTTACCTACGTATTTCTAAGATGACTAACATTTATTCGTTTTTTTAGGCCCCAAGATTTTCTACAACGAGTAAAAGAAAAATTGGACAAACAGAGAAAGCATCGTCGAATTGTAAATATGATTTACTTCATTCAGCTATTTGAATTATACAATTATTCAGCCTTTAATTGATTGCCATTTAAAAGCAGAATAAAAATCTAGTCATTATTCTTTCAATTAATTACTTTCATACATTTAAAAAAATGTACTTGTGTGAATCTTTTTTTTACTAATATTCCCGATTTCTCGATGACGCCTGGACCGATTTGGAAATTCCTTTTTTATTATATTTCACAAATTGCCCCATGGAAATTAGGATTTATTAACGGGATCTAAGATAAATCTTGGGAACTCTTCAATAAATGCCAGCAAAATATCAACGGGCGATTATTGCTATTGCTACTTAGCGCATATTTATCTGCACATTTTCAACGTAAGCACACAACAGCATAATATTATCAAAGGCGGACGAACACACACAATACACAGCTGGTTCTGTAGCGCAGCCGGCCGCGTCGCGCGCCGCGGCAGGCCGGTTACGTGTGGTTACGTAGTAATCGTAGTATGCATCGCGTTCGGAACGGCAACGTCGCGTCGGCGTCGCGCAAATGCGCCGGCTTGTCAAACCGATCGAACGAATGTTAGGTAAAGTTAGGTTAGTTTGTCGTTGACTGACATACCTATAACCCGGTGTGCGCGTGAAACGGTTAAAACTAGTGTTTATTGTGAAAAGTGATTGATAAAGAGAATTTTATGTCTTATTCAAAGACACTTGTGTGAAATCTATTCTATACATGTGAAAAAATAGTAGGAAAACGTCGTTTTTGTAAAAATAGGGTGTTGTTGTTGTCGTTTAGAAAAGCAATAGAACCGGTTTTCGGTTTATCGTTTTGTCTGTTTATTTGTTCAGGAATCAAGTGAATTGTACGAAAGCAATGTAAATAAGCATCTCGACACAAATTTTGAGTGTAACTTGAAGTAACATTTAGTTTTTGCTTCATTGCAATCGGTTCAGTCTATCAAAAGATATTTGATTTTAAAGTGTTCCAGAAATAAAATTAGGGTTTTTTTATATGCACTTGGTCTCACAACTTCACATTATTTTATCACAAAAAAAAATGTGCTTTTTGAAGTAGCTTTGATATTTTTGTTTGGGAAGAGAAAATATAGTTCAAAAAAAGCTTCAATAGATGTCGTTTGTGTATCTGTTCAAAGACCATGGAAAAAGGTATGTCTTTGTTTTTAATCATCCCCTAAAGGTCAGTGGGTCGTCTAACACAAAAAAAGTAATAATGGACTCCTTATTCCAAATTCCATGATTTTACTAAATAATATTAGTGTGCTGCCTCTAGTGAATACAATTTGTACCACGTTGGTTGTCGTTTGCTCACTCATTTAGGTAACCTTTATTTCCACCAAAAGATGGCGTTGTTTTCATTTTCTGAAATTTATTTCACCTAGCTCAATAGACCTCTATGTCTATTATATCTCACATTACCATACTTACATAACTTTACATTATTATAAAATCGTAAAGCTGTCATTCCTGTAAATTGAATTTTTTTTTTCGAGATAAGAGATCGATTCTGATAGGTACCTACCAGATCTTTTTTTTTTCGAAATTTTCTAATGTTTTTTTGTTTGAATCTTTCCCGAAACTACTGTAAAGTTGTCGATCGAATTTTCCTCTAATATTCCTAATAATAAGCTTCTGTTAATAGCCTATGTATTATTACGCTATTTTCCCTGTGAGATAAGCAATTTTTAATTTTGTCGCTTATATTAATGTATGTTGACTGTAGATTTGTAGTTGGAAGCTAAACCACTGGATATTATTTATTCAATTTTTCCTCAAATATTCCTTAAATTGCGCTTCAATTAATAGGGTAAGTATGTATAATTACGCTATTCTCCTTGGGGGATTAGCAATGTTGTAATTATGTTGATTTTCAGTCATTGTTGACATTTTATGAGAACCGCTATCTATTTGAAACTTACTGTCAACGGACCACCCAGTCTGGTTATAATAACTTCTTCTTTCTTGTGCAATGGGTCAAAGGATCCAATACTGGTTTTTTCTTTTTCACTTTTTGTGTTTCTTTTTTTGTTTTTATTTATCCTGTGAGAGTTTTAAATAATTAACCACTTCCCTGTCCGATGAATCACATGTGACTCACGACTATTGTTTAGGTATTGTGTCTGCTGCGCGGACAGTGAAAGTGTTAAAAATAATTTTATGCATACCTACTTTTATTTCAATATTATTTGCAAAATTATTTTTTTATAATATGTTTCAGTAGTTTTCTAGGATCTACAATCAATACCGAAGCCAAAAATATAGATTTTAGATTTTTTGTTTTTTTTGTATATTTGTCAGTATGTAACTCCGGGATAAACTCAATAAGTGATGCATGGTCGACAATACAATACTTAGTTAAAAGTTTAATTCAATTGTGTGTACCTAAACAACAAAATTATTTTTGTGTATGATAACTCAATGATATTATAAATAAAAAGAGGTTTTTATAATATCATTGATGATAACTACATTACTTATGACACGGTAATATCTAACTGTGCTTATGACATAGACTTATTTATACAAGGAAAAAAAATATATATGTTAAATATTTGTGTCAAATATTCTAGTTTTATAATGTTTCAGTAGTTTTCTAGGATCTACAATCAATACCGAAGCCAAAAATATAGATTTTAGATTTTTTGTTTTTTTTGTATATTTGTCAGTATGTAACTCCGGGATAAACTCAATAAGTGATGCATGGTCGACAATACAATACTTAGTTAAAAGTTTAATTCAATTGTGTGTACCTAAACAACAAAATTATTTTTGTGTATGATAACTCAATGATATTATAAATAAAAAGAGGTTTTTATAATATCATTGATGATAACTACATTACTTATGACACGGTAATATCTAACTGTGCTTATGACATAGACTTATTTATACAAGGAAAAAAAATATATATGTTAAATATTTGTGTCAAATATTCTAGTTTATTAAAATTGAATGTTGTTGGTTTGCTGTGTGTTGCGCTTTGGTGCAAACTGTTAGTACAACAAGCAATTGATAATAAATAAATAATTAAAATAAATTAATGAGAAAGGCTATTCAACAACAACGGCGGCTAAAACGATGGGAAACAGCTATTTTATTTTATATGCTTACAATTTTAACACGATATTTTAGTACTTTTCGACAAAGTGCATGAATGAGATTATTATTAAGTCAGTAAATGAGTGAGGTACCTAACCACAACGTAGTACAAATTGTATTCACCAGGGGTAACACGTTAATATTATAATTAGTAAAATCATAGAATTTAGAACTAGGAGCCCATTATTTCCTTTTTTTGTATTAAGGGCATTTTTGAAAACAAGGATATACCTACTTTTTCCATGGTCAAACATCAGATAAACAAACTTTAGAGCAGTGGTGGCCCAGTGGTATCGGTCCCGACTTACGAATTGTAGGTCGTAGGTTCGAACACCGCCAGGCGCATTTCTTTGTGTAATTTATTTCATCACCACTGCTCTCAAAACGGTGAAGGAAAACATCGTGAGGAAACCGGCATGTTCTACAACCAAAAATTCGAAGACATAAGACATCTTCCAAGTTAACAACCCGCACTGGGCCCGCGTGGTGGATTATGGCACACTCCCTCTCACAGATCGGAGGCCTGTGGCCTTTGAGGCTGATGATGATGATGAAACAAACTTCAAAAACAAATCGATACATATAACGCCATCTATTGAGGTATCTTTTGAACAATTTCTTGTTTCTTAGCAATGAGACCCCATGACGCACTAGTATTTTTTATAATATTATCTTTGGTTTGGGTTAGAGTCTTGGTGTCCGACGTAAAAAAATTGAGTCAATTAGTTTTATTTACTTCGTAGTTTGAAATTTTATGAGTCTTCATTCTCATTTTGAAAGTTTTGGTTGTTGTAAATTATTGAGGTATTGTATTCATCATTGCGCACAGTGACACCTGCGATAAATTTTGACAGCTCAGCCTTAGTGGAATAATTATCCTGCCATTACCTCAGGTGCCATTTCAGCGGGTGCCCAACGTGGAATACCTCAAATTGTTTATTCGTTTGGTTCAATATTTTATTTGTTTGGTTCAGTTTTTATTTTGAAAATGCCGTCTAGAAAAAAAACAGATCTTTCCCTACGTACCCGACATGCGAAAAGAGTGAGACTACGTAGGTTACGGATAGCAATTCTAGCTGGGCAAGCCAGAACTCGGAAACACTGTGAACAAGTGAGTGTGAGTCTCACCGAAACCATAGACATTCATCTTTTTTTTTTCCGTTCGGAATTCGAAAGGAGGTGTTAATTTTTCGGCCCAACCATGTACCGAGGTACAAATAATTATTAAAATCCCTTGCAATAATTAGTATTTTTAGCAGTATTTAAAATCCTTCAATACTAGATAGAAAAAGAAATAAAAGTATATGAAAAAACACTACTTCGCAACGGAACTGCGTTCAAAGAAACGTTTAAGACAGCTTCAACCTGTTTCATCTGTCAAAATCACGTCAAAATATAACATCGATGTTTCATTATTTGACAGCTTTTTGACAGTAATGAATATCAACAACAATAGAAAAAAACTATCGAACTAGGTCGGGAACCCTGGCTTTTGGCCGGCAGATAACCAAACGCAAAAAAATAATACGAAATGTGAAACAAATGCATTTTTTAAAGTTCTTATTCCCATGATTATTCACAAAATATGTGTACTAGTAATTATAACTTATTTGAAATACATAAATAAATTCTGTAAAGTACATTTTTGGGTTTTCACACGTTTATAAATGAAGTAACGAAACGCATCATGTCGGAGACGTATGACATTGCTAGATTGAAAATCAATTCTTGGGTTGCAAGTTTTAACATTTTGGACATGGACCTAAAAAAAAAGCCGGACGGAACTTCACTAAGAAAGAATTGAAGCACCCATAGTAAGTCAGTGCGCTTGTCCACACAAGCCGGCACACACACATTCACACCATAGTAAGTCAGCCGTCGGCCATTACGCTTCGAACGACACTCGCGGTTTCATACGGTGTTATTTTGTCTAATAAAAATCAAAGTATGCCGTCATGTGTTGCAAAAAGTTGTCTAAACCATAGTAGTTCAATTAAAAAAGCCAGGGGATCACTTTTCATAGTTAAACATGTCATTTTGAAGCTTATTTCTCGATTTTACGTCAATAAATTTTATAAACATCTCGAAATCAATCAGTGTTGCAACTATTTCAAGGTTCAAATTATTTTAAAATTGGGAGATTTATATTTTGTTACTATTTATCGTTATTGTATTCTTCTGTATTTTTACCCGACTGCGCGACGCAAAGGAGGGTAATGTGTTTATCAGTCTATGTATGTATGTATGTATGTATGTTTGTTTGTTTCTATGTGGCGTTCTAGAGACCAAATGCGTTGGCCGATTTTGATAATTTTTACGTTAATCGATTCGTCTTGACCTTGCGAGTGTCACTAAAGACATGACAGTAATCAAAATTCACCACAGCGACAACCAGACGCCATATTGTCAAAATGAAAAAAAATAAATGTCGATGAACTATGTCATGTGGGGTATCGTTGAATAGGTATTTTAAAATCATCTTTAGGTTCCCTCTATCATTTTTCATTTTAAATAATAGTTTAGGAAATATAACGATTTAAAGTTGTTTAGCAAAACAATAATTTCTGAATAGTAACTAAAAAGTATGAAATAAAAAAATATTTAACGAAAAACAAAAAACCCGACTGCTTAAAAAAAACTAAAAAGAAAGAAACAAGCCCAGTAGTTAAGAATTCACTCATTCACACTCACAGTCGGGGCCCGTTGGGAAGATTTGATTGGTATAATTTGAATGGGCCCCGACTGTGAGTGTGAATGAGTGAATTCTTAACTACTGGGCTTGTTTCTTTCTTTTTAGTTTTTTTTTAAAGCAGTCGGGTTTTTTGTTTTTCGTTAAATATTTTTTTTTTACAAGTTTCCCCACGGCAAATGATGCATGGAAAAATGATTATATAAAAATAATAAGGGAGTGTAGACATGGAATAGGAATGTAGACGTGTAGGAATGAAACATAAAATAGCTTTAATTAAATATTTATACGCGAAAAATACTTAAACATTCGTTTTCACCATTTAAGTAAATTAGAAGGGATTTCTAGATGTGTCAATAGCAAAAGACAAGTCTACAAAAATTTGAATAACCAAAAGGGATTGTAAAACTTTATTAATATTAAACGAGTTGTAAATATTTTATATCCAATGTGCTTAAATTATTTTACCTTTATTTTAAAAATAGGTATCTGTCACAAAAAAATTATAATTAAACTTAAGTTCAAGGGAGATCTTAATTAAATATTGTTTAAAAATGGGTAATTTTTTCCTTCATCTGGCATCCCTATACAAACTCACACATATAAACACGGTCGCCATTTTGGTGCTTCAATCGTTTCTTAGTGAAGTTCCGTCCGCCTTTTTTTTTAGGTCCATGATTTTGGATCGACAATTTCATATGGTACAAATGCCCAAATAAATACAACATATTTTTTTTCAAAATCTACGATTTTTTTCCTATAATTTCGTATTTTTGTCCTTGAGGTACACGGCTTGGCCTTAAATGTAAGGAACAAATTAACACCTCCTTTGTTCGGAATTCGAAATTTGTACAATATGTGGATGTTCGCATAGAAAACGGATCAGGGTTCCTGAGCAGGAAAACTGATGTAAAGGCCGGCCACAATCCGTTCGGAATTCGAAATGATCAATGAAATGTGAACAACACACACAAAACATGCACAAATACTTGAATGAATTTACTTTGGATAGAAAACGAATCAGGATTCCTAATCAGGAAAACTGTTGTACCTATGTGGCCGGCCTTACGAAAGACGGGTATTACGAAGAAAGTTGTGATACATCCAGGAGTGGTAACAAGTCAATCAGTCTAGTTCGAAACGTCCGCCTGACAGGTCGTGTCCTTGCGTCAATTGAACTTGATAGACGATAATTAAGAAAAAATGCCTACTTGCGCTTTGCGTTCCTGCAAATCCAGATACAAGAGGACAAGTGGACTTATCAATTTATTTTCGTAAATATCTTATTTATTTTACCTAGTTTTTAAGATGTTTTGAAATATTTTCTGATATTATTCTAGAACACTTGAATTTTTAAATAAACGCCATCTGTTATTGAGTAGCGGTACGAAAATTTGCTAGGGAATTAGAGTTGTCTGTTTATCGATATTTATTAAATTGAAAATTAATTAAAGTATGAAAATAAGTAATTTTGTACTCTGTTTATGAATAGATGGACTGCCTCGTTGAACTAGCGATCATAAGGTCGAGGTTGGTCTATGGATGGGTGACTATCTGTCATAGCGAGTTTCCTTCGTGCCTCGGAAAGCACGTAAAGCCGTTGGTCTCGGCTGTCATTAGTTAGATCTTTGATAGTCGTTAATCACAGTCAGAAGCTCTTAAGTCTGACAACCAGTCTTACCATGTAGTATTACCCAGTTACTGGGTTGTGGAGATCCGATGGTCAGTCGCTCCATGTAAAATACTATCAGTATTTTACTTGCAGCTGTATCTGGTTCGACTGGAAGCCAACCCCAATATATCTGGGTAAAGGCAGGCAGATGTTGACCCTTTTTCTGTTATAAAGGTTTCCACACTCCAATAATGCCACACGTGAGAAGTGGATAAAGTTTGTCCAAAAAGAACGTAGAGAAGAAAATTGGCTGCCGTCCGCAGCATCGAAATTATGTTCACATCACTTTAAAGAAGAACAAATACATTACGGAAAGACTGGTCGAGCTGTTTTAAAGAAGGGATCAGTGCCTTCTTACACGAATGAGGTTTTTTTTTTTTTTCTAATATAAAATATTTCTTTTTCATATCAGAATTTTGGTATGGGGTTGTCATATAATGTCACTTGAAATTACATTCTAATGATAAATTTCATATGGTATAACATCGAATGATCTAATTTCATGTGATTAAATATTATTACATCTATTTGCACAATAACATTGAGTATTACGTTCATTTGAACTAATTTTATTAAACCTAACTTCCATATTGGCAAATTTTCAGCCAAAATTCTGTAATGAATAGGTTGTAGAATCCATCGCATCGCATCCCATCCCATGTCCTTTATTTTAATATACAACGTACCTCTTTGATGAGACGTTGAACCGCAGAAAAGTCGTTTTAAAAAAAAATATAGCCAGGGCGTTAAAGGACAACCAATAGAACCCATTTCCAGCATTTTTCGAATTTTTGTCTGTTTTTACGTAAGTAAAACAAAGGTTGCGTTTATGCGTTACAATGTGTGCGTTAATAATTATAAATTGAAGTACATTAAGTTTTTTGTTTCGTCGTAATCAGTACACACCTAAAAAATTTAAAATTTTAATAGTGTTTCTGAATTTAACATTAAAACAGCGCCATCAATCGAACTGAACCCTAATTATCTGGGGATAAACTGCACGCAACTACATGAATATAGCTCTTCGATAGATGGAGTTGTGCGTGTAACGTCATTTTCTAAATCGCGGTGTTAAGATTTTCCTCGAAAGAACGACCGTCGCCAATATCTGATTTTGTCCGACATTTTTGAGTATTGTAGGTGTCTTGAAAGTTCTGTCTTTGAAAAGTTTAGTCTTTAAAAGGTCGGAAATAGTGTCGTAAATCGTACGTTAATTTGTTTTGTGTCAAATCGTTCCAGCTTAATTTTGAAGTGCGAAGTAAATAATAACTTGCAATTTGAGTCGAGAAGTTTTATTTGTTCTTCGTTTGAAAATGTATAGTCTTCAATCTCATTTTAAAAGCTTGTGTTGTTGTTAATTGTTGATCTTATTGAATCAATATCTTACTTTTTTAGTTCAGGTTTAAAAAAAAATGCCTATTAGAAAAAAATCAGACCTTTCGCCGTATACCCGAGTAGCGAGAAAAGCGAAACAAAGTAGGTCTCAGGAAACAGAAGAAGAACGTGAAGCGAGGCTAGCAGCATCGCGAGCAAGGAATGCCAGAACTCTTGCGTCAGAAACGCCTGCCGAACGTGAGTCTCGACTTAAAATACAACGTCTTAGGACCGCTTTTCAATCACGGAAGAGTTTGAAGAAACGCGAAGCGAGATTGAAGGCTGACCAAGAGCGTCACGCCCTCTCACTTGAGTCTGAGAATTTCACGGAAAGAGGCTCGCTTCTGACCCCAACTTTGCGCTCTCGAAAAACTGCGAAGTACGGTTATCGGCTGACCGAGAGCGCCACACCCTCTATAAAAACAGTTAAGGAAGAAGATGACGCCACGCACTACCTGGTTAAATTTTTGGATTCCTTCAACACACCCGGACTTTCCGCCCACAAAATAGTTTTGAAAATCGGTGTACGTACAGTCGAGTTCAATAATATGTTGGCAATGTCAGTGATTCAAAATATTGTGAGCATTGGTAAGCACAATAACTTCTACACAACTATAGATCAAAAATATGTCCTCATGTGAACGGTTCAATAATATATAATTTACTTGACGCAATAATATCTGATCACCTTTTAAAAAATATATATCTATACTGTATTAACTTCAATAATATCTGAGCAGGGTAAGCTTCATAATTATCTGTACATGCATAGGAAAGTATATCATTTGATCGAATGAATAAGATCCAGTTTACATTGTTACAGAAATGTCAGTATTTCAATTGTTTTCCGCGCGAATCATTTTTAGGTATTTTAAAATGTGTTTTTCAATGCCGCATCTTTTCGTGCCGCTCGGTCATTTAAGAATGGTGAAAAAAAAGCCATCTGTCATTTATCTATCTATCTATACATATAATAAAATAGTAGGAAAGTCAAAACTGTACATTGAATATTTATTTAAAAGAATACTTGGGGTGTGATCTACAATCGATACCGAAGCCAAAAATATAGTTTTTAGAATTTTTGTCTGTTTGTCTGTATGTATGTCCGGGATAAACTCAAAAAGTACTGGACGGATTTGAATGATTCTTTTTTTGTTGTATAGGTATTAAGTCTGGTCAAAACATAGGCTATAATTTATTTTGAAAACTTGAACAACTGGCGCAGAACCGCAACAGACCAGCTAAACTATAAGAGATACAAAAATGGTGCCATAGCATAAATTGTTCCACGTGATGAGCATTTTCTGCTAAGAAAATTAGTTTGAAGATCTGGAACACCTGATGTGAAACTCCAAGAGCCCGGCTACACTATAACATTATACAGGAATAACGTCTCAGCAAAGTTGTTCGGCCTAATGAGCACTCTCTGTGGACATATAAAAATTGAAGATCTGGAACACCTGATGTGGAACTCCAAGAGCCCAGTTACACTATAACATATACAGGAATGACGTCTTAGCAAGAGTTGTTCAGCGTGATGAGCAGTCTCTGTTGACGTATAAAAATTGAAGATCTAGAACACCTAATGTGGAACTCCAAGAGCCCAGCTACCCCGCGGTGGTGGACGCCCACGGTGTCGGACGTCACAAGACGATCTCCGGCCACCATAGGCGCGGGCAAGCGGGCGGCGAGTAAAGGGCAACTCGCCGTCCGGTGTCGCTGGCATAAGCAACAAGATCCGCGTACGAAGTCGCGGGCAGAAGCTAGTATAGCAATATGATTCGACCTGAAGTTAAACAACTTTGGCACCACTTTTAAAGGACTTTTTTTTTCGTGTTAAAATCATTAAAATAATGAGTCCTCGCACCCAGGGTAAAGCATGAGGGACTGTCAGACTCGTACTGATTTAAATCCTCGGTCTCCTTCAATAGCCTTTTGCGTCCCAGGGTCACGGTAATCCGAAAAGATCCACGACCCCTGCAAGCTTTGTCCCTCTAATGGGGGGCCCTGTCATTACGCTGACACTCTTTGAGGCGCGCGTGGAACGCGCCATCGACCCGGGCATAGTACATGGGCAGTCGCCCATTACTCGCCACCCATCGACGATCGCCACAACCAACGCCATCGCCTGCCGACCTCTGTCGCCGTGGGCGTGTACCACTGCGGCTGGGGTGGAGGGAGGATGCTGTCCTCTCCCTCACGCAGCGCGCCTCCTTCTGCGAGCATGAATGCTTCGCAGAAGGAGGCGACTGCGATTCCCATTCCGTCTCGCCCCGCAGTATGGCCTCGACCAATGCCGGGCGCGAGAGGTCCCCGCCTATCGCCGTCGTGAGAACACGGCAGTGCTCTGCCCTAACGGGGCAGTCCTGCACCGTATGCTCCACCGTGTCCTACGGGCGATCCTCGCTGACCTTTAAAAGACTAACGAAATTATAGATGAGAATTGAATGGAAAAGAAAAGAATATCAAACTATACTTTTTATTTGACAAGTATAACTAAGAAAATAGTACAGTAATGTGCAAACAAACATTGACTAACTTCCGTTAAAATAAAAAATAAAAGCAATATTTTTATCTTGAACTAAAACTAATCTTAGTTATTAATTGTATAAAACGTGTCTTCTTAAATCAACAAAGGACCATACAAAAGATATTAACTATAATTTGAAATTGGTCGCCATTTAGTTAATCCATAATATCCATAACATTATCTATTGGCGGGCCTAAGTTAATATTTTGTGTATGACCCGTTCGCATCAATTACAGCTTGTAATCGAGCTCTCATCGACTGTACCATATTGTGGCAATAATCTCTATTTCTATAACTATTCCAGATTGCATGTGCATGAGCCTTTAAATTCTCTTCCGTGCGAGTTTCGTTACTGTCCCAATTCTGGACCATTAATCCCCACAGATTCTCTATGGGGTTAAGATCCGGGCTTTTCGGTGGAATTTTTATTAATTCCAAGTCATCTTGCTCAGATATCCAATTTTGTACTCGTCTGGCGTTGTGAACGGAACTGTTGTCCTGAATGAATGTTATTCTGTGATGATCAGGATAAACAATTCTTGCACTTGGTAAAAACACGTCTTTCAAAATATCTAAATAGGCATCACTCCCCATTCGGCCAGCTATTTCGCACAACTCTATGGGTCCACCCGAATTCATCCACCCCCAAAACCCGATCGAAATGCGTCCACTACGACGATTTGGCAAAACATTGTTTTCTTCATATCGTGTATTGTTTGCACGATACAAAGAGACTCGCCCGTCCGCTGAAGAAACAAAAACTTTCTCATCCATAAAAGCGACGTGTTCAAAGTCATAATTTAAATATCTGACGGCAAATTGTAAACGTAACATTTTATGCCTTTCCGTTAATACAATTTTTTTAGCTGGAATCCGATGACGAATTCCGACATCATTAAGCCTTCGTCGTACAGTTAAACTAGAAACAGCCAGCTCAGCTGCAAATGAAGACGTTCTTATAAATCGTGCATTTCGAACACTTTCAACTAGTTGCACATCTTGATCATGGGTTGTTTTTCTAGGTCGGCCACAAGACACATGGTTTCTAAGATTTCCTTCATCTTGCCACCTTTTCCACCATAATGTTACAGTATTTCTCTGTTAAAGAACGATTTTATTTAATGACCATATTATAGGTTAGATGAAAACATAATTATAAACGAATACCTAAAATTGCTTACCGATATGCCTAATTCTAGTGCAATGTCTGATTTCGGAATACCATCCTCACACATGTAAACAATTTTATGTTTTGTGTGCTCGTCAATTCTATACATTTTTTTTTTCAAATTCGTAGATGTATACTAAAGTAATAAAATTGCAACGAGCGCAAATTGTATAATTTTATATGAATGACGTGTGCGTCAGTTATAACTTTTTAATAAAAAAAATGCGTTTGAAGGAAAAAAACAGGCCAGTGATACATAAATAATTTTGCAAACTCCTTGATCAAGAAATTTTAAGATTGCTAGTTATCTCTATGACGTAGTAATAGGGTTGAATTTTAATTACATTTACTTGTTCAGATATTATTGTATTCATGTGTGCTCACATAATTATTGTGAATCTTACACTGTTCAGATAATTATGGTCTTAAAGTTGTTCAGATAAAAATGTCCCTTTGGCTGTATACATGTTATTGAGAAAAAGTAGTCACATATTAATGAATCTGAATCTTGATCACAATTTAATGATGCTTGTAGTTGTCACAATATTTTGAAATATTTTGATGTTCATATATTTTTGAAGCCTAGACGTGCCAACATGTTAATGAACGCGACTGTACCAATTATTCTTAGAATTTTTTTTCCTCCCAAACTTTTATAATTATAACTAAACTAATACATATGAATCACTATAAAACTAGGCTATTGCACACGAAGAGGCGGCGTCGTGTTTCGCTGCCTGGTGCCGCGCAGCTAGCCTCGAAAACACGACAAAACTCATCTATGAGGAATCTCTCGAGATAATAAGTCGGTACCCGCACCACAAGAGACTGAAAGTTGGTTTCATGGCGCGGTTCCAACCTCTCGAACAAATTCCAGGAAATCTTCAGTCGCAAATACTCCATAACTTCCTCAACCTTCGTGGAGTAATGTAGCTGGGACACATATAAAAGCGTCGTAGGTATTGTAGGACGCAACAGCATGTTTGGCCCAGCCAGCGCGGAACCACACTGGTTCCGACTCTTCTGAGGCTTCTTCTTCATCTTCTTCTCCACCTTGATGAACCCATCCTCATCCGTTTGCCGCTGCTTCAATTCCTCATTGGAAACTGAGCGGCTCTGCTTGACGCGGCAGAAATGCATGACGAACACAATACGAGCGGCTGACGCGACGTTGCCTTTTCGTGGACACAGATATCATTGTTTTTACGCAAGTACAAGCATTCGTCTTGCAATCGTCAATTGACGAAAGCGTGCGGTTACGTGGACAATAACCGACTTCAAAACAACCACAAAAAAAGTTCAAAAATAACCTACAATAAAACTTTTCTTTCGAAAGTCGGTGACTTTATTTTTTATTTCATTGACTTTTTGGCTCCGTGAGGTTTATAGCAAAGAAAACGAAGAATTCGCCGGGTTTGCTAGTGCTCTATAATCTACTATCACATTTTCATGACGATTTTGCTTCTTTAAACGGACTCCATCTTGTCTATATTTGCCGACTTAATGGCTACGGATTCTGATCACTACTTCCGACTTGGTTAACTATGATGAGGTCAAAGAAATTCTATAATATACGAGTAATAGACGGGACATCACGAAAAAAGTTGTGGTCCAAAACTTTTTACCAATAGGTAAAAAGTCGCTCAGTCTAATAGTCGCGTTGCTATGCAACGCTAGATAGCGCTACTGACGCACGGCATCAACAATTTTGTATGACAATTTTCCCAATGCCCGTTTTTTAGGTTCTCTTAAATCTCTTTGGATGAGGTGCATAAATTGTCACTTGTGTGTCGATCGGCTTGCAAGACATGTTGTGTCTTCAATAGATTCTGGACTACAAAATCTTCTAGCCCAATGGAGATCGTTGCAACAGGTATGGAGATATTATGTTATTTATTGAAATAAAAATTATTTTAATAAGTGCTGTTTCTTTTGGCTTGTAACCCTTGGAATTTTATAAGCCCGAGCATTGAAGAAAGGATTCTAAAATAGCGGCTTGTACTTGCGTTGACAGATAGTACAGTCAGCATATAAGATTTCAAATGAAAGTTTTTTTCAAATTAAAAATAATTAAAACAATACTGGGTCACAATAATTTCTCAAACTTAACCTAACAATAAAACAAAATTAAAACAACAATAATCAACAGGTAACAACGGAAAAATAACAGAAAACTAAAGTAAATATTCTTCAAAAAGATCACTGAGCCCAAGACATCAAGACCTTTTTTTTCTGCTTTCGCTTCACGCGGGAGTGAGTATAGACGGCATTAGAGTGCGAACGAGAGAACACGATAATCGCCGCCATTTATGAATCCTTTCTTCAATGAACTCGGTTATACAACTATGAATAAATATCTAAAAGTATATTGAAAACTAGTTTAGCAGGCAATATAGTTGAGTTTTTTTTTTATGTATTATGCGTGGATATATTATTATGAACTGTGTTTCTTATCTTCCAGTTTCCACAAGAAGCTGTAATCTGCGGTGCGTGTTTTGTGCGGGTAAAACACCAATACAGTAGTGGGGATGTGAATGCTGAAAGAAGTCTAGGCCATACACATGTTTGTCTAGGATGTGGGCGATCTGTTTTAGACACAAGGAGACCCATTAGATATCATACAGTTGAAGCCAATGCTCCAATAATAGCCACTATACTTTCATGGGATATTGAGAATGAGGTCAGTAGTAATCTACTTAAACACGTGATTGTGCTCATGATAACCAACAACTTTTACTATGGGAACAAACCCGAAATCATGAAAAAAATATCAGCTGTTCAGTACATTTATGTTTGCTTATTGTACTGAACAGCTGATATTTTTTTTACTAATTACCAGTCACTCTATATAAAAATAAGTCGGGTTTTCCTTCCTGACGCTATAACTCCAGCAGGCGTAGCAAGGCGCCGTAGAAAGGGGTTTTGTCGACGCAAGAATAGACAAAATGACAGAACTTAGAAATAGCTTAGAAAAATATGAAAAATAAACGTTCTTTTCTTCAATAGTGAAATGGTGAAATAGTGTCATATTTGCGCAAAAAAAACAGTCGATTTGTGTAGAAATAGCGATGAAATAACTTTATCTTTTCTTGGTAGAATAGAGATAGAATCGCCATGCTACGCGTGCAGAACGCACGGACCGAGTTCCACGGTTTTGCATTCGTTGGAAAGGTCTCGGGCTCCGTGAGGTTTTATAACACCATCTGGTGGCTGAACGGAGTTCGCCGGGTTTGCTAGTCTACTATATAAAAATAAGTCAGGTTTTCCTTCCTGACGCTATAACTCCAAAACGCACGAACTGGTTTCCACGGTTTTGCATGCGTTGGAAAGGTCTCGGGCTCCGTGAGGTTTATAGCAATGAAAACGAAGCCATCTTGTGGCGAAACGGAGTTCGCCGAGTTTGTTATTGTATTATATTTTTTTTTTATATAAACTGTTATTAAGATTTTTATATTGAATTGTTTTATTTGCTTGTAGGTTATATCAAGACATGCATATGTATGCCATTCATGCTGGTTGCGTGCCATTCGTCTTAGCAAACAAGATGTTTTAAGAGGACCACCAGTCGCAGATGAACATGCTGAATTTGCAACTCAACCAGTAGATCCTGAGCTGTTGATAGAGCCTCATCAAAAAATACCAGTACCACCACGTCCACCACCCGTACCTCCACCTGAAGAACGACAAGTTCCAATGGAACCAGCTGAAAGTCCACTTTATATTTCTCTACCGCATAATAAACGTGCCGCCAATACGAGGCTTTGTATTTTTAACCCCGACGGAAAATGAGGGGTGTTATAAGTTTGACGTGTCTGTCTGTCTGTGGCACCATAGAGCCCGAACGAATGAAGCGATTTCAGTTTCGTTTTTTTTTTGTATTAAAGGTGACTTACGGGCGAGTGTTCTTAGATATGTTTGATGAAAATTAAAAAAAACTTTGGTTTTTGTGTCGGGGGTTTTTAAAAATTTTAATTTTATTTTTTGGAAGCTTTGCACGGGGCACTTAATACCATTGTTAGTTAAGCCCCTTCTACACGGTCAGACCCGACCGCTGACAGAGGTGACCTTGGTCGCGTCAACAGTACCCGACCGTCTGGAACGCTGTCGGCTGACGGTCGGGTCGACCGCGGACTCAGCCTGTCGGGACGGATGCGCTCCCGACCAAGGTCATCCAATCAAGATCGATTGAGATCAAGGTCGATTGACTCCGCCCATATTTGGTCGCCCGACCAACGTCTACACGGTAGATTTTCACACCCACCGGACCAAGGTCACCTCTGTCAGGCGGTCGGGTCTGACCGTGTAGAAGGGGTTTTAAGGTCATGCTTCTTAAGCCATATCAGTTATGTACCAAGTTACTCACGTATCTGTGAGTGTGAAACACATTTATACATCGTGACTTTTTAGTCGTCTTACAAAAGGGGTCCACTAAATGTATCCGACCTAAAATACCTCTAAGCAAGTTTTTTTTTATTGTTAAGATTATTTTTTTAATAAATAGGTACATTAGAAATATGAAACACTCTGTTATTTCTTTATACAAGTTTTACCTGCACCGAGCAATACCGTGCCGACCGACCAATACCTACCTGCTCCTTTATGAACCAACCCTTATAATCCTACACCCTACACTATAAAAAAATAAACTTAAAAGTTTATTTGCATGGATATTTGTAACTCTTTCATACAAAAACTACTGAACGGATTTGAATGTCATTTGGTACAATCACGAGCAATAGTATGATACACTAAGCAGTATTCAAAAGCGATTTTCTGCTACCATATTAATTAAACTTTTGCCTTTTCATTAGACTTCTATTTTGGAAGCCATACTATTACGAAATAGGTCTTACTTCAAAATTGAGTCTATATTTCACGAGTAATTTGCGTTTGAATTTTGTTAACTGTATTCATGTTATTGCTCGTGCCTGTACACAGATAGTTAATAATCTGTATTAACATATAGGATAGTTTTTATCCCGATTTTCCTGTGGAACAAATAAAATAAGCTCTCTCTCTAAAGGTCTCGTTTTATTGAATTAACCAATTGTTTCTTTTATTTACAGAATGAAGAATCTATAAGTGAGAACGATACAATTCACGTGTTTTGTCCAAAATGCAACACGAAGGTACCTCACACCGCGGCAGGAATACAACAGGTACATTTTAACGTTTATATTATACATAAATTCATTAAAAATACCGACTAGGTACTTATCGTACTCCTACATACATGAAGGGTTACCTTTGTTCATCGGGTTTGAAAGAAAGAAAGAAAGAAAAAACGTTTATTGGCACACGCCACAAATTCACACAGTATCACAAAATACACAATGAAACAAAGAAAGAAAAAAAACCGGCCAAGTGCGTGTCGGGCCACGCACAGTGTAGGGTTCCGTAGTTGCCCATCAAAATACTTATGCAAACTAACTAAACTGATTCGCTGAATTAAATTTTATAAAGAAGAATTTTCAAAATTGGTCCAGGAGTCTTTGAGAAATCGGGGAAAATACATAAGAAAAAAGATTACAACGAATTTAGAACCTCCTCCTTTTTTTGAATTTAGTTAAAAATAATTGACGATAAAAACCTACCTATCCCCAAAAAACATACCTTTATAAGCTGTAAAAATAAAGTTGACAAACTTACATTTGCAGTTGCCTCCGATACATTTTGTTTAAGAAAATATGATATGAAGTACATTTTATAAGTTGGTCGACTATTACTCGTAAAGTTGTAAAGCCTACTTAGTCGTGATAATTTTCTTTTAAACTTCGTTATATATACTACTATTGTGAATTTTTACACCCCCAAACTTAACCGTTTAGCTGGTAGAGGGGGGGGACACTCGAATCGAGCAAAATTTAGCACTTTAAAGCTTAATAGTTCACAAACGAATTTTTTTATCAAAAAATTGTTAATGGAAACTCACATTATTTTTTAAAGGCCTATTTAATGATACCCCACACTAAGGGGTACGTGAGAAAAAAAAAATCCTCACTTTACGTGTAAGTACTGGAGGTACCCTAAAAAAAAATATTTTACGAGATTTTATTTTACCACTTTTTCGGCACAACAAAACCGTATATTTACACCAAATTACAGCTCTCTAGTACTGTGCGTCTCTGAGCTAAACTGCGGACAGACGGACGGACGGACGGACGGACGGACGGACGGACGGACGGACGGACGGACGGACATGGCGAAACTATAAGGGTTCCTTGTTGACTACGGAACCCTAAAAAGAACTTAAAACTAAACAATTTATAAAAAGAAAGAGTATGGTGACATTTATATACTGTGTGACTCACGGCTGCGCCAAATAGGCCCATTTCAGCATAATGTCGGACAACTGGTGCCCGACGCTGATTTTGAAGCTACCCTGAAAATTTCAACCTGATAAGTAGCTTATCGGGAAGAGCCTCAAAGCCTGTCCGCCATCTTGGACGTCCGCCATATTGGATTTTAGTCACATGACAATTTTTTCGTATTCTTGACAGCAAAACCTTTTCATTTGATACCCATATTATGGAGGTGGATTTCAAACAGCCAGTCTGCCATCTTGGACGTCCGCCATATTGGATTTTAGTCACATGACAATTTTTTTCGTATTCCTGACAACAAAACCCTTTCATTTGATACCCATATCATGGGGGTGGATTTCAAACAGCCAGTCCGCCATCTTGGGGAGGCCGCCATATTGGATTTGTTAAGACGTTTCTTAGCTAGTCATGTATTGTCATCAGAACTCAGAGCGTGTGCAAAATTTCAGCTTGTTAGCTTATCGGGAAGTGCCTTAAAATTGAGTTGCAAAAGTCCAACCGGAAAGACAAACAAACAAGAAAAGTGAGTGTATAAAAAAACGTGGGAAAAAATGACAGTTCCCATTGTAACATTAAAGCCTGACCAACGAAGCAGTCTCAATAATATTCTCAAATGAATGATGTAACAAAGGTTCTGTAATTATTCTGGCGATCTAAAAAGAGTGTCCATGGAGTTTCTTGCACGTTCTTCTCCATAGAGATCTACTTCTTGGGCATCTACGGTACTTTCACAGTCTTGTGACTGGGACTGTAGCACCATAACTTTTGTACTGTTTAGTAATATTCCTTTGATTGTCTATGACAATTCAAAAGTGCCTGTAACTGGCCTACTTGAAATAAATGTTTTGATTTTGATTCTTATATTAATTCTACAGGATCAAACAAAAATACTCATCGCAAAAGTGTACCACTACTTTGAGCAAGAGTATGAAGAGTTGAAGAGGATGTACGGAAACTTGGACCTGAGTCCTCTGTCCAAGTTCCGGCAGCGAACAGCTCTGGCCACCGGTGTGAGTGACAGCATGCTGCAGCAGATCCTGGAGGAAGAGAGACGGAGAGAGGAGGAGGAGAGGACGCGAGCACACAAGAGACGCAGGCAAGAGGACAGGTATGTGTGGCGGACACTAATATTAGTACAGTCCGGTCGCGGAGCAGGTGGAATTTAGTACATTGACCTCTATACCTACTAGCTCAGTCAACGAATGCTCAAAACGAGGTATAAAGGGAATTTCTTAAAACCCAATTTTTGACTTGGTAACTTTGTTTGGACTAGTTAGGAGGTGAACTTCATCAAAAGTCCCCATCAGACCCTAGAGCTGTGGGGAAGGCGGGGTTTGAATGTACCAGTTTTTGGTTTTTCGTTTATATCTCGGAAAACATGAGACCTAGCGGCATAGCAAGTATGAACAAACTAAAAGCTGAATTTTCCCTTAAGTTTTATTCACTAAGCATTTCGATATCTTCTATAGTTTTCGAGATATCCGCTCTTGAAAGTCTTTAACTTTGGAAAAACCATTTTTAGCTTTTCGCATTAACTGTATTCACATTTTTATCGCGACGTCTGGTGACTGGTGTCTCCCGCGGTCGATGATATTTTTACCTCATAGTTCACAGGCAAATTTTACCTGCACCGATCAGTACCGATCTGCTTCTTTATAACTATTTATCTAGTACCGAAAGCTATGTAATTTCTTATTGAAGATATTTCAGAAATATTTATATTTATTACTTATATTTTTTTTAGTTTGAGTGATGAAACTTCAGACGATAGTGATGGCGACGCGGAAGCCCTTAATGATGTACAGCCACCAACACCAGCACAACCGTATGCTGCGTGAGTATCACGATATTATATTTATTTTGCAAGTAGGTTAATATTAACACTACACGTCGTATTTTTACAAACTAGATGAGGCCGGTGTTTCGTACCTGACTACTCTGAGAAGTAACATCCGAAAAAAACTCAGAGGTCACAGTCTCTTTTGAAGTCCAGACATTTATACTGTTCAAGTCTTAAGAGGATCATGCAGGTGTCGCAATGGTCAACAGATTTGAGTGGACCTGTCCAGTCAGTGCAAGCATGTGTCAGTTATCATGTAGCTCGACTCATAACTCAAGGAGGTCAACGTCGAATTTTCTGGCGGATTTTGAACTATTATTCCTCGTGTTTTCTACTCCCGGACGACCTCTTCATACCTTTGGTAAATCTAAATAAATATACAACATGAGATTCTTAGCAGTTATAGTAAGGTAGTTTCATACAAACTAGCAATTTAAAAATAACCCCGTATGGGTCGACTCGCATCATACATATTTTTTAGTATAATTCTATACGCGAGGACTCGTAATTGGCTGTCTGTTGCCTATAATTACCCCTTTTTGTTGTGTTTTTGTTAGCTGTAAGTCCTCCATGTAATAAATAAATAAATAAATAAATAAAAATCCCGTCTTAGTGAGCATCTGTAACATTCATATGGATGTTTGTAACTCTATCACACATAAACTACTGGACGAATTTAGATAAAATTTGTAACACAGATAGTTTATAACATAGATTAACACGTAGGATACCTTTCTTCCCGGTATTACGTTCCAGTAGGATAAAATTCGACTCAGGGACCACACTTATAACGCGTTGCGACTTGCGCGATATCGAGTCGATTGCCGATTTAACTCGCACGTATTTTCTAATGGACCGTTGCGATGCAATTCGACCGTGAATGATGCAATTCAGTATCGAGTAGATATGTGAGCGATATCGTCAATCCGTGCGACTCCATTAGCAAACACTAGCGATTGTCCATACATTTTCTTCGGCCGGACGTTTGTGCGATATCTCACCGATATCGTCAATCGATGCAATTTTGTATAGTATCGCGTCATGAAACCAGCAAGTTAAGATGCCATATTTTTTCATGTTTTCAGGACTGAAACGTTGGTGGTAAAGATAGAGCAACCTGAAAACGTCAATATGTAAGTTATTTTAATGATGAATTTATTACAAGTAGTCCCGTTACAGTCACTTTTGAATAATCATCAGTATGGAATGACTGCGATTCCGAACGATATTGAGTATTTAATAACTAGTTAAGAATAATAAAAATGGTACCATTTTAAAGGTGTAACTGTTAACTTTAAATTGATACCAAATTCATTCAAATCACGTCATTATTTAAGGAGCTACTCCAGATCAATTCAATTCAATATGCGGCATTCCTCAAGATTCTTATGATATTAATTATAATTTCAGCGATGAACCTGAAATTTTTGTTCCCGCTCCATTGAAAACGGAACCTCGCGATTATGATGACAACAAGTAAGTTAAAATTATTTTTTAATTTCTACTCATTTGATTTGAACAAACATATTTAAATATGTATATTGTACAGTCGACCCAGTAGTCATCCTTCCGCCATCTGTTGACCAATAAACATTTGAATCTGTCAAATTGACAAAGATCAAAGTTGTTACCATCGATATGTATGTTTACGCGAATGTGGACCTAATTCTATTTGAATGTCTCTGGGAAAATAAGCTTATGGTGTGTCATAATTCCGCTTGGTCGATTGTACACGACGCTAGCAGGTGGTCAATGTCAAATTTATAATGTGAAACATCTTTATTACAATAAACCACGTCACTGTTGGCGCAATGTGTGAGCGATCGACTGCCGCGCACCGTGTGGCGGGTTCGATTCCCGCGCGGAACCAATATTAGTATGATCTACAAGTAACTGTTCCGGGTCTGGGCGTTTGTGTATGTAAGTTTATATGTTTGTAAACGAACCTATATTACACAGGAGCAAATTGTGGGATAAGGTTTATTTTTATAAAAAAAAAAAACAACTGTTTTCAATGAAAAATAATATATATTTATTTTGTTTCCAGCGAGCAAGTTACAACGGACCCGATATCTTTAGAAATTAAGACTGAACCACAGGAACATGAAATGTAAGTCATTACTTTTAATTATTTTAAAACCGCGTTAACTTAACCTCGCCTGTTATCATCAATTTGATTCCTCCCGCCTAAAGTTGAGCAGAAACGACGGTCAGATCCAACTGTCTAAAAGTCCACCCTGTTGTCCATTGTTTTCTAGGGCCACGGTATCCTGAAAAACATTATTAGGACACACCAAAAGTGCATACAAAAAAATAAAAATTTTGTTTCCAGAAATCTTTCCCGGAATTTCTTTTTGAAATTAAGACTTGAGCAAAATATTTTAGCGACGAAATAATACCTGCCTGTTAATAATTTGAGTCCTACTTATTGGGGATGTCCCATTGCTCAACTATGTTGTAGTTTTCTCACTTGTAGTTGACACACTGAGAAAATACAGAACAATGTGTTTTGTTTTGGTAAAAAACTACTAAAAAAGTAATTAAATTACTGTTTGACTTGTTTAGTTAGTCTAGTCTAGGTCTTGTCACGGCTGTGCCACATTGGCCCATTTGCATGCATTTCAAAATAGTGTCGGACAACTGGTGCCCGACGCTTGTTATTACCTAGTTCAGCGCACTGTGATTGCCTCGCACTTAAAGATTTACGGTTGATTCCAGTATTTATATTTTTTTATCCCTATTGTGCAATTGTTGTACCGCCTGTACTATTTACTTTATTGTCATATTTTTTCAATGTTTTTCACTTTTTTATACAGTCGTTATATACCTACTTTTTTGTCAGTCATAATTGTCATAAATTACGTGTTTCCTTTTTTTTATTCTTTGATTTTTGACTTTCGTTACTCATAATTTAGGTTCATTTGAATACCAGCGTCGGGCACCAGTTGTCTGACATTATGCTGAAATGGGCCTATTTTGCGCATCAATGGGCCACACAATATATTATGCCCAGTATAATTATGTATTCTTGTGTAATATTACTTTAGAATAATTTAGCTTTAAGTTTTATTTCTTTGTTTCTCTGTGATACTGTGTGCACTTGTGTCGTATGCCACTAAACGTTTTTCTTTCTTTCTAATTATCATAGAGTTCATTTTATTAAATTTCAGACCTATCGTGAGTCAAGAGCTTACTAAACCGGGGACCAGTAAACATAAAGAACGGAAGAGAACAAGAACATCTCAGAACACGTCGACACAGTGAGTATCTAAATGTTATAGGACTCACGAACAAACAGCGTAATGAGCAAAATGGTAAATGATTGAAATGGATCATTTTCTATAATTGTTGTAAATATTATATTTTTTACAGGACATGAAACAAGTTAGTTAAGTCGAGGAGTAGAAATATTTTATTTAAAAGAATATGCTTCCAGTTGTATAACTTTTGGAAAAAAAAAAGATTTTCCATACTGATGGGCTCTATCAATTTCTCATTTTGTATGAAAATCATTTTTTTTTTTTTCAAAAGTTTTAGGACAAACATTGTTCAGTAACATGGGCTGAGTTACCCCACGAGAGGTTTTGAGCTATTAACGTTACACGTTGTATAATAATTTACCATTTTGAGCATAAGTCTTTTCGAGAATTTGCCATTTTGAAAACTTGTTTTGCGACTCCGTTGCCATTTTGCTAATTAGACCTTTGCGCCTAAACTTGTTATAACTATATCGTAGCACTGGACGTTTATCATCAGCAGCAGTTCCCACTGCTGAGACACAGGCCTCTGTGAGAGAGAGTGGGCCGTAATCCACCACGTGGGCCCAGTGCGGGTTGGTAGATGGGCCCGATCAATTTCTCATTTTGTATGAAAAACCATTTTTTTTTTCCAAAAGTCTTAGAACAAACATTGTTCAGTAACATGGGCTGAGTTACCCCACGAGAGGTTTTGCGCTATTAACGTTACACGTTGTATATGTATGAGTGAGCGACACGTTTAAATGTTCTAGTTTTGCGAGCCGAGGACACTATTACGGGAAGTAAAATTGCCACAAAACAAATCCAGTACCCTTTTTTTTTTTACGTGGTTAAATCATCAAATGAGTCCTCCAACCCCGGGCAGGGCGGGAGGGACTGTCAGACTTGTACTGACTAAAATCCACGGTGTCCTTCGGTAGCCCTTTATGTGCCGGAGTCGCGGTATACGTATGTCCCGCAACCCCGGCAGGACTAATCCAGTATCCTTAGCACGAATTTTCAGTATTTGAGACGTAAAGTAAACTGGAACTTTGACAATTTTCAAGGAAAAAATTAGTTCCTTCTTCGCACACCGGAGGCGCTGTTCCATTTTTTTTATACAAGAAACGCTGTAAATACTGGAAAGACGCTGTAAAGTGAGTGAAAACTCGTGTTAAGGGTACAGCTTGCACCGCGCAATTATAATTCGAAACTCGAGAATTCTCGAAAAATTTTATCTCGATTTTTTTTTTTTGTTTATTTTTTTCTCGTCGTCTAAGACAAATTTCTCGAGCTTTCTCGATCTTTCTCGAGTTCGAGATAGTTTAAGCAGTCTTATAAGTAGTTACTTGTGAGCAGTTATACCGGATTGGTACAGATTGGTATATTGATCAAATTATACCACAGGTACGTACTTTCTTTTTTTTTTAGCGTCGTAAAATCATCAAATGAGTCTGTACAAATTTGTAAATATGAATGAATTTGTTTGTGAAATATGTAATAGGGAATATGCATGTGCTTTAAACCAACTAAAAGGTGGTCTAGTTTTTTTTTTTGCATTTCTCATGGACCTATAAAAAAAGGCGGACGGAACTTCACTAAGAAACAATTGAAGCACCCATAGTAAGTCAGTGCGCTAATGTGGACAAGCCAGCACGCACACATTCAGACCATAGTAAGTCAGCCGTCGGCCATTACGCTTCGAGCGACACTCGCGGTTTCATACGGTGTTATTTTGTCTAATAAAAATCAAAGTATGCCGTCATGTGCTGCAAAAAGTTGTCTAAACCATAGTAGTTCAATTAAAAAAGCCAGGGGATCACTTTTCATAGTTATCCACTTCCCTGTCCGATGAATCACATGTGATTCACGACTATTGTTTAGGTATTGTGTCTGCTGCGCGGACAGTGAAAGTGATAAGCATGTAATTTTGAAGCTTATTTCTCGATTTTACGTCAATAAATTTAATAAACATCTCGAAATCAATCAGTGTTGCAACTATTTAAAGGTTCAAATTATTTTAAAATTGGGAGATTTATATTTTATGTTACTATTTATCGTTATTGTATTCTTCTATATTTTTACACATTTCCCTCGGCAAATGATGCATGGAAAAATGATTGTATAAAAATAATAAGGGAGTGTAGACATGGAATAGGAATGTAGACGTGGAGGAATGGAACATAAAATAGCTTTAATTAAATATTTATAGCCGAAAAATACTTAAACATTCGTTTTCACCACTTAAGTAAATAAGAAGGGATTTCTAGATGTGTCGATAGCAAAAGACAAGTCTACAAAAATTTGAATCACCAAAAGGGATTGTAAAACTTTATTAACATTAAATATGTTATGTATTAATATTTTTATTTTACCTTTATTTTAAAAATAGGTATCCGTCTTAGTGAAGTTCCGTCCGCCTTTTTTTTAGGTCCATGGTATTTCTTATGTACTTGAAAATGCATACTACATACAAAAATGCATACGGACCTCGTAGAAGATTGCGGGACGAGCTTGATAAAACCGATGACCAGTGGTCCACTTTGGCCCTGGATCGTGAAAATTGGAAGTCATGGGGAGAGGCCTTTGCCCAGCAGTGGGATGATGTAGGCTAGCAGTATTAGCAACTGGACTATTGTATGAACGAAGTAATGTCCCTTCCTTCCATTTGACACCACCAAAACGACACCACCAAATGTTTGTGTGATGAGCATGATCATTTGTTCTGTGTCTGGGTGTAATTTATCTATAATATGTATGTATTTAGAAATATATAAGTATGTTTATCAGTTGTCTAGTACCCATAACACAAGCTCTGCTTAGCTTGGGACTAGATGGCGTTGTGTGATAGTTGTGGAATATTAATTTCTCATTTTTTTTCCAGGAACGAATATCATCACTTCAAAGAAGAGTTTATCTCTCAGGATGAGATGCCAACCCTCACATTTATATTAGAAAGTGACGCTGAAAAAGCTGCTATAGAAACTGAACAAGTGTGCACATGCACATGTTTCATGGGATGTTTGAACAACAGATGTGCGTGCAAGAAGAAACATTTACTTTGTAATCCAAAGTGCCATTACAGTGTGGATTGTATGAATAAATAATTCTTCATTTATACTTTTTATTTTTTTACTTGGTTCAATCCTCAAATGTATCCCACACCGGGCAAGGCGGGATGAAATGTCAAATTTGTACTTACTAAAATCCTTGGTGTCCTTCAATAGCCCTTTATGTTCCGGGCCACGGATACTCGATAGTCCCGCAACTCCGGCAGGCTTTGGCCCTTGTCACTGTCACTTGATCTTTATAACAAAACTTTGACTTTTTTAGTCAAAAGTTTTGTTATAAAGATCAAATGACAAAACGTCCATATAACAAAAAGTGAAAATGAATTTATAAAATTAATTTATCTACAAATTAAATTTATTAACGACATTAGGACAGTAAGGGCTTTTTACCCATCTAAAAACAAATCAAGGCGTCGTTTTATCACAAAATATAGGATTTTGAGCCATGTACTACTAATAATATGACTTTTGGACATTATAACACTTGATCATTTTTGCAAAACTTCATTGTAACCAAATAGAAATATTGGACGAATATTACCATAAACCGCTAACAACCCGCACTGGTTATGCGTGGTGTGATCTGTGCCATGAACATTGTAGGATTATTAACATCCTGTCAGCTGTGAAAATACCCTTTATAAAAGAAATAATAAGATTTGCAGGTCCATGCTTATATTAATTAGAGTGAAGACTCTTATATACAACGTGTAACGTTAAATGCGCAAAACCTCTCGTGGGGTAACTCAGCCCAAGTTACTGAACAATGTTTTTTCTAAGACAAGGAAATTCGCAAAAAAAAAATAGTTTTTCATACAAAATGAGAAATTGATCGTGTCCAACAGCATGAAAATCATTTTTTTTTTTGCGAATTTCCAAAATTCTTAGAACAAACATTGTTCAGTAACATGGGCTGAGTTACCCCACGAGAGGTTTTGCGCATTTACCTTTACACGTTGCATAAATAAAATTATATTTATTTTGCAAGTTGGTTAATATTAACACTACACGTCGTATTTTTACAAACTAGATGAGGCCGGTGTTTCGTACCTGACTACTCTGAGAAGAAACATCCGAAACAAACTCAGAGGTCACAGTCTCTTTTAAAGTCCAGATATTTATACTGTTCAAGTCATTCGAGGTTCATGTAGGTGTCGCAATGGTGAACAGATTTGAGTGAACCTGTCCAGTCAGTGCAAGCATGTGTCAGTTATCATGTAGCTCGACTCATAACTCAAGGAGATTAACTTGTATATGAATATAAACAAAATAGTTATATATTTTTGCCATACCCATTATTGGAATCAAATATAACAGCTCACAATTTAGGACCTATTAATATAAGTAGTCATTTTTACCCGTGGTGCTAGGCAACTGGGCTTCTCCCAGTTGTAATGTCCCTTTGTGCCTATTGGCCTTGTTTTGTTCTGTCTCCTGCTTGCATGGAGGAAAGTGGAAACATATTTTTCCTACTCCTCCACTATTCTTTTCTGATAAATTTCGTGCAGGATCCAAGACAGGTAAATTCATTCTCCGGGACACGTCGAGCTTCAATATCTCGGCGCTTTTTTTGTAGTTGCCACTGTTGATTCTGGCTTTCAGGAGTTGCAGTGGTTTGGGAATAGTGTGGTGGGTTTGTGGTAAAATACTAAATAGTATGAATAATGTTGTATTTTTTTGTGCAGGCAACCCACACAAGGCAAGTCCTCGACTGCTTCAACTTCGAGAAACATACTCATGGAAGCTTTGGAACAGTAAGTATATAACGTTTTAGACCCAGTTGAAAACCAGCGTCAGGCACCCTTTTTATTATTTTTTTCGTGGTAAAATCATCAAATAACTCCCTCCCAGGGCAGGACAGAAGGGACTGACAGACTTGTACTGACTTAAATCCACGGTGTCCTTTAATAGGCCTTTACGTTCCGGGGTCACGGTAGCTCATTAGTACCGCCAACCGACCCGAGGTCGACCTGAAGGCGAAAATCAGTTTAAGAATGGAGATTTATCAAACTGGAAACGTGTTTTTTTTTTTGTGTTTTTTGCAATTTGCATAACAGTAACAAGTTGTAACTTGATCAAAATATGATTTCGCGATAACAAGTAAAACTTTACAATATAATACGGGCCTCAATGTTAAAGTTTAAAAAAGTAATGCCTCACATTTTTTTTTCAGGAGCAGTTTGTTGGATGATACTGAATTTAAAACTGAAGAAATAGACGTGCATGAGGAAGGATTTAGTTAATTATTATAATAATTAAATAGGGCAGTTGGCTTAAAAGTTGTAAGTAATTAGTACTTCAGTTAGGTCAGCGAAAAATAATTGACAATATTTTTTTCTTTTTTTTTCATAAACCAAAATTGATAAAGATACTTTTAGAGCGCACACTACGTTTTAAAAACGCGCCGGTTCAGCAGTTTGTTCAATCAATCAAACATTTATTGTGGATCATAGATATGTGTAGTACAGTTCTTAAATATTTGAAATTTTGATCAGCTATGTCCTGCCCGTGGGGCATACAATAATTATTACACAATTTTTACATGAAAATAATAAATTCAAATTATTATAATTATAGAAATTGAAAACAACTGCATTTTAACGTTCAAAAAATTAAAATAATAAAGTCAAACAATAAATTACAATAGGTAAAATGTCAAAAAATACATAAAAAAAATCAAAAAATAAAATTAAACAAAACAACGTCGTTTGTTGTCGTTTGTTTTAGGCTGTGTCTGACTTGCGTACGTATCGCGTCAAACGCGCTGCACGTGTTTAAAAAACGTGGTGTGCATGGGACTTAATGGTAAGCGTCCACAGGTCCGCATCGTACGTATCGGACGCATCGCAACAAACGGATTTCTGTGTCGGCAGCGATCGGATTGCCGACGCGAGTATCAGCAATCGGATTGCCGATGCCACCTTCATCGCGTCCACTGATCGGTATTCCGTATGACGTCATCGGTACGCATCGCATGTAGGCATTGCCGATGAGTCGTCCGTACGATGCGGATCAGTGGACGCAGTTGTATGAGTTTTCATACAAGGCAAACTAAAATCCGCTACGTACGATACGTGCAATGCCGACCTGTGGACGCACACCTTAAAACTGCCAATTAGTCACAAGTTTAACTTGCTTTTGAACGAGCCCCCAATCTCGAAATCTTCGTAAATATTCATTGATTTAACTAAAGAAAAGATCCATTATTTAAAAAATCCATTATTTTTCAAAACATTACACTGAAGAACTAATTACATTTACTTACAATTTATTAATAAAGTCAACATGCCTTTAGTATTATGTAATTAAAATTTGATTTTTATCTACTACTTTGAAAATGAAGCTATTATTATTCTCTGATTAAAATTAAGAAAATGGCTGATTTTTTTGAGAAACTTAAATTTAAATTTTTTTGTTTCTTCTACCGGTTTGATGTAAATTCGTCACAAAAGTAATTACTTACCCACGAAAAAAGTTTTGATCCTATTTAATTCTCCTAGTACTTTCTGTTCAGTACCCTTAGCACGAGTTTTCACTCTTTTACTTTACAGCGTCTTTCCAGTATTTACAGCGTTTCTTGTATTGAAAAATGGAACAGCGCCTCTGGTGTGCGAAGAAGGAACTAATTTTTTCTTTGAAAATTGTCAATTTGAAATTGTCACAGTTCCAGTTTACTTCTCAAATACTGAAAATTCGTGCTAAGGTACTGATTCCACATTGTGTCCTCGTTTCCGGTAGTTTTGTACTGGGTTTTATAATAATAATAATATTCCACAACTAACACACAATGCCATCTAGTCCCAAGCTACGCAGAGCTTGTGTTATGGGTACTAGACAACTGATAAACATACTTATATATTTCTAAATACATACATATTATA
Organism: Agrotis segetum; assembly: GCA_036375495.1. NCBI lineage: Eukaryota > Metazoa > Arthropoda > Insecta > Lepidoptera > Noctuidae > Agrotis > Agrotis segetum. Next base: position 1,060,601 of record JAQSVV010000037.1, on the reverse strand, counting down.
GATAATTTACACCCAGACACAAAACAAATGATCGTGCTCATCACACAAACATTTGTCTTGGGTGGGAATCGAACCCACGACCTCCGGCATAGCAGTCAGGATCACTAACCACTAGACCAACAGGCCAGTCAATTTAAAATAAAAACCTTTGGCTGATTTGCACATACTTTTTTTCGTGGTGAATTAGTTTTGCGGCGAATTTACAACAACCGAGCCTTAGGCTGCTTTTCCACCAGAGATGCGCTGTGCTACGTTGCTAAGGATGCGTTTGTTATCCACGAATCATATTCATTTGTTTTCATAACGCACACACACATAATGAGTATGATTGGTGGATATCAAACGCATCCTTAGCAACGTAGCTTATCGCATCTCTGGTGGAAAAGCAGCCTAATTCTATTCGCAATTTTATCAATTATAAAATTGTATTGTATTTCAATGTTCCACTTTATTTGACGTTTCAACAATCATACTGTATTCAGAAATACCAAATGATTGAGTTTAACAAAAAAATATTATTATTTCGAAGGAGAAATGCTTATGTTTGGAATACAGTCATTGCTTTGAAGATTGATAATTTTTTTAATTAAACGTTTTTCTTAAGTTTTCCGTATTTCATTACTTCCCAGAATTTGATCCTTATTAGCAACACTATCGAATGGTGTAATAACACAGGTGTTTTTTTTTCCAAAATCAGCGGGTTCGATTTCTGACTTCATCAAAAACAACCACAAAAATGGGTAAAATAACCTGCAAAATAACTTTTCTTTCGGAAGTCTGTGGCTTTGTTTTTTTATTTCGTTGTCTTTTTTGCTGCAGACTTCTAAAAGAAAAGTTATTTTGTAGGTTATTTTAACCATTTTTGTGGTTTTTTTTGTAGGCTGTTAAAAGAATTTTGAAAATTGGTCCTCAATCGAGGGAGTAATCGCGTAACAAACACACAAAATAAAAAGTACTGAACTAAATTGGATGAAATTTTTATGGGACCAAATGGCAAGTATACTGCATCGAACATAAAAAGAATAAGTAACACTAATCGGACTAGAAACCTTGGAGGAATCGGTGAACATTCATAAAAACGGTGTAGTCAATCAGGGGACGGAGGGGACGAACGGGAATTTAAAAAAATAATATTTAATTTGTTCCCGATCGTCCCAATCCTAATTCAAGAGGGGACGAATGGGAATATATTCTTCGATTTACTTTTGAATTAGTTCCTTCGTTAGAAGTAATATGTGCGATACGCTGTGGAGTTAAGGTAGAAATTGTTATGTTCAGTTTTAGAAATTCGCTTCGATGCGCTTCGACTCTGCGCTAGTATAAGTCGACCCTAACGAATTCCCGTTCGTCCCCCTCGGGGGACGAGGTCGAGGGGACGAACGGGAATACACGGCTGAGCGGCGGCACATGATGTGGGGCCTCGAGCGGCTAGGACTGTAAATCCGCCACTGTCCGGGATAGCTCATTGTATGCTTAGAGGGTTATAAGGGACTGTGGCCGATATAAAATGGCCTGTCAGGGTCGCGAGGCTGTCATCAGGTAAACGTTGCCCTGAAACGTAAAGGGCTATTGAAGGATAACGCTGGTTATCCGTTCCACGCTGGGCGGCCGCTCATACAGTTTTAAAAGTAAAAAGAAAAGAAAATCAAATATATGTCAAATATATATTTTATTAATCTATTTTTTTTCAGTGAAATACCCTATTTATTATTATAATAATTAACTAAACCCTTCTTCACCCACGTCTATTTCTTCAGTATTAAACTCAGATTCTTCCAACAAACTGCTCCTGAAAAAAAAAAACATGTATTACTTTTAGGAACTTTAACATTGGGTATGGTTAGCCGATATAAAATCTGAACAGAAATCGAAAGTGCTGAACAGCATTAATGCTGTTTTAGCCGCCTGTTTTAGATCGCCTTAGTCAGCATAGGCTTAAGCCTATGCTGACTAAGGCGAGCGCAGACTTGAGTAACAACTGTTTTAAGACAGTCTTGTCTCTCCATAGACAAGTCTGTCTTAAAACATAAACAAAACTGTTTTGTCTACGACACGCCGCGCCGCTCACCTGAAACAAAACTGTTCAGTGTCAGACTTGTCGCTGTGCAGTTCTTGTGTCTATTAGACAATATTGTCTATGAGACGTTTTGTTTTAAGTGTGCGCATCTTCATGGTTTTTGTAAAGCAATAGTCTGTCTTAAAACTGTTTCGACTCAAGTCTGCGGTCAGCCTAAATTATCGGCTGAAACTATGCTAAGTTCAGACGAGAGCTAAGCATTTTGACAGCTGTCTCAGCGTATGCTACTCAGCATTCGCCATTTTTCTTTTAGTGCTGTTCAGATATTGTATCGGCTAACAGTTAAAAAAGAAAGAAATAACATTTATTGGTACAGATTAAGTCAATGTAATCACTGAAGGATTAGACCAAAGACATTAATCTATATACGAGCAATAGACAGGACATCACGAAGAGTTGTGATCCAAAATTTATTACCAATTGGTAAAAAGTCGCTCAGTCTAGTAGTCGCGTTGCTATGCAACGCTAAATAGTGCTACTGACGCACGGCATTAACAATTTTGTGTGACAATTTTCACAATACCCGCTCTATAACATTTAGATACTTACTGTGTCGACGTGTTCTGAGATGTTCTTGTTCTCTTCCGTTCTTTATGTTTACTGGTCCCCGGTTTAGTAAGCTCTTGACTCACGATAGGTCTGAAAATTAATAAAATGAACTATAAGATACCTAGGTAATAACGAGTGTCGACCACTAGTTGTCCGACGTTATTCTGAAATGCATGTGCCAATTTGGCGCATCTGTGAGTCCTACAAGACCTAAAAACTAAGCGAGTTTGTCCCAATAAACATCTTTTGCGGATACCGTGGCCCTAGAACGCAATGAGCAATATGGTGGGTTTTTAGACAGTTCTTTCCACTCTACCTAAGGCGGGAGTGCTCATTTGATGACTTAACATTCAAGGTTTAGTTAAAACTTTAAAATAATTAAAAGTGATGACTAACATTTTATCTTCCTGTGGTTCAGTCTTGATTTCTAAAGATATCGGGTCCGTTGTAACTTGCTCGCTGGAAACAAAATAAACATATTATTATTTTATAATGTTTGTTACAAAACAGTTGTTTTATAACCGACTTCAAAAAAAGGAGGAGGTTCTCAATTCGGTCGGTATGTTTTTTTTTTTAAATGTATGTACATCGATTACTCCGAGGTTTCTAGTCCGATTAGTGTCATTCTTTTTTTGTTCGATGCAGTATACTTGCAGTGTAGTCCCATAAAAATTTCATCCAATTTGGTTCAGTACTTTTTATTTTGTGAGCATTTTTATTGATTTCGGCTACTTGGATGATATTACTTTTTGCGTGTTTGTTACGCGATTACTCCGCCAAAATATTAATTCAAAAGTGCCTGTAACGGGACTACTTGTAATAAATTCAACATTAAAATAACTTACAAATTGACTTCAGGTTGCCCTATCTTTAACTCCAACGTTTCAGTCCTGAAAACATGAAAAAATATGGTATTTACAGCACTTTTTTACAACTAACTCGATTCCAAGAGGTTTACCGTGTAAGTCGAAAATTATCCTACTGGCAGAGTTGGGCATTAATCAATTTATTTGTCAATTGTCTTGTTAATTGACTAAAAAAGTAATTGCAATTAAATTTAATTGCAATTAAACTTTAATTGCACCTTTCAATTAAAATTAATTTGATTAATGTGTGTCAATTGTAACTCGCAATTAAAATAATTGCAATTAACTTTTTTTAGTTGTTTTTTTGAAACAATTAAAACTACCAATTAACTTTATGTATCAAAACGAAATTAGTCTAATCTGTCTTTTATTTGTTGCCAACGTGTGTATTACTACAGGAATAGATGGGGGGGCACTATGATGACTGCGTATGACAGTCCGAGAGTCTGACGGAGTCTGAGAGTTTATCAGTCTGACAGTCAGACCGAGTTTGACAGTTTATCAGCTGGACAGTCTGACAGAGGCTGACAGACTGACATGTGTCAGCACTATGACAGGACCCCCTTTAGAGGGCTATACCCTGCCGGGGTCGCGGGACTAAACAGCAACCTTGACCACGGAACGTAAAGGGCTATTGAAGGACGCCGTGGATTTCAGTCAGACAGTCCTCCTGCCTCCTGTCCTGGGTTGGAGAACTCATTTCCTTTTATTTCGATAAAAAAGGAAAAAGGTGGTTAGACTACTTTTGGCAAAAGAAGTTAACTACATGAAGTTGTAACTACGAGTACATGTAGTGAACTAATTTTAATCCTAGTTAGTTATCAGATTACAAAAAAAAGGAGTTAACTACGGCTTACACTGCACATGGGTATATTAAATATTTATATAAACCGGCAGTACATTAGGTATACAGTAGCATTTTTTAATTGTTAGTTTTTAATTAAAATTCACAAAACAATTGAAAATTAATTAATTGTTAACTGTAGTAAACCACAATTAACTAATTGTTAATTGTAGTAAACCACAACTAACAATTAATTAATTGTTAATTGTTACTGCTACAGTTAACAATTAATTAATTGTTAGTTGTACTTTTCACAATTACAATTGATTAATTGTTAGTTTTTAATTGTTAATTCAATTAAAATTTGCCCAACACTGCCTACTGGACATTCCAGGGTGTGGGTGAAGACAATTTTTGAAAATCTATGAATGCAGTTTGCTTTCTATTCAAAAATAAAGTAAAATTTTCTATCTGCAGTATTAAGAGTACTTTCCCTCCAGGTGGCATTACAAAATACCACCCTGTATATTATATTAAGATGGACATACCTCCAGGATTCCGGGGTTAAATTGTTAGAAACATGTGAAATGAAGACTTCCAGGGTATGTAAGCTGTCTTTATTTCAAGTTTCAGCCAAATCGGTTAAAAATCCCGTAATTACATAAATGAATTCAGGGGAAAAAGGCTTATGCATGTTATGATTTGACAGATAGTACAGTCAGCAATTAAATTTCAAATTAAAGTTTTTTTTTCAAATTAAAAATAATAAAAACAATAATGGGTTACAATAATTTTTCAAACTTAACCTTTCAATAAAACAAAATTAAAACAATAATAATAAACAGGTAACAACGGATAAATAACAGAAAACTAAAGTAAATATTCTTAAAAAAGATCACTGAGTGCGTCAAGACATCAAAACCATTTATTTTCTGCTAACGCTACGCGCCAGAGTGAGTATAGACGGCACTAGAGTGCGAGCGAGAAGACACGATAAGCGCCGCCATTTAAGATTCCTTTCTTCAATGAACCGGGTTATACATAAAACCAATGTACCTACTCCGTGCTATGTTTATTACTTACAGAATTTCAGGATCAACTTGCAGCCAATTAATCTCTAAAGGTTTGACCATAAGTTTAGCTGTCTCTGTGCTATTGCTCGGAGCACTGTAGGTGGCCTCTAAGTGGATTTCGCGTTTTACACGTGCGTATGTCCTTAGTTGTGTATTCTGGGCACTGAAAAAAACAAATCAAATTGTGATGACCATAACAAAAGTATTATCCACTCGAACATCTAACTTTTCACAATAAACATTCAAGTGCATCAGACAAAAATGTTTGCCAAACGAAAACTAAAGAAGCGTTTTTAATACAAAAAATAAGTACCATTGTTTAGATTAATGTGTAGAGAATAAACTTAATCAAAAGTATATGCTACAAACATTTAGATGATTTTGTCAGATTTCCAGAGTTCTTTTTTTTTATCAAACTTAAATTTTTTGTACCTATATGTTTCGAAATCAGTTTCCTTTTTTCCTCTTTCTCAATATTTCGCGGGTTTATTTATGTCGTATGGTTTTCGACAAAAGCAACAATTTCCGTGTGAGTTGCCGGCCACCAGCAACAAGAGCAACAAATAAATCATGTTCATTTGATACGTACGTTATAGGCACTGGCTTCTTATTCGTGTCTTCGGAACGCCAAGCCAAACGGCTGTAATAAAATGTATGAATGAAACTTTCTTTTACAGAAAATGTAGGTTTATTAGGTACATAAAGGTACGATAAATAAGAAGTCGGAAATGGCACGAAATCCAGACTTGTCCGAGATTATGAGAAAGCCGGATACAGAATTATTCGTGTCGTACATAATAATACGTGTTTACTTACCTCTCTTGAGCATTAAATTTTCTTAATCCACCTCGCACTCGTTTCAAAGATTTGCGCGGCCCAGAATATCTGTGTTTTTTGTACGACGCCCTGCTTGTTGGAACAGACATTGTAGGCGTTATCTGAATTTGAAATACAGAAAACAAGTGAATGTTACTTTTTTATAATTTAAAAACCACCTAAACACAACACACCGTCTTGCCAAAAAATAAATAAACTTATAGTTATAAACATCTGTCAACGTCAAAATGGCATTTCACGTTTTTTTTTAAATGTCTTTGGCATGGTGTCGAGGCGTTTATGCCAAACATTCCACGTTGATAATACCTTTTTTTGGGTCACGTTGATAATACGGGTCGTTTTGCAGCTTGTTTTGCAGTTACACTTTTTTTAACAACCGTTCATCAGATGTTTATCTTTTCGTGGTAAGGTCTGTAATTGAACAAAATTTAATAGAATCTTAAATGAGAAGTTTTCTTTTTGGAGTTTAAAAAAAAAGTAGTTTCCAAGAACTCTATAGATGGCGTTGAACTGACGGCGTTACTCTAGGAAAAAGATGTATGCCTTTATTTTTGCACAAATCCACGAGGCACAGACTTCTCTTCTTTTTCTTTTGGGACGTTTTTTTTCTGGCGCGTAAAACTCATAAATTAAAAAGTGTGGTTAATGAATATTTTCAAAATGCCATTTGTGTGATGTGATGACAATGACATGACTTGTACTTTTTGTTTTACGATCTCAAAATTACATCCAAATGAAAAAAATCAAAAAAATGACGTGACGTTCCGTCCATTGCAGTAACATATCAAGTTCAACGCCATCTATCCATTGACTAGGGAAAACATAAAAAGAAAATCCCTCATTCACAACCATGTATACAGGGCTATTATTGGCTAACCAGTGGGTAACTATGCCAATCGGAGTGGTTACTGCCCTATTAATAAAAGTACTCTGTGGTGGTTACTTGACACCTCTCTGTTTTATTTTATCAACTGTTAAGTCTCTGCAGGTATGTCGCCGTACACGCAACATAGTCAGGGCTGCGTTTAAATCCTTTATCCAGTTTAATTTTATACTGACTAAATGTCAAACAGCCCGTTTAAGTACACCGAGAGGTGAAAAATTATACGAATTAAAATTTAATCTGCCCCGTTTACGGTCGTCCGATGGTCTATGTTTTTGCTGAAAGGAATACATTTTTGCGACCTTTTTACCACGCAAAATTTTATCCTGCTGTCAGATTGACATAAGTTTTGTTGTTTTGCTAGATTCTCGCCGTAAAAACGAATATTATTTTTATTTTAGAGAGTAAATATTATTATTTTTGGATTATGGATATAAATTAAACCGGCAAATTGAATATTTGTTCAATAAACTGAGCTGTCAATTGAATTTGACAACTAACATTGACAGAAACTTATGACTCCGTTCAGCGAACCCTCGCCAGTTTAATTTTTTTCCGGCGAAATACCGCAGAAGGATTTAAACGCACCCCTGACCAAGTACATACAACGGAGGTATTTCTAATGTCAGAGAGTGTGTGACAGCCAATGGTGACAGTTGGCTCACAGAGTAGGTACTTTTATTATGAGTTGGCTTCCTTGAGGTCAAGCATGTTGCATGCACAACTGACGTCCAACTCGCTGATTGTTTCACAAAGCACATTTGAGCTGGAAAAGCTAATCAAAGCTCTTGGTGTCAGTTCCTAAAAGAGGAGTGGATATTAGGAGGACTGTACCTTCAGTCTCCGTAGCAAAAGTTAGTTTTGTATCTTGTCATTCTACTGTAAAATAAAATTTTAGTCACAAGTTCCAACAGTATTTATTTTACTTTAATAGGTTCGAGCAGATTCCCAGATTAACGTGCATTCGCGTACACTTATAGCTTGGCTAGAACGGGTTGAAACGGAACTTTTGACCGGCCTTCCCACTGACTTATTAATCCTATGGACTTGAAATGTTTGACTATACAAAAAGTAGTTATTATGGGGCATATCGACACCAAAATCATAAAAATACTGCTATCTCTTTTTAACTTCTTTCATTTTGCGTAAGTGAAAAAGGATGAGTGTTTTTGACAGTTCCTCTAATGGAAACACCTCATTCCTCGCGTCATTAAATAACTATTTGCGGCCGGTCGCCATTTTATGCCCCCACTGTTTGTGAACAAACTTGGGGTACGTCAACTGTCAAATGTTCGTGAGCTGTGGATATATTTGCGAATATTGGAGTAATTTTGCTGTGTTGTTGCGTTTGAACTCGTTTTTTCTATAGTGGAAATCATCAATTACAAGATGCCCAATTGCAATATAATAGGATGTGGCGTCAAAAGAAGTGGAAATCACCCGAAAATAACTTTGCACCAGTACGTACTTAATTTTTCAGCTTTAATACTTTTAGATTTAGATAATAAACAAAATATTCTGCATTAGTTGAAGAGTTTCAACAGTAAAGCATTCATAATTTCCCTTTTGCCTCTAATATCAATAGTAATAACATTGTATTTCATGAAATCATTTTCTTGTTTATTTTAGGGATAGAGTAGTGCATACATGACATTTTAATATTTATCGATAATGCTATACTAAAGTTCTATAATGGTTTAATGTTTTATTTTCAAGGCTGCCTGCTAAAAAAGGAAAAAAAGAAAATTTGGCTGGAAACAACTGGCATTGAAAACTTAAAGATGTCAACAAAAACAATCCACATTTGTTTTCTTCACTTTGAAGAATCTTGTTTCAACTGGACAAATATGAAAATATTGTAAAACATTTTTAAAAATAGTAAGTATGGTGTTTCTTGCCCATTCTTCTTCATCCAACCTACCTTTGCGAATGGGTGTAGAATCAATCCAATCCCATCCCATCCCATTTCCTTAATTTTAATTATGCGACGTTTAAAAGTGCCTCTTTGATGGCCTTATTGAAATAAATGATTTGGCTTTGAATTATTGTTGTTTTTCAATTAAAACCCAAAATCATCGGCATGTCATAAAAGATACGTGTTGGAGATGTCCGTGCTGGGAGCTTATCGCGGATTCAGCGTCATTTGTTTTCTTGTGTTGTGTTTGTTCCCTCCGTCTCCAACGTCTACCTAAAGGCGCGGGGCGGGCCCACCGCGGTGCACGGAGAGTCATTGATACAAATGCGTGGCTTGCTCGAATACATAGCTCAACGCTGTTGACGTGGGTCGACATTTCCACTGGAGTACACGAATATGACTCACAGCTATCTACAGCTCGTTTGTTTTCAGTCATAGGTCGTGTCCGTGGATTGCAGTGGCACGTGCGTAGCCGTGCCTCCGTGCGCCATGCTATACATAATCGTGGGTCTTGGTATAGGTACTCCAGTGGAAACGTAGACCCACGTTGTCAAACAAATTAATACACGGAGCTAAAATGCGCCGCGTGCCCGTGCACAGCATGCGCCGCGGTGGGCCCGCGTCCTAACGCAATACTTGAATAACACTTTTAAGCCTGGCGTCGACTGTAGAAGAAACGAGTTGCATCGAGCCAATGTTTATCTGACACGAGCCGAATCAAAGTGTTCATTCATCGCGACTCCTCACCAAAGTAGTTTGTCAATTTCTAACTTAGCTCAACCGTCCTTTTCTCGCGCTACCTTAGTTTAAGTAAGCAAGTTGAACTTGCTTACTTAAAAAAAAAGTAAATGATCTGGCATACCGACTAAAAGGTAGAAATTCTCCATTTATTTTATAGTTATTGAACAAGAGAATCGGCACCAATATTATCCAAACTAAACATGACTGCACGTGTAAATTTTATCGATGTTATTGCATAGAAATATCGACATGGGTTTACTCTATTAGCCGCCATTTTATGCCCCCAGCAAAGTTTAGGTATACACGTTTTTCTTGTAGGTATTTCAGGTCCATAGGATTAATAAGACAGTGGGCCTTCCCCATTCGACGACGGTATTTTTTTTTGTTTTATCATGTTGGTATAGTGAATAGATTGGCAGTTTGGCACTTTGCTGGTGGTATCTCTTATGGTGAACGCACATTGAGTCGCACCGCAGTCTCCGCAGTCCCCGCATTTCGAATTCTTTGTATGAAATTCTATGAAACCTCGCACACTGAGCCGCACCGCAGTCTCCGCAGTCGCCGCACGCATTTGAGACGACCGAATTCCCCAGCCGCAGCTGATGACGTCACCAACGTCGGCCCGCACGCAGCGGACGCTGCGGCTAGCGCGGTGCGGATGACGTCATCCGCATTTTTTGTCTGCCTCGTCGTCTGTAACTTTTATTGGAATTTCATAATCTTTGCAGTATTTTTCTTCAATTCTTAAAAACTACAGCTTATGTATCAATAAAAGTTCTCCTGACAATTAAATGAAGTAAAAATAATATACTTCGTAACGTTTCAATAGCTTTGTTTAAGTGATAGCATTTTAATAACTGTAAGTAAATTCTACTAAACAACTAGAAAAAAGCCCCAGCCACTAAAAGCAATATTACGCTACTAAAAGAGGAGTCAAAACCAACAATTTTAATTAGTGAAAAATCCACTAAGTTGGCAACACTACAAAATGCGTTTATTTTGTTACAGTTATTAAAATGCTATCACTTAAACAAAGCTATTGAAACGTTACGAAGTATATTATTTTTACTTCATTTAAGTGTCAGGAGAACTTTTATTGATACATTATCTGTAGTTTTTAAGAATTGAAGAAAAATACTGCAAAGATTATGAAATTCCAATAAAAGTTACAGACGACGAGGCAGACAAAAAATGCGGATGACGTCATCCGCACCGCGCTAGCCGCAGCGTCCGCTGCGTGCGGGCCGACGTTGGTGACGTCATCAGCTGCGGCTGGGGAATTCGGTCGTCTCAAATGCGTGCGGCGACTGCGGAGACTGCGGTGCGGCTCAGTGTGCGAGGTTTCATAGAATTTCATACAAAGAATTCGAAATGCGGGGACTGCGGAGACTGCGGTGCGGCTCAATGTGCGTTCACCATTAGTAGTCTGTGGTTGGTAGCGTGAGCGTTCTTCGTCGTTTGTTTTTAAAAAATAACTAGAAATCTCTGAAAATCATCTGTTTCTGTTTTTGCATCTGATATTGCTGATTATTTTCTTGCGTAAGCTTCAGTTGATCGACAGTATTCCTTGTTTCTACAACAACAGGTAAGTTCGCAGTTCTAACTTTGTGTGTTTACACGTTTTATGTTATTTTGTATTTGTGGTGAATTATTGCCAATAATTGTTACATGAAAAACTAGTCCTATATTATATTTTAGTCTCCATCTATCGGAAAATGGACAGGACGCAACAAAGTTCGGCTTTCGTCCGGTGCTAAGACCCTGCAAAAAGGAAAAAAAGCATTTCTTATTTCTTAGCTTAGTCCAGTCAACATCAGTTTTACCCTGCAAAAGGTGGTGTAGTTATATTTTTTATTTGTTTTGCTCAAGCATATAATCCTCAAATCCTCATGAAAACTGAGTATTTGACCTCGAAGAGTGTCTGCGTTTGCCGCCATCTTGGCTTGAAGGGAAAGAAAACAACAGGAACACATGTGTTCTTTTCTTTTTCCATGCTTCAACTGTTGACTTTATGACAAAATGCCGTGGAGAAGTAAAAAGGCAACGAAATTCCACAACCAACGGTATTTGTTTATATTCTGTACACTTATTAGATATAAAGTTACAAGAGGTAGAAAATTCGACATTCTTAAAAAATCATAGCATTTTTTGTCATCAATGGTTGAAGCATTTGTGGAGTTTATCAATTATTTTTGTGTTGTACTAGGTGTTGTTCAATTTAGGGAATAGGTACTGCAAGTTTCATCAAAATCGGTTCAGTAGTTTTTGAGATAGCAATTTTTTTTTTCCTACTTGGATCGTAGATTTTCAAAGTCCATTGTATGTTTGTTCACAATTATTTTGCATTTGGCTGAACCGATTTTCATGTGGTACCTTCTAGGGAAGGTCTTAGTATAAAACAGTAATGGATATCTTGTGACGTTGCCCGCATAGATCCATAAAAAATTGCTGAACGCCAATAATACAAAGAGTTTTGTTGAATATCTGAAATAATTAAAATGGGTAAAATAAAAACTTGTACTGAGTTCTAACACGCACAAATTGTTGAAGACAAATTAAAACCTTGCTATCTCTTTCTATCTCATACAGTCTGTTATCTATCTCTGTTGTAGTTTTTAATTAAAATATCCATTAAGTTAGTACTTATCATAGGTAACCATGCAACAATATCAGAACACTGCTCAGTATGAACAGGATTATGCTAAATTATTAATTTTGATTGATTATGGAAGCGGAGATCTTCACTATTAAGTCGGTTACGTGGCAGCTCAAACGGTCTCCTGAGGGTGTTGTCCGAGCGGTGGGACTTGTCCCTGATACAGGGGTGGATGCGGCTTCATGATAGCGCTTCTCCTTTTATTTTTTGATAAAATTGTGTATGTCTAATTTTTAGTAGGTAATTGATTATGGGAATGTTTGTTATTTTAATTTATTTGATTCTCTGTGTATTTTTGATAATTTTTTTATATTTATTTTATTGAATAGTTTTATGTTATTCTGAAATGTATGGACTACAATGTCTGAATTATAATATTAATAATAATAATTTATTTTTATTTAAGCCAACAAGGACCAATTACAACTCATGACATATTAGAAAAATAGACAGCATACAATTTAAAATACAATATACAAATCAAAACAATCAAAACAATATTTCCACATTAGCCCGTACGTGTACCATGTCACAGTAATACACGTACTGGCAGTCGAAGCGCTGGGCGAAGGCTTTCAGGATACTGTTCGGGCTGACCCGCACCCTGCGCACCAGGGATGTGCACCGCTTGCGCATGGTAGAGTGAAAACAATCCACGCGCGCTTCTGCAAACATCCCTGACGCGCTACAGAAGCGAGGCAGCCCCAAAAGCACCCTGAATGCATTATTGTATTGGTAATAATTATATTATTACAGATTGAATCGCAAACATGCCTAAGGTGAATAAGAACAACGGAACTAAAAAATCACAGAAAAGAGTGCAAGCATCTTTATCAACGGAACATGGAAATAGTTCTCAAGATTTTAAGTGAGTAAATGTGCACTTAAGTGAATATGAACCTAACAATATTTTTTGTAGCTTGATTGAACTGCTCAAAATGAATCAAAGCAACATCAAAGCATTTATTTCGACCGGCCTGTTGGTCTAGTGGTTAGTGACCCTGACTGCTATGCCGGAGGTTGTGGGTTCGATTCCCTCCCAGGACAAATGTTCGTGTGATGAGCACGATCTTTTGTTCTGTGTCTGGGTGTTTTATCTATAATATGTATGTATTTAGAAATAAATAAGTATGTTTAATAGTTGTCTAGTACCCATAACACAAGCTCTGCTTAGCTTGGGACTAGATGGCGTTGTGTGATAGTTGTGGAAATATTATTATTATTAATAAACAGTGAAAAGTTATGGTGCTACAGTCCCAGTCACAAGACATAAAAACTGTAAAAGTACTGTAGATGTCCGTTCCAAGAAGTAGATCTCTATGGAGAAGAATGTGCAAGAAATTCCAAACAACAGAAACTCCAAATGAATATAACAAATGTTCTGTAATCATTTAGGCAATTGAAAAAAGAGCGTCCATGGAGTTTCTTGCCCGTTCTTCTCCATAGAGATCTACGCTTTGGAATGGGTATCTACAGTACTTTCACATTTTTTTGACTGGCCCGTTGGTCTAGTAGTTAGTGACCCTGACTGCTATGCCGGGGGTTGTGGGCTCGATTCCCACCCAGGACAAATGTTTGTGTGATGAGCATGATCATTTGTTCTGTGTCTTGGTGTAATTTATATCCTACTACTATTATAAAGGCGAAAGTTTGTAAGTATGGATGTATGGATGTTTGTTACTCTTTCACGCAAAAACCACTGAACGGATTTGGCTAAAATTTGGTACACAGATAGTTTATAACCTGGATTAACACATAGGATAGCTTTTATCCCGATTTTATGTTCCCGTGGGATAATTTTCGAGTTGTAGCGGGTGAAGCCGCTGGCAACAGCTAGTCTATATTATGTATGTATTTAGAAATATATAAGTATGTTTACAAGTTCTCTAGTACCTGGAAAGACTCTTTTGAGTATTCAACATGTTTAGATAGAAGAATCATATTATTTATTTTAATTTCAGGAAAGAGCCATTTTCTCCAACAGCAAAGAAGACTAAACCTAGCGATGTTGAATTCAACAAGTAAGTTATGAAAATTATAAATGGGACTAAGGGACTTTACTCATGGAGCGCGATGCGATATCGAATTGCATCGATTGACGATATCGGTCAGATATCACACAAGCGTCCGGCCGAAGAAAATGTATGGACGATCGTAATCGAATCCAGGACAAATTCCGCAGTCAACAAAATTGTATTGTTGTTACAGATCTAGCACAATAGATGTTTTAGAAGATTATGATGTTATTATAGAGCAACCAGGACAATCTAACAAGTGAGTTTATAATATTATTATGATTAAAATGGTATACAGCATGGCAAAAAAACAGTAGAAAACCGGAAGTCGCCACTGTGCTCTCGCTATCAGCACTTTGAATGATTTTATTTTCACTTATTGTCTTAGTTTTGTGGCACAATTATAAATCTAACAAACCTGAGTCTTTGTTTACATCAAATATCAAAGATTTTAAAGTGTTGCCAGCAAACAAAAAAGATTAGTTCTGTTTCAAGACGTTTTGGCCAAGCTGTATATTATATACCATGTTTTTATGTATTTCTCATGTGTAATATAAATGTAAATGTATATTTGTCTGCATATAAACATCCACCAGCAAGAGGATATCTTACTAAAAAAAAATAGTCCAAAAGTTAGATTATTTATTTATCAACCAATTGGACCTGTCATGTTATAAAGCTTATAGTCTTTCTTGATCAATTATCTATTCAAAACATATTTTTCAATCAGCACGCGTAGCATGGCGATTCCTCTATTCTACCAAGAAAAGACAAAGTTATTTCATCGTTATTTCTACACAAATCGACTGTTTTTTTGCACAAGTACACACCATTCGCACACTTTTGAATAAAAGAACGTTTATTTTTCATATTTTTTACATTTTCATGCTTATGGCCGCTTATTCTGAAAGTTGGCAACGTCGCTGCTGTCAAATATTTACAAGTTTTAATTAATTTGCCAAATTTTCTGTATGAAAACAAGAAATATCGCTCTGTAGTGCACTAAAAAAATGATATAGGAATGCAATTAACACACTGAATTTGATGTTGTAACCGTTTCAGGTGTATAAAAGGCATTTGGAAAGCTCCCAAACGCTTTTTTTTACATCTAAAACTATATATTCGGTGTTATGATATTAATTATTGTATTCCCTTGTCAATTTTTTAGTGCACGACAGAGCCATATTTCTTATTTTCATACAGTAACAATGAAAAATTAATTAAAACTTGTTAATATTTGAGAGCAGTGGTGGCCCATTGGTATCGGTCCCGACTTACGAGTTGTAGGTCGTGGGTTCGAACCCCGCCAGGCGCATTCATTTGTGTAATTTATTTCATCACCACTGCTCAAAACGGTGAAGGAAAACATTGTGAGGAAACCGGCATGTCCTAGAACCAAAAATTCGAAGACATGTGACATCCACCAATCCGCACTGGGCCTGCGTGGTGGATTATGGCCCACTCCTTCTCACAGAGAGGAGGCCTGTGTCCCAGCAGTGGGAACATTATAGGCTGATAATGATGAATGATGAATATTTGATAACCATTTGCGACGTTGCCAACTTTCGGAATATACGCTCTTAAAAACGATAAAAATGTTTATATTTTCTGTCATTTTGTCTATTCTTCCGTCGACAAAACCCGTTTCCACGGCGCCTTGCTACACCTGCTGGACCAGTAGTTCCTGATATTAGCACATTCAACCAAACTCTTCAGCTGTATATAACATATATATTTTAATTTCAGTGAGGAACCGGAAGTATTCCAGCCAGATAATTTGGTGAAAATCCACAGGTAAGGCAAAACATAGTTCATTACTCAAATCAAATGCGATTGAACATTTATTTTAAGACTGGCCTGATGGTCTAGTGGTTAGTGACCCTGACTGCTATGCCGGAGGTCGTGGGTTCGATTCCCACCCAGGACAAATGTTTGTGTGATGAGCACGATCATTTGTTCTGTCTCTGGGTGTAATTTATCTATAATATGTATGTATTTAGAAATATATAAGTATGTTTATCAGTTGTCTAGTACCCATAACACAAGCTCTGCTTAGCTTGGGACTAGATGGCGTTGTGTGATAGTTGTGGAATATTATTTAAATAATATTTTACAGACCTACTGCTATACACATGATGTATGTAATATACATATTTTAATTTCAGTGAGGAACCGGAAGTCTTCATGCCAGATAATTTAGAACAATTCGACAGGTAAGGCAAAACATAGTTCATTACTAAAATCAAATGCGATTGAACATATTAATATCTCGTTGACCGAGCTTCGCTCGGTTTTGAAAATGTCTATATCTTGGGAACCAAGTTTTTTCTCGAACCTGGGACCTTGATAAATCGATTCTTTGAGCCAAAAAACCCCTAATCTGTAACTTTCATGAAAATCCTTGGAGCTGTTTCCGAGATCCTGATTATATATGTATAAATAAATATACAAGAATTGCTCATTTAAAGATATTAGATAGACAGTAGACAGATAGATAATAATTTACAGACCTACTGCTCAAACAAGTGGGCTTTTTATTGTCAGGGCAGGGCGAGAGGGACTGTCAGACTTGTACTGACTAAAATCCACGGTGTCCTTCAAATAGCCCTTTATGTTCTGGAGTCTCTAAGGGGGCCCCCGTCCCAGGGTCGCGGGACTAACGAATACCGTAACCCCGGCAAAGTAAAAATCGTAAATGAGCCGTTCGATAATATCAACGACGATATAATACTAGACTCCGCATACACGATCTAAGGAACGAAAATTATTCTGTCAACTCGCTGAGGTACTACGTAAGCGAAGGGGACGGGGTACTGCGTTGTGATTGGCTAACTCAAGGTCTGTTCTGTCTCAACGTATGTTACGGCTCACAGGATTGGTCGAAATGAGACGAATATAAGACTTTTTTGCCTAATGTGTTGACAGACATCGGTCGCCTGTTATTACGAGTCTAGTATTATATCGTCGTTGGATATTATTTATGTTAATAAATTATGTTTTCTTCATTTTTCAAAATGTTTTATTTATTTCTAGGGACGAACCTCTAATGGATCCAATATCTTTAGAAGTGAAGACTGAACCACTGGATGATGAAGATGTGGATACGTAAGTCATGTTTTTTTTTAATGTTACCCCACACTATCATCATCTGCCTGCCTTTTCCCAACTATATTGTGGTCGGCTTCCAGTCGAACCAGATTCAGCTGGATATCAGTATTCTACATGGAGCGACTGCCTGTCGGACCTCCACAGCCCAGTAACTGGGTAATACGATACCCCATGGTAAGACTGGTTATCAGACTTTAGACCTTCTGACTAACAGTAACGACTGTCAAAGATCTACAAATGACAGCCGTCACCAACGGCTTTACGTGTTTTCCGAGGCACGGAGGAAACTCGCTATGACAGATGGTCACCCATCCACAGACCAACCTTGGCAAGCGCGGCTTAACCCGGAAGATCAAACACTAATTGGATTTTTTTCCTCTACAAGTATTTCGTGCGACTTAAGCCGGAAACACATTATATAACACGCCATGCGACGCAACGTGTCAACACCCGATGTGCAGTGAGCGCGTGTCGTCGCGTCGGGTGTTCATAGTGTGATTCTGGTCATAGAAAACAATACATTTGATTTGACTCAACACGCATCACGTTTCGTCGGGTGGCGTCGGGTGTTAATAATGTGTTTCTGGCTTTAATCGTTAAATAAATCATCACATCAAAATCCTTTAATCTCAAAATAATTTCGAGAATTAAAATTGAAACGTTTTGAATTTCAGACTCGTGGTGCGGAATATTGAGGATATGCCGCGGGGCAAAGCCCTAGAGACCCCCCTCCGTCCCAAGAAGAGGCGTGTGTGGCAACCGTAAGTACTTCTACTTGTGTATATGTTAATTTTCAATGAAAATCAAAGCATTCATTTCAACTAGGCCAATTACAGGCACTTATGAATTGTCAAAAGACATAAAATAAAACAATTACAAAAATAGTTGTGGTGCTACAGTCACAGTCACAAGACATAAAAACTGTGAAAGTACCGTAGATGCTCATTCCAAAGTGTAGATCTCTATGGAGAAGAACGGACAAGAAACTCCATGGACACTCTTTTTCAATCGCCAAAATTATTACAAAAAGATTGCTACATCCAACGACGATATAATACTAGACTCCTAGTAACAGGCGACCGATGTCTGTCAACACATTAGGCAAAAAAGTCTTATATCCGTCTCATTTTGACCAATCCTGTGAGCCGTAAACATACGTTAAGACAGAGTAAGAGAGGGGCCAGAGTTGGACCGCAAACGCGGCAAGGTAAGGAAAGCGCTCAATAGAGCAATGAACACTTGTGCTGATGAAGATTGGGATGCGTACTATGCAGCCAAACACAGCTACAAAAAATGCATCAGATTCAGACGCTCCAAGGGATGGCGAAAATTCTGCGGTAGCATTGAATCTTGTCAACAAGCAAACAGGGTAAGGAAAATACTGGCGCAGCAGGACACTCCTGGTACCGTCACCCTCCGCAAGCCTGACAACACACTCACTACATCACCAGAAGAAGCGAGGCGCGTCCTTATAGAAACTCACTTCCCGGGATGCGCCTTCACACAGGTAATAAACTGGGACGATGTCAACCAAACACCATCAGACAATGATTGGCGCTATACCCACAAGGTCATAACGCTGGAGAAAATCCAGTGGGCGATCCAGTGCTTCCATCCTTTTAAGGCAGCTGGCCCGGACGGTATCTTTCCAGCACTGCTGCAGTGGGGAGGAACTGCCGTCGCACAAAGGCTTCTACCTATTATGAGAGCCTGTCTGGCCTTCAGATATATTCCTAAAGGATGGAGGGAAGTGAAAGTTATATTCATACCCAAGCCAGGTAAGAGTGACTACACCAACGCCAAATCCCACCGGCCAATCAGCTTAACCTCCTTTCTCCTGAAAACTATGGAGAAAATATGTGAGAGAGAGCTGAGGGATGGGGCTTTAAAAACAATACCACTTCATGCAAACCAACACGCATACAGCTCGGGTAAGTCGACTGAGTCCGCTCTCCACATGGTGGTCGGCCGGATTGAGGAAGCGATTCATCAAAAAGCCATATGCCTGGGCACTTTTATCGATATCGAAGGAGCCTTTGATAAAACAAACTTCTCCAGCATCAGCGCCGCCCTCTGCAGACACGGAGTTGAACAGGTACTGGTGGACTGGATTACTAATATGTTAAGCAAACGAGTGGTTCGCCTTGAAGAAGAACGGCTGATAGCCATGATAGCCAGAGGATGCCCACAAGGGGGGGTACTCTCTCCACTCCTTTGGAACCTGGTGATCAATGACCTCATCACCAGGCTTAACGGCTGCCACTTCTACACAATTGGGTACGCAGATGACCTCGCCATCCTCATCTCGGGGAAGGTAACTGGGACTATCTGCAACCTAACGCAACAAGCGCTAAGGATCGTAGAGCGCTGGTGCAGGGACTTCGACCTTTCAGTGAATCCCACTAAAACAGAATTGGTCATGTTCACTCAAAAACGATCACTTGGACCATTTCGCCTACCGAAACTTTTTGAAACAGAGCTCCAGTTAGCCAACGCGGTCAAATATCTAGGGGTCATCCTGGACAGTAAGCTAAACTGGAGTAGCCACCTCGAAAACAAGCTAAACAGGGCCTGCATTACCTTCTGGCAATGCAG
The DNA here is from genome assembly GCA_036375495.1 of Agrotis segetum. Classification (NCBI taxonomy): domain Eukaryota; kingdom Metazoa; phylum Arthropoda; class Insecta; order Lepidoptera; family Noctuidae; genus Agrotis; species Agrotis segetum. The sequence continues at coordinate 1,040,502 of JAQSVV010000037.1, read as the reverse complement.
GAGAATGATAGGTAAGAGATGGGGCCTATCCCCCAAAATTATACTATGGCTCTACTGCACAGTCATTAGACCCATGATCACCTACGGAGCCGTGGTCTGGTGGCCTCGCACCAGGTTAGTCACCGCCTGTAACAAACTACAACGTATACAAAGACTGGCCTGCATGGCGACAACGGGCTGTATGAGGACTACACCTACGGCAGCTCTGGAAGCCATGCTGGGCCTCCCTCCGCTACACCTGTTCATACAGCAAGAAGCTACATTGGCGGCGGTCCGTCTCGAAACAATACAACTCTGGGGTAAGAGGGAGTCACAACACACCTCGGTACTAAAAGGACTTTATGAGGATTTCCCCATGGCAAAGGCCATTAAAGACCGGGTACCCAAACAGTTTATCTTCGACAAGAAATACAAAATCCAACTCCATGAGGACCACCGCTGCGAGGGGCTGACCCCGGCGGAGCTACGGATCTTCACAGACGGATCTAAAACAGGTAGCGGTACTGGTGCTGGAGTCTTCTCAGAAGACCTCAACATCCGCATAACCAAACCACTGGGGGTCCACAACACAGTGTTCCAAGCAGAATGCATGGGCATCATCCTGGCGGCGGCAGCGATCGCAGCCAGAGAGGTAAAGGACCACTCAATTCGCATACTTTCAGACAGCATGGCCGTGTTGCTGGCGCTTGACAGCCACACGGTCAACTCTGGACTAATATACGAGTGCCACCAAAGCCTAAACCAGGTAGGTGAACACAATAACATAACCATTCAGTGGATCAAAGGACACAGCGACTCCCGAGGCAACGATGCAGCGGATGAACTCGCTCGAAGGGGATCGAGCTTGGCGGTGGTGGGACCCGAGCCCATAGTGCCACTCCCCTTCGGTTATATACGTACACTGGTCAGGGAACGTACAGGTAATTTACACCGTTGCCTGTGGCAGGATCAGGGTGAGTGCAGACAAGCCAAGGAGGCGTTACCCGCCATCAATAGCCGCTTCACCAAAGTCGTGCTGAGGCTAACCAAACAGCAGCTACGAACAGTTACAGCCGCCCTGACGGGACACGGCTCCTTTAATAAACACCTCTTTATTCTAGGTATCACAGACAGCCCCCTGTGCAGAGCCTGTATGGCGGAGGACGAGACAGCAGCGCATGTGCTCCTACACTGCCCTGAGATTGCTTCATACAGGGCAAAGTACTTCGGTAACCCAGGTACTCTCCGCGAGATTGTCGGCAACACGAAGGCGCTGCTGGCTTTCCTCGGCGAGCTGGGGTGGATCGAATGATTTCTTTCCCACCCGCACGCAAAATACGCGCATATGACGTGGAGTTGCGGATACCAGCCCGTTATACAATACAATACAATACAATACGTTGAGACAGAACAGACCTTGAGTTAGCCAATCACAACGCAGTACCCCGTCCCCCTCGCTTACGTAGTACCTCAGCGAGTTGACAGAATAGTTTTTGTTCCTTAGATCGTGCATGCGGAGTCTAGTATTATATCGTCGTTTGTTACATCATTCATCATCAGATGGTGCTCTCGCCAGCTTTGAAAGTTGCTTACGAACTTTTCTATTTATCTTTAAACTTGTGTATTACAACACTGCGTTTGTTCCAGGCCCGCGACGACAGAGTTGGAGGAGCAGGCAGCTTCTCCACCAACGTCTCCACTTCCATCGCCACCGGATGTGGATCTAATGGAAATCCTCCATTATGGTAAGTACCTACTGATTGTAGTTTAGGGCTGTGACTACTGGTTTCCACCCGACTTTAAACCAATCTATAATTTTGATTGGCCTATTGGTCTAGTGGTTAGTGACCCTGACTACTAAGTTTTATGCCAGGTCGTGGGTTCAATTCCCACCCAGGACAAATGTTTGTGTGATGAGCATGATCATTTGTTCTGTGTCTGGATATAGTTTATCTATAATATGTATGTATTTAGAAATATATAAGTATGTTTATCAGTTGTCTAGTACCCATAACACAAGCTCTGCTTAGCTTGGGACTAGATGGCGTTGTGTGATAGTTGTAGAATATTATTATTATTATTTGTTACAGGAAGCGACCCAGACTCCGACCAGAGTGGCGATGAGGAGGTGGCGTGTCCGAGGGTGTTGGCCAGGACGCTGCTGAGCGAAATGGAAACACCCTTGGACGAAGACTTTGGAGAGCCCGAAGTGCTTGCAGTGGAGTCCGCAGTGCCTGCCGCCGCTGCAGAAGATGTCCCTCTAATGGCGACGGACCAGCCTTGGAGGTGGTATGATTTTGAATGGAAACAGTTTCCGAAGTCCCCGATTCCACCTGAATCGAGGAGGGAAACATTTTCCCAAATAAATGTAGGTCCGACAACTCCACGGGACGACCCATATGACATTTTCATTGACATTTGGGATCGTCCAATCATGGAGCACATAGCCTCGGAGACGAACAAGTATGCTCAGCTGTTAGCAGTCGAGCAAATGTCCAGCCAGGGCCGCGGTAACCTCCATCCTAACAGCCGCATTTCCCGTTGGCGTGATACGTCTCCCGACGAGTTGTTCACGTTCTTCGGGATGATATTGGCGATGGGGGTTATTGTCAAGTCGCGGCTGGACGAGTACTGGTCTGCTACCGGCGACATATTTTATACTCCAGGGTTTAGCGCACACATGCCCATCGACAGGTTTTTGTTACTGTGTAGGTGCCTACACTTTAACGACGTCGGTGGCATGCGTGGGCTAGCCCTGGACTCCTCCGAGGCTAAACTTTTCAAGATCCAGCCAATATTGTCACATTTAAATAAGAAATTCCAGGAGCTTTACACTCCATCACAGAACATTTCTTTAGACGAGAGTCTTTTGATGTGGAAGGGCTGGCTGGACATCGGCCAGCTCATCCCAAACAAAGCTGCAAAAAGAGGCATCAAGACCTATGAGATTTGTGAATCTCAAACCGGCTACCTGTGGCGGTTTGAGGTTCACGCTCATAAAAGGTTTACATCTCCACCGCAGCGGTTCGATGATCCATTAGAGGCACCTACGCCGTCACAAGTGTTGCGTCTGATCCAAGGTCTGGAATATAAGGGATACACACTGTGGATGGATAATTTCTACAATTCGCCATGTCTCGCTCGACGACTGAAGTGCTTGGGTTTTGATTGTGTAGGGACCCTCCGGACGAATCGCCGGTTTGTTCCGGAGTCCCTCCACAATCTAACGAAGCAGAACATGCGCCGGGGACAGATATCTGGTCTTACCGCGGGCGACATCGACGTCATGGTATGGAGAGATTGTAGTCGAGTGGCTATGATCTCTACATATCATGGCAACGGTGTCCAAACGGCCCGTGGATCCACCAAACCCATCCTAATACATGATTATAATATTATGATGGGTGGGGTGGATAAGAAAGACCAGCTCCTGGCCATGTACCCGGTCGAGCGGAAACGAACTATGGTGTGGTACAAGAAATTCTTCCGGAGATTGCTGAACATCTCCGTTTTAAACTCTTACATCATTCATCGCCACTCTACTTCTTCCTCTCTTTCTCATCGAAGTTTCCGTGTAACCCTCATCAAGTCCCTTCTTTCTCGACATCGTGTCCTCCCAGTTCCCAGTCCCATTGCACCGAACCGGCGGGACGGTGGGCCGTTCCTTGCGACGTTACATCGACTCGAACCATTCCAAGTCGTGGATCCTGCTATTAATCCGCGTCGTCAACGACGGCTGTGCATTATTTGCAAAAAAAGGGTCCAAACCTACTGTGTCGGTTGCAATAAAGCCTTATGTATGGTCAACTGTTTCCTGAAACAACACTCTGTAACTCACCTCTCTGTCTAGTTTATGTATAATGTATTTAGAAATATATATTTCTTTGTATGTATCTATACACCGTGACTTTTTAGTCGTCTTACAAAAGGGGTCCACTTAATGTATCCGACCTAAAATACCTCTAGGCGAGTTTTTTTTTTTTGTTAAATGTTAATAATAATTTTTATTTTTAATAAATAGGTCCATTAGAAATATGAAACACCCAGTTAAAATGTTTACGAATCAAACTGTAGAGTATACCTACCCAGCGCAATAGTCGGGCAGATCATTCCATCTCCATTTCCTATGAGACAAGGGTGTTTTTAACTACAACTTGCGTCTTAATAATGAATTAAAATTTTACTTTCAAAATTTTCGAATTTCTTAAATACCTATTTTTTTTGTTATAAACGTGTTCTAGTCGTTGGATACATGAACTGGACTGCTTTTGTAAGACGACTAAAAAGTCACGGTGTATAGGGTGACTGGTAATTAGTGTACGATACTTAAACACGTGATTGTGCTCATGATAACAAACAACTTTTACTATGGGAACAAACCTGAAAACGCAGAAAAAAATCAGCTGTTAAGTACATTTATGTTTGTTGAATTTACTGAACAGTTGATATTTTTTTCACGATTTCGGCTTTGTTCCCATAGTAAAAGTTGTTTGTTATCATGAGCACAATCACGTGTTTAAGTATCGTGCACTAATTACCAGTCACCCTATGTATTTATTTAACATTTTTTTGTACCACATCGTGTTCGTTTCAGTGACTGTGCGAATACTGTTATTGTTCATCCGCCGTTGTACTCCTTTGTTTCCGGCCTTGGGTATTTTTTTATTTCATTTTCAGTGCTTGTTTTTCACGACTTTGTTAGACGTTGGCAACGCTTTTTTTTATTTTTTACCCCACTGCCAAGGAAGGGATGTTTTACATTTTTTTATAAATTTTAAATTGTGACGGTTTAGCGTGATCACTTGGTTCTTCTTCTGTCACGGTGGTGATGTCGATGCCTTTTGTTGCAGCTTTCGCGCGTTGCGTAACGGCTAGACGGAAAAAATTAAGGGAAAAAGTTGTCACGACACTTTACCCGACTGCGCGACGCAAAGGGAGGGTGTTTATTACCATGGAATGGAATGGACTGGATTGGAGTGGAGGTCGTAAATCGCTTGAACCTGTTTTTTATTTACTTGCTATCGTTAAGCAAATGTTTTTCGACCTTCACTTGTTTTACTGATTTGTCCTACTGATCCACCAGTAGAATAAATCTGTGAAAAAATAAGACAACCATTTTAATTCGGTCGCATTAAAAATAACTAACTAACTCAACAAAAATTATCGCCGCGACATGTGTCGTGACGATTATTTTTGTTGAGTGTATACAGTAACTTCGTTCCATCCGGGTGTCCCTTGACAACTCGCATTTTTTTTTCGTTTGTTTTCCAAAAGATTCTCGTCTATTGCAATGCTGCTTTATTTTTGTGTTTTTTTTTTATTATTTACATAATATACATTCTAAAAGACTAAATAATAATATTCAAAACAAAAAAACTTATTTCCATGTGACAGTATTTGCCGGATCCATATTTTGTGTGATCTTTGTGATTTTTTGTGAAATTGTTCGTTTGATTGTTGATTTGTGTAATGTTTTTGTTAGGCCCCATGCCTTTTTTATGTGCCTAACTTTTTATAAATATCTTCAACATGTAGAATGTAAAATTACATTTCAAATTTAGGCAAAGGAATTTTAACAATGATCCAAAATTTGAGTGGGTGTTTTTTGCGCCCGATTTCAAGTATTTGTTTTGGGTAAGCGACATTTTGTCTGTATTATGTATGTGAACCAAACATTATTATTAAAAGGGATTAAATAATTATAATGACCACCATAAAATGCTTTGATACCCTTAGCTACTACACTTCAAATTGTATTCGAACACCAAATATAGTAAATGATCACCAAATCTATACTGAATGTGCACCAAATCTAAAACTCGCTTTAGCAAGATTTCAGGGACACCCCGAAGTTCGGTTTGGTGAGGTTCCTTTAAACCTTGTACACAGAAATAGAAGCCCCGCGGAGCGGGGCTTCGTCGACCCTGCTTAGGTAGATATTTTTTTATTACACCTCGTTATGACATATTTTAATGAACATATTTTGGTGCACATTCAGTATATTTGGTGGAACACAGGCAAAATTAGGTAAATGGTAAATAATTTTTGGTGATCATCAAAATTTTTGTTCACTTTTTGTAGGCTAAGTATTTATAAAATGACCCTCGATTTTGTTAAAATTATGTGTATTTGTGAAAATAAAACAATTACTTTTTGAAATAATGGTTTATTTTTTGAATTCTAATCACCTTTACACAAGAAACTGGTGAAAATTCCTTTACACTGAACACACATTACATTTACTAATACATAGCATGGCAAAACTATACTAAACCATACAAATAACTAGTTAGCTAATTGACGATTCCATTGATATAACTGTTAGCGAGCTTACTAACGAAATTTCGGGGATATCGTCATAATCAGACGCGCCGAAATTGCATAAGACGAGCGCGTGCCCGTCGGGCCATTCTAGGTGTCCTAGAATTGCCCTAGAATAGGGTAGTTTCCATTAAACAAAAAATAACAAAGGTGTGACGAAACGAAACCTGGGACGTCACTGCGCGAAAAAATATGCCACGCATCGTGACGTCACACGTAACTTTAATAGGCTATATCTTTGACATTTTTGGTCTAATTTACAAATAAAAAAATACGTGTCCCTTATTTTTGAATAATCTAAAAGACGGACTAATTACATTTTTTAGGGCAACTAGCCTATTGTCTTATTCCAGACACAGTTCAAGGTATAACATTTGATAGTTTGGCTAATCAGGATCAAATTTTGGAAGTAAATGAAAAAGGATAAAAAAATACGACAAATTCAAGAAAAATCGTCTATTTATTAAAAATAAAAAACAATAACTTCAAAGCAATTACTGTATTTCAAACAATAATTTATTTCTTCTTTGAAATAATAATATTTTTTGTTGAACTCAATCATTTGGTATTTCTGCTTCTAAGTACGATTGTTGAAACGTCAAATAAAGTTTAAAAAGTAAAAAGTTTAAAAGTAAAAAGAAAAAAAATCGTGCCAAATATTTATTGATAAAATCTAACTAAAGGACTAATTTGATCATTTCAGTGAACTTCCTTATTTAATTATCATAATAATTAACTATATCCTTCGTCATGGACGTCTATTTAATCAGTTTTAAATTGAGTTTCATCCAAAAACGGCTCCTGAAAAAAAAAAAGATAAGTAGGTATTAATTTTAGAAACTTTAACATTATCCTTATAAGGTGTGCCGACCTGTGGACGGTCGGCATCGCACGTATCGGACGTATCGTACGTAACGGATTTTAGTTTGCCTTGTATGAAATATGTTCCTCTCCCATCGGACCTCGACTACGAGTAGTTCACGTTTGTTTATTCTATAATTCAATAAATTATAATTAAAACTAGCTGTTGCCACTGTTGCCAGCGGCTTCACCCGCTACAACTCGAAAATTATCCCGCGGGAACATAAAATCGGGATAAAAACTATCTTATATGTTAATCCAGGTTATAAACTATCTGTGTACCAAATTTTAGCCAAATCCGTTCGGTGGTTTTTGCGTGAAAGAGTAACAAACATCCATACATCCATACTTACAAACTTTCGCCTTTAGTAGTAGGATATAGTAGGATTCAATAAATTAAAATTTATAAAATCAGTGCAAGAAAATAGGAGTGCATAAGTATCGAGGAGCACAACTTATTATCGCCACCACAGCCGCGCCATCCTGCCATCGCGCCGTCTCACCTCTTGGACGCGTGAGTCTCTTGTTGTCCTTGTCTGTGAGCGAGCCAATACAATCAACCCGTCTCGCTCGACTGTACCAGTTCAGTGCCCACACTGCCTCAGCCCGCTGACCGAACCAACACCAAGTCGATCATGTGTTCCTAGTACTGCTGTTGATTCAACTTTGCTTTTGGTAATCCACTGGTGAAACCTCGTCAATTAACTTAAACAACAACCTCTACAGTCTATGTGACCCTAGTACTTTAAACTGTGAAACTGGATATTTTGCACAGAAGAAACTATCCTGACAGCTAGACACAGATTAGATAGAAAACTTTACCTTTCAACAATGATTGCCTGGGGTGCGTTTAAATCCTTCGGCCGTATTTCGCCGGAAAAAAATTAAACTAGCGAGGTTTCGCTGAACGGAGTCATAAGTTTCTGTCAATGTTAGTTGTCAAATTCAATTGACAGCTCAGTTTATTGAACAAAATAATCAATTTGCCGGTTGAATACAAATCCATAATCCACAAATAATATTTACTCTCTAAAATAAAAATAATTTTCTTTTTTACGGCGAGAATCTAGCAAAACAACAAAACTTAATGTCAATCTGACAGCAGGATAAAATTTTGCGTGGTAAAAAGGTCGCAAAAATTTATTCTTTTCAGCAAAAACATAGACCAGCGGACGACCGTAAACGGGACAGATTAAATTTTGATTGGTATAATTTTTCACCTCTCGGTGTACTTAAACGGGCTGTTTGACATTTGAAATGGTAAAATCGGCCCTAAGTCAGTATAAAATTAAACTGGATAAAGGATTTAAACGCAGCCCTGATCTGATTATACCTCCTTAAGTTTATGTGATCCTGGTACAGCTAAAACACGTGCCATTCATTCAAAGGAATGTTGTCTGTCTTCTGTCTCATCTTATGAAACTTTGATGTATGTATTGGAATACACTACGACGTGCTATGTTTTCCTAGTACCTGTGGAAAGATAACTTGGCCAAATAATATACTGACTACCTACATATTTGAACTTCGCGCCATGAATAAACCACCACAAACTTATGCGACCCTGGTACCTCAATCTTCATACGACAGTGTTCCCGTGCGCGGTGACATCATTCGCTCTGCTGGTAAACTACAATAAGACCTTACCAATGCGACATGATCTCCTAGTACCTGAAGACAGACTACCCTGTTGAAACTATCCTATTTGTATATTTGAAGGTAATTCGAATCTGCACTGGTAGATCAGGCCACCAGAAGACATCCGTATGCAAAATATGAGGACCAAGTTTTGAGTTTTGTAATATATTTTTAGGATTGTCAAGATATATATTTTTGATGTTGCCAGCAATTATCTTGGTCCAAAAAAAAATCCGCACTGTGGTCTCAGATCAATAAAACGTTGATATTTGTGGGTTTTGATCTGAATAATTTTCTTATGATATGGCATTACATATTGATTTTGCTTTACTAAGACGAGACCGAAAGAGGCGAGCGTGCCCGTGGGCCATTCTAGGTGCCCTAGAATTGCCCTAGTATTGTCTTATTCCAGACACAGTTCAAGGTATAACATTTGATAGTTTGGCTAATCAGGATCAAATTCTGGGAAGTAAATGAAAAAGGATAAAAAAATACGACAAATTGACAAACAATAACTTATTTATTCTTTGAAATAATAATATTTTTTGTTGAACTCAATCATTTGGTATTTCTGCTTATAGAACGATTGTTGAAACGTCAAATAAAGTGGAATATTGAAACAATACAATTTTATAATTGCGAATAGATTATGGTTTGGTAGCAGAACGAGTAACAGAAAAATAGTAATTTCATAAAAATCTGCTATTTCTTCAGTCTATAAAACGCATAGAAATTAGAGATTGGGAACACGTGATATCAGAACAGAAGCAAGTAAAAACTGTACTAGCTTGTGACGTATTTAGCAGTTTTATAAGTAAAAAGAATAAAATCGTTCCAAATATTTATTGATAAAATGTAACTAAAGGACTAATTTGATCATTTCAGTGAACTTCCCTTCAGTGAACTATATCCTTCGTCATGGACGTCTATTTCTTCAGTTTTAAATTCAGTTTCATCCAACAAACTGCTCCTGAAAAAAAAAATGTTATTATTAATTTTAAAAACTTTAACATTAACCTTTTAAGTGGATCGTCTACTGAGCGCTCGTCCATAATAAAAGAGAAAACGTTTTCTATCTCAATGATTTTTTAGAATGCTTCTGACACAGTAAAAAACTAGGTTTATAGGTTTTCTTTTTGTCAAAAGTATCTCTTTGGTGCCTGTAACTTTCAAACTGTTATAAATTTTGAAACAATGAAAACCTATAAACCTAGTTTTTTACCGTGTAGGAAGGATTCTAAATCACATTGAGATAGGATAACATTTAAGAACATCACGCACAGCAGCTATAATGTAAAGATGTACATTATAGCACGATACATCTCATTACATCTTTCCATAGAAATCGTCAGGAGACCACACACTCAGCTATAATGTATATTTTTACACCTTGTAATCTCTATGGAAAGATGTAATGAGATGTATCGTGCTATAATGTACATCTTTACATTATAGCTGCTGTGTGTGAAGCCTTTTAGGGGCAGGAAAACGTTTTCTCTTTTAGTATGGACGAGCGCTCGGTAGACGATCCTCTTAAACGCCAACGTCGGATATATCCGACTGAAATACCACACTTTTTATTTAATTTAATTACGCTGTATTCTTTCAAAAACGTGATTACGAAAGAAATTGGTACCTATAGGTAGTACTAGTCATTTGGGGCAATAGTTACTGTGGCACAAAAGTTTCAGGATTGCTGTCGGCCAAGTTAGAAAATTCGCAATTTTCATACATTTTTTTATTTCTGAAATTACCGAGAATCACCAAAATAATGATAAGTATTGCTAGAACTGGCGACTTCAAGTAATTTAAAATAACGCCTGTAATCCCTGGACACCTCTGACCAAAGAAAAGGCCAAAAAATGTATAAAGCCTGAATGTTATCCTTTACTTGCGAATTGTAAGCGACTTACAGCTTGACATAAAAAAGTAGAAAACCGGAAGTCGCCACTGTCTTCGCGCTACCAGCACTTTGAATGATTTTTATTTTTCACTTATTACGCTAGTTTGTGGTTGTAATTGGTAAAAAAAACAAATTTTGAAATAAAAATCTGTCATTTCAATCACAGTAAAATTCACAGAATCAACTAAGCGATTTATAAAAATAAAAATAAATTTATAAGAAAAAATGTATAGCGCTTGTCGAGAACGAAGTGGAGTAAAGGACAAGCAAACTACGAAACAACGAATAAACATATTTCTGCACAAATCTTTTTAGTGGGACGAATGGCACTAACCGAAGAACATATTCCCGTTCGTCCACTCTTGAATTAGGAGTGGGACGATCGGGAACAAATTAAATATTATTTTTGTAAATTCCCGTTCGTCCCACTAGTGGGACGAAGTCGAGTGGACGAACGGGAATACACCAGTTTTATGGCACAATAATAAATCTAACAAACCTGCGGTCTTTATTTACATCAAATATCAAAGATTTTAAAACGCTGTCAGAAATATAAAATTAGGCCACGCTGTACTTGATGGTTCCCATCCCAAATAAACATGTTCCGAAACTTACTTTTGCTTACTTTGCTAATCCTCCCATCGCCACGGTCCGCTTTTATCTTCTTTGATATCCGCTTCAGAAGTCATCAAAGAGTGCTGCCCTCTGGAATTTTGCAATAGCGTTGTGAATGTTGTGATGATATGAAATTACCACTACTGAGGAGTTAGGGTGCTCCCACATCTATCGACGCGGAATCGGCATTTTGCGTCGCCCTTTCTCTTTCTGTCGCTTAGAACTGCCATTTGCTAGACCGAGACAGAAAGCATAATGCGATCGTACGCGGCGGAATCCTCGACGCTGCCGCGTGCTATCACATTGTCTCGGTCTAGCAAATAGCAGTTCTAAGCGACAGAAAGAGAAATGGCGACGGAAAAATCCGATTCCGCGTCGATAGATGTGTGAGCACCCATAGGGTGCTTGTACACGGCGCATGTAACCCACGCAAGTGCCTCAACATGCGCCGTGTACAAGCCCCGCGGTTAGCTTGATCAAGTAGCTTGCGCATGTTACTCGCACGGGTAACCCGCACCTTTACTTGCACGGGTTACATGCGCCGTGTACAAGCACCCCGCGGTTAGCTTGATCAAGTAGCTTGCGCATGTTACTCGCACGGGTAACCCGCACCTTTACTTGCACGGGTTACATGCGCCGTGTACAAGCACCCCGCGGTTAGCTTGATCAAGTAGCTTGCGCATGTTACTCGCACGGGTAACCCGCACCTTTACTTGCACGGGTTACATGCGCCGTGTACAAGCCCCGCGGTTAGCTTGATCAAGTAGCTTGCGCATGTTACTCGCACGGGTAACCCGCACCTTTACTTGCACGGGTTACATGCGCCGTGTACAAGCACCCCGCGGTTAGCTTGATCAAGTAGCTTGCGCATGTTACTCGCACGGGTAATCCGCACCTTTACTTGCACGGGTTACATGCGCCGTGTACAAGCACCCCGCGGTTAGCTTGATCAAGTAGCTTGCGCATGTTACTCGCACGGGTAGCCCGCACCTTTACTTGCACGGGTTACATGCGCCGTGTACAAGCACCCCGCGGTTAGCTTGATCAAGTAGCTTGCGCATGTTACTCGCACGGGTAGCCCGCACCTTTACTTGCACGGGTTACATGCGCCGTGTACAAGCACCCCGCGGGTAACTTGATCAAGTAGCTTGCGCATGTTACTCGCACGGGTAGCCCGCACCTTTACTTGCACGGGTTACATGCGCCGTGTACAAGCACCCCGCGGTTAGCTTGATCAAGTAGCTTGCGCATGTTACTCGCACGGGTAGCCCGCACCTTTACTTGCACGGGTTACATGCGCCGTGTACAAGCACCCCGCGGTTAGCTTGATCAAGTAGCTTGCGCATGTTACTCGCACGGGTAGCCCGCACCTTTACTTGCACGGGTTACATGCGCCGTGTACAAGCACTTTTACTACAAATTTTAGAAGGCGACGAAAATGAAGAATTTTTATTAAGCGAACAGTTTGTCCTTGATATATAGGCAGTAGAGGTTTTTTTTTTATTCTGTCGTTTTTTAAACTGTAAGGGCGTTTGTGCACTACACGGAATGTTACTGTCCGACAGTAAAGGCTCCTACACACAGTGCCGCCGGCCAAGCCGCGGTGCACCCGGCGGCATTCAAAGCCGCTGGGTTTGCCACACAAAGGAGCCGCCGGCATGGCCGCCGGGGTGTGCCGGCGGGTTACGCGGCTTGCCGGCGTCAGTTCGTTCCTGGCATTCAAGCGGCGTTCTATGTGACTGTCACAACAGGAATGATGCTTGGCGGCTTTGCGCGGCTTGCATTGCCGGCAGCATAGCCGCTCGGCATAAACCCGGCGGCATTGCCGCCGGCATGTGTGTGGTAGCCTTAAGATTTACATCAACTTGCATTGAGAATTCATTGAAAATCATTGACAATAATTGTAAGAAATCGGACTGCCCAACGGCAAAATTTCTTGTAGTGCACAAACGCCCAAGTAAATATATTTCTGTTTTTTGTTATTTAGGTGTATTTTTATCACGATTAATTATTAGCTTCACATTTCACACTTCATTAATTAGACACATTAGAATTCTAGAAAATCCGAATTGTAGAAAATGATCCATTTCAATCATTTACCATTTTGCTCATTACGCTGTTTGTTCGTGAGTCCTATAACATTTAGATACTCACTGTGTCGACGTGTTCTGAGATGTTCTTGTTCTCTTCCGTTCTTTATGTTTACTGGTCCCCAGTTTAGTGAGCTCTTGAGTCACGATAGGTCTGAAATTTAATAAAATGAACTCTATGATAATTAGAAAGAAAGAAAAAACGTTTACTATATAATTAGAAGTGATGACTTACGCGCTCTTAGAGCACTTACTTACTTCACTTAGAGCTCACGAGCTCTATAACATTTAGATACTCACTGTGTCGACGTGTTCTGATATGTTCGTGTTATCTTCCGTTTTAAAATAATTAAAAGTGGTTCAGTCTTAATTTCTAAAGAATTCGGGTCCGTTGTAACTTGCGCGCTGGAAACAAAATAAATAGTAGATTAGGGTGCTCCCACATCTATCGACGGGGATTCGGCTTTTTCCGTCGCCCTTTCTCTTTCTGTCGCTTAGAACTGCCATTTGCTAGACCTAGCAAATGGCAGTTCTAAGCGACAGAAAGAGAAAGGGCGACGGAAAAAGCCGATTCAGCGTTGATAGATGTGGAAGCACCCTTACGCAACAATGGAGTAAAGCACAACTGTTTTATTTGAGGTTCCAAATTCAAATCACATTATTCCCACGGGAATAACGAATTTCAGAACAATATTATTGCCCGGCTTGAACGGGGCAGCAATGACCATGCTTTATTCCTTGTTTACATGACATATAATTTGACATTTACGAGCAAGTGTTGTGAAAAGATATTATTTTACAATGAAAACAATTGTTTTTTTTTCTAACGTAAGAACCTTATCCGACAATAAAAAAAACTCTTGAGTCACGATAGGTCTCAAATTTAATATAATGAACTCTATGATAATTAGAAAGAAAGAAAGAACGAAAAATCGTTTACTATTTAATTAAAAGTGATGACTTACATTTCATCTTCTATTGGTTCAGTTTTCATTTCTAAAGATATCGGGTCCGTTGTAACTTGTTCGCTGGAAACAAAATTAAAATATTATTTTACAATGAAAAAATCGGTTGATTCCCTTTATGTCGAGTCCCGTTACGTCGAGCCGAAAACCTTGTCTCGCTTCTATTACCCCCATGTCGAGCTTAGTTGATTTACCACGCTTCTATTACCTTTACGTCGAGTATAAATAATATATCATATTTTAGAAGTACAGTCACGTCAAATAAGGTACCCCGACAAGGATAGTTTAGTTTTAAGGATATTATAATGAATTTCAATGATGGGTCCTGTGGACTTTGATCCAAGAGCGAGCGAAGCGAGCTCGGGACTCGTGGGCACCCCGACACGGACAGGTTAGGTTCGAAGGGGATGGCGGGGTCTGAAAGACCCCGCCATCCCCTTCGTGTTAGGTTACTTTAAACCATGTAAGCAGAAATAGAAGCCTTCGTTGAACTTCCCTTTTAGGTAATCTTCACCTATACTTGTTTTAACATGTTTTTATGCCATTGGCTTTTAATTTACATCCCTGACTGTACTTGTTCACCAAACTCGACATAAAGGTAATACAAAGCGTAAAATATCAATACTTTGGAGAACAATAGACTTTCAGACTCGACGTAACGGGACTCGACGTAAAGGGAATAAATCAAAAAATCTTATCCTACAATTTGCTCCTGTGTCGTAGGTTCGTTTACAAACATATAAATTCACATACACAAACACCCAGACCCGGAACAACTGCTTGAAGATTATACACATTATAGCTCCGTGCCGAGTTCCGCACGGAGCTAAAATGTGCATGATCTTCAAGTAGTTGAAGAAGAACCCGCGACGAGCTGCGCAGCAGTCGATCGCTTACACATTGCACCAACAGTGACGTGGTTTATTGTTATAAAAATGTTTCACATTATAATTTATTATACTGCTAGCGTCTGTACAATATACAAAATATATGATGATTGTCAGAGAATCAACACAGAAGCACAACATTTAGAACAACGCCATCTATTATCGTTGCGGCGGAATCAAAACAGAAACACAATTTAGAATCTAAATTGATTATTGTTAATTAAGAATAACGCCATCTATCTCTCATTGGAGGAACTATGTAGTTAAATTTGAAAGATAACGTTTAGGAACGTCAAGTTTTTTTGCTTTAGCGTGGTAATCATCAAATGAGTCCTCCCACACCGGGCAGGGCAGGAGAGACTGTCAGACTTGTACTGACTAAAATCCATAGTGTCCTTCAATAGCCCTTTATGTTTCGGGGTCACGGTAAGGAAATAAGTCCCGGGACCCCGGCAGGCTTTGGCCCTCTGAGAGGGGGTCACGTCATTTTTGCTGACGCTCTTTGAGGCGCGTGTTGAACACAACGCGCCGTCGACCCGGGCATTGTCCATGGTCGGACAGCGAGTTGCCCTTTACTCGCTGTCCGCATGACCGCGCCTACGGTGGCCGGAGATCGTCTGGTGACGTCCGACGCCGTGGGCGTCTATCAATGCGGTTGAGGCGGAGGAAGGGCGCTGTCCTCTCCCTCTCGCGGCCCGCCTCCTCCTTCGCGAACATAACTGCTTCGCAGAAGGCAGGAACATCACGTTAGTGATAAATTGGGGATGGTTAGCGTGGGGAGTAATGGCAACACCGAGCGAATAGTCGAGTTAAATGTCGATCAGAAGTTTCATCAGCTATTCGATACTGACAGGTACTGACGTTGATAGAAATATGTACTTACTTGTTGTCATCATAATCGCTAGGTTCTGTTTTCAAAGACGCCGGAAAAAATATTTCAGGTTCATCACTGAAATTATAATTATCATAAGAATTATCAGGAATTAAATATCATAAAAATTATCAGGAATGTCAAAAAACATTTTTTTTTTGCGAATTTATAACATCACCTATGTCCTAAATTCGCAAAAAAAAAAAAATACTCACTAAGAATGGATTTTGCAAAATTTGACCCCTAAGGGGTTATTTTTAAGTTGATAGTTTGTATGAAACTAACTCCCTTTATCTGCTAAGAATCTCATGTTGGATATTTATTTAGATTTACCAAAGATATGAAGAGGTCGGTCGGGAGTAGAAATTTACTGAGGAATAGTTCGAAATACGCCCGCAACTTCGACGTTGACCTCCTTGAGTTATGAGTCGAGCTACATGATAACTGACACATGCTTGCACTGACTGGACAGGTCCACTCAAATCTGTTGACCATTGCGACACCTGCATGATCCTCGTATGACTTGAACAGTATAAATGTCTGGACTTTAAAAGAGACAATGACCTCAGTTTGTTTCGGATGTTACTTCTCAGAGTAGTCAGGTACGAAACACCGGCCTCATCTAGTTTGTAAAAAGACTACGTGTAAAAGTGTTAATTAATTGCAAAATAAATATAATTTCGTGATACTCACGCAGCATACGGTTGTGTCGGTTCCTGTACATCATTGTCGGCTTCCGCGTCGCCATCACTATCATCCGAAGTTTCATCACTCAAACTAAAAAAATACATATTAACTATAATATTTCTGAAATATGTTCAATAAGAAATTACAGAGCTTTCGCTACTAGATAAATAGTCATAAAGAAGCTGATCGGTGCAGGTAAAACTTGTACATATAAAGTTCCGGTAAATCTGCCAATTTGCCTGTGAACTGTGAGGTAAAAATATCATCGACCGCGGGAGACACCAGTCACCAGACGTCGCGATGAAAATGTGAATGCGAAAGTTTCAGACTTTCAAGAGCGGATATCTCGAAAACTATAGAAGATATCGAAACGCTTAGTGAATAAAACTTAACCCTTTAACCGCCATCGCCGTAATATTACGTGTAGTAAGAATGATACCTCAGTCGCCACGTCGGAATATTACGTAACAGTCCTGTCATTTCAAAAAATGTTTAATAAAAGTTGAACTTGCTTACTAAATCTTAGTATATTTCGTGTTATTACTTTATTTTTAACAGTACTAGATACATGTTTTAGTTAATTCCTTGAAATAATTAATTTTTCTCAGTTTGTGATAAGTCTAAATATCAACCTACTTCGCCGAAACCGTGATTTCACGTAGACTAGTGTTGTACCACAATTGAAGCTCTTGATGCTAATTTAATAAAAAAACATCCATGTATTTTATCAAACTGTCATCTAAACATTAATTCAAACGTAGTTTATTAAAGACTAGCTGTTGCCAGCAGCTTCACCCGCTACAACTCGAAAATTATCCCACGGGAACACAAAATCGGGATAAAAACTATCCTATTTGTTAATCCTGGTTATAAACTATCTGTGTACCAAATTTTAGCCAAATCCGTTCAGTGCTTTTTGCGTGAAAGAGTAACAAACATACCTACATACACATACATACATCCTCACAAACTTTTGCATTTATAATATTAGTAGGATTTAATTATTTATTCAAAATCCAATAAGCTTAAGTTATATAATATGTAGAAATCAACAAAGAAACATAAACTACCGACTTATTCCAGAACGTCACTAGCGCGAGCGATCCGCGAACGCCGTCGCCTTAATTTTACGTGCGGCTCAAGGTCACTTACGTGTTTGCTTTGAAAAAGGGGTTAATTTTTAATGCCCCTCCTTTGCACTAAAGTCATATTTTGAATAAACGTCAGTTGCGCTAGCGCCATCGTCGTGATAATCCGTGCTCTCTTTATTATTAGTTCTAAGCTAGTGTCGAGAAGTTGTCGATGATGTTATACGACGAAGAAGAACTATTAAATATATTGCAGCAATCAAACAATGATATTAGTAGTAGTGGTAGTTCAGCGGATAGTAATAGGTAATGAATCGGTAAATCACTCTTTTGTTGTTCTAGTCTATTTATCCTTCAGTCAAAAAGACTAATTACCTAACGTATGTTCGAATACTGATTAACGTATGTTTGAAGACTGATTTGTTTGCGGTACTACATAATAAAAAATAAACCTTTGATTACAAATTAGTAAGTTTTATTTATTTCATTACTTTGTTTATCGATAACTATATTTTACAACACTATGCTAAATTGTACCTAAAGTTTGCTGGCGCTAGGTGCACTCCATGCGAATTATGACATGGCGGTTAAAGGGTTAAGGGAAATTTATTCATCTTTTAGTTTGTTCATACTTGTTACGCCGCTAGGTCGCACGTTTTCCGAGATATAAGCTATAAACCAAAAAGTGGTAACTTCAAACCCCGCCTCCCCCACAGCTCTAGGGCTAAGGGTGGGGACTATTGATATGTTCACCTCCTAACTAGTCCAAACAAAGTTACCAAGTCAAAAATTGTGTTTCAAGAATTTCCCTCTATAACTTGTTTTGCGCATTCGTTGACTGAGCTAGTAGGTATAGAGGTCAATGTACTAAATTCGTCCTGCTCTGCGACCGGACTGTCCTAATATTAGTGTCCGCCACACATACCTGTCCTCTTGCCTGCGTCTCTTGTGTGCTCGCGTCCTCTCCTCCTCCTCTCTCCGTCTCTCTTCCTCCAGGATCTGCTGCAGCATGCTATCACTCACACCGGTGGCCAGAGCTGTTCGCTGCCGGAACTTGGACAGAGGACTCAGGTCCACGTTTCCGTACATCTTCTTCAACTGTTTATACTCTTTCTCAAAGTAGTGGTACACTTTTGCGATGAGCATTTTTGTTTGATCCTGTAGAATTAATAATACATTAATGAGAATGCTTCGTTGATCTGGCTTTAATGTTACGATGGGAACTGTCATTTTTTCTAACAGGTCTTAGTCGGTATTTTAAATTAATTTGTGGATAATGTAAATGCAGTTAGGAGGTACCTGTTGCATTCCTTCCGCGGTGTGAGGTACTTTCGTGTTGCATTTTGGACAAAAAACATGAATTGTATCGTTCTCACTAAAAGATTTTTCATTCTGTAAAAATAATTGAAAAAAAAACATGTTAATTCATATAAAATGAGACCTTATGATGACATAATACTATCTTTTTTGTTGCCTCTCGAAAACTATTTTACAGGAAATTCGGGATAAAAATATCCTTTGTGTTAATCCAGATTATAAACTATCCGTGTACCAAATGACATCCAAATCCGTTCAGTAGTTTTTGTATAAGAGAGTCAGAAATCTATGCAAATAAAAGGGTTTGCAACTTTTAGTGCGGACCTCTGCATCATTTTTTTTTTCTTTCGCCAGTGATGAAATTTTGGTCATAATTAGACTACTACCTAAGAAGCCCATAGAAAAAAAAAATAAGTTTCTAAACCGTAACCAACCAGAGATATGGTGGTTTGTATTTTGTACTACCTACTAAAAATAACTCCAGATTAGAACAAAATAAAGACCGTCATATCTATGGTTAGTTACGGTTTAGATTTTTTTTATTATTTTTTACGAACTTCTTAGGTTATGGTCTACTAATGACGAAAATTTCATTACTGGCGAAAGAAAAAAAAAACATTGATGCCAAGAAGTTGCAAACCCCTTTCACGCTTACTTACAGAGTAGGGATTATAAGGGTTGGTGCATAAAGGAGGAGGTGGGTATTGGTCGGTCGGCACGGTATTGATCGATGCAGCTAAAACCTGTGTAAAGAAACCACTAGATCTCCATTGAGTTATAATGTGCTACGTACTAGAGAAACTCTCTGAAGCAAAAGATAGGGCTGAATGCATTATGCAGCAAAATGTTTATTTAGAGCCAGTCTGCACCAGCACGCGTAGCGTAGCGATTCTATCTCTATTCTACCAAGAAAAGACAAAGTTATTTCATCGTTATTTCTATACAAATCGACTGTTTTTTCGCACAAATATGACACGATTCGTGCACCATTAAAGAATAGAAACATATCTCGTCTATATTTTAAACATTGCTATGCTTAAATTGATAAAAATCTTTTACGTTCTGTCACTTCGTCTATTCCCGCGTCGACATAATCCGTTTCTACAGCGCCATGCTACGCGTGCAGGAAAGAGTTGCTGAAGTGTATTTACATTTTCTGCGATCGTTGTTATTTCAGTTGCAGTCGTTTTGGTTTGTGCGTTTCATGAGAACGGATCAAAAAACAAAAATGACTACAATTCAGTAGGGGTTGGGTTCCGACCCCACATGTGCTATTTATTGACTGAACTGAGTAAGCTACCTTCCCGCTAAAGGTCATGGCACACTATGCCGGCACGGCAACGGAACGGCTTCACCTCAGCACTTTACTTGTCATTCAAATTATGGCCTTAAATCATGTGTCGTACAATACATTTCATAATGTCAAAATGAAAAAGCCAACGGCGGGGAGTCGGCGCGCTTACAACTGGCCTCGCAGTCGGCGTGCTTGCAGCACGCCGACCTCATGCTTTTGGCGCGCTGACTCCGAGTTGCAAGCGAAAGCCTTATAACAATTATGTTCACGGTGGCAGCAAGCTTGCGCCTCGCGGCCAGTGCGCGGATTACGAACTTGCACCTCGCTGACGGCCCGCTGTAGCCCAAATTCGAGGTGACGCTGTGCTGGAGCGGCGCCGTTGCCGTGCCGGTATAGTGTGCCATGACCTTTAAGGTCATAGCACATTATACCAGCACCGCAACTGCACAGCTGCAGCACGGCGTCACTTTGAATTTGGGCTACGGCTAGCCGTTGGCGTGTTAACTGCGCGTTGTACAGGAGGTGTAAGCACGCAGTTCGCGCACCGTCTGCGAGGTGCAGCTTGCTGTCATCGTGAACATATTGTTATAAGGCATTCGTTTCGCTAGCAACTCGAAGTCGGCTGCCGCGCCGTAAGCATGCCGTCTGCTCGCTTGCAGCGTACGGGCTGCGAGGCGAGTTGTATGTTAGCGGTAAGCGCGCTGACTTCCCGCCGATGGGCTTTTCATATTGACATTATGAAATATATTATATGACACATGATCTAAGGCTCTTATTTGAATGACAGGGTAACTGCTGGGTTGTAGCCGTGCCGTTGCCGCGCCGGTATAGTGTGCCATGACCTTAAGTTTGTAAAGGCCGACACTGGACACATTGTATATTATACTAGCACTTCGCCCGCGACTTCGTCTGCGCGTGTTTCTAACTTCGATCTCAGTGAATTTAATTCCCGCTCACCCAACTTAAAGGATACTTTTGGTAAATCATAAAATGCTCTTGTAGTTTCGGAGCCTATTCAATCGTAATCGTAGTAAACAAACTGATTTTCCCATTTTCACCCCGCTAGGGGTTGATTTTTGAAACATATATAAAAACACATCCTTTATTCGATTAAGAGATAATTTATTTCCAGTTTTGAGTTTATCGAAGCAAGCAGTAAAATCCTGCCCTTAAAACTTAATCACCCCTTTTCACCAATTTAGGGGGTGATTTTCGAAAAACCCAAAAATGGAGTGTAGTTATAAAAACCAATAATGACTATATTTTTTACTAGCTGTTGCAATAACTAACGACCCTGGCATTGTGCCAATGCCAGTTTAATTACACCCAGAGACAATAAATCGTGAGTACACTACAACACTAGATGAGTGTTTATCAACCAACATTTTGTTTGGAATTGACGTGATATATGTAAAAACTAGCTGTTGCCAGTGTTGCCAGCGGCTTCACCCGCTACAACTCGAAAATTATCCCACGGGAACATAAAATCGGGATAAAAGCTATCCTATGTGTTAATCCAGGTTATAAACTATCTGTGTACCAAATTTTAGCCAAATCCGTTCAGTGGTTTTTGCGTGAAAGAGTAACAAACATCCATACATACAAACTTTCACCTTTATAATAGTAGTAGGATTTATAAGACAATAAGATTCATAGGTTTTTACCCTTTTCACCCCCTTAATGTGGTCCCCACAGTCTCTCTAAGCTCTAAGTCTAGTCGAGTCTAAGGTGATTGCGTCGATGTAGCCCGCGGAAACAACTTTCAAAATGAGAATGAAGGCTAATAAAATTTCAAACTACGAAGTAAAAAACTACTTGACTCAAAAATTGTACGTCGCACTCCAAAATTAAGACCGACTCTGACCCAAACCACAGATAATAATACTAGCGTCATTGGGTCTCATTGCTAAGAAAAAATAGTTCAAAAGACACCTCAATAGATGGCGTTATATGTATCGATTTGTTTTTAAAGTTTGTTTATCCATTTTTTGACCATGGAAAAAGTAGGTATATTCTTGTTTTCAAAAATGGGAACTAGACAACTGATAAACATACTTTATATTTCTAAATACATACATATTATAGATAAATTACACCCAGACACAGAACAAATGATCATGCTCATCACACAAACATTTGTCCTGGGTGGGAATCGAACCCACACCTCCAGCATAGCAGTCAGGGTCACTAATAGGGCTTGCAGAACCGGTACTTTTTAAAAACCGGTACCGAAGTTTCGGTACTGGGACATGGAACCGGGATTTCCCGGGAAATTCGGTACTTTCGGTACTCACGTAAAAACGCTATTAACTTATAGTATGAAAGGCACGAGTGCGTGCACACTACACAAAATTATTTAAATCAGTTGAAAAACCGAATTTTGAACAAATCTTTGCGCTCTAGCACGCAAAATGAAGTTTTGCGCGTTTTGCGTGCAAAATGGAGTTATTAACCTCTCTAAATCTTTCCGAGTGAGTGAAGTGGAAAAAAAGGTAGCTTCTCGCAATCGCCGAGTACCACATGTATTTTTTTATATTGATATAAAAATAACTTTTAAATATAATAATTAAAATATATCAGAACTATATTTTGAAAATTGGAAATTCCTACTATATTTTGAATTAGAAATAAGCCTATCTTTGTCACGTAATTGCTTTCTTCTTTCCTCTATAGAATAAGTCTTTCACATCACATACTTGGTAATTTTTTTCCTTCTACTATAAATAAATATCATTAAACAAACTGTAGCAAAACAAAACTAGTATAATGCTTTAGCGAGATAAAAAAAATATAAAACTCAAGAAAAGAATGTAACAATAGTACATTATGCGACGAATGAATAAAGAGCGGATTTAAAGCTAGGGGCCATATATATGAATCGAGAGCAAGCGAAGGATATTAATGACTGAATCACGACCGCATGGAGTGATTCATGATGATTGAAGAAATTTGAATTGATTGAAGTATTTAAATCCTGAGCGACGCGAGTGATTCAGGCCCTCGATTTAAATCCGTTTTATTCACGAGTTACATACGATACTTTATACCATGACCACAAGAAAAATAATAATAAAGCGATAATAGATCTAATATCTTTAAACGAGCAATTCTTGTATATTTATTTATATATAATTAGGATCTCGGAAACGGCTCCAAGGATTTACATAAAAGTTACAGAGTAGGGGTTTTTCGGCTCAAGGAATCGATTTATCAAGGTCCCAGGTTCGAGAAAAGCTCGGTTCCCAAGATATAGACATTTCCGAGCGAAGCTCGGTCTACCTGATATTATGTATTTAACGAAGAATAAAAAGACAAAGGTGCGTGTACAAACATCTAAATTCACATACACAAACACCCAGAGCCAAAACTAATAACTGTAGATCATACGAAAATTTGCTCCGTGCGGGAATCGAACCCACTGCATGCGACGAAGTAGTCCAATCGCTCG
The DNA here is from genome assembly GCA_036375495.1 of Agrotis segetum. Lineage (NCBI taxonomy): Eukaryota > Metazoa > Arthropoda > Insecta > Lepidoptera > Noctuidae > Agrotis > Agrotis segetum. The sequence continues at coordinate 1,016,538 of JAQSVV010000037.1, read as the reverse complement.
GTCACTAAGCCAACGAATTGACATTAAACTCGGAACAATGATATAAATTAAGAGTAACATGTACCTAACAACACGGGGGCTGACGGGGGTCGCCCGCAGCAATGTGTTCTAAATTCAAACTCCAAAACAGTGAGAAAAAGAGATTTTTACTCACTGTTTTCAGTGAGAAAAAGTAACTTTTTAAAGTGGGAATGGTATAAACGCTATTTTCTTTAAAATAAAGGTAGTATCATAAAAAAGTAAAAGCTTTTTAGAGATTAATAAACCAAATAGTTATAAAATACACAAAATCTGAGCATTATTAAAGTTATTCTCTTCAAAATGAAAGTAATGCAATAAATGAATCATAATCATCATCATAACTGACCCCTTACTTACATTTCTGATTAGTTTTTGTTTATGAAATTCTCATTATTTTCAAATAAAATGTTTTATATCAACAATATTGTAAAAGAATAGTTAATTGGATATGATTTGCAAAAAAGAAGGAAAATAATAAAGTACCGAAAGTATCGAAAGTACCGGGACTACGGGACGAAGAACCGGTACAGGATTGCTTTAAAAATTCCCGGGATTTCCCGGTATTTTCGGTACCGGGATTTCCCGGTTGCATGCCCTAGTCACTAACCACTAGACCAACAGGCCTGTCAATGTCAAATAACAGTATAAGCAAGTCATACTAGGTTTATGTTATAGCTAAAGAGTAAAAACAAAGTGTTAGATAAAAAAGTTATCTTTATTAATATTTCTCACATAGAAAAGGTGCATCATGTTAAAATCTCCGAAATCTAACTACGATGCACCTTTTCTATGTGAGAGCTGATGGAGCGAATTTTTTGACAATTTTTATATTTAAAATTATACTTGTTATTTGCGCAACACAAATATTTATAAAGTTACAACATGTCACTGGCCTGCAAATTGCAAAAAACGTAAAAAAAATTGAATTTCGCGGGCTGGTTGGAGCATCCCCCTTAAACGAACTAGTTCGTTCTTCTAGTTCGTTAGTTCCTAGCTCGTAATAGAGACCGACCGATCAAGAGCGATCAAATCGTTCGCTCGCAAAGAGATGTCAGATTTAGTTTGTCTTTGTTCGCTCGTTTTAATACGGTTCCTGCTGCATGCGACAATTTGTGTAAAGTGTACGAAACGGGATGCGCGCATGATCGGTGAGCGAACGGGAGTATTATAGTGTAGTGCTGTCCCGCTCCCGTGCAACGATCTTAGATCAGTCGATCTCTCTCATTCTGTCCGAACTACTGAACTACGGAGCGGAAAATGTGGGAGCTAGTTCACTAGTTCATCTGTGAGAGCAGTTCTTTCGAACTAGTTCGTTCGCGAACTACACAAGACTATTATGAACCGATTTTGATGATTCTTTTTTTGTTGGAAAGAAGATGATTTAGTGGTGGAAACTTGATATGTGGAAATCAGGGTTTGATGATAGAAGACCAGAGAAATCTAGTGAAACTTTCAAAAATCGTAGGGGCGACTAGTATGTTTGTAAGTTTTTTCATTAAGTTTTGGTCCGGGTTCCCTTTCAAGAATTTTTACCCTACGCCACTGCTCGCCACTTCCCGTTATTCGGGGTCGGCTTTCCTTATCATGCGACGCCAAATAAAATGTAATATTTTTAACAAAAATCATTTAATAAAAATTGAACATATTCTCAAGTAATGGGTAAAGAAACAAACGCGTTTTGGAAATAATGGCTAATGAGTGACAGAAAAAAAATGCCGAACCTGGCACTTAATCACAATTCTAAACGCGTACTGTTAAGAGATTTCTTCATCGATTTTATGCAAGTTATATCAATAAAATATAGCTATTTATTTAAAAGTGGTAAAAGCATATTTACAAATATAGGGTGACTGGTAATTAGTGTACGATACTTAAACACGTGATTGTGCTCATGATAACCAACAACTTTTACTATGGGAACAAACCTGAAAACTCGAAAAAAGAATCAGCTGTTCAGTACATTAATTTTTGCTTAATGTACTGAACTGCTGATATTTTTTTTACGATTTCGGCTTTGCTCCTATAATAAAAATTGTTTGTTATCATGAGCACAATCACGTGTTTAAGTATCGTACACTAATTACCAGTCACCCTATATATTTTTTGTTTTTCTACAAGGAGAGATAAATATTAAAAATGCGGGTGATTTCACTCGCATTTTGGTGGGGATGACGTTGTGCGTCCATACATTTATACACGTACCGTAACCTTGCCTTAACTCATTTTGTCAAAAAATTTACTTACTGCTGATATCGCTAGCGCGGCAGTATTGATGTAACGTTTTATTGGGGAAAGTTCTGAAACTTTCAAATCTGATGGACCTAAAAATAATAAAAGGATTAATTATTCTTTTTCTCTTTGGATTACCAAGAAATGGAATACGGAATTAAAAATGTACCTAAAGAAAGTTGTTAACGATTCAAAATAATAATCCCAATCATGCACTTTGTCGAAAACAACGACGATATAATACTAGACTCGTAATAACAGGCGACCGATGTCTGCCAACACATTAGGCAAAAAAGTCTTATAACCGTCGTGACTCGCCAAGTTCGTATTAGTTTCGACCACCTCTGTGAGCTGTAAACACGTCCGCGTGCTCTTGTAAAAAACCGAGAAAAATGAAATATCAATGGCCCCGTGTACAATACGTTTTTGTGATAAAAAAAGCCAGACTTCTAGTTTCCTAAAAGACGGTATCACATTTCATCGGTAAGTTAATAGTTCCATAATCTAAATGAGATTAAATTTCTGACAAAATTTATCGGGGTTCAACTTATACTGGTCGTACTTGTATGCATGGCACATTCGCGGAGCGCGCGTTGATGTCTTTTATGATTGCGTCTCTTTCCTTTGAAAGTGATTTTTTTGCTATCTCTTTTCCTCGATTTTAAGTAAACATACTTAGTGATGTCCCAAAGCGTACAACCACTTCTGTTGTCGATAAAGCAAAAAAAACCCTATTAATATTATTTATTTATGCAAAAATATTTTTTTAAATGTAATAAGAAATTACAACAGATTCATCTGATAAATTATGAAACTTTAATTTATTAATTTTAGATACCCACGCGATCTCGATTTAAAAAATAAATGGATAAGTGCAACCAGGCGAGAGAACTGGATCCCATCTACTTATAAAAAAAAAGACAAAATCTATTTTAAACCGACTTCAAAAAAAGGAGGAGGTTATCAATTCGACTGTTTTTTTTTATGTTTGTTACCTCATAACTTGCGACTGGGTGAACCGATTTTCATGATTCTTTTTTTATTCGAAAGCTGGTGCTTCCCGTGTGGTCCCATTGTCACCATTTTAGGATCTGATGATTGGATCTTGGAGAAATCGTGGGCAACCCTCAATTTTTATTAGCTGACACATAGTTTTTCGCAAATCTTATGAAGTAATTCAAGTACTTGCGTACGGAAATCATCATCTCATGTAGCTGAGCTGATGATGGAAGGTACAACTCCTCAAGTAAGAAAATTATGTTAGTGTTCGCATATCTCCGGAACTACAACTCCGATTTAAGTAATTCTTTTTTTGTTGTACTTGGTATCGTTCAACTTAGGGAATACTGCAAATTTCATCAAAATCGGTTCAGTAGTTTTTGAGATAGGGAAATTCTAGTGCACATGTAAGAAAATGATGTATTTGTATTTGGCAAGAATTGTGGTTGAATATTTAAACTAAAAAGAGTAAAATAAAAACTTTTTCAAAAAAAATGTACCGCCTTCAAAAACAACCACAAAAAAGGGTTAAATAACCTACAAAACTTTTCTTTCGGAAGTCGGTGGCAAAAGAGAGTAAAATTAATAAAATGTCACCGACTTCCGAAAGAAAAGTTTTGTAGGTTATTTAACCCTTTTTTGTGGTTGTTTTTGAAGGCGGTCACATTTTAAAAGTTTATAGTTGTCCACGACACGGATAGGTCGGTTATAGATAGATAAATGTAAGAAAAATAAAAAACAATAACCGACCTATCCGTGTCGTGGACAACTATAAACTTTTAAAATGTGACCGCCTTCAAAAACAACCACAAAAAAGGGTTAAATAACCTACAAAACTTTTCTTTCGGAAGTCGGTGACATTTTATTAATTTTACTCTCTTTTGCCACCGACTTCCGAAAGAAAAGTTTTGTAGGTTATTTAACCCTTTTTTGTGGTTGTTTTTGAAGGCGGTCACATTTTAAAAGTTTATAGTTGTCCACGACACGGATAGGTCGGTTATTGTTTTTTATTTTTCTTTCAAATAATATAAAAATCTTGAGCGGTAACAGAAAAAATTTAGATTAGCGTCACTTGAGATACAGCTTGGCAAATTAGAGTAGAAAACTGGAAGTCGCCACTGTACTCTCGCTACCAGCACTTTGAATGGTTTTTTTTTTCACTTATTCCGTTAGTTTTATGGCACAATAATAAATCTAACAAACCTGCGTTCTTTGTTTACATCAAATATTTTAAAACGTTGTCAGCAAACAAAAAGATTAGTTCCGTTTCAAGACGTTCTGTCCAAGCTGTAGGAAATACTAGAAATTTTGTTAAATGTTTCTTTATACGCTTTACCCAAATATGCATAAAAATAAACACAGTCTGTTCAGGGGGGTGATTTTCTACGGATAATACATTTTATTCTTATATTTTATTTCATCTTTTTACTTTCTTCTTACTTCCTTTTTACTTGTAAAAATATTATATTATCTCTCTATATGCTATGCGATGACAGTACCTCCCACACCATCGAAATTTATAAGATCTGTTAATTCATGTCAATACGAAATGTGATAAACATTTCGGCTTCCTTTTCATCAAAAATAAATAAAACTAAAAAATTACGTCACTCCAGAGAGTCCCGAGTTAGCTCACAACTCTAAAATATCGCGCTGCATTCAATTTGATAAGCCTCACCGATACTTACTCTATGGGCCTCACCAAAGACCTCGAACATTTAGCTTATAATAATTACGGGAACAATTTTAAAACATTGTTTTTATTCATTTTTACATTTTACCTACATGATTCAATCTTAATTAGAGTTAAATATGTTAAGACATGTTTTATTAAATACAATTAAAAACTATCGTTACTTTCTTGTTTGAATTAACACTGTCCCATCCCTAGTGACATGCACTGACGGCGCATTGACCTTTAGTTAGCCAATCAGAACGCAGTACCCCGTCCCCCTCGCTTACGTAGTACCTCAGCGAGTTGGCAGAATAGTTTTGTTCGTTAGATCGTGCAATGAGTAGTCTAGTATTATATCGTCGTTGGTCGAAAAGTACTGAAATATCGTGTTAAAATTGTAAGCATATAAAATAAAATAATTGTTCCACATCGTTTTAGCCGCCGTTGTTGTTGAATAGCCTTGAATAGCCTCTCATTAATTTATTTTATTATTTATAACTAACAGTTTGGACCAAAGCGTACAGCAAGCCAACAACATTCAATGAAGGGTCCATAGTACTTCAGTATAATCTTGCTCGCTCGCACTTGCACATACCACGCTCTATTGCTTGCTCTTTCTTTTAGCTGTCTACACGCAAATCTATTTAATTTACGGCGAAAAAAAAGGAAATTCAAAAAAGTAAATAACATAAGACCAGGGTGTCGAGTCTGCTAATTATTAGTCAGAATGGCGCCACAATGGCGTTTCAATTGTAGTGCCTATTCGAAACATTTTTTACTGCTGAGTAAAAAATGGTTCGAAAATTGAAACGCCATTGTGGCGCCATTCTGACTAATAATTAGCAGACTCGACACACTGCTTTATAGTTAGTTCAGTTATTATAAAAAGCTTCATGATCTAATTTTAAATATTTTATGATTGCCAGCGGTTTATTGTTCAATTTAGAGGTAACTTTGGGATTTTTCCTACCGAGGATTTTTTAATAATAATAATGTATTTTATGAATCGACATTGATACAGATATTTCTTTGTTTATTTAGGTATATTATTATTCTCTCTTAAATAAGTTGATGCAAGTTCATATACATAATAATTATGGTAAATTACATACAGGTAGGTAATATAATACTAGGGAAAATAAAAGAAAATCATAGCATTAGTTGAAGTTTTTGGTCATCAGCAAAATATCTCCAGAAACTTAATTTTGCAGTTGTAAAACTTACAGAAGTTTATTTAAAATAATAAAGCATACCTGGTGGGATAGTGCATCCGCCCTCTAGAGCCTGGTATGGCTCTGGGATAGCCAACTTAAGGAGTCTTTTTCTTTGACCTGATACATTTTGTATGTATCTATTATCAAAATGGTCAATACATAAGCGTCTGTTCCGCAATGCTTCAGGAGGCAGAAAGGACAAGTGCACACTACCTAAAATCATAATATATAGGGTGACTGGTAATTAGTGTACGATACTTAAACACGTGATTGTGCTCATGATATGACAAAACGATGTCTACAATGATGTTGCCTTTATCAAAAGATGTCTTTTATATTATCTTTCTCCATTTTTCATCTTACCCCACTCACCCTAATGTATGGGGTTGGATGCAGTAAAATGCTTATTTTGAGCCAGTCTGTACTATGAAAGAACTGCTGAATAGTAGTTACATTTTTTATGATTGTTAGGGTTTAAATCCCAAAGTTTCAGTTCTTTTTTGTTTTCACGCTTCATACAAAACTATCAAAAAACAAAAAATGCCTACCATTCAGAAGGGGTTGGTTTCCGACCCCACATGTGCTATAATTTTACAGTAAACAACTGTTTCCTTCTCAGACAGACACAAAATAACGGAGAAATACAAATGAAACATCACAAGGGGCCCATGACATACCAGGCGAATAGTCCTTTAAAAAGGTCCATGACCCATCTGGCGAGTCGTAGATCAAATGTAAGGGCCCTTTTTTGTGGCAAAATCATCAAACGAGTCCTCCCACCCCGAGCAGGGCGGGAGGGACTGTCAGACTCGTACTGACTAAAATCCACGGTATCCCTCGGCAGCCCCTCATGTGCCGGAGTCGCGGTATACGTATGTCCCGCAACCCCGGCAGGACTGTGGCCCTCTATAGGGGGGCCCCGTCATTATGCTGACGCTCCTCTTGCCTGCCCGGCGGCAGGATTAGTGCACGCCGGGCCCGCTCTTACTCCAACCACTGTGCCCTCTGCTAAACAGAGGGACACGTGGTGGAGCGGTGTGATGGGACATTGCCATACGGGCAAGGAAACCCCTTACGGGGAGTTCTTGCCCGTACCCCGGGACGCACCACCCCGAGAAACTAGGCTTCCCCCCGGACGTATCCGGAAAGGAACTTCCAGTCTTCGGGCACTCGTGGAGGTTTCCCGTCCTTAGCACCCCAAATGTATGGGGCCTGGCGAATGTGTTCGTGAAAATTGAGGTGGCAATGAATCGGATAGCATCATCCGTTGTTTGATCAATCAAAAACCTAATTCGATGTAATAACCTGACGTGTGATAGGGGAGAATGGAAGGAAAAATCGTGTTGCGCCGACCCCAAGTAAAATGGGATAAGGGCAGGAAGATGATGATAATGTAAAACCTGCGACATATACAGGGTGGAATTTTGTAATGCCACCTGGAGGGCAAGTACCCTTAATACTGCAGCTAGAAAATTTTACTCAAAGGAAACATTCCTTTATTTTTGAATAGAAAGCAAACTGCATTCAAAGATTTTTGAAAATTCTCTTCTCCCACCCAGGAATCGAACCGGCTAAAATCTGAAAAAATTATACCCGTACTTTTATTGCACCGATCGTTAGGGTCAATTATAACGATGATATCTCTCTAACAAACATGATAAATTAAATGAAAAGAAAACCAGGAAATCTTAAATTAAAGCTCTCGTAACATGTAATATGGTTTCATGGTTCAATTCCCGGGTGCGGGAGAAGAGAATTTTCGAAAATCTTTGAATGCAGTTTGCTTTCTATTCAAAAATGAAGTGGTTTCCTTTGAGTAAAATTTTCTATCTGCAGTATTAAGGGTACTTTCCCTCCAGGTGGCATTACAAAATTCCACCGATATGGACCAAGAAACCATATTACATGTTACGAGAGCTTTAATTTAAAATTTCTTGGTTTTCCTTTCATTTGATTCATCATGTTTATTAGAGAGATTTCATCGTTATAATTGACCCTAACGATCGGTGCAACAAAAGTACAGGGTATAATTTTTTCAGATTTAAGCCGATTCGATTCCCGGGTGGGAGAAGAGAATTTTCGAAAATCTTTGAATGCAGTTTGCTTTCTAATCAAAAATAAAGGAATGTTTTCTTTGAGTAAAATTTTCTATCTGCAGTATTAAGAGTACTTTCCCTCCAGGTGGCATTACAAAATTCCACCCTGTATACTCATCAAAACAAAGTAAGGGCCACTTGTTAAATTGCACTTTAAACGAGCATTACTCTTATACTACTAGGAGCAGTGGTGGCCCAGTGGTATCGGCCCCGACTTACGAGTTGTAGGTCGCGGGTTCGAATCCCGGCAGGCGCATTACTTTGTGTAATTAATTTCATCACCACTGCTTTCAAAACGGTGAAGGAAAACATCGTGAGGAAACCGGCATGTCCTAGAACCAAAAATTCGAAGACATGTGACATCCACCAATCCGCACTGGGCCCGCGTGGTGGATTATGGCCCACCCCCTCTCGCAGAGAGGAGGCCTGTGTCCCAGCAGTGGGAACATTTTAATAGGCTGATGATGATGATGACTCTTATACTGTACGCATTTTATTAAATAGCAAATATGTTGTTCTGGTTTCTTTCAAGTGACAATTTTGCTTCTAGTCACTAATTGAAAATTTAAAACTTTTTTTTTAAATTCAATATTTGAGATTTGTACTTAGATTTTTATTTACGGTTGGTGATTTTTGATTTTCAAACTTCACTGGGATTTTTTAATCTCATAATGCCATGCATTCTGAGACATGTTGTCGCAAAAATAGCCATTTGGGGTGTTCCCTTAATCCACGGGGGGCCATAGCCAAGGATGTAGGTCTAATGGTGGAATATTCTCAACCAGTTGTTGAAAATGTTTAAAACTGGCCTTAAAAGACGGGTAATATCAACAAACACCGTGATCAAGGATGAAATGAAGCACATTAAGCCCAAGAAGATCATTAAATTCATTTAACAGCGCAACGATGAACTAATAACATTTAAATATTATTTAATAAATGGACATAAATCAGGTGGCCCTTATTTTGTTTTCATCATCATCATCATCAGCCGGAGGACGTCCACTGCTGAACATAGGCCTCCCCCTTAGACCACCACGCCGAACGACAATTCGCCACTTGCACCAATCGGCTGCACGCGACCCTCACGCTGTCGTCGGTCCACCTAGTGGGAGGCCTGCCTACGCTGCGTTTTCCGGTCCGTGGTCGCCACTCGAGAACTTTTCTTCCCCATCGGTTATCAGTTCTACGAGGGATGTGGCCTGCCCATTGCCACTTCAACTTGCAAATTTTATGAGCTATGTCGGTGACTCTGGTTCTTTGCCGAATATCTATGTTCCGGATTTTATCCCGCAAAGCAACTTCGAGCATAACTCTTTCCATTGCTCGTTGAGTGACTCTTAGTCTCTCTAAGAGCTCAGCAGTCAAGGACCACGTTTCGGAGCCATATATCATCACTGGCAACACACCCTTGTCTTGAGACACTATGGGATTCTCGATGAGAAGATATCACGTATCTTCCCAAACGCTGCCCATCCGAGTTGGATTCTTCGGGCGACCTCTTTCTCGAAGTTAGACCTACCTAACTGAACAATCAATTCAATCAATCAATTTTGGAATCGTTCAATTTTGTTTTGAGTAGATGTAATATATAGATTTGCTTACCACAATTATCCAGCCAAATTCTTGCGAGTTCTTTGTCAGTCGGAAAACGGAACATGGATTTTATATCCGAAGTATTTTCACATTTAAAGTAGGAACACTTTTTTGGTGGCATTTTGTTACTGAAAAAGTTGCCTGCCAAACTTGTCCTCTAACACAAGCCGCCCGGGTCGTCAAAATAAAAATCTAAAAACAGTGGTAACTATAGTATCCCAGAAGTCCCAGCCAAAAGTCGATCGAGAAAAAAAGGCAGATAGAACGCTCAAGTGAGGCGAGTGTGTCCACCAAAGCAAATACAAAATACAAATCGAATTACATTCCATATTGTTTTCTTTGTTTTTCAGAACAACTTTTACAATGTCTTAAATCACGAGACGGCATATTTTGGCAAACAACAACAACGACATGTAGCTTGGTACACTCTCGAAGTGATATTCGCTTTTGATTTTGTATTTTCCTTTGGTGATCACACTCGCGCGTTCTGAGCGGTCTATTTCTTTGATTGCCTACATCTTTGATCTGAGCATCAATTAATGTGAAAACTTTGAAAAGACTACAGCTGAGAACGTAATATCGGACGCGTCCGTCAGCCGCGGCTGAAGGACGCGGCTTAGCAGTGTGCACGGTAGTTAGGACGACAGCCGGCCAGATTCTGTTCGGACGTCCGAACGCTCAAGGTCACGTCCGCGTCTTACGACCGACAGTTTCCAGTGTGGTTTAAATGTACTGGCTAGATAATGAATAAGCCGCGGATTATGGACGCGTCCGATCATTTGTTCTCAGCTTCGAGTCCAACGAACGAGAAAGAAAGCCGTTTCAATTTAGGATTTAATTTTATTCGATTTAGGTCTGGCTATTTCAAAGTTGACACATTTCTTTTCAGGGTTTCATAGCCGAATAGCAAACAGCGGAACACTTATAGATTCGCCATGTCTGTCTGTCCGTCATCTTGGACGTCCGCCATATTGGTTTAAGTCACGTGACTATTTTTTTTTCGTGTTCCTGACAGCAAACCCTTTCATTTGATACCCATATCATGGGACTGGATTTCAAATAGCCAGTCCACCATCTTGGGGAGGCGTTTCTTAGCTAGTCATGTATTGTCATCAGATCTCAGAGCGTGTGCAAAATTTCAGCCTGCTAGCTTATCGGGAAGTGCCTCAAAATTGAATTGCAAAAGTCCAACCGGAACGATAAACAAGAAAAGTGAGTGTATAAAAACGTGGCAAAAATTAACTGCAAGAATTTTGTGTGCGTACTTGGTCTCAAAAACCGTGAAAAAAAAATTCAGCTGTTCAGTACATTAGGCAAACATAAATGTACTGAACAGCTGATATTTTTTTCACGATTTCGGCTTTGCTCGCATACTAAAAATGGTTTGTTATCATGAGCACAATCACGTGTTTAAGTATCGTACACTAATTACCAGTCACCCCATATACACTATACTTTTCAGAGAATATTAGAAATTTGTAGTATGTGACGACAAGCAACGAGTGTTCTAAATCTTACACTATTGTAAAGTTTTAAGGGTAATTAATTACCATTATAATAATACTCTATATCACCTTTAAATCATTCATTGTACATAAAAATAACACTTACCTTCAATAAAACACAAAAACACTTCACTTTTCAATAAAAACTGTTTCACGGATCGCACAGATTTGAATGGTTCTCAGTAGTAGGTAGCACAGTCTATAAATCAATATCCGGTTTACCGAGCTTCGCTAGGTTTTAAAGTGTCTATATCTTGGAAACCGAGCTTTTCTAGAACCTGGGACCTTGATAAATCGGTTCCTTGAGCCGAAAAACCCCTAATCTGTAACTTTCATGAAAATTCTTGGAGCCGTTTCCGAGATCCTGATTATATATAAATATACAAGAATTGCTCGTTCAAAGATATTAGATAGATAGATGGATATATATTGGAATCTTACTTTGCTTGATAGAATGTTATTTGTTTGTCCTAAAATATAACGTAAGTATTTTATAATTTTACACCGCCACTTATACGGAAGTTGTGCCCCGACCGTCAAGTAGGTTAGGTAGAGTAGGTAGGGTAATTTGTAGGGCTTAGGGTGCTCCCACATGTATCGACGGGGAATCGGATTTTTCCGTCGCCCTTTCTCTTTCTGTCGTTTAGAAAACTGTCGTCTAGCAAATGGCAGTTCTAAGCGACAGAAAGAGAAAGGGCGACGGAAAAAGTCGATTCCGCGTCGATAGATGTGGGAGCACCCTTAGGATACACAGAGCGAATCCGCGAACAAGTAGATATAATTACAAGTTGGCAAGAACGGATTGAAACGGAACTAATCTTTTTGTTTGTTGACAACGTTTAACATCTTTGATATTTGACATAAACAAGGAACGCAGGATTGTTAGATTTATTATTGTGCCATAAAACTAACATATTAAGTGAAAAATAATAAAATAAAATCATTCAATTTGCTGGTAGGGAAAGCACAGTGGCGACTTCCGGTTTTCTACTGTTTTTTGCCAAGCTGTAAGTAGATAATTATATGGTGTGCATATTAAAGATTAGGTAAGTATTAAATTCTATTATCTACTACTTCATACTACCTTCTAGTTCTATTATAATTTACCTTATAATTACCCATATTGTCAACAGCTGAAGACGGATTATTAGGTTTGCATTTCCATTCTAATCGAGGTCTCCTGAAACAAAGTCGTAATGAAATAATGAATTAACCCTATAATATAAAGTAAGCCAAAGCAATACATTATTAAGGGGATGCTCCAACCAGCCCGCGAAATTCAATTTTTTTTTACGTTTTTTGTAATTTGCAGGCCGCAGTAACATGTTGTAACTTTATAAAAATATGAGTTGCGGTAATAACAAGTATAATTTTAAATATAAAAAATATCTAAAAATTCGCTCCATCAGCTCTCACATAGAAAAGGTGCATCATGTTAAAATCTCTGAAATCTAACTTCGATGCACCTTATCTATGTGAGAGCTGATGGAGCGAATTTTTTGATATTTTTTATATTTAAAATTATACTTGTTATTACAGCAACCATATATTTTTTGCAAATTGCAAAAAAAAAATGAATTTCGCTGGCTACATCGACGCAATCACCTTAAGTTAGATACTTACATATGGTGATGCATTTCTTTGGCCTTAAATGATACATTAGCTTCATTTCGCAACTTTTCGTCATCATTGCCATCATCTCTACTTAACTGTCTACAAATTTCAAGTATTTTTTCTAGGTATAAATTACATTCAAACTCTTTTCTACGTTCTAAAATCAAGTTTTTATTATCTTCATAAACTTGAATGAATTTATTTTCAGCAAGAACTTCATTTACTTCACTTCTAAAAGGAATGTGTAGTAACACCATTTCTCTTCTATAGTCGTTGAAATTTTTAGTCTTATCATAGTTACGGTATCTTATAACTCTAGAAATATTTCTTTTGTAGTAGTCTCCGTGTTTTCTCATACTATAATTAGCAATAAATTGAGCTAATGTTACATTTTCAAGACTTTCAGGCCTTTTTACGTACATAACGAAGCAATTTTCCTTCAAAACATTTGTACAGTCATTTACATCACTTAACTCTTTTAAAGTTTTTCTTATTATTTGACGTTCTGTTGGGTTTATTGTTGGTATGTAAACTATTTCTACAGATGACTTAGCCATTGGTTCGCTTAGTAAATACCAAGCTGCTTCTTGCACAGGCATCTCCACAGCATTAACTACATCAATACTTAATTTCTTTGTAATATCTACGATGTCAAATTCGGGATTCTCGTCCATAGTTTGAATAATCATCCGTCGTAAATCACTTATGCTTCTTTTATGTTTATTAACATACTCAACAACATACGCAGCACAGGCATATTCGTCTTGAATTATTTGAAATTCCATGTTAGATTGTAAGCAATGAAATACAAATGGGTTGAAAGTATTATGCCATTTTTCGGAAGGCGTTCTTCGGTAAAGCAATTTTGGTCGAACTATACCAGCACGGATTATTTTATAATAATGTTCATCGGAAACAATATTATTATGAGTATAGTACTGTTCAAAATTATCGTAATCAAAATTTTCTAAATTAGTTTTAAGTAATTGGTAATGTCTTTTATACTCTTTATGCTGATCTGCAGAATAATCAGAATCTGTGTCTTTCATTGGCATTAATGTAATAGTGTTACGTGACGGTAAAAAAGGTGCTTCACATCTACAGTTATTTTTATTATAGCATGTGAACGTGTGCTGATGTGTTTGCAGTTTAATATTTCCAGATGCATCTGTTTCGGACACTGAAACTAATTTCTCAACCATTTCTATAAAATCTTTGGAGTTATTTAATAAATTTTCTGGAGCGTTATCCAACCACAGAACTACATGAGCACGAGGACTTCCATGGTGCTGGAATTCAATTCTTTTAAAGTAATATTTCACTCTATATCTACCAAATGGATTTCCTTTCTTTAACTCCAATATTCTCAATAAACAATTGACTAACCTATTAAAGTATATTGCACAAGTAACCGTATCATCGTTTACTAATTGAGCTTTGTGTACATATGACATGTCTTTGAAAAACTCATCATTAACTTCTACTCCATTATTTTTAAGTTTGTACAACAATTTAAGCAGATCTGTCCATCCTGTTTCATTAACACTAAGTGTCATAAAAGCAGTTGGAGCTCCAAATTGTCTTATCATTGCGAAAAGATCTTTTTTGCTATCGGCCCAATACCACGCAGAATTTGGTATACAACGAAGAAAAGAAAGATTACTATCGATACAACTGTCAATGTAATCTTCAGACTGAATATTTTCTTTAGTAATTTTAGTATCATGTCCTACATGTTTTAAAGCAACACTAACAGAATTGTTTACTCTCTGTTTCATTATTTTAGCAGCTACATACAGAAGATGTTGTGGGTCAGCAGCACGGCGATCTGTTCGCCTAAGTTCACTCGTAACTTGCATAAATGAAGTAGCATTACATCCATCTCTATACGTTCGAAAATTTCCACCGTAAATAGTTGGAAATGAAAGTTCTTCGGCATATTTATCAAACATAATACTACGTGCGAACGCTTTTTTCGCCTAGTGCCGTCTGCAACATTTTATTCTCGTCCCACATTAGAGTTTGCTGTTGAGCTGTGACATTATCTTCCATTTCAATATGTTCACTAATATCATCCATTTCTGTTTTTGCATCAATTTGATAAGAATTTAGAACTGTTTCGTTTATTGTTATATTTTCATGAATGTAAAGTGGAGTTGTTACTAGATAATTTAACCATTGTTCAATGTGTTCTTTATTTATTAGTTTATGAACATGAATAGTTTTGTGTATCAATTTCTTCTTAAAGTGACATAAAAACAGTGATCGTCTTCAATATGTCTTGGCAATTGGTTCACCATAGTATTAACTTCTATAGGAACATTAATAACTTGTCCGTAAATGCCATTTTGACCGTCAACATGTCTAAGTCTCCTTATTTGCATGAAGGGAATTCTCGGTGATACAAGTCGCTGCTCAATAAGATTCAATTTTGGCAAATGTTGTGGAATTATCGGAAATGAAAAACCATTGTATGTTGATAGTAGTGGAATTTTTCCTTTATCCAAAGCCTTTTTACACGTAAAGCATACTTGAACAGTAGTGCCGCGTACGTAATTCTAAAAAATAAGAATAATTTTAACAAATAACAACAAAACAATAGTGTATTAAGCAATGTTGCACATTGTTAAAATATATAAAGCCTCCTCTTCACAATCGGCCATGATGGCCGTGTTTGCTGAACAGAAGAAGACGGCGCTATACTAAGAATCGAGATAGAATTATTTGCATCTTGCTTTCTGGTATAGCGCCGTCTCCTTCTGTTCGGCAAACACGGCCATCATGGCCGATTGTGAAGAGGAGGCTTAAAATCTTGTATAACATAATATTACCAGCAAAATCAATTGTAGAACTTCATCATATACGCCAGTAGTACTTTTCAAGTCATTTTTCCACCAAAGTCTATCGCAAACTGCACAAGAATGACCATAAGAATTTTTTTTGAATGAATTATAAAATTGCAGATGACCACGGATTTCTTCATAATATTTGTATATTTGGGAACTGTATCATTCATGTCGTTTATTCTTACGTTGAAAGTATCAATATCATGTTCATCGTTATTATCATCACTTAATTCATCATTGGAGGATATTTTTTCTGTACATTGATTTTCTGCTTTAATATTAACATTCATTTCTTCAGCTTGAATTAATGGTGTGAAATGTACATCTCGAAGATCTAAATGAATGAAATTTTTCAAGTCATTCACTCTGAAATGAAAGAATTGTCTTTCTTCTTCGTTAGTTCTAGTGTTAACATAGTAATTGTGCACACAAACATTCTGATTATACACTTTAGCAAAAATTTGTATACAATCCATTTCTGCATAGTCTGTTTCACTGCTGAGTATTGACTTTGCACCATTTGGATTGATGCAAGAGTTGACGAAGGGCGAGGCAAGAAGTTGTTGCCTTATTTGTAAAGGCGACATTGAGAGATTCATAATTTTTATTACAGAATAAAAGAAACAATTTCCATCTGTAGGAATGTTGACATCTTGGTAATAAATTCCTTGTGGCTGTGCACAGTTTCTAAACTGTTGATATGGAACGTGAAACGAATTATTTTGCTGCGTTTCTTCTGCATTATTACATATTTTTGCACTGCAATTATCACGTGACCTAAAATTAACCAATCATAAAATATTAGATAAAATATTTTACTACAAAAAATATACCTTAGAACTCCACCAAAGTTAATACAAAACCAAATAGAATTACATTCCATAATGTTTTCTTTGTTTTTGAGAACAACTTTTACGATGATTAAAGATACGAGACGGCATATTTTTGCAAAAAACAACAACGACGCGCAGCTTGGTACGACGCACAGCTTGGTACGACGCGTAGCTTGGTACTGTCGCGACTTTGTATTCGATTTTGATTTTGTATTAACTTTGGTGGACCCACTCGCGTGTTCTGAGCGCTCTATCTGCCTATTTCTTTGATCTGAACCTTTGAAAAAAAATACTTACGCATCTGTATGATTATATAAAGTGTAAAAAGCCTGAATTTTTTTTTTCCTTTCGTAATATTCTTTACTTATTTGTTTACGAGTTTTAGGTATTTTTTTACTTCCTTGTTTTTTAATTTCTGTGCTTCATAATATTTTCTTCTTCTTTCTGCATTAGTTTTAGGTCTTTTAGCTGGTAATTGATCAGTCTCAATACATTCATCTGATCTCTCTGCTTTTATGTTTTGTATTATTGTATTTTGTATTTTTTTTCTCTCACGGTATTCCCTACATTTTTGTGCATTTGTCTTTTTCCTTGATGTTTTATTTTGTACCTCAGTAGTCCATGCTTTAGTTGATTCGCTATTGTAATAAAAAAGTAAAAAAAAAAATGTACTTACATATACATACACACATAATGTACAGCTTGGCCAGAACGTCTTGAAACGGAACTACTATTTTTGTTTGCTGACAACGTTTTAAAATCTTTGATATTTGATGTAAACAAAGAACGCAGGTTTGTAAGATTTATTGTTGTGCCATAAAACTAACGTAATAATTGAAAAAAAAAAAACATTCAAAGTGCTGGTAGCGAGAGCACAGTGGCGACTTCCGGTTTTCTACTGTTTTTTGCCAAGCTGTAGGTACGGTACATTATGTACACTAATATTATAAAGCTGAAGAGTTTCTTTGAATGTGATAATGTCAGGAACTACTAGTTCTGATTGTAAAATATGTTTTGGATAGATTATTGATCAAGAAAGACTATAGGCTTTATAACATCACAGGTCCAATATTGATTGATAAATAAATAATCTAACTTTTGGACTATTTATTTTAGTAAGATAGCCTCTTGCTGGTGGATTTTATAAGCAGACAAATATAACATGAGAAATAAATAAAAAAACATGGTATATTTATGTACATTTTCCCAGTTTTTATAAACTCATTTTTCTTGTTTGTTTATTTCTTTCCGGTTGGACTTTTGCAACTCAATTTTAAGGCAGTTCCCGATAAGCTAGCTAAGCTAGTAGGCTGGAATTTTGCACACATTTTTCAGAGTTCTGATGTTAAAACATAACCAGCTAAGAAACGTCATAACAAATCCAATATGGCGGCCTCCCCAAGATGGCGGACTGGCTGTTTGAAATCCACCCCCATGATATGGGTGTCAATTGAAATGGTTAGCTGTCAGGAATACGAAAAAAATAGTCACGTGACTTAAATCCAAAAATGGCGGACGTCCAAGATGGCAGACTGGCTGTTTGAAATCCACCCCCATGATATGGGTGTCAATTGAAAGGGTTTGCTGTCAGGAATACGAAAAAAGTAGTCATGTGACTTAAATCCAATATGGCGGACGTCCAAGATGGCGGACAAGCTTTGAGGCACTTCCCGATTAGCTAGCAGGCTGTAATTTTCAGGGTAGCTTCAAACCCGATTAACAAAGATAAAAAAAAAAAATAACAGTGAGACGTTTTGAATGGCCCCTCTCTCAGCCCCGTAGGGTTATTTTCTTATTTTTAAGGCCTATAAAAAACGTGAGTTTTTTAATAATAATAATATTATTAACTCACTTGTTAGAATGTCCTGGTTGCTCTATAATAACCTCATAATCATTTGAAATGTCTTTTCCGCTACATCTGTAACAACAATACAATTTTATTGAGTGCGGAATTCGTCCGGGATTCTATTTGCAACGCTGGCATTTATTTCATTATTTTGGACAACTTCTAATCCACATTATTTTAAGCCTTGTTGTTGTACAAGCTTTAATTAATCTGGCAATGTTACTAAAAGTTACTATATTAATGGAAATAAGGCTTTGTTGTGCACTAGAAAATAGTTATGGGAATGCAAATTAAAACACTGAATTTGATGATGTTTCCAAATGCTTTTTTTACGTCGAAAACTAAATATTCGGTGTTACGATATTAATCATTGTATTCCTTAATAAATTTTTTAGTGCACCACAGAGCAATATTTCTGATTTTCATACAGTTTTGCTAAATTAATTAAAACTTGTTAATGGGGATGCTCCAACCAGCCCGCGAAATTTTCTTACGTTTTTTGCAATTTGCAGGCCAGTGACATGTTGTAACTTTATCAATATATGAATTGCGGTAATAACAAGTTTAATTTTAAATCAAAAAATTATCAAAAAATTCGCTCCTTCAGCTCTCGCATACAAAAGGTGCAACATGTTAAAATCTCCGAAATCTAACTACGATGCATCTTTTCTATTTGAATTTCGCGGACTACATCGACGCAATCACCATAATGCGGAAAATGTCACGTAAAATCAAGATGGCGGCAGTGGTTTCGATTCGAGCTCAGAACAATAACTAAAGCATAGAAGGAAGCTAAATTTAACTTATATAGTCGTCTCTGTTTTCTTATACATTCATAACAGCATTAGAGAGAGACATATGTAGGTTGCTCAAAATGCAAATCGTCACAAAGTAAACGTCAATTTGGATACCTTGGCTACCTTTATAGTACTAAGTTTAAAAGCTACATGACGTGTCAGTTTTTTATCTATGACTTTGTTCATCGCATTTTTTCGTATAATGCATATGGGCGCATGTCAGTTGAATTGCTTCGTTGGTTTTAAGTGTTTTTGTAAAAATAGTACAAAAATAACAGTGATTTAGTGTAAATTGCAAAGCTTAAAGATTAAATAATGTCCTGCATTATAGTGGGATGTAAATCTCATTCATCCCGCAAAGAAAATGATGCGGAAATCATAAGCTTCCATCGGTAAGTAATCAAAATATGGTCATTTTATCAGTGCTGCATTCTGATTTTATGTTATTTTGGCAATATTTTAAATTATTTGAGCTAAGTGTACTCGGTCGTGTTTCGAAATCAATATTTTATGCAATAAAATAGTTCGATTTTAAGGAAATTATAAATTTTAAATCGGCAAATAAATATTTGCAATAGTGCTTGCAAAAACAAACTATCGATACAATATCGGTAAACTAGCGTCATCTAAATTATTACATTATTTTTCTTTATCCGTTGTTTTGGGAAGGATTAAACATTTAACGCTGCTTTCACATTTGGGCGACAGTCGCGCGACAGACGCTGCTTATGCGCGGATTTTCATATGAAATGTGAAGAAATTTGCTTCTGCCGCGCTGCTAACGCCCTAATGTGAAAGCGGCCTAAGAGTTAAATAAATACCTATGGTCTTGTGCGCGAATCGTACGTATGAGTAATGAAATGACAGCCTCAAAAATCCGTGTGGCTCAAGGTGTAGGTAATAATAAACTCACGTGGCTTTAATTCTTTTTCGGCACTTTCAGGTTTCCGTCCGATGTTGATATGAGACAAAAATGGATCAACGCTATTGCACGTAGCAACTGGGAATGGAAAAAACAACATCGAATTTGTTCCAAACATTTCAGCGATGACTGCTTTATCAACATTGGACATAAATGGCGTAGGTTAAAAATAACTGCAGTGCCATCGTTACACATGCGTAAGGAGGAATTTATGTCCACTGAGGTTAGTATTTTCATTTTATTTAAAATACTAATGTAGTTCCTTGTGTGGGTTATTTGGACCTAGACGACCCATCAAACCCTGATATTAGAGTTTTTAAACCGCCTGATTAGGATTTTGTAACGACCACTGCTGTTGTGACAGCCCGAGATAGCTGACGGCTTAACGTGCCCTCCGAAGCAAGGAATCATTTTACTTTTCAGATAATCAGGTGATTCAGCTTGCATTGTCCTAAGCAATTGGGGGAATAGTCCCCTCCAAGAATCGAACCCGGAACCTCAGAATCGTGAAGTGAATGCTCTGACCACTAGAACCACAGAATACTTAAAAGTACTACTGCTAGAAAAAGATTTATAATACATCGGTAAACAAAACAATGTTTTTCCAGGTTAATAGCGGAGCTACATTTTCTAGTGGAGTTGCATCTACCAGTGGAGCTGTATCCAGTACAACATCTGTCACGTCACCAAGTCGGCAACGATTGATTAATCGTGTAGTTCAGTTAGAACAGGATCTAGAAAGATTAAAAAAAGTTTCTAAACGACGTTTGCTAAAAATTAATTCGTTGCAACAAAAAACAAAACGTTTAAAACATAAAAATAAGAATTTAAACTCTAGATTAATAGAATTCTTAGAAAAAGAAAAAATTGAAAAAGAAAATATGCTTTTACTGGACTGTGTAAAAGACAATCCAGTTATTGAAAAATATTTATCCAAGCAACAGGGAGACAACACGCGTGAATACAGTTTAGAGCTGAAAAAATTCGCAGTTACTTTGAATTACCTATCACCGCGCGCATATGCTTACGTGCGTAATGAATTAAAAGATGTTTTGCCCCATCCGAAGACAATTTCTAAATGGTACCAATGTATTAACTGCAACCCGGGTTTCACAGAGGAAGCTTGTGACGCAATAAAAGAAAGAGTTAAATTTAACAATGGCAAGCCTTTATATTGCGCATTGTCTTTCGACGAAATGGCACTTCGTAAGTTAGTCGAATGGGATGGGAAAAATTATTTTGGGTATGTTAACATCGGATGTGATCTTGATTCACAGGATATACCGCTCGCAAGGGAAGCGTTGACATTCATATTAACGGCTGTAAATGACACGTGGAAAATCCCTGTAGGATATTTTCTCATAGACTCCATCACAGCTGAACAGAAAGCATTATTAGTACAGCAATGTCTAACATTGATAGAAAACACTGGGGCTAAAGTGGTTTCCCTTACTTTTGATGGTGCTGCAACTAATAAAGCCATGTGTAGTCATTTAGGCTGCGATATGAATTCACTTAATTATTCTGTAATTCAAAATGGTAACGAAGTTTGTTTGTGGCCAGATCCGTGTCATAACATTAAGTTATTACGTAACACATTTGGAGACAAGAAAGTTTTGATAGATAATCAAGGGAAAAAAATATCGTGGCACTATATTGAACTTTTACACAACCTGCAGAATAATGAAAGACTTCACTTAGGTACAAAATTAAGGGCAGATCACATTAATTACATAAAACAAAAAATGAAGGTTCGATTGGCCACACAACTACTCAGTGCGTCTGTTGCAGATGCCCTAGAATTTTGTAAAATGCTGGGAATTCCTGAGTTTGCTGATTGTGATGGCACTATTCAATTCATAAGAATATTTAATAATCTTTTCGATATAATGAACAGCAGAAACATGAGGGCAAAAGGATGGAAGCGGGCAATCGCCAAATTTAATATAGATGAAACTAAAATATTTTTTATTGCTGCTGAAGAATATATAAAAAATCTTAAATTCTTAAATGGTTCTCTTGTAATCAATTCAAATAGGTCAACTGGCTTTCGGGGCTTTATTATTTGTATGAAATCATTAATAGCCTTATACGATAAATATGTCGCCCCTGAAAACAGCGTTATGAGGTATTTAAGTACCTACAAATTGAGTCAGGACCACATCGAATTGTTTTTCGGAGCTATCAGGTCAAAATGTGGTTTCAACAACAACCCTTCAGCTCGAATGTTCCGTGCTGCTTATAAAAGGTTACTTGTGCACGCACAGTTTAAAGATGGTTCAACCGGTAATTGCGTACCATTAGAAAATGTAACAGTCCTCAATTATAATGTTCAAAAATATAAAGAAATAATAAATTCGACCACTGGAAATAGTAGGCTTGTCGAACTTAAAGATGTACCTAGTGCCATATTTGACCACGACTATGTTTTGAGCGCACAAACTTTGACGGAGTACGCAAATCACGTTGTACATTATGTAGCAGGCTTTGTAGTACGGAAAATAAAAAAAGAATTAAGCTGCGAAAAATGTGTCCAATGTTTGGAAAATAAATTCAGCCAAGCATCATTTTCCTTGACTTCTATTAAAGATAGAGGTGGTCTCATAAAACCCTCCGATGGGGTTTGCAAAGTCTGTAAAATCGCTGAAAAAATACTTCGCGAATACGAAATTCGTGCAGGTTCCAAAGTTTTAGGACAACCTAAGTATTTATTGTCAATGATAAATAAAATATCGCAAATATTGCTACCAACGTCAGTTTTTGATGATTTACTCGAACATTCATTCGATAATGATGTATTGGATGATCATAGAAATTTGTTGATTAAATTGATAAGTAAAGAATATTTAACAATTAGAATTCATTATATTGCAAAAGAATTATCTTCTCCCGTAGATAAAGTAAGGAATTTCTTAACAAAAACTATAATATTTAAAGAACAGTGATTTTAATTGTTTGCCATTTCATAAGATACACCTCGAAGTCGTCAACGGAACGTGAAATGTCAACTTTGACATCTACCATGACAAAAATGGAGTGCTATTTGTATGGAAACTTTAAACAAATTAATCTCGTAAACTGTGAACGTCCGAAACTTGAAAATTTGTGAAAAGCTTTCTATTTATGAGTATTATCTACAAAAAAAAATTAACTTCGAAATCAATGGTCCGTAATGGAAATTTTAACTCATGTCGGGGCCAATCGCTCTTTAAAAATTATTTTAAACGTTTTCTTGGTAATTTCAATTTTATATTGATGAATGTTGTTTATAAATAAATATGTTGGTCAGACAGAAGTGAGTTCTTTATTTCACCTTAGCATATTTAGAATTATTGCCATGTAGCGATATCATAAACTAAGAAGTCGATATCGGTATTTATTTTATACATAGCCACATCACTAGCTAATACTCTTTTGTCTATGACAGCGTACACTTCAAATGTTGTAAAGCGCCTTCTATGCTTTAGTTATTGTTCTGAGGATTCGAGTAATTTTTCTGTTATTTACAACTATTTGCGACGTTGCCAACTTTCAGAATACGCGCTCTTATCTAGCAAACTAAGACGACGATACTCTGCAGCATTAGGGACTTTACTCATGGCGCGATATCGAGTCGACTGCCGATTTAAGTCGCACGTATTTACTAATGGAGCGATGCAATGCAGTTCGACCGTAAACTACGAAAATCCACCTTACTACTACGACATAAGAACGCTGCAAACAGAAGACAAAAAATGTCGCCAGTGACAAGTAGTTGCGAAATCGAATTTCTAACACAGAATCATAAGCATTGTCATTAGGACGTACATGCAATTCGATATCGAGCAGATCTGTGAGCGATATCGTCAATCCATGCGACTCCATTAGCAAACACTAGCGATTGTCCATACATTTTCTTCGGCCGGACGCTTGTGTGATATCTGACCGATATCGTCAATCGATGCAATTCGATATCGCGTCGCGCCATGAGTAAAGTCTTAGTAGCATTTATAATTTTCATAACTTACTTATTTAATTTAACTTCGCTAGGTTCAATCTTCGTTGCTATTGGAGAAAATTTTTCAGACTCTTTCCTGAAATTAAAATACTTAAATAAGTATCACTCTTTTAACTAAAAAATTTTGAATACTCAAAAGAGTCATTCCAATACGTTTTTAATTTTTTGCAAAGCATTTCAAGCAGGTAAAGCAATCAAGTAGGCCAATTACAGGCACTTTTGAAATTGTCAAAGGACAAAAACATAAAAATTTAATTTTAAAAAAAAACTGCTAGTCACAAGACAATTTAGTCCGGTCAATATAGGCATTTAAAATGTGGTGGAGACCTAGGGTTTACCGTAACAAATAAAGTTTTAAAGTCCCCATCAATACTATGTAACATTTTGTTTTTAATAGCCTATTCAGTATCAAAGCACGTAAGCGCGTACCACTGCTGGGCAAAAGCCTCCCCTTACTCCTTCCAAACCTCTCTATTTTGGGCAATTTCTGGCCATGTCTACCCTGCGAACATGATCAGATCGTCACACCACCTGGGGATGGAGCGCAGCATAACAGGTGCAAAGCAAACAGATGGAATCAGAAACACCACCCTGCACTCCATTACCAAAGTAGCTGATGTAGGAGTAAAAATAAAAATATTATGAATTAACTAGCTGTTGCCAGCGGCTTCACCCGCTACAACTCGAAAATTATCAATTATCCCACGGGAACATAAAATCGGGATAAAAGCTATCCTATGTGTTAATCCAGGTTATAAACTATCTGTGTACCAAATTTTAGCCAAATCCGTTCAGTGGTTTTTGCGTGAAAGAGTAACAAACATCCATACATCCATACATACAAACTTTCACCTTTATAATATTAATAGGATAAATACAAGAAGTAAGTACTATGATCCTTACCAGTTATCGTATGAAACTGAGTCTTGATACGTCATTGGAGTTACAGGAATTGAAACTGAATCTTACAAGACCATCCAAGTCAGTTAAATTTCAGTTTGCCACCCATAAGACGGAGTTACGGTTTCCTGAAATGAATTAAAAAACTGATATTAGGAAAAAAATATAGTTATCAATTATATTATGCTCTAATGACTCTTACTGTAGTAGATATAGCCTTAGGGAATTTTATATAATTGGTAACTGGCTGTATTACTCTATGTTGACATAAGGTTCAAAATATTCTAGATTTTGGTTTGAATTTTTAATTTAAGCACATACATTTTTCCGTACACACATTTCTATTTGTTTATGTTATTTAACACTTTTACTGATTATGTTATTTGACACTTTTATTTATTTATTTTTTCTTTGCCTACCCTCGTCCGTGTGTCACTGCGTGGTGCCAACTGAAAACCAGCGCTGGGTGTCTTTCGCCCAGCATATGCTGAGTTGGTTACCCTTTTGGTGTGGACATGCTCAGCAAAATTCTCACTGTTTTTTGAATTTTTATTATTTATATGTCTGTGTGTGTGTCCATTATCGAATAAATGGTTTCTATTCTATTCTATTTGATATGTCAGAAACAAAAGATCTGTACTCGAAAAAAAATCATGGAATGTTTAACACATTAATTGAAAATTATGATGTGATTTTATAAAAGGATATCGTTTTATAGTTGTTTATTTTATAATATATTTTAATGAAGAAGTGATTTAATATGTGAAAGAATGAATAAAAGGTAAAAAACTACTGAAGACGTGTTATTCATTGCAGGATCCTATAGTTGGGAAGAGAGGAGTTTAAAACCTTCCCACAAGACTTACAACTGACAGGTTTCCAACAATATGCATTCTTTAAGTGTGCGGGTAGGAATTAACTGAACCACTTTTAGATTATATGTATGTTGTTGAGCTCCTTGTGTTCTGAGTCAAGCTACATAATAACTGACACATGCTTGCACTGACTGGACAGGTCCACTCAAATCTGTGTGGTTCTTTCTTCAAAAGACCACCTCAGACACCTGCATGGTCCTTTTATATTATAAGCAAAACCATGTCTGGACTTTAAGAGACTGTGACCTCTGAGTTTGTTTCGGCTGTTTCTTCTCCGAGTAGTCAGGTACGAAACACCGGCCTCATCTAGCTCTAAAAAGCATTGGTTTTAAAGTGTAAAAGTGTTTTTTTCTATATATTTTTATAACCAACTTACAAAATAAAATTATCATTTTATCGTTATTTATGAGCTTCGGCATCTTGATTGATGAGAAAGTGCAGCAATAATATGTATATGTGCCAACATGCGAGTGCATTATATTGGGCAGTATTTATTGATTTTTTTATGTAGATGTAAATATTAGAACTTACTTTTTTTGATGCTAGGTACTATCCGTGAAAGAGATTTTGTTTATTGTTTCTCAAAATGTTTCGTACACAGGAGTTAGGTGTTTTTTTACCGAAACGAAATAACAATAACATTAATAATAAATTATTAAAATTTATTAGACATTGACATTGACAACTTTGACAAGACCAACAACAATAGAAAAAAAAATTATCGGCCAAGGTCTGGAACCCTGGCTTTTGGCCAGCAGATAACAAAACGCAAAAATAATACAAAATGGTACATTTTTGGGTTTCCACACGTTTATATGAAGACGCTAGACGCATCATTGGAAATTGACATTCTTGGGTGCAAGCACAGGTTGCAAGTTTTAACATCTTTGATCGTTTGATCGACGATTTCTGGTTGTACAAATGCGCGAATAAATTCAACATATTTTTTTCAAAATCTATTTCAGTAGGTAGCTCCATCAGTAGCTCTTTGTTGGGGTAAAGAGTTTCAGATCATCCATGTAAAGAAGGTGAGATATGACCTGACCACCTCGCCTCAACCGATAGCCTAGACCTGAGTCCTCCATCATGCTTAGAGTTAGAGGATTCAGGGCTAAACAGAATCAAAGTGGCCTCAAACTGTCCCCCCGGAATATTACAGGCTCATCTTTCGCCTGGATCTATCGACATCCGGGATAGCGAGGACCATTCTCAATTGCCTTATACACGACTCACGGAAGGCGCGAAGAGTTGCATCTATCTTGTACAACTCCAGCACCCTTATGAGCAATTTATGTATCACTGAGTCGTAGGCCTTCTTGTAGTCTATCCAGAATGTGGACAGATCCTTGCGAGATCGACGAACCTGTTGGCTAATGGCCATGTCAATGAGGAGTAGCTCCTTAGTACCACGGGACTCGTTCCTACATCCACTTTGAAGGGCAGACTTAATAGAAGACGACAAACAAGTAATCGTTCTATGGCTCTTGGGTACCACCTTTTTTATGGAGCAGGGTAACACTGGCCAGTTCTACAGACTCTAAGGCCGACTGGAATTGAGATGATCAACAATTTGAGCCAAAAGTTATGCAGTCCGTCCAGTCCTGGAGATTTCCAATTTCCAGTTCGGTAACGGACGGACTGCTCTTGCGAAATCTGATAGCGTACCTAATATAAATTGGTTTCATTTCGGGAATATTTTTACACACTTGCTCGACATCACGCATCCAGCCATCCTCAGCATGACTGACGGGCACCGACCAGATGCTGCGCCAGAATGGACGCTATCATACGGGCGGCCCGCTGTTTTGTTCAGGTCGCTCCATAAATACCCAGCTCTCATCGCTCCGGAACATGCGATTCTGCGAGTACCGATCAACTCGTCTCTTATACCGCCGATTATTATGGCTTGCCTATGCACAAACTTTTTGCTTCAGGAAGTCAATTCGAGCTCGGGGCCATCAAAAATTTTGTATGACTATTTTCCCAATGCCCGATCTATAGGTTCTTTTAAATCTCTTTGAGTACGGCACTTAGGATTCTACAAGGATGTATTTCAGAGCAAGTTGCTGATGGATTAGCTTGGCTACAAGGTTATGTCTATGCAAGTATTCTCCGTTAGCCAGACGAGAATTATTATTTTTATAAGATCTGAGTACTACTATATAAAAATAAGTCGGCTTTTCCTTCCTGACGCTATAACTCCAGAACGCACGGACCGATATCCACGGTTTTGCATTCGTTGGAAAGGTCTCGGGTTCCGTGAGGTTTATAGCAAAGACTGGTGGCGAAACGGAGTTCGCCGGGTTTGCTAGCGATATTACTTACAAGGTGAATTTTTGGGTGTGGATGTCTATATCCGAAAATATGAGGAATATAAAAAACATTGAAAGGTGTCTCGAGGCCGATTTTGACAATAACTAAAAGTGCATCATTGGATTTTGGAAAAATCAATAATCATGTTCGGTAATCGAAACCGCATTTTGAAAAAAAAAAACATCCTGCATTATTAACATTTTGATAGTTTGGCTAAGGGTGCTCCAACATCTATCGACGCGGAATCGGCTTTTTGCGTCGCCCTTTCTCTTTCTGTCGCTTAGAACTGCCATTTGCTAGACCGAGACAACGCGATAGCACGCGGCCGCGTCGAGGATTCCGCCGCATGCGATCGCATTATGCTTTCTGTCTCGGTCTAGCAAATGGCAGTTCTAAGCGACAGAAAGAGAAAGGGCGACGGAAAAATCCGATTCCGCGTCGATAGATGTGTGAGCACCCTAATACGGATCAAATTCTGTGAAATAATAAACGAAAAAGGATATAGGAGGAATAAGGAAAAAAACACGACAAAAATTTAAGAAAAATCGTGTAATTATAAAAAAAATCAAACTTCAAAGCAATGACTGTATTCCAAACAAGCATTTCTCCTTCGAAATAATAATATTTTTTGTTAAACTCAATCATTTGGTATTTCTGAATACAGTACGATTGTTGAAACGTCAAATTAAGTGGAACATTGAAACAATACAGTTTTATAATTGCGAATAGATGATGGCTCGGCCGTAGAAGTAAGAGTTACATCAACGACGATATTATACTAGACTCGTAATAACAGGCGACCGATGTCTGTCAACACATTAGGCAAAAAAGTCTTATATCCGTCGCATTTCGACCACTCCTGTGAGCCGTAAACATACGTTGAGACAGAACAGACCTTGAGTTAGCCAATCACAACGCAGTACCCCGTCCCCCTCGCTTACGTAGTACCTCAGCGAGTTGATAGAATAATTTTTGTTCCTTAGATCGTGCATGCGGAGTCTAGTATTATATCGTCGTTGAGTTAAGTACATAGAAAAATAGTAAATTCACAAAAATCTGCTATTTCTTTAATTTGTTTGACGTTCTAATGGGATAACTACCGAGCTTCATCTATAAGCTAGTAGAAAAATAAACACATTTAAATTACAGCTTGGCAAATTAGAGTAGAAAACTAGAAGGCGCCACTGTGCTCTCACTACTAGCACATTTTTTTTTTACATAATACGTTAGTTTTATGGCACAATAATAAATCTAACAAACCTGCGTTTTTTGTTTACATCAAATATCAAAGATGGAACAAATCTCTTTTCTAATATGATCAAACAAATAGATTAGCCCATTTGGCCCAGCCGTGCCCAAACGAGGACACTTGTAGAAGTATCCCCTATCTTTTAATTACTCAATTCATTCTTGTTTTCATTATTGATTAATAACATTTGATAGTGAATCTTTATGTTTTCAGTCCAACAATATCATATTGACAGTTATAATAGACTCTGTAGTGCATTTAAATGAGGTGTTTCAAATTCTGTAGATGCCGAAAATTATTCAATTTTTATTTTTAACTTTTTCTTCAAGATAAATTATTTTTTGATATTGAAATACTTAAATGTACTCTGTATAATAAAATAAAATTATTTCACACCAAAAATATAGAAATCTCGTAGTACAATAAGTGATTTTATAACGGTGTCCCCAATTGAGGACGCTGGGCACTTCAGAGGTATTTATTACGATTTTTATTGAGACATTTATTTTGAGCAACTACTAACACAAGTGACATTTACAAGTCAAAATGACTACCACGGCCTTCAGGAAGCATTTGCTGCTACATTGGATGGAAAATATGGTTTAGAGAGGTAGATTTAGTAGGTCTTCCATCAGAATCAAGCGCATATACGTATATACGAAAGTGATGATGACTATGTGCAAAGCTATGTCATATCATGAGGTATACCAAGCAGAGACGATGAGTTTACGGGACAAAGAGGAATGGGGGAGCAACGACTAGAAAACATGAAATGCTGTAGTCAAATGACATAGTCTAATTTATAAGGGGCATGTCTGTCCTATTCAGCTTCAAGACCTCATTTACTCATTCATTTCGAACGAATCCTGCTATGTGTGTGGCTAGCATTTTGGTAAATGTTCTTGGCTATATCCTAGAAAGCCAGTGGATGTTGGTATACCACATGTTTTTCAATAAGGAATGGACGGGATCGAGCTAAATGCAATCTATTCCTCTGCACCACTCTGATATACTGGGCCAAAATGTTGATGGGTTTTGTTCACATATGTGCTGGATTTAGCAGTTGTGACCGCCTTGTGGGTACACCTACTAAAAGCTAATGAAACCAAAAAAGATCAGCTTGTCTGCCACTGTTATATCGCTTCTTATTGTTTGAGGCACACAATCTGTATAAGTTTTCGGCCAGCAGTTGTGATGGTATCATAACTGCAGCAAAATCGGGTGGGTTATTATTCTCAAAACGATTCCCAACAACTATGACGCGTTGCCTCATTAAAATGCTTATTGGTAACCAAAAAGTGTTGTATAACACTGTGCATCGGTAAAGACTGTTTTGAAAATTTTGACACCGCATGCGCCCATCGTCCCCATTTGAGGACGGCATTTTTTTTCTACAAAAACAAAAAATATTTTTAATTATTTTGATGATTTTTGGTTTATTTTAGTGTTTTCTACCCGTTACATAAGAAATTGCTTTCTTCCTACTGCTCATTTATGTTTGGGTCCAAATGGGTTAGTTCCGTTTCAAGACGTTCTGGCCAAGCTGTACATAATACTAAAAACTTAAATTCAATTATAATAAGTCCTTCTGTGTGTAGTGTTTTGAAAAATAATCGATATGTATTTTTTTGTTAAATCAATGAATATGAGTACATAAAACCAAAGTCGCTTACGCCTGTCTGTCCTTAAGTAAAACTACGCAACGGATTTTGATGCGATTTTTTTTAATAGATAAAGTGATTCAAAAGGAAGGTTTGTATGTATATAACATACATTATATGGTAGAGATAGCACCCGTGCGGAGCCGGGACGGGTCGCTAGTTAAACAGAAAGCGCATTAAACTTCCAGAGTGGGTACCCGTTATGTCAGAAGCAAGTAAAAACTGTACTGGCTTGTGACGTATTGATAGTTTGAAAAGTACCGTCTCTTCGTCAATGGGGAAGGCAAGTCAAAGTTAATTGTAGATGGCGCCACCATAGACTAGTCCTAATCCGACCAATGACGTAGTACTGTTTTGAAGTACCTTTAGGATTTGAACCAATGACGATGCTTGGAACAAGCTATACTAGCGCCATTAGTTTCCTAGTTGCCAAACCCATTTTGGTTTACGAAACAAAAGAAAAAATAAGTGTCAAATATTTTTTGGTAATGTAACTTATGCTGTAATGTTTTTTTTAAAAATTATATATTTTCAGTCAACTACCCTACATAATTATTATAATAATTATCTATATCCGTCGCCATTGGCGTCTATTCCTTCAGTTCTATTCAACAAACGGCTCCTGAAAAAAAATGTTAGGCATTACTTTTAGAAACTTTAACATTCATCTTTTAAGACAATCGTCTACCGAGCGCTCGTCCATACTAAAAGATAAAACCGTTTTCCTACCCCTAAACGTTATCCTGTGGTTATCCTATCTCAATGATTTTTAGAATTCTTCTGACACAGTAAAAAACTAGGTTTATAGGTTTTCTTTTTTTTTTCAAAATTTATAATAGTTTGAAAGTTACAGGCGCCAAAGAGTTAGGGTGCTCCCACATCTATCGACGCGGAATCGGCTTTTTCCGTCGCCCTTTCTCTTTGGCAATGGCAGTTCTAAGAAAGAGAAAGGGCGACGGAAAAAGCCAATTCCGCGTCGATAGATGTAGCACCCTTACTTTGTTCGATCGAAGTGGAACATTTTCTACAAAAATGATCCATTTCAAACATTTACCATTTTGCTCATTACGCTGTTTGTTCGTGAGTCCTATAACATTTAGATACTCACTGTGTCGACGTGTTCTGAGATGTTCTTGTTCTCTTCCGTTCTTTATGTTTACTGGTCCCCGGTTTAGTAAGCTCTTGACTCACGATAGGTCTGCAATTTAATAAAATGAACTATACGATAACTAGGAAGAAAGAAAAAACGTTTACTATGTAATGGGGAAGGCAAGACAAAGCTAATTGTAGATGACGCCACCATAGCTTAGTTCTAATCCGACCAATGACATAGTACTATTTTGAAGTACCTTTAAGATGTGAACTGATTTGAACCAATGACGATGCTTGGAACAAGCTATACTAGCGCCATTAGTTCCCCAGTTGCCATCCCCATTAAAAGTGATGACTTACATTTCATCTTCCTGTGGTTCAGTCTTAATTTCTAAAGATATCGGGTCCATTGTAACTTGCTCGCTGGAAACAAAATTAAAATATTATTTTACAATGAAAACAGTTGTTTTTTTTTTTATACACATCAACCTGCCTCAATCTATCAAACCTTAATAGATTTTCAACCAACCTTATCATAATAGTGCAAGGTTAATATTCGATTGGTAAAATTTGTCAGAAGGCGGTAGGATGACTACTGGCGTCTATACAATATTGTAGAAGATAGAAAGATATGAGGAGGGGGAAGACCTATATAAGGCGGTGCAGCACTAGCACCGGTCCTTTTTCACTTGGATTCGTCGTGGGAACAACATCGTGAGAACGATACTCTGTCGGTTACATTTTTAATTTATTGTGTCATTTATTGTGTAATTGTTTGTGCTATAATTTGTTATTTTAGTTAGGAGTGTATTTTTCGTTTAGTTATTTTGTTCTTAAATATTAAATTGTTGTCAGTTTGCTTCTTTATTTGAATTAATTCCTGTAGGTATTTCTAAAATTCTTTTTAAAAAAGTCACTTCTGGTCTGATTTCCAAGATCAGAAGTGGGATTCTTCCCATTTCTATTGCCCACTGTTCGGCTAGTGTTAGCCACAAATTCCCCCCATTTTATTTTTGGTCGGATATATTTTTTTTTTTCATGAAGTAGGTATTAGTGGTTGCATTATTTTCTTGTATGCGGTTACTTGTGTTGAGTGTTATTACTAGTACGTGTTTGATCGTTTTTTATTCGGTTGGTTTGTTGTTTTCAGCTGTTTTGGGCTAGGACGTTAGGATGGCAGACCGCGAACAAGATCGTAGTCGCTGCGGCACCCGCGATAATAGCTTGCTTCGCGACCATAGTTCTCATCGCGACCATCGTAACTCGCGTCGCAATAGTCAGGGGCGGCAAAATAGTGGATATCGCGATCGATCACCGTATGAAAACGACACGTTAAGGCTCGAGATTCAAGCGATGATGTCTCGCCTTAAAGCGCTAGAAGACAAAACGAGGGCTTCACTCTTGCCAGTGCGTTCGAAGGACCATGATAAAACGTTAGTGTCTGATAGTGTACGTAGCCAACGGGCATTGAGGCGCCAGCGCACACCGTCGCCGGAACATAATACGTTACGATCACCATGTCGAATAAAATCGCGTAGCGTGCGTCATTCGTCACCACCGGAGCGTCGCCGCCGTTTAATTTCACCTTTGCCTAGAGAGACTGTATCTCAACATATTATGTCACCGACCCGCGGATATAACTACCGTCGTTATTCGCGTTCTCACTCTAGAACACCGCCGTTACGAGTATCGAGACGTGGATCTGATCAGGCGTCGCCGTCGGTGCATGTGTCGGACCGTTTGCTAAGGAACGTGAATAATAACAATTCAACAGAAGCTACGGTAACTGATCGTATAGTGGATGCTATTCGGTCAATTAATAATGCGGGTAGATCTCAGCATTTTTATATTTCAAACTTTGATCCTACCCTACATAATATTGATGATTGGTGCGCTGAGGTCGATCGCGCTAAAGTTTTAAACAATTGGAGTGATTTCGAATGCTTGTCGCGTATTGGTAATTGCTTGAAAGGTGACGCTCGATCATGGCTTAACGAATGGGTAACTAATGACCGATCGTGGAGCAACTTCAAAAAGGAATTTAAACCTTTGTGCCCAAGAGTACCGGACGCCGCGAATATTTTATTTGATGTTATGACTAAAAATTCCGATAACTATTCCACGTACGCGGATTATGTACGTCGGTCATTACTCCGTTTACGCATAGTGCGGGGACTTAGTGACGAGTTAATTTCGGCAATAATAATCCGTGGTATCACTGATCCCAACATAAAAGCGTCGGCGACCAACGCCAAGTTGTTGCCCAATGATTTAGTCGAATATTTTTCAATCTACGTTAAACCAAACAACACTAGTGTATCAAAAACCGCTGCGTTTCGTTCTGTGAAAGATAAACAAATTGCAGATCTTTCTCGTAAGCGTAATTTGACCGATGTCAAGTGTTTTTCTTGTGGTGAATCAGGACATAGACAGGCAATGTGTACTAAGAAACCTAAAACGGACCAACCGCCAAGCGGTTCATCAAATAATTCTACGACTAACCCTACATTCGCTAGGTCCGAAACTTGTAGTTTTTGCAAAAAACCGGGTCATAAGGCCGAAAATTGTTTCGCTAAGCAAAGATCGGATGCTGCAAACAAAAGTGTTGTTAATTTTTGCAATGAGTTTATAAACACCAAGAATAGTGATGTTGTTGTAGCAATTATACAGGACATAGCGGTCGATGTTTTGATTGATAGTGGTTCCACTATATCCTTAATTTCGTCTTCGTTGCTTAAGCATTTTAATTGTTCACGTAAGCCAGCGCTTCGTATTTTAAAGGGGTTAGGTACTCAAGAGGTAGAGAGTACAAGTTATGTGACGTTACCTATTGAATTTGACGGCTTAACCCTCGAGGTAGACTTGTTTGTGGTGTCGGCCGAATATATGAATACGCCGGTCATAGTAGGAACGGATGTTCTTAATAGGGACGGTGTTAGGTACGTTCGCACTAGGGATTGTCAGTCACTTACGAGAAGCGTTAATAACTTGCATAGAATAATGAACATACAATCTGAGACTTCCTTTCCAATTAATACACCCCTTGTTGACGGTTACTTGGATAAGTTGTTGGAAATAATTAATAATTTCTCTCAGTATTTTATTTCTGGTACTGCTACATCAACTGTAAACACAGGATGTATGTCCATTAAACTTAATACCAACACTCCTGTTTACTATCGGCCGTACCAACTTTCTCACGCGGAGACTCTTCGTGTTCGTGACATTATAAAAGACCTGATGGATAAAGGAATTATAGAGGAATCGGAGTCTGATTACGCGAGCCCGATTCTTCTAGTTAAAAAGAAAGACGGCACGGATAGGATGTGCGTGGATTTTCGTAAATTAAACGAGATCACAATTAAAGATCGTTTTCCTTTGCCACGTATAGACGACTATATAGATCGTTTAGGGCATAATAAATATTTCAGTTCCCTTGATATGGCAACCGGATTTCACCAGATTCCATTACACCAGGACTCAGTTCCGCTTACGGGTTTTGTCACGCCAGAGGGGCATTATCAATATTTGAAGATGCCTTACGGTTTGGCGAATGCTCCAGTTGTTTATCAAAGAATAATCACAAAAACTCTTCGCGAACTAATTGAATCTGGTGATATCCTTGTCTACATTGATGACATTTTAATCATGAGCCAAAGCATTGATCAGGGCCTTGTGCTACTACAAAGGGTTCTCGACAAATTGACTAAAGCTGGGTTTTCTATCAACCTGAAAAAGTGTTCGTTTCTGGCTGAACAGATCGAATACTTGGGTAGGTCAATTAGTGAAGGTCAGGTTAGGCCGAGTCATGAAAAAGTGAGGGCTTTGATTGACTCAGCTGAACCGCAAAATGTAAAGCAGGTTCGCCAATTCATGGGCTTAGCCAGCTATTTCAGGCGGTATATAGCTGGATTTGCCCAAAGAACTGCGTGTATTGCAGCACTCACTAAAAAGGGAGTACATTTTAATTGGGGAGTGGAACAACAGGCTGCTCGTAAATACATTGTGGAATGTCTAACGAGTGAGCCAGTACTTGCAATTTATGACCCTTCATTACCCATAGAAGTCCACACAGACGCGAGTTCTATTGGGTATGGAGCAGTCTTAATGCAATTGCATGAAGGTAATCGTAAGCGAGTGGTGTCCTACTTTAGTAGGCTTACTCAGGGAGCTGAGAGTAGATACCACTCATATGAGCTTGAGACTCTGGCAGTGGTAAAAGCTCTCCAGTATTTCAGGCATTATCTTGTGGGTATACGATTCACTGTGGTCACAGACTGTAACGCATTGAAACTTACTCAGCGTAAAAAAGATTTGTTACCAAGGGTGGCTCGGTGGTGGGTATACCTTCAAGATTTTGACTTTAGTTTGGACTATAGGAAAGGTAGCCTTCTGTCCCATGCCGATTATCTTAGTCGGAATCCGGTCAATGTGTGCACGGTTCAGAAACCCCTGAATTGGGCTCGGATTGCCCAGGCTTCCGATGAGGAGACTCGGTCTCTTATTCAAAAATTGGCGGATGGCCAATTAGATTCCAGTCGTTATATTTTCAAAAACGACATCCTTTATGTAAAATTCGCACCTACCGGTGAAAATCCTAAATTCCTTTGTTACATCCCGAAAGGTCATAGACTTAGCCTTTTACGAATTTTTCATGACGAACATGATCATCCCGGTGTCGATAAGACCGTTGATCTTATCACGAAACACTTCTGGTTTCCAGGGCTGAGGGCATTTGTGCAGAAATATGTAACACACTGTTTAGTGTGTCTCTCCCATAAAAAAGTCCCCCGAGCCCCTTTACAGCCCATTCACTCTTGGGAAAAACCGGATTCACCTTTCGAAACTATCCATTTAGATTCCTTAGGTCCTCTCCCTGAAGCCGATGGTTATCGTCATGTTCTCATAATTGTAGATGCATTTTCAAAATTCTGTTTGTTATACCCTATGTACCGACAAGACGCTGACGAACTAAAACGCCATTTCACCAATATGATCTCCCTCTTTGGAACTCCTAAGTTAATAGTAGCCGATAGAGGTCGCATGTTTCAGAGCTCTGAATTCCTAAATTGGGTCAAAGACATGGGTTGCGACACTCACCTAATAACCCCTGAAATGCACCAGTCTAATGGGCAGGTGGAGCGATATTGCCGCACCGTGCTTAATATGGTGCGTATTGAGTGCAACCATCGACAAGAAAAATGGCCGAGTGTTATGTGGAAACTGCAGTTGATTCTCAATATCACAAAACACAGAACAACTCAGTATTCAGCTTTAAACCTATTAATAGGTATTGATGCTGCGACACCACTCATACGTAGCTTGATTCGAGATGTGGCCTTTGAAGGACTGAGTCCTAATCGGGAAGCTCTTCGCGAAATGAGTCGCCAGAGAGCATCCGAACGTCTCCGTTCAAATCAAGGATGTCAGGATGCCTATGTTAATAAGGGGCGAAAGTCACCCCGTGTTTTTGAAATAAATTCATTTGTGTTTGTGAGAAAACAGGCACAATGTACTGGGAAGCTGGACTCGTGCATGCGAGGGCCTTATCGTGTGGTGAAGGCACTTCCACACGGTCGCTATGAGTTGCATCTCGTGGCTGGCTCGTATGGCAAGTCCACACAAGCAGCTGCGGAATACATGATCCCGTGGCAAGGGGAATGGACTCCCGACGTGTGCTCCGCTTTCTTTAATGGTGAGTGATTTTTTGTGTAATGAGCTTTGCCTATTTTGTAAGCGTTACACTTCACTGAATCTGATTTATTTGCTATCATTGTTTGTAAATTGAGAGATTTTTATTAACTTAATGAGAGCTTTCTTGTTGGGACTGTAATTGTTGAATGATGTTGAAGGGAAGTCGAATCTTGCAATTTGAAATGGGCCTCTGTCTTGGAGCGCATCGGACATGCTATTTCAAATTGACGGATACACTTCAAGTGAGGTACGGTTTCATGTTATTGGATGAGTCTGTCTTGGAGTGCATCAGACATGCCATCTAGTATATGGAACATACCTTGGGAACAGCTTACGAAAGGATACTGTCTTGGAGTAGCCTTATCGGACCTATGGTCTTGGAGTAGCCGTATCGGACCTATGTGGTCTTGGAGTAGCTTTATCGGACCTACGGTCTTGGAGTGGTGTTCTCGGACATGTTATCCTGGAGCTGTGGTACACGTAGAGTAAGATCATAGCTTAGTCTCTGACTATCGTGTTCAGGCTTTGCTAGATTAGCCCAGAGTCATTATGCTGTTGAAATGAGTGTGGTTGAAAAGAGCTATTTCATCAACAGCTATTTGGTTGACTATAGTTGTTTTGTTATTTTACAAATTGATACCTGTGCGGTCTGTTTGTTTCTATTGCAGAATCGGAAAGCGAAAATGAGGAGTCAGAACAGGCCATTGGCGTGGCTGATCCAGTGGAGGGACCAGAACCCTGTTCCTCTGGCACGCAGACGCAGATGGAGATGCCCATCAACACTCCACCTGCAAATAGTGAAGACCCAGGACTTTCGATGCCAACGTTGGTGACCGATCTTCAAAGTTAAAGGAGCCCGAGGACGGACTCCTGTCAGGAAAGGCCGTGTAGAAGATAGAAAGATATGAGGAGGGGGAAGACCTATATAAGGCGGTGCAGCACTAGCACCGGTCCTTTTTCACTTGGATTCGTCGTGGGAACAACATCGTGAGAACGATACTCTGTCGGTTACATTTTTAATTTATTGTGTCATTTATTGTGTAATTGTTTGTGCTATAATTTGTTATTTTAGTTAGGAGTGTATTTTTCGTTTAGTTATTTTGTTCTTAAATATTAAATTGTTGTCAGTTTGCTTCTTTATTTGAATTAATTCCTGTAGGTATTTCTAAAATTCTTTTTAAAAAAGTCACTTCTGGTCTGATTTCCAAGAATATACATATTTAAATATGTTTGTTCAAATCAAATGACTAAAAATTGAAAATTAATTTTTCCCACGTTTTTATACACTCATTTAACTTACTTGTTGTAATCATAATCGCTAGGTTCCTCTTTCAATGGCGCCGGAATAAAAACTTCAGGTTCATCGCTGAAATTATAATAAATATCATAAGAATCTTTAGGAATGTCACATATTGAATTGAATTGATCCGGGGTAGCTCATTAAATACTGACGTGATTTGAATGAATTTGATATCAATTTAAAGTTAACAGTTCAACCTTTGGAATGATACCATTTTTATTAGGGTTCCGTAGCCAAATGGCAGAAAACGGAACCCTTATAGATTCGTCATGTCTGTCTGTCTGTCTGTCCGTATGTCACAGCCACTTTTTGTCGAAAGTTTAAGAGATATCTTTTTTTTTTTTATTGGGACAAACCCACCACACTATTCCCAAACCACTGCAACTCCTGAAAGCCAGAATCAACAGTGGCAACCACCAGAAAAGCGCCGAGACAATAAAGTCGACGTGTCCCGGAGAATGAATGAAACTTGGTTAATACATGTATTATGTGAACCGCATTATGATTTTCAAACAAAAATACCAATACCAATTCTGGGGGTACCATACTTAGAATTCAAACTTTCAGACCCATACGTTTGGGGTATCTATGAATAGGTCTTAAAAAATGATATTGAGGTTACTAACATCATTTTTTTTCTAATCTGAATAGTTTGCGCGAGAGACACTTCGAAAGTGGTAAAATGTGTGTCGCCTCCCTGTAACTTCTAATCCTGTAATGCTAAAACTAAAAAAAATATATGATGTACATTACCATGCAAACTTTAATTGAAGATTGGTTTGAACGAGATCGAGTAATTAGTTTTTTTAATACGTCATAAATCGTAAACCGCAATTTACCTTGAAAAGTTACAACCAACTACAAGAACTTTTATATTATGTTACTTTCTGCTACGGAATCCTTTATTTGAGTTCGACTTGCACTTGGTCGGTTTTATTCTTAACCCTCGACCCGTCGCGTGGGGTCTTTCAAAGCCCAGGGTTTAGAAAATTGGAAAATAAATAGACTTCGAATACGTTTTCGGATCTCTTACTTTAGGTACCCTCCTAAAAAGGATTACACTTTACCCTCCCACCATCAAAATTAAGCATGCGCGTGCGCCCTTCGAGGTATGGACGTGTATTTCTACACAAGGCTCTCAGGGACCCCACGCGACGACTGGCGTAAGTAAATTTTTACTAGTGACTTAATAGTTTTTTTTTGTGATAATTTTTATTTTGATATATTTTGGTTCCAGGATATTTGTTATATGAGTAAAAATGGATAATAGACAAATTTATCGTATTTTAAGTTGGTTGGAAGAAGATGTGGAGGTTGTTGGTGTTGAACAGTGTGATGAAGAAAATGTTGATTATCCGGATGAAGTTAGTGAAAAAGACATGGAGTCAAAACTGGAATACAAAGAAAATGATCATTGTGAATAAATTACTCCATTAGTATCGTCCATAACATCCCATGAAACTCATACCAGAGCTATGTGCACTGATAGTGTCCAAAGAAATGGTTAGGGTTACTTAGACATGAAAAGTATATATATTTTTAAATGATTTTTAGCTGATATATGGTTGATTATCATCTTTAGTTCATTGATCACAAATAATTATATAAAAGGAAGAAGTTTTCTCCTGTTTTTTATTTTTAAGTTAATTTTAAGATGACTCAGTAAAAATGTAAGAAAAAAATGTTATTTCTAATACTTTGATGTTTTTTTAATAGAAACAAATGTCTGATTTGCGATATCTTTTGTTTTTTGGTTCAATGAAGTCCTATCCAAATGCGAAACGCCAAAATAATGTCAATAATTAATGTTACAATACTAATTGGTTGATATTTATTTTTGGGGTCTCTGAAGACCCCACGCGACGGATCACGTAATAAAAAAGGCGCGACGGGTGGAGGGTTAACTAGTTAAAATAAATTCAAAAGTGACTGTAACGGGACTACTTGTAATAAATACAACATTAAAATAACTTACTCATTGAATTCAGGTTCCTCTATCTTTACCACCAACGTTTCAGTCCTGAAAACATGAAAAAATATGGCTTTTTAGCATTTTTTTACAACTAGCTGGTTTCAAGACTCGATACGATACAAAATTGCATCGATTGACGATATCGGTCAGATATCACACAAACGTCCGGCCGAACAAAATGTATGGACAATCGCTAGCAACGACGATATAATACTAGACTCCTAATAACAGGCGACCGATGTCTGTCAACACATTAGGCAAAAAAGTCTTATATTCGTCTCATTTCGACCAATCCTGTGAGCCGTAAACATACGTTGAGACAGCACAGACCTTGAGTTAGCCAATCACAACGCAGTACCCCGTCCCCCTCGTTTACGTAGTACCTCAGCGAGTTGACAGAATAGTTTTTGTTCCTTAGACCGCGCATGCGGAGTCTAGTATTATATCGTCGTTGATCGCTGGTGTTTGCTAATGGAGTCGCACGGATTGACGATATTGCTCACAGATCTTCTCGATACTGAATTGTATCATTCATGGTCGAATTGCATCGCAACGGTCTATTAGCAAATACTTACGTGCGATTTGAATTAGCAATTCTCGTATGACTTGAACAGTATAAATGTCTGGACTTTAAAAGAGACTGTGACCTCTGAGTTTGTTTCGGATGTTACTTCTCAGAGTAGTCAGGTACGAAACACCGGCCTCATCTAGTTTGTAAAAAGAGCTCAAGGGACCTGCATTTGTCTCACTTAAAGAGGTGTTCCACTTACGCAGTGTCTCAGATATCCAGGGATAAATAAATATTTCTCTCATTTACAGAGGGTTCCATTGTTTGCTGACAACGTTTTAAAATCTCTCATATTTGATGTATACAAAGAACGCAGGTTTGTTAGATTTATTATTATGCCATAAAAATAACGTCATAAGTGAAAAAAAAAAACATTCATAGTAAAGGTGCTCCCACATCTATCGACGCGGAATCGGATTTTTCTGTCGCCCTTTCTCTTTCTATCGCTAGAACTGCCATTTGCTAGACCGAGACAATGCGATAGCACCCGGCCGCGTCGAGGATTCCGCCGCGAAATGGCAGTTCTAAGCGACAGAAAGAGAAAGGGCGACGGAAAAAGCCGATTCCGCGTCGATAGATGTGGGAGCACCCTAATGGTAGCTAGGGCATAGTGGCGACTTTCGGTTTTCTACTGTAATTTGCCAACAAGAAAACGAACTGAACAATGTTGTCTCAGTTAAAGAGGTAACTATAAACTAAGACAATAAAATCAAAAGAACGAATCCCAGTTATAGAGGTTCGCTTCGTCCCACTATAGTTGGTGCCAGTTAAGATGGCAATAGCGGTCATTGACCTTTACTTAAAAAGTCCTCGTATAATGACAAGCTCAGAATTAGCATTTTCATAAAATACCGAATAAATTAGTAAGTAAATTGTAAGGATTTATGTATCTAAGTATTCATAAGATATCAAAATGGTTAAAACATTTCACCTATACCTCAGATTTTATATTATTTTTATATTTAAGACTCAGAAGTAACTAGTAACTATCATATCACAGAAAAATGCTAATTCTGATCTTTTGTCATTATACGAGGACTTATTAGGTAAAGGTCAATGACCGCTATTGCCATCTTAACTGGCACCAACTATACCTGAGGTAACACAGAGCCAAAGTGTTGGGACCTCAACATAAGTACTAGTTATGGAGGTTTCTCACTTATCCAGGTTTCACTGTTTCACATACTAGAAAAAAATATAATTTCATAATACTCACGCAGCGTATAGTTGTCCTTTTCCCTCTTCCTGTACACCATTGTCGGGTTCGGCGTCGCCATCACCTTCGTCCGAAGTTTCATCATCCGAACTAAAAAAAATAGTAATTTTTATTATTTCTGAAATATGTTCAGTAAGAATGTTATAAAGAAGCAGATCGGTACTGATCGGTGCCGGTAAAACTTGTACATATAAAGTTCCGGTAAATCTGCCAATAGGCTAGTTGCATAAAAAATGTAATTAGTCCGTCTTTTAGATTATTCAAAAATAAGGGACACGTATTTTTTTATTTGTAAATTAGACCAAAAATAACAAAGATATAGCCTATTAAAGTTACGTGTGACGTCACGATGCGTGGCATTTTTCGCGCAGAGTGACGTCACAGGTAACTTAAATAGGCTATTATCTTTGTTCTTTTTTGTTTAATCGAAAAAAGAAAAAATACGTGTCAATATTTTTTATAATCTAAGATACGGACTAAATAGAATGTAATTATTTTGACCCTGGAAACTACCCTATTTGCCTGTCAACTATGAGGTAAAAATATGATCGACCGCGGGAGATGCATGGACATCGGACATCGCGATGAAAATGTGAATGCAAAAGTTTCAGACTTTCAAGAGCGGATATCTCGAAAACTATAGAAGATATGGAAACGCTTATTGAATAAAACTTAAGGGAAATTTATTTAGCTTTTAGTTTGTTCATACTTGGTATGCCGCTAGGTCGCATGTTTTCCGTGATATAAGCGAAAAACCAAAAAATGGTACCTTAAGCCCGGGCGGGGTTTGAAGGACTGTACTAATATTAGTGTCCGCTAGTAGCGGACAGTAGTATTAGTACAGTCCGGTCCGGTCGAGCGCGTGTAGTGAGTGTCCGCCACACATACCTGTCCTCTTGCCTGCGTCTCTTGTGTGCTCGCGTCCTCTTCTTCTCCTCTCTCCGTCTCTCTTCCTCCAGG
Organism: Agrotis segetum; assembly: GCA_036375495.1. Classification (NCBI taxonomy): domain Eukaryota; kingdom Metazoa; phylum Arthropoda; class Insecta; order Lepidoptera; family Noctuidae; genus Agrotis; species Agrotis segetum. The sequence continues at coordinate 972,548 of JAQSVV010000037.1, read as the reverse complement.
ATCTGCTGCAGCATGCTATCACTCACACCGGTGGCCAGAGCTGTTCGCTCCCGGAACTTGGACAGAGGACTCAGGTCCAAGTTTCCGTACATTTTCTTCAACTCTTCATACTCTTTCTCAAAGTAGTGGTACACTTTTGCGATGAGCATTTTTGTTTGATCCTGTAGAATTAATATAAGAATACATTATTGATCGTTCGTCAGGCTTTAATATTACGATGGGAACTGTCATTTTCATAATAATTTTATAGGGGTTTTTAAAAGGGTCCAATATAATAAACGAGACTTTTTTAGCCTTTTTTATAGTCGAGTCCGATTCTTACAGCTTGGCCAGAACGTCTTGAAAAGGAACTAATCTTTTTGTTTGCTGACAACGTTTTAAAATCTTTGATATTTGATGTAAACAAAGAACGCAGGTTTGTTAGATTTATTATTGTGCCATAAAACTAACGTAATAAGTGAAAAAAATAAAATCATTCAAAAAGCTGGTAGCGAGAGCACAGTGGCGACTTCCGTTTTCTACTCTTATTTACCAAGCTGCACTTAGTTGGTTTTTTAAATTAATTTATAGATAATATAAATGTTAGGAGGTACCTGTTGTATTTCTTCAGCGGTGTGAGGTACTATCGTGTTGCATTTTGGACAAAACACATGAATGGTATCGTTCTCACTAGTAGATTCTTCATTCTGTAAATAAAAGAAACAATATGTTAATTCATTTAAACGAGACGTTTTGAGAGCTTATTTTTTGCTAGCCGTTGCCTTTCGAAAATTATCCTACGGAAGCATAAAATCAGGATAAAAACTATCCTATGCGTTAATGCAGATTATAATCTGTCTGTGTACCCTAAGATTAATAAGGGTGCTCCCACATCTATTGACGCGGAATCGGCTTTTTCCGTCGCCCTTTCTATTTTTGTCGCTTAGAACTACTATTTGCTAAAAAAAAAGCCGATTCCGCGTCGATAGATGTGGGAGCACCCTTAATGTCCGAATTCCGTGTTCGAAACAAAACGCAACGTTTTAAGTGAAGTAAGTTTTTTTAGATGTGTGAGTGAGAGCCCCGCTCCGGAGTGTATTACGAATCGCAATTGCGTCTGTGTGCAACGTGCATGTAATACCAGTGGCAGAGATTTACCCTTAAATGTGGGAGATTATCAGTATTTTACGTTTAGCGTAAAATAGAATAATATCATCAATAGTAATGGGCTTATGTTTAATTTACCACCAGATATAGTAACATATAACAGACAAAAATAGTAATGATCACCAAAATGAAACCCGCATTTTAATGTAAAAAACCCCCGACACAAAAACGAAGATCCCTTTAAAAAGTACTAAAATTAATAAAAAAAAACTCAATCCTAACTATGTATTAATAATTATTTAAAAAAATACGTCACGTTGGGGGACCGGTCCAAATTATTTATTATCTAGGTTTTTTTTCGGTCCCCCAACGTGACGTATTTTTTTAATAATTATTAATACATAGTGTTACGAGCTGGGTATTGGGATAAATTAATTAACACCAATTAAAACCAAATACAACTTTATTCACAGACAAATCACAAATTAAAACAATCACAAAACACTACTCAACACTTTAACTCTTATACACACTCTTAATCACACGTAGAACTCACTTAGATATCACTTGTATTTGACTTCGAGTCGCCTCGATCGTAGTCAAAACTAGACTGACTCGGCTCGCCGATCGACGCCCTTTTTATACTCCGGCCGGACCCACTAGATGTTTCTAGAAGGTGGTCGAATGTTCTGGAAACATCCATAGACTTCGACATGTTCCCATACCTTCTGGAACATTCTAGAACCATCTCGAAACATCTAGAACAGGGTAGAACTTTCTAGAAACTTCCAGACCAATCTTCGCTAGAATAGCCGAGAACCTTGTGGAACTTTCGAGAACCTTATAGATTGGTCTCGCAATCCGACCGACGTAACAATAGTTAGGATTGAGTTTTTTTTTATTATTTAGTACTTTTTAAAGGGATCTTGGTTTTTGTGTCGGGGGTTTTTTAAATTTTTAATTTAATTTTTATTTGAAAATTTTTATAGGTACACACTTAATTAAGTGATCAATATTCCCTTTCAGTTTGCTTTGATTTAAGACCCCACTCGAGTATATTTGCAAACCCTCGGCTACCCTTTCTCACTTTTACCCCCACAACTTTTAAACGGCTCAACCGATTTTCATCAAACACGTCTAAGAACACTCGCACGTAGACACCTTTAATACAAAAAAAACTAAATTGAAATCGCTTCATCCGTTCGGGCTCTACGGTGCCACAGACAGACAGACACGTCAAACTTATAACACCCCTCCTTTTCCATCGGGGGTTAAAAATTATTAGCAAAGTTTTAACATTTCGCTATCCAATTTAATCAATGACTCCAAATAAATCATTGTCGACCCAAAAGTAGTAAATGATCACCAAAATTAAATGGATTCCCATTTGATTTACCTAATTTTGCCTGTGTTCCACCAAATATACCGAATGTGCACCAAAATATGTTCATTAAAATATTTCATAGGTGTAATAAAAAAAAACTACCTAAGCAGGGTCGACGAAGCCCCGCTTCGCGGAGCTTCTTTCTGTATACAAGGTTTAAAGGAACCTAACCAAATCGAACTTCGGGGTGTCCCTGAAATCTTGCTTAAGCCAGTTTCAGATTTGGTGACCATTTATTACACATTACTTTGCTCGCTAAGATTTGGTGATAATAAGAGACTATCAGAAATTATTATGAAGACTTTTTGTGATATTAGCTTGTAAGTTAATTAAATATTTGTTGTTTTGGTGTACTTAAATAGGTAGCAAGCAGAAATAGCACAAACGGTTATATATATATACTTTTTTGTACAATGTAGTCTAAAAGCCAAAGGTACAGTTTTGGCAATCCTAAATACATTTTTGGTTTATCTGATATGATAATATGTCTAACATATTTTTCCTACGCTGCAACTCTTTCTTATTTGGTACAAGCAGTGATGTTTCTTCTGTTTCTGAGGTAAATATAAAAGAGTTGGACTCGCTGCAGAAGAAATTTCTTGTGAAGACGGTACTTCCAGTGTAACAAAACTAGTAACTATTCTCACTTTATAATTTGTGCTCTTGTCTACCATCTTTACATCACACTGGTTTGAGGCATCCGACTGAAAGAAAAAGTACCAATGAAAAAAAAATTTTTTAAAGTAAGTTTATGCAACGTGTTAGGATGCACAAAACCTCTCGTGGGGTAACTCAGCCCATATTACTGAACAATGTTTGTTCTAAGACTTTTGGAAATTCCCAAAAAAAATATTTGGTTTTTCATACAAAATGAGAAATTTATGGGCCCATCAGTATGAAAAATCTATTTCTATTTTTTTTTTTAATTTCCAAACGTCTTAGAACTGTGGGCCACGTCTGTCGCATGCCCAATGAGCTGTGGGCCAGAATAACCACTTTATGGAGCCCTGACACAGCCAGAAGGTGTAACGGCAGACCTCGTAGAAGATGGAGGGACAAGCTTGACAAAACCGATGACCAGTGGTCCACTTTGGCCCTGGATCGTGAAAATTGGAAGTCATGGGGAGAGGTCTTTGCCCAGCAGTGGGATGATGTAGGCTAGCAGTGTCAGTATCAGTATTGCTAAATTAATAAACCTACCTTCACTGGTATTTTGGAATATGAAGATGTACTGGGCACTACAATATCCTCATTCTTCCTTTTTACTGGCTTTTGGGTAGGATGTTGCAATAACAGCTTATATAATTCTGTCGATTCTTTACTTTTAGGTGCTAAGCAGATAGAAGCTGTAGGTTTAAGGCGTGGTTCTTGATTAATTAACTTATGTTGATAATAATTCATCAAATCCTTTTTAGGCTGTAAATAGCAAAAGGTGGTATGTAGGGGTGGCATGAACATACAAAGGAATCTAAGGCTTCTGAAATACTTACATCAAAGTGATCTTCGCAACAGTACATTTTGTAAACCTTGTAATATTCTACGCCTACATCACGACACCACTTTTCTCGCAAATCTTCTCTAATACGAACAAAAATTTTATTTGGACTATTTTTTGTATTATTGTTGCAAGTTGGGACAAAGCACTTCCTGTATTCCATTTTACTAGAAGTTTATGTAATATTGCCGATGCCGATTTTTACAGATTTAACCGAGATTAGAGGCAATCTAAGCAGTAACAGTATAAATAAACTTGTTTGTTTATATTTTTGACGTTTACAATTTGACACTTGAGAAAATACTTGCCACATAATTTTTATTTTCTGAGGCAAAGATACAAAACTGTACGGCCAAAGGTGACGTTCAATAAAAAATAGAGAATAGCATAGCTGTATAGATACGCCTGCGGGAATGCGAAGTTTCAATGCATTCATTAATCTTTACCCCACACAAGGACAACGATGTATGTGGCAAAAAATAACAAAGATATAGCCTTTTTAAGTTACTTATGACGTCACCCTGCGCGAAAAATGCCACGCATCGTGACGTTACGCGTAACTATAATAGGCTATTATTATCTTTGTCATTTTGGTCCAGCCTGGTGAAACTAGGAACAAAAAATCTTTTCTATGGACTTTACGTGGAAATTAATGGTGGATATTGCTATCACATTCCCCCAGTGTCGTTTCTCTTTCTTACGTCAAGTGTCAGCCTGTCAGCCATGTTACTTGTCAAAACAGTGTATACTCTCTACTTAGTCTGTGGTCAAAACCAAGTCAAAACTTCATTTCGTGGCGCGTTTTGAATGTAAATGCATAATTGATTGTGGATTTTAATTGTTTAAAGTGTAAATTCTCATCAAATTAGTGACGGGTGATCAGAGGTGTACTTTGAGTCAAAATGCCACCGAAAACACGGTTTATTACTTGTGAAATTTGTAAAAATCGAGCAAGTCGTTCGAATCATGAAAAAAGGATGTTTATGGCGAGATTTCCTTTAGATGAAGCCCGGTAAGCACTTTAATAAGATACTTTGCAGCAACATTTAAGTAAAGCAGGCTAGGAACAAATAAAATTAACAAATTTCTCTCATTTAAATTGTGGGCTAGTGATGTACTACAACTGTAAGATCCAAATATCGATAACAAAATTATTGTGTACATTACATTGAAAAAAAAAAGAGAAATGTAATTTTCCGTGAAATAGTAGGGCACAATGCTTTACATATACATACAATATATCAATATTTATAAATTTGACCAAGAAAATTTATTTAATTTTAATTTAAAAAATATTTTTTTAGATGCAAACAGTGGGTCAAGTTTGTGGGCAAAGAAGATTTAATATATGTTCCCATTGAAAAGTTGCATACATTAAAGTATGTATGTGGAAACCACTTTGATAAAAGAGCATTTAATAAAAAACAAAATCGCCTTAAAAATTGGGCCATACCATCAAAAAATTTGAAAGCTGATCCACTTCCTGATGAAATGTTGCTTGAATTTCCATATCACATTTATTCAAACATTGACATTACAACAACAAACACATCTCAAGGGATTATTGACAATGAAGCTTCATTATTCCAGGCCGGACCCAGTACCTCAGGTACAATCTTTTCTCTCCTCTTTTCAAAATTTTCTCAATTTTGTTTGGCAGCTGAACTTTTTAGAACTTTATTATTCACAGGATTTTGGTTCAATTTTTATGTTGCGATTTGTTCCAGACTCATGTACAGCAGCACAGCAGCTGTTGGCTAAAGAATCAAGTGACAAGCAAGAAATTCAATCACGTAAAAGAAAACAGTCATCTAGCTCAGGTATTAAATATAGTTCATTTCAAATATACTTTGGTGAACCCAGCCAGGTACTCTATCCCTACAGGGATAGAAAGTACTAGCATATTTTTTTAGTCTTTTTGAATACGGATATGTATAACAATGACAACCAATCAAAAGTTTAAAGTAGTACCACTTATACTTAAATTAATACTGTGTACTTAAATTAATACGGCGTAGTGCTAACTCATTAATTTCATTCAAATTTACAGAACCGTCAACTTCAAGACTTGATCGCACCTTTGTTGTTCAGTTGTCTGACCATGATTATTGCACAAAAAAAGTGGTGCTTTCACCTAAAAGAAAAAAAATATCAAGCCCAGGTATCTACACTTAATTCTATGCATTCTCGTTCATAAAAGATATTATATGTGGCGGCAATATTTTAAGCACCTACGGCGCACCTATCCATAACTGTTTCTTTTTGCTTTTTACGAGCTTTATTTAACTTGCAATGTTTGTATGTTTGTTTGATTTGCTTCCACTTTATGTAGTTGGATTGACTTGAAATTAAGAGGAACAAAACTATAGAATAATGTGTGTGAGCTGACATATATTTAAAATCATTATTCTTTTAATTGCAGATTTAGAAGTGGCACCTCGAAAAAGAAAGCTGATCAAAAAGATAAATTCGTACAAGCGCGAAATAAATGTTTTGAGAGAAGGAAATATAATGCCACGTATCAAGTCATTAGCACTAAAAACTCTGATAAAAGCATATATACGCAACCATGACAGAAAACCTGGAGGAAAACGATGGACTCCTTTAGAAAAAGCATTGGCTATTGCTATATACAGAGTGTTTCTTTAAAATGGGACAAATCCGAATCGAGATACAGAAACCTTTAGCTCTTTTTTGATGTTGACAATTTTGGCGTTTTTATTTTTTTGGTCAAGTGTGAGTTGTCCACAGAAATGAGTGAAATCGGTCAAAATTTTTTTTAGTGCCGTTCGACTCTGTTTCATGTGAGGATCATTTCATTGTATCACAAGAAAAAAATCGGGACGGCGGAAGTTGGTCAAATTTTACAAAATATTTTTTCATACAAATTGTTTGAACGAAAAAAAATTATCACTTTTTTATGATGTTATTTGATTAAGTGTCTATTAAGGATCATTTCATTGTACGGGAAGGAAAATGTCTGGGCAACAGAAGTGGGTCAAATCTAATCACTACTAGATAAACTTTATCTGAGAAGAAACTTTACTGTTCTTTTGACCCACTTCTAAGACATTTTCATCCTTAATAGACACTAAATCAAATATCATAAAAAAAGTGATAATTTTTTCGTTCAACATTTTGTATGAAAAAATATTTTGCAAAATTTGACCAACTTGTGCCGTCCCGATTTTTTTCTTGTGATACAATGAAATGAAAAACAGAGTCGAACGGCACTAAAAAAATTGATTTCACTCATTTCTGTGGACAACTCACACTTGACCAAAAAATAAAAACGCCAAAGTCAACATCAAAAAAGAGCTAAAGGTTTCTAAGATAGTTTTCCCGCTCTTGCTTTCTCCCTTTTGTCCCATTTTAAAGAAACACCCTGTATAAGAAGTCACCTCGCATATACAGACATCTACAACATTTAATGGCATTACCAAGCGTAAGAACCTTGCAAACTCTACTTCAAAGCATCGAGTTAGAACCAGGTATCAGTCCAACTATCATGGATCATCTTAAAAAGAAAGTTGCAAAATTGAACGAGAAAGACAGGTTATGTGCTTTGCTTTTCGATGAGATGGCTTTGAAAAGGCGCCTTATCTTCAATCCAAGGACAGACAAAGTTAATGGATTTGTAGACTTAGGCGAAAACCAGCGCAGATCTTCAGAAATAGCTGATCACGCTTTGGTATTCATGCTTCAAGGTCTGCACAAAAAAATGAAGCAACCAATAGCATATTACTTTGTGAAAGGTACAGTGTCAACCCAAAGCCTGGCTGTTCTTATAAAAGATGTAATTGAGGCTGTTACTCATGTTGGAATTACCGTGATTACCACAGTATGTGACCAAGGGCCCACTAATATTGGCAGTTTAAATTTACTTAAGAATTGGTGTGGCATCCCAAGTACCTCCAATTATTTCTTATTAAATGGTATGAAGGTATTTATAATGTTTGATATTCCACATTTATTTAAATCACTCCGAAATAATTTTCATAATGGGGGAGAAATTGTAATAAATGGAAAAAAAGGAAAGTGGTCTCACTTGCTAGATGTGGCAGAAAAAAATCAAAGTACTTTACATTTTAAAAAATTGACAGCCCTACACGTGAATCCTACATTTACAAACAAAATGAAGGTCAAGCTGGCTGCTCAAGTTCTAAGTAATACTGTTGCTGCCATCCTAAAACTTATGGCTGAAAAGTACGGAGATAGTGCCAAAGCCAAGGAAATATTAGAGACTGCACAAATCATAGAAAGCCTTGATCGACTTTTCGATTGCACCAATGGTCCCTCGTCCAGAAAAGACATTATCAGGAACAGAAGGGAAAATGTCTCCAAGAAAACTAACCACGTAGAATTGTGGAGAAACTATAAACAAAATATCAGAACAATGTATTTCCTAAAATCTGATAGCTTTCTGAGACTGAAAAATGTAAGATGCGTCCAGGGATACGTTACTTCGCTGTCATCCTTGGAAGATATTTGGAAGTATGTTGAGTCGAAAGGGTTCAAATACTTAAATCTTCGCCAGTTAAATCAAGATAGTTTAGAAAACCTTTTTGGCATGATACGACAACATTGTCCAACAAACAATAACCCGACGTGTCATCATTTCACAGCTGCTTTAAAGTCCAACATATTGACGAAATTAAGTTCGCCAGTTGGTAGAGGGGCAAACTGTGAAGAAGATAATTGTGAAGCAATTATTGATTTCGAAGATTTCTTTAGACAAATTGAAAATTCAAAACCCGTTCGATTTGAAAACCAGTCTCCTGAAAAACTTTTAGAGCAACATGCTGCAATTCCCGTTTTACACCTACCCGAAGTTGATGATGCTGTCCTGTCTGACGATTTCGAATTTCCAGACGATGATGCGGAACTTGTACATATGGAAAACAACTTGTTCCAATCGTTTGAAAAGCAGCCGACTGTATATGTTGCAGGATATATAGCCTCAATGGTGCTAAAAAAACTGAGGTGGCAATGTGAGAATTGTGAGCAAAGCTTAAAAATAAAAGACCCAGAACGATGTGAGTCATCAATGTATAGCTACATAAAACTTCGTGAGTGGTGGCAAGATAAAAAGAGTCTTACATATCCCACATTAGATCTGTGCAAATTTGTCGACAGTGTTACATCATGCTTTGAAGTTCAAGTTAAACCGATTATTCATGAAAGGCATATTTCTCAGCAAGCTGTTACGATGATCTTGTCAAAATGTGACAATGTGTTGTGGATATGCGAGAACCACAAAGATCGTCTGCTCCATATGTTACTGGTTCGTCTGAGTAATCTTTTGATAAGGAATGAATGTCATCAAATAAATCTTTCGTTAGCTAAAGCTGAAGATTCCACTGCCGAAATTATTAAAAGATCACAGCAACAAGGCATCGCAAAATAATAATATAAATTGAAAAAGAAAGTTTTTTTATTTTATTTCGGGTCCGCATTTAAGTCCAATACTGGACTGTAAATACGGATTCGATACTTACCTAATCCTAAAATAAATAGAATCTTTTATTTAGTAACCTCAGTTTCTACCCTGCATAGTTTATCGATATCGATAAAAATGAATAAGTACTATTTGTTAAGCACTATTTGGTTCGTTTGGTTGGCACTCCTGATGTTTTTTGACATCTTTGTGGTACCTGATGGTAATGTTGGTATTGGAATGCCATGTAAATTGATTCTATTGGCTAGTATGGAAGTCCCGTCTCTTAAGGGATTGCTTCGATGTAGCCCGCGAAATTCAATTTTTTTCACGTTGTTTGCAATTTGCAGGCCAGTGACATGTTGTAACTTGTAACTTTATAAATATTTGTGTTGCGGTAATAACAAGTATAATTTTAAATTAAAAAAATTCGCTCCATCAGCTCTCACATAGAGAAGGTGCATCGTAGTTAGATTTCGGAGATTTTAACATGATGCAGCTTTTCTATGTGAGAGCTGATGGAGCGAGTTTTTTGATATTTTTTATATTTAAAATTATACTTGTTACTACCGCAACACAAATAGGTATTTATAAAGTTACAACATGTCACTGGCCTGCAAATTGCAAAAAACGTAAAAAAATTTGAATTTCGCGGGCTGGTTGGAGCATCCCCCCTAAAACGTAGTGATTATATACTGCCTGTTTTGGTCTAATTTAAAAATAAAAAAATACTTGTCCCTTATTTTTGAATCATCTAAAAGACGGACTAATTACATTTTTTAGGGCAACTAGCCTATTATGTACCATATTAATTTATGCACTTACAATAAATGCATTTACACAATAATTATGTAAACAATGATAATTCATATTTATTAGATTTAACATTTCGCAATACTAAATCTGTCTCCGGTTAATTCCACAAGTACTTGAGCTGTCATAAATTGAAAATAGAAGACAATTTCTTTTTTTTAGTGTTGTTCAATTTATTCTAAGTAAGCTTATGGGCAAATTGCATGACAGTAATTATGGCGACGATAAAAACGATTAAACTTTATTGAAACAGTTTATTCATTTCCAAAAAACGACAAAATGTTTCAGTTTACAACAACTTGAAATGACTTGAATAAAAACTTACCGATGAGATGAAAAATTTAAGGTATTTTGTTAGAGCCTTTCACTGTCACACCGGTACGCACTGCACTTCACCATTTTATTTTACTTTTTTCAAGTATAAAATGTTACAAACAGTTAATATTTTTACACCTGGCTTGATTGACATTGACACCGTAGTGTCACAGTATAGAAATCATACAGTAGGCGAAACACGCCTTTGATCTCGGGTAAAATGCCGACATCGTCTAGACAGTTATGCATCGCCAGGGTTGTCACAAGTAAAGAATATTTATGAAATTATTTATTATTGCAGATCAACATGGCCTACGCTGAATTATAATGAAAACAATATTAAACACTTATATAATAATGAAAACAAGTTTTACCCCCGATTTACTGCAGTATTAATAAGAAGTTGAATGTAAAAAATGCAGATAAGACGTATACTAAGAGATTTAAAAATTGAACTGATGCATTTGATAAATAGTTTCTATGTGACACTGACGACGTGGACTCCGATTTTTTTTTAATTTTAACTTCCAAATAAATAAAGGCGTATCATAAATACAATACAAATTAATAAATAATAAGTATATTCTAAAAGAAACAAACGTATGCTACCCCGAGAGGTGGGCAAGGATCGCTCAACTCACTGGACGTTGCTGCAGGGAGGACAAAAAACCGTCGAGGTCGACCGCGGCGGAGGTGGTGTGACGATCTGATCATGTTCGAGGGCAGACATGGCCAGAAATTGCCCAAAATAGAGAGGTTTGGAAGAAGAAAGGGGAGGCCTTTGCCCAGCAGTGGGACACAGAATTGGGGTTAAAAAAAAAAAAAAAAATTTCTAACCGAAAGGGTACTTACTTACATGTGAAAAAAAAATGCTACAGACGTACCAAAATGATGCGTTTTACTATAGGACCATCGAGACAGATTTAAGTTATTTAAAGGCATTTCGTAACCAGTACCCCAAGGCTAGTTCACGGAATTGGCGTAATACATTTAAATTGACGCCCGTTAACATCTTCGATATCAAAAAGAATGACTTTTTCGTTACAGGCAATAAATTAACCTCGAAATTGACACCCATATCAATTCTAAAGAAAAAATGACGTTGTTTGGATTTGGGAATAGCTTTTTCGTAACAAGCACCCCATTAACCTCGAAATTGATTGCCCTATCAATTTAAGAATAAACGATTGCGGATCATCTTGGATTTCAAAAAGAATGGTTTTTCTTTACAAGCACCCCAATTAACCTCGAAATTGACACCCATATCAAATTCAAGAAAAAAACTCGTGCCATGTGGATTTCAAAAAGAATGGCTTACGTAACAAGCACCCAAATAACCTTGAAATTGACACACATATCAAATTCTAAGTTTGAGAAAATGACCTTTAATGCCATCTTGGATTATAAAAAAAGGATGGCTTTTTCGTTACAAGTAATTAACCTCGAAATTGACACCCATATCAAATTCTAAGAAAAAACGGCGTTAGCCATCTTGTTTCAAAAAGAATGGCTTTTTCGTTACAAGCACCCCAATTGTCCTCGAAATTGACACCCATAAAAATTCTAAGAAAAAAAGGTCGTCCGCCAAATCTTGGATTTCTAAAAAGAATGGCTTTTTCGTTACAAGCACCCCAATTAACCTCGAAATTGACAATATCAAATTGTAAGGAAAAAATTTTTACGTCCGCCATCTTGGATTACAAAAAGAATGGCTTTTTCGTAACATTTAGCACCCCAAATAACCTCAAATTGACCCACATATCAAATTATAAGAAAATGACCTCCGTGACATCTTGGATTTCAAGAAGGATTCGGCTTTTTTGTAACAAGGACTCCTAATAAACTCAAAATTGGACCTGTACTGGTAAATTAAAATTCGAATGCGCCATCTCGAAATTCACCCTATTCTAATTAATGAAAAAAAGTCTTAATCTTGTCATGGGACAACAAATTATTCACAGTTCATATAAATATAATATTGTAGAATTTCCAAACAGTATGCGTAATAACCTATTTTTAAAAAAAAAGGCGTGCGCGGGTCGGCCATTTTAGAATGCCAAATAAAAATAAATACGCACGTCAACGCGATAGCCCTGAATGATAGAGCTCAACAAGTAACATTGTTAAGTTCCCAAGTTGGGCTCGGCTTACCCGCGTCTCACCTCTCACACCCCGCACGATTGCCCGTAACAAAGAATCTTCGTCGGACGACTGTAAATTAAGTTAGACTGTGGTAGTGTTGTTGTATTTTGTAGGATTATGAGCTTATCAATATGGCGTCGCAGAATAACAACACGGTAATGTCAAAATTTTTCTATGTGTGGGATGGCTACAGATAAAAGAACGAGACGCTATTATAAGTTATTGCTTGATAGAACAAGGATAAAGAATGATAGATATCTATACGTATAACTAGGAATTTATGTTTGATCTGCTTTTCTTACCTACGTCTGTGAAGAACATGAACTCATCGAATACAAATCCGTTGTTGAAAAACGCATCAAAATCGGATCATTAATTCATTAGTATAAAAGTTATGTGGGAACATTACTTTGCACAAAAACACACACAAACATCTCCCTAAACGCAATACCTGCTCCGTTCCGTCATGTGGGAAAAAATTAAACCAATTAAGCCCATTGCCTGTTGGTCTCGTGGTTAGTGACCCTGACTGCTATGCCAGAGGACATGGGTTCGATTACCACCCAGGAAAAATGTTTGTACCTTGATGTGGAACGGGTTCTGCCGTTCACGCTGCAATAGGCGAAACACTGTGGTGTGGTGCACTCCAAAGTGTTTACCAGCCTCCCGCGTGCTAGCCCGTGGTTCTCGATGAAAGTACTCGAGGATGTCTTCCTGCAATTTGACAGGCAGGCCTACACTGCCGCGACCTTGAGCATGCCGGGGGACGTCAAACTGTCGATGTTCCCGCAGATTTTGTGTAGCAGCCATAATGACGTTTAGGGAGGGGGCTGGCCGATCGGGAAACATTTCCTTGTACAGCCTGATGGCTCCACGTAGGCTGCTGCCACTGATGGCATACAGGCGAACCATTTCTACTAATTCGACATTGGAATACTTGTGCGTCATCTTCTGAAAGAAACAAACACTACCGGGATCGGAATTCGCTAAACGCACGAACGTTGCGCACGGCGACATAAAACACACTGTCGGTTCGGCGGGGCCCGGGTCGGGTGGCCGGCCGCAGTCGAGGAGCGCGGCGAGACGTGCGGGGGGCGGCGGGCGACCGCGCCATGGTTGGTTGGGGTGGGATCCAATTTATGTACATACTTTGTTGAATGATCGTTGTGTATGAATGTTTGCGTTTTGTTTGTGTATGAAAGCGCGGTATAAGGCTAGTCACAGACGCGCTGCCTATCAATATGTAAATTATGCCTACATTTATTTATGTTTGTTGACTAATCACAATAATTTCTTTGAACTTGTATGATTTAAAAGTAGTTGTATTGACTTCATATGATTGGTCGAGACTGACAGTTATTGTCGACCAATCATAAGCAAGTAAAATGGAGGGAATGAAAAATATAGTCCGCGGGCACTTGAGGGATATGCCCGCCGTGCTCAAGGCATTAGAGATTCGGCATCGGTGCTAGTCACTTGTATTGTACTGAAAAATCAATCTATTATTGTACTGCTGTAACTTTAGTAATAAAACTGCTCTTCAAAAAGTTAATACCGTGTTTTTATATTCGAAGTCCTTACTTCTGAGTGTTGAACTAGTACGGTTCACATCTCAGAAGTGGGATAGCAACTTAGTGCCCACAAAAGGATCGGAGATACGCTTAAAATATTTAGCGTACAAAAAAAAAAACGTAAGTGTTCTTTGTTCATTCTATTTTTGTTATTGGGCTGCCTACCCTCATTAATCATATTATTGCAATGTATAATAATTATGAGAGTAAATCAAGTAGGCCACAAGTTTATACCTGTATTTTTTTTTTCTTTTTGCGATTAAAGAAATGAACTGTATTTACCGTAACGGAGACATTCCGGAGGTTTATATGGTTAGTCGTGCATGTTTATCTTGCCAGGGTACTCCCTGGAGATAAACATGTTTGATATTTCTGTGTGTAATTTAAAGAAATGAACTGTATTTACCGTAACGGAGACATTCCGGAGGTTTATATGGTTAGTCGTGCATGTTTATCTTGCCAGGGTACTCCCTGGAGATAAACATGTTTGATATTTCTGTGTGTAATTTAAAGAAATGAACTGTATTTACCGTAACGGAGACATTCCGGAGGTTTATATGGTTAGTCATGCATGTTTATCTTGCCAGGGTACTCCCTGGAGATAAACATGTTTGATTTTTCTTTGTGTAATTTAAGGAACTGAACTGTATTTACCGTAACGGAGACATTCCGGAGGTCTATATGGTTAGTCAGGCATGTTTATCTTGCCAGGGTACTCCCTGGAGATCGACATGTTTGATGGTTTATAATAAAGTATGCTCAGGTACAAAAAAAAAAAAAAAAAAAAAATTTTAATAAGTTTAGTATTATTAGGTTTATTAACTTAGGTGTCTTTCTTTCCTTTTATGTTGAGGCCGCAAGAACATGGATGAAAGGTGTAGTTCTCCAAGAGAATGCGCTGGACCTAAGCGGACCTCCCGAAAGACGCTGACACCGCCATTAAGATGTCGTGATGCAACTCGTAGCCGCAGCCGGGGTCGAGGGCATACGCGTTCACCTAAAAAAAGGCGTGGCAGCCAAATCCATCAGTCGCGGTCGAGGCGGTCGAGAAGAAGACGATCGCGGTCGACTATTAGTCGGTCTCCTTCCCGGCCACACTATTCAACAAGGGCGAGTCGTCGTACTGGGCGCTCCATGACACGATCACACACTCCAGGACAGCACGAGACGTTTCACACGGAATTCAGGCATTCACCAAGGAGCAGAGTTTCTCGCCTTCGTACACCGCCCCGTGAAGAAACACATCGCGAGCGTGAGTCAAATAATAACCTGTTTATTGAAAACTTTATTAATGCGCTTAAGAGTATGAATAATACAAGCGATCGCGATAAGTTTCCTGTTTTAAATAATGTAATTCCTGAATTTGACCCGTTATGTAAGGAACAAACGGTTGATACGTGGCTTCATAAGGTTGACGAATGTGCACAGATTTATGGTTGGAACGATAAACAAGTAGTCCACTATGCCCTACCGAAATTAGCAGGGGTAGCTAAAACCTGGTATCAGGGTCTACCCTCACTACTATTTTCTTGGCCAGAGTGGAAGTTAAAGCTTAAGGAATCATTTCCTACTAGGGATAATTATGCAGATTTGCTAACAGAAATGCTAAATAAAAAGGTACGCTATGGGGAGTCATTGGAGATATATTACTATGCTAAAATGAATCTTATAAATCGTTGTGAAATATCAGGGAAACGCGCAGTTGACTGTCTCATAGCAGGTATAGAAGATCGTGGTGTTAGGTTGGGAGCACAGGGAGCGGAATTTACGGAACCGGAATTGCTACTAAAGTTTTTGAAAACCGTGAAAGTGGGTCAAGACAGGTCCACAAGCGAACAGCAAAAGGTTAAGGATAGGGATAGGCGATCACAAAATAACACATTTGCCAGTAATAAAGTAGGTCCCAGTTCCCAGAAATCAACCGGATCCAGCATGGTCTGCTACAATTGCAAAGAAACCGGTCACCCGTTCTTTCGTTGCACAAAACCAAAGATTCAATGCTCCAAATGTAATTGGTTAGGACATAAAGACACTGAGTGCCCTGGGACAAAGCAAAGTGCCAATGATAAACCAAAAGCAATATTGAAAGTAGAAAACACAGGCGATTCAAGTGCTAAATATAAAATGCCTATCAAAATAAATGGATTGTTTTCGGAATGCCTCGTTGATTTGGGAAGCGAGGGTACTTTGGTTCGTCTCAGTGAAGCTCAGCGTTTAGGATTAGACTGGAAGGTGGGAGAAGTGCCACTCCTAAGAGGAATAGGTAACGTGCCATATAACCCCCTTGGCAAAGCTAACGTCGCGATCGAAGTGCAGGGTGTATTAGAAAATCACGTGGAGATATTAGTAGTAGGTGATTACTTAATAAATTGCCCTGTACTACTGGGCCACACTTTCACCGAAAGGCCCTCAGTCAAAATAGTAAAGACTGAATCTGATGTCATTTTTCAACGGGTTAGTGACGAGTCCGTTTTGATTTGTCCGCTGTTATGCACGGAAGAGACTCGCATAGGTCGCGGCGAATTAAAGGCGATCCCAGTTAGCTCGCGTAATTCTTTCTCAGGAAAAATTTATGTGAATGGAACCGTGCGCAATAATGAAGGTCATGAACATTACTTGTTGCCTGGCGAGTATCAATTAAAACAAGGTGCGGGTCGGATTCTTATTCAGAATATTAGTGACAACCATCTGGTTATAGAGAAAGATAGTCTTATAACTAGGAGCCACGCTTTAGCTGAGAGCTTACAAATCAAAAAACTAGATTTTAGTGATCGGCCACCCATAGATGAATCACCAATCAGCTGTGGAAAAAACTTAACGAAGGAGCAAAAAGAGTCATTAAAGGTTTTATTGGATAAATATAAATATTGTTTTTCCAGTAGCTTAAAAGATCTCGGATTTACCACGGAAACTGAAATGGTGATTCAACTGGATGATCCCGATCCTGTCGTTTACCGCCCATACCGGTTGTCCTTTGCTGAACGCCGACTAGTCCAAGATATGATCAAGGAAATGTTAGAAAGCGGCATCATAAGGGAGTCTAACAGTCCTTACGCGAGCCCTATAGTGCTAGTTAACAAAAAGTCTGGGGAGAAGAGGTTATGTGTGGACTACCGTGCCTTAAATAATAAAACAAAGAAAGAGCACTACCCTCTCCCTCGTATCGAGGATCAGTTAGACTTATTGTCAGGCAGTTCAGTATTTGTTACCCTCGACTTAGCATCTGGGTACTATCAAATCCCAATAGCTGAAGGTTCTCGAGAGAAGACTGCTTTCGTCACCCCTCAGGGTCAATACGAGTACAACAGGATGCCCTTTGGGTTAGTAAACGCACCATCAGTCTTCCAGCGTACAATGAACAAAATCATACACAATTCGCCTGCTTCATCGTATGCGTTGGTCTACATGGATGATATCCTGATTCCAGCAAAATCATTCGATGAGGGGATGATACGCTTGGAGGAGGTGTTGCGGTTACTAGCAAAAAGTGGTCTAACACTCAAAATGAGCAAATGTAACTTCTTTTATGACAAAATAGACTACCTGGGGTACGAAGTCAGCTCAGAGGGTGTTAGACCAGGGTCGCTTAAAACGGACGCCATATCCAAATTTCCTACGCCAACAAATATTCACGAAGTTAGGAGGTTTTTAGGCCTTGCTAGTTTCTTCAGGAGGTTTGTCGCCGGATTTGCCTTAATAGCACGTCCGCTGACTGGTCTGTTGAAGAAGGACTCTTCTTGGAGTTGGGGTACTGAAGAACTAGAATCGTTTGAGAAATTAAAACAGATTTTAGTACAAAGACCAGTCTTGGGACTTTATGATCCTGGTGCACTAACCCAACTCCACACCGACGCTAGCAAGTACGGAGTAGCCGGCATTTTAATGCAACAGGACAAGTCTGGTGTGTTCAAACCTATTGCGTATTACAGCAGGCAAACTAGTCCGGATGAGCAAAAATTACACTCCTTCGAGTTAGAGACCCTCGCTATTATTGCCTCATTGAATAGATTCAGGCATTACTTACTTGGTATTAGATTCATCATAGTTACAGATTGCAACGCCTTGCGTACAACTTTGAGTAAACGCGACTTGGTCCCACGAATTGCTCGCTGGTGGCTGCAGTTCTTAGAATACGATTGCTCAATAGAATACCGCCCTGGTGATAAAATGGCACACGTAGATGCCCTTAGCAGGGGCGCTATAGACGGTAGTCCAGACGTTGATCACGTGTTGGATGTACTTTCAGTAGGTACTGATGATTGGCTTGCAACGGTTCAACAAACGGATGAAGACATTAAAAATGTCGCGAACATCTTAAGTGATTCCAAATGTAAAGATGCTGTTGATATATTCAAAAATTACAAGCTTGTAAATGGGAGAGTGTATCGTATAATTGACGAAAACACTATCCGTTGGGTTGTTCCAAGTGGCACCAGATGGCAACTACTGAAAGCCAATCACGATGATGTAGGACACTTTGGGTTTGACAAAACTTTAGCGCGTTTACAAGCAACTTATTGGTTTCCAAAGATGAGACGGTTTGTAAAGAAGTACGTCTCAGCTTGCCTTCAGTGTGCGCATCACAAGCTGCCAGGTGGTGCCAGGCCCGGTGAACTACACCCCATCCCTAAAGCTATCATACCATTCCATACCATACACGCGGATCATCTCGGCCCTTTTATCCGCACCAAGCGTGGCAATACATTCATTCTTGTTATCATAGACGCGTTTACTAAATTTGTTGATATCACCGCTGTACGAAATACCAAATCAGCCACAAGCATTAGGGTATTCAGAGAGCATTTTAGTTACTTCGGCGTGCCAACCCGTTTGATTACTGATCAAGGAACAAGTTTCACTAGTAGGCAGTTTAAAACGTTTATTCAATCGTGCGGTATAAAGCACGTGCTCAATGCTGTCGCAACACCCCGAGCAAATGGCCAAGTGGAACGATACAACCGAACCATTTTGGCAGCGCTCGGGGCAATGAACCACGACAAACCAAATGGTTCATGGGATGAACATTTACCAGACATACAGTTGGGTATCAATACCACTGTACACGCTACTACCAAAAAGACTCCAGCAGAGCTTCTTTTCGGGCGTAATTTAACTAACCCATCTGAAGGTTTGTTAAATGACGTAATAAACGAAGTTACGTCTGAGGTTGGGGAGAGTCTAGATAATGTTAGAGCTACGGCCGGTGAGCTTATTAGGACACAACAGGAAAAGGACAAGAAGAGGTATGATAGGTACAGGAAAATGGGAGTGCATTTCAAAGAAGGTGATTTGGTTAGAGTTATAAGAGCCGCGACAGGAATAGAGGGGCAGTCTAAGAAGCTCGAACCTAAATGTAAAGGCCCTTACAGAATTAAGAAGGTACTTCCCAACGATAGGTTCGTGGTCGAGGACACACCCCTCACAAAGACTAGTAAGAGGTATGAGGCTGTGGTAGCCATCGATAAAATATTTCCATGGATCTGTTTTAACGAACCCGTATCAACCGATTGTGAATCAGAATGTAATGATTGTGAATCTGTATGTGAAGAGGTATAAATAGATTTATATATAGTAAATTCATTCAAAATTGGTAAAAAAATATCGATGTTGTACATAGAATTAATCAATTCTTTAGCCATAAATTATATTGCGTATTACTAACATGTTAAAGAACTAAGAAAAGAATTTCATAGTAAAAAAAAAAGTGATGCCAAAAATTGGTTTTATGTTTGATGATTAATGTCATGTATCATCTAAAAGATTGAAGGTACTAATGGCTGAAATATTTGCTTGTCAACGTCATGGACCAGTAAATACCGATTCATTGGTTAGAGTCACGTACTAATGAGTTGGTGAGGGGTATCAGGTAACGGATGCCTCTCATTTTAGCGATTGGTGCATCAGCATGTCGCTATTTGGTCAGGTCATAGACCAATAAATAGTTACACTGCTGATATGAAATATGAAGTTAGGAGTGTCAGGTAACCGACACCCTTAAAGATAACATTTATGTAAGGTAATAAGCAGTTTGTTAATCAAGGCCATACATTAATAAACTAGGAGTAAATGTATTGTAAAGTGAATGTTTTTGAGCGTTAAGATAAAAAAAAAATGTAAGGTACTTTAATTAATCATAAGTTAATCCGATAACAAAGTACCTATTTTGAGTTAAGGTTTTAAATAATTGTAATAGTCATTAAATTTATTACAAAGTAATTGAATTAAGATTCATAATTAAAGTGTGTAAACTAAAATGTGCTACTGTGATGACTTATAGTCAGAATGATGACTGATTAATGAGTTTATGTTCAATAAGTTCAAGTTTATAGTTTATAATTATGATAAAATATTATAATATTTTTGTAATGTATAACAACGAGAGACTCGTTGGAAACCGGATGGCCGAGCTGTTATCAATATGTAAATTATGCCTACATTTATTTATGTTTGTTGACTAATCACAATAATTTCTTTGAACTTGTATGATTTAAAAGTAGTTGTATTGACTTCATATGATTGGTCGAGACTGACAGTTATTGTCGACCAATCATAAGCAAGTAAAATGGAGGGAATGAAAAATATAGTCCGCGGGCACTTGAGGGATATGCCCGCCGTGCTCAAGGCATTAGAGATTCGGCATCGGTGCTAGTCACTTGTATTGTACTGAAAAATCAATCTATTATTGTACTGCTGTAACTTTAGTAATAAAACTGCTCTTCAAAAGTTAATACCGTGTTTTTATATTCGAAGTCCTTACTTCTGAGTGTTGAACTAGTACGGTAATACGCAATAGGTGTATTTTTCAAAAGGCGAAAGTTGAATAGAGTCACGGGGGGTAAAATAACAGATAGTTTAACGTCATAAAACCCGGGGATAATTTTCGAGTTGTAGCGGCGAGTGAAAGTGACAGAGCTATACAAGTCGTCTAGCGCCATCACGTTTACTCATAGAAGCCTGGTTTTTTATCAGACGTAATAAATCCCCCCCCCCCCCCCCTCGGTGGTTTGGGCTCAGGGGCAAAACGTCTCTTTCGCAAAAGTGCCACCGAGTGGTCGTAAAACGTCTCTTTCGCAGAATGTCTCTTTCGTAAAATGTCTCTTACACAAATCGCAGAATGTCTCTTTGCGTAGAATGTCTAGAAACGAGTTTCGCAAAATGTCGCACCTGGGATTTAAGAATAAAATTTTGATTGGCGATGTTTGACAAAAAAATGTTTCTTATCATTTATTAATTAAATTATAGTGCAATTACTGATCTGACAACGCACAGCTTAAACCGTATGTAGTCCAGAAACTTGAAAACATATCCTTATACAACGTAGGTATCACTAAGAACGGATTTTACGAAATTCGCCCCTCAAGGGGTATAGTTTTTCGGGTTGATAGTTTGTATGAAAAACTTCGCTACTATAGGTGCTAGGTCGGGCCCAAATTTTGCATGGGGTGTCTTTTTAGGAAGTAGATGTTCACCATGACGGGATTTTGCGAAATTCGACCTCTAAGGGGTTTGTTTTTGGGGTTGATAGTTTGTATAAAACTTTTTTAATACAAGTGCGAGGCGTTTCAAATCTTGCATGGTGGTATTTTTTAAGATGTAAATGCTCACCATGGTGGAAATTTTGAGATATTCAACCCCTAAGGGGTTGTTTTTGGGGTTGATAGTATCTAGATTCAAATTTTTACATAGGGGTTCTCTTTTAGACGTAAGTAATACCTAAGACGGGATTTTGCGAAATCCGATCCCTAAGAGGTTGTTTTTGGGGTTGACAGTTTGTATGAAACTCTGTTACTACAAGTGCGAGCATCCTCAAATTTTGCACCGGGTTCTTTTATAAGACTTAGATGCACACCATGGCGAGAATTTGCGAAATTCGACCCCAAAGGCGTTTGTTTTTGTGTTTGATAGTTTTTATGAAACTTTGTTAGGTACTACAAAGTGCTAGGCGTCTCGAATATTGCAAGGGGTTCTTTTTAAGACCTAAATGTTCACTAAGACGATTTTGCGAAATTCGACCCCTAAGGGGCTATTTCGGGGTTGATAGTTTGGAGACTCAAATTTTGCAAAGAGATTAATTTTTGGATGTATTTGCGGGTGTTTTGTGGAAATAGACCCCAAGGGGTTGATATTTTGTGTGACTTCGTTTCCACAAATGTTAGGAGTATTCAATTTTGCAAGGTTGTTCTTTTATGACGTAAATGCACACCAAGGCACTATTTTCTGAAAAAAAACCCCTAAGGGGTTGTTTATGGGTTAACAGTTTGTATGATACTTTGTTGCTACAAATGCTAGGAGTTTCAGCATGGGGGTTGTTTTAGCACCTAGGTTCTCACAAAGACGGAATTTTAAAAATTCGACCCCTTAGGGATTGTCTTTGGTGTTTGTAATTAGAGAACTCAACATTGCAAGGGGGTTTTTATTTAGAATACAGGTTCTCACTAAGAGAGGATGATACGAAATTCGACCCCTAAAAGTTTGTATTGGTGTTGATAGTTAGGAGTCTAAAATATAAATTGTATTTTTAGGACCTAGGTGTTACCTAAGACGGAATATTGCGGGTTGATAGAATTTTTGTTGAATACCTATTGATTTCGTTTTTCCAACAGTATCCCTTAAAGAGGGTGGCCGGGACTAGAAAATCACAAAGGTAAAGTTCGAAAATCACGCGGACGAAGTCGCGGGCGTAGTGCTAGTTAAATATAAAATTCAAAACTGACTGACTGATCTGACAACGCACAGCCCAAACCGCTGGGCCTAGAAACTTGAAATTTGGCGTAAGCCCTCCTTATACCACGTAGGTGAGCACTAAGAACGGATTTTGCGAAATTCGGCCCCTAAGGGGTTGTTTTTGGGGTTGATAGTTTGTATGAAACTTCGCTACTACAGGTGCTAGGAATTCCAAATTTTGCATGGGGTGTCTTTTCAGAACGTAGATGCTCACTATGACGGGATTTTGCGAAATCCGACCCCTGAGGGGTTTGTCTTTGGGGTTGATAGTGTGTATGAAACTTTTTTAGTTCAAGTGCTAGGCGTCTCAAATCTTGCATGGTGATACCTTTTAAGATGTATATGCTTACGAAGGTGGAAGTTTTAAGAAATTCGACCCCTAAGGGGTTGTTTTTGGGGTTGATAGTATTGAGATTAAAATTTTTACATAGGGGTTCTTTTTTGGACGTAAGTAATACCTAAGATGCGATTTTGCGAAATTCCATTCCTATGAGGTTGTTTTTGGGGTTGACAGTTTGTATGAAACTGTTACTACAAGTGCGAGTAGCCTCAAATTTTGCACCGGGTTCCTTTATAAGACTAAGATGCACACTATAGCGGGATTTTGCGAAATTCGACCCCAAAGAGGTTTTTTTTTGTGTTTGATAGTTTGTATGAAACTTTGTTAATTACACGTGCTAGGCGTCTCGAATTTTGCGAGGGGTTCTTTTTAAGACCTAAATGTTGACTAAAACGGTTTTGCGAAATTGACCCCTAAGGGGATTTTTCGGGGTTGATAGTTTGGAGACTCAAATTTTGCATAGAGATTCCTTTTTAGACGTAGTTGCGGGTGTTTTGTGGAAATAGACCAAGGGGTTGATATTTTGTATGACTTCGTTTCTCGTTTCGTTTATGGGGTTGACAGTTTGTATGAAACTTTGTTGCTATAAATGCTAAGAGTTTCAGCATGGGGGTTGTTTTAGGATCTAGGTTCTCATTAAGAAAAAAAATTACAAAATTCGACCCCATAGGGGTTTTCTTTGGTGTTTGTAATTAGAGAGCTCAACATTGCAAGGGGGTTCTATTTATGGGGGGGATTATTTTTAGGCCCTAACGTGTTACCTAAGACGGAATATTGCGGGTCGATAGAATTTTCGTTGAATATTGATTTAGTTTTTCCAACAGTATCCCATATAGAGGGTGGCTGGGATTAGAAATTCATAAAGGCAAAGTTCGAAAATTACGCGGACGAAGTCGCGGGCGTAGTGCTAGTCTACGATACAAAAGAAGTCTGCAACGTCGAGATGCCGACAATATTCTATACTTTTGACATTTGGGGGAAGACACATTTCTATAAAAGAGAAACTTGTCTACATCAAATGAGACGAATGAGACCTAGACTTTTAGGCTAACCGCAGACTTGAGTCACAACTGTTTTAAGACAGTCTTGTCTCACACAGACAAGTCTGCCTTAAAACATAAACAAAACTGTTTTGTCTACGACACGCCGCTCACCTTAACACTTTCACTGTCCGCGCAGCAGACACAATACATAAACAATAGTCGTGGATCACATGTGATTCATTGGACAGGGAAGTGGTTAAACAAAACTGTTGTTAACCGACTTCAAAAGAAGGAGGAGGTTTTTGATTCGGTCGGTATTTTTTTTATTGTATGTACATCGATTAGGGTGCTCCCACATCTAACAACGCGGATTCGGATTTTTCCGTCGCCCTTTCTCTTTCTGTCGCTTAGAAATGCCATTTGCTAGACCGAGACAATGTGATAGCACGCGGCCGCCTTGAAGATTCCGTCGCATGCGATCGCATTATGCTTTCTGTCTCGGTCTAGCAAATGGCAGTTCTAAGCGACAGAAAGAGAAAGGGCGAGGGAAAAATCCGAATCCGCGTCGTTAGATGTGGGAGCACCCTAATCTGAAGTTTCTGGTCCCATTGGGGTGATTCTTTTTATGTTCGATGCAATATACTTGCAAATTGGTCTCGTAAAAATTTCATTTTCCAATTTGGTTCAGTACTTTTTAATTTGTGAGCATTTCTATTAATTTCGGCTACTTGGATGATAATAATATGATTTTTACTTTTTGCGTGTTTGTTACGCGATTACTCCGCCAATTATTGTGGACCGATTTTCAAATATTTTTTTGTTGTACTGGGGATGTTCAACTTGGAAAAGTTTCATCAAAATAATAATAATATAATAATCTTTATTTCTCTAAAACACATTTACAAGACTAAAATAAGTATGTCTCAAGCTTGTAATTCTTATCAGCAGTTTTTGAGATATTCTGTTCAGCAGTTTTCGAGATAGGTAATTTTATTAGCTTAATGTGTTAGTTGGAATCAAAAATGATGCCAAGGGCAATTTTGTTCAAAATGAAAAACTTATGACGATTAACGTATTTATTTGGAAGGATTAATACAATGTAAAACTACCTTCGCATATATTGCATTATTTTTGAACTTACAGAATAATAGGGTAGTTTCCAGGGTCAAAATAATTACATTCTATTTAGTCCGTATTTTAGATTATAAAAAATATTGGACAAGTATTCTTTCTTTTTTCGATTAAACAATAAATAACAAAGATAATAGCCTATTTATGTAACCTGTGACGTCACTCTGCGCGAAAAATGCCACGCATCGTGACGTCACACTTAACTTTAATAGGCTATATCTTTGTCATTTTTGGTCTAATTTACTATTAAAAAAATACGTGTCCCTTTTTTTGAAAAGGTAATCTAAAAGACGGACTAATTACATTTTTTTAGGCAACTAGCCTATTATAAGTTAGAAATATGCTGTTTACAATCTTCGTTTTTAATATCGTCCTTCCGTATGCTCTATTCACCTATAATACTAATGTTGATTTTGTGAAGTTCGTAATAATTAGCACTAAATACCTACTTTATGTTAAATTAAATAAAAAAGTAGAGAAATTAACTTACTCGTTATCCTCTAAATCATTAGTCGATATATGCGCACTGCGCTTGGCCTGCAGCTGCATTGCTCTAAAAACATTAAAAATCTACTTAATTTTAAAGCGTGGAGGTGAATCAGGGGTCACGGCAGTTAATAACTAATATTTTCGTAGGAAATGATCATACTGTGGACACTTCTACACTATGACCACTACATATTATTTTGACATTTGGAGACAGTAAGGCTACCGCAGACTTGAATCAAAACAGTTTTAAGACAGACTATTGCTTTACAAAAACCATTAAGATGCGCACACTTAAAACAAAACGTCTCATAGACAATATTGCCTAATAAACACAAGAACTGCACAGCGACAAGTCTGACACTGAACAGTTTTGTTTCAGGTGAGCGGCGCGGCGTGTCGTAGACAAAACAGTTTTGTTTTATTATTTATTTTAAGACAGTCTTGTCTCACATAGACAAGACTGTCTTAAAACAGTTGTGACTCAAGTCTGCGCTCAGCCTAAACTATTTTTATAATAAGTGCGTTCACGGTGGCTTTATGAACTCTGACATAGGGTCTAAATTCAACTGTAATAGGTACATAAATTATTTGATGCAGTTGGTAAATCTATTCCGCGAGAAAAATAAACCATTATAGCTTTTGCGAGCGTGACTTCTTTATTCATATTGACATAGGGTTTAAATTCAACTGTTTTACACATATTTGCGGTTTGCATAATAATATCGGTTATAGTCTAGGAGCCACTGAAACATCCCACACGTTCTCCGCAAAGCTAGATTTTTTTAAATTGTTTTATTGGAAAGTACCGTTGTAGCAGGCATCTATGTGGTTGCATTATTATTCTTCAAAACGGAGACAAAGTCATTTGGTTTTTGCTCTCACAGTATGACTACTAACCTTGTGGAAAACAGGTAAGTCAGATGGTTCAGTTGCTCTCCTACTATTAGTAAAGAGAAATAAATTTACAAAGGAGATTCTAATAATATTGCCAATGCATCCTTACCTTTTTTGTTTATTCAACCTTCGAAGAGCCAGCGATGACAACTTCTTAGTCTTTCTTTTTCTGCCCATTTGTTTACAAAATTATAACCTTATAAAATTAACTATATTACAAGTAGGTATATTGAAAATTAAAATATGTACAGTTATTATTATTTAAAATTAATGTTTGCCTCTGTCAGTAAAAGAATTTAGCGTGGTGGTGGGTTTGCAAAAAATTGACGTAAGTCCGACGACCGACCTCCGACACGTTCCAAGACCGACTAAATGCCAAGGCATAGGCAAAGGTCGAGTGTATGAAATATAAAATGTCTTTGGTATGAAAAGATGAAATCACCTGATTTTGGACTTAGTGGTATGGTTTCTCATCCTTTCATAATAATACGGACGAATTCTATCTCATTTTTTATGCTTTCCGCCCGATCCCCAATGCTCCCCAATGGCACGTTTTTGTGCCACCAAACCCCGACCGATATAAAGCCTTATTTTTGGAAAAATAAGTCTTCAAATCGGTCAGTATTTGGTAGGAAAACATTTTCCTCGGGGCTCGAGAGGTTGATGGTATAAGTTTTATTCTTAGATTAAAAAAGGTAAAATGTAAAAATAATGGTATCCAAACCATGAGTTGGACCTGTTTTTGCGATTTAATTGGATGCAGTAAAGTGCAAGCAATCGTGTATCGAAGAGCCGAAACATGTAGACCAAAGACTGAAATATGTAATATGTTTTTTTCAAAATTTAAATCCCTTTTATATAAGAATAAAACACTATACAAAATGACGGTTTTGCGTCTCACAATGCCTTAAGGGTGCTCCCACATCTATCGACGCGGATTCGGCTTTTTCCGTCGCCCTTTCTCTTTCTGTCGCTTAGAACTGCCATTTGCTAGACCGAGACAATGCGATAGCACGCGGCCGCCTCGGGGATTCCGCCGCACGCTATCGCGTTATGCTTTCTGTCTCGGTCTAACAAATGGCAGTTCTAAGCGAAAGAAAGAGAAAGGGCGACGGAAAAGGCCGAATCCGCGTCGATAGATGTGGGAGCACCCTAATTGTATTGAAAACTTCATTCGCCGAAAAAAAAAGTCATTCGCCGTTGCTATCAGTACTATAATTTTCAAAATGCATACCGTTTATTTCGAGTGTTGCACGTTTTTGCAATGATGTTTTGTTTAGGGCTCCGTTCCGTTCGGGCAAACAGCTGAACGGGTCTTTTTTTTTAGCTTGTTAGAATCATCAAATGAGTCCTCTCACCTCGGGCAGGGCAGGAGGGACTGTCAGACTTCTACTGACTAAAATCCACGGTGTCCTTCAATAGCCCTTTATGTTCCGGGGTCGCGGTAAGGAAATAATCCCGCGACACCGGCAGGCTTAGCTGAACGGGTTTGGATAAAATTTGGCACGTAAGTATAGGTACTCATGGTTTACCAACTTGCCAAATATACAGATTCTAATCCTGGAAAAGGACATAGGATGCCTTTTCTCCCGATATTCCCACGAGATCATGATCTATGCGGGTGACACCGCGGGGCGCAGCTTTTCTTTACTAATATTATAAAGAGAAAAGATTTGTATGTTTGTAATGGATAAACTCAAAAATGATATGACCGATTTAAAAAATTCTTACATCTTCATCTAATATCTTTAAACGAGCAATTCTTGTATATTTATATATAATCAGGATCTCGGAAACGGCTCCAAGGATTTTCATGAAAGTTACAGATTAGAGGTTCTTCGGCTCAAGGAATCGATTTATCAAGGTCCCAGGTTCGAGAAAAGCTCGGTTCCCAAGATATAGACATTTTAAAAACCGAGCTAAGCTCGGTAAACCAGATATTAAAAATAAAACAAGATAAATTCCATCCATCAAGACGAAAATTTAGTAACTATAAGTAGATAACTAACTATACCTACCTTCTATCAACTTTTTGACCAAGCGATGATGATGATCCATCAACGTCCTGATTAATACCAGAATCCTTTAATTTGCTGTAAACATAAAATATAACGTATGTAATGACCGCCACAACTCAGATCAACGAGGCATGGACCTAAAAAAAAAGTCGGACGGAACTTCACTAAGAAAGAATTGAAGCACCCATAGTAAGTCAGTGCGCTTGTCCACACAAGCCAGCACACACACATTCACACCATAGTAAGTCAGCCGTCGGCCATTACGCTTCGAACGACACTCGCGGTTTCATACGGTGTTATTTTGTCTAATAAAAATCAAAGTATGCCGTCATGTGTTGCAAAAAGTTGTCTAAACCAAAGTAGTTCAATTAAAAAAGCCAGGGGATCACTTTTCATAGTTAAACATATCATTTTGAAGCTTATTTTTCGATTTTACGTCAATAAATTTTATAAACATCTCGAAATCAATCAGTGTTGCAACTATTTCAAGGTTCAAATTATTTTAAAATTGGGAGATTTATATTTTGTTACTATTTATCGTTATTGTATTCTTCTGTATTTTTACAAGTTTCCCCACGGCAAATGATGCATGGAAAAATAATTGTATAAAAATAATAAGGGAGTGTAGACATGGAATAGGAATGTAGACGTGTAGGAATGAAACATAAAATAGCTATAATTAAATATTTATAGGCGAAAAATACTTAAACATTCGTTTTCACCATTTAAGTAAATTAGAAAGGATTTCTAGATGTGTCAATAGCAAAAGACAAGTCTACAAAAATTTGAATAACCAAAAGGGATTGTAAAACTTTATTAATATTAAACGAGTTGTAAATATTTTATATCCAATGTGCTTAAATTATTTTACCTTTATTTTAAAAATAGGTATCTGTCACAAAAAAATTGTAATGGGGATGGCAACTCAAAGCTAATCGTAGATGGCGCTGCGATAGTTGGTCCCCACGTCTACCTTGTAAAAAAAACAAACAAGATTATTTGTTATCAAAATTGAGTATAAATACAAAACAAATATGGAAAATTATTCGTCCATGCAAGTACTTATACTAAAAGAAGAATTAAGACGCCGCGGTGCATCTACAAGAGGAAAAAAGTGATTTGATTGAGTGGTAATACATTTGATTTTACCGTAATAAATCCACAATTACTTGAAGTTGAGGTTTCAATTTTTGAGTTTAGGTATGTTTTACCATTCCTCTCCTATAACAAGAATATAATGCTGCTTCTGACTTTCTATTTTGATAAAATTACATAATGTTTTAAGTCAGTAATTTTAACCTTTTTTTCTATTTAGATTCGAGAAATATCACAATATATTTAATTTCTTAACACCACAAAGACTATTACAAAACTCGTTCCAGGTGATAATTCTTCCGCCAGACGAACCATTTCATGATTTATAGAGCGATGCAATACTGGTACATAACCTCCAAAAGAAAAGTAGATATTATTTTGAAAAGTGTATTCGATTGTTTAGATATGGTATAATCATAGAATTTCATTAATTAACTCAACTAACGGCCTGTCTTGGCTTCGCAAGGCTGGATATTTGTTTATTATATAGCTTTTCCTTAGTATTAATACAATTTTTGTTCTCACAGCAGTCACAGCAGCTACCCATTATTTCTTGATAGTGTAAATTGTCGTAAATTTGTATGTTCCATCATTTTTACAGTTTATTACACCACATCTAGTCATTTTACATCAATAAATCGTTTTTTTTTCTGAAAATTCCTTTGATTTGACAGTTCTTTGGGGACCAAACTGTCACTTTTCACTTTGACACTTGCCTTCCCCATTAAACTTAAGTTCAAGGGAGATCTTAATTAAATATTGTTTAAAAATGGGTAATTTTTTCCTTCATCTGGCATCCCTATACAAACTCACACATATAAACACGGCAGCCATTGTTGTGCTTCAATCGTTTCTTAGTGAAGTTCCGTCCGCCTTTTTTTTTAGGTCCATGCAACGAGGTACTTATTATTTACATTTACCGTAGAACTGCTCTCGCCTTTTGTAGGTATTCTTTTTTGCTAGCTTTCCTCTTCTTCTTTGGGTAGGAACCGTATGAATTACTCCTACGACCCATTATTTCTAAAAGAAAGATTTTTGTTACCCGTAATTAGTCAATAACGTACTAAGATTTATTATGTACTAACAAGTAACATATTTTATCTACTATCATGCACCTCTATAAAAGAACCTATAACAATTAGCTTATTGCCAACATTAAAACACTCAATGATATTATGCTCATTATATGATCCAAACACGTGATATTATGAATTTCAAAAAAATATCATTCTCATGCAATGACATTTTCACCACCAAATCGCTAAAATTTTGAAAAAAGAACAATAATTATTTTACTTATTAAGGTTTGTTTATTTTACATGCTTCGCAATTAGACTTTTCTTGAATTTACATAGTTCTTACAACACTGTACAACACCTGGTATGAGAATCTTTTATAGAGGATTCACATCATGATTGTAGATAAAGTCTTGTATGCAACTGTTATAATTAGGTATTAAAACACTCATAAACAACAGCTGCATAAATAACTATTACGAATAAACCCTATTATTAGATTGTACAAAACTTACCTTTAAAACATAGAACATGACTACAATTATATCATAAGTACAAAGAATATGTACTTACATTAAAAATGCTGACGCCCTCTGGATTTTTCTGTTAAAAACTTAAAACTACACACTAAGGCGCGCGGGGCCGCGAGCAACACAAGTCCGTCCTCTAGAAGCCCTCGGGCGCTACTGGCCGTACGCGCGACGTCAACCTAATAAAGCATTATTTTAGAATTTTGTAATAAAAAAATGTGAAGGTGAAAAAATTAAAAAAATGTATATAGGTAGTGAAGGTA
Organism: Agrotis segetum; assembly: GCA_036375495.1. Taxonomy (NCBI): domain Eukaryota; kingdom Metazoa; phylum Arthropoda; class Insecta; order Lepidoptera; family Noctuidae; genus Agrotis; species Agrotis segetum. Next base: position 940,822 of record JAQSVV010000037.1, on the reverse strand, counting down.
AAGTGTTTATACTATAGTGTGCTTTACTTTTTTTGTTCTTTTCTTTCTTGTTTTGTCATTAAAACAATGTTTAAAATGCATACATTTTATAATAATAAATAAATAAGATCAATATTGCTTTTGAATATTGTTTTTTTTTTGCGTCAATTCAATTTTTATTTCAATATTCTAATCAATCTACAACCTTGAAGACTATAATTATGACCAGTACATACATATTTTTTTTAGATTTTTTCGTGTTACCAGTTTGATACAAATGGCAGGAGAAAACCTAATGTTTAACGTTTGCTTGAAATTGGCTGTCGGAAAATTGCTATTTCTTCCAATATTAACTATTATAACAGAATTCTTATCAATCTGCGAACTAAAACAAAGTCAGATTTATGATTCTTCATTGAAATAATATGCGATTACCTTTTTAAAACAAATATCGAGGACTTGGCAAAGTACGTATTTTTGGACAAACGCCCAAAATATGTAAGCAGGCTCTTAATCAGTATCAATAACAATAATCTTAATTATTTATTCTGATCCAAGGGTCGGAGTACCTAACTAAGTCATTCCTTACTTTTTCTCGCGAGTGTATAAGGGTTCCATCATTCCATGGTGTCTACGGAACTAAAAAGACCGTACCTACCTAAGCAGAACTTACGTAATCTAATATCTGGTTGACCGAGCTTCGCTCGGTTTTAAAATGTCTTGGGAACCGAGCTTTTCTCGAACCTGGGAGGCTGGGACCTTGATAAATCGATTCCTTGAGCCGAAAAACCCCTAATCTGTAACTCTCATGAAAATCTTTGGAGCCGTTTCCGAGATCCTGATTATATGTATACAAGAATTGCTTGTTTAAAGAAGAATTGCTCGTTTAAAGATATTAGATACAAGGTTTTTGATGAATGTAGAATAAGTTTATCCTACTAGCTCTAATGCGTCGCGTGGCGCACTCGTCCTTAGCCGTGAGTCTGTGTGGCCATGAAAATCTATTTTTATACTGTAGCATTGATAAAGCGAGAGTTCAATAACCCTGTCCACTCGCACTGCGCCGCGTGTCGTCATAGTACAATCAATAAACAGCTGCGCCTGTCCTAGAAAGAACGGCCCTCTATTGAACTTCCAAAATGCGATGAAAATATGATTTCGAATTTTTTTAAAGCAAAAATATTCGAATTATTGTATTATTTTTATTTTCATTAGTAAGAAAGTCTGTCGCGAGTTCGCGACGAATAAGGGTGCTCCCACATCTAACGACGCGGATTCGGATTTTTCCGTCGCCCTTTCTCCTTCTGTCGCTTAGAAATGCCATTTGCTAGACCGAAACAATGCGATAGCATGCGGCCGCCTTGAAGATTCCGTCGCATGCGATCGCATTATGCTTTCTGTCTCGGTCTTCTTATAAACTTAGAAATTCGAAGATGTAAAAATATACAGTAGAGCGGTAGAGCTGTCGTGTGTGGTCTCCTGACGATTTCTATGGATAGATGTATTGAGATGTCTCGTGCTATAATATACATCTTTACATTATAGCTGCTGCGTGTGAATCCTTTTATTCATCTATGTGTGGCATGTCGCGTGACGGTCGGCCGCGGAGTAGGGATAAGGTGAAAGGCGCTCGTCAGGGCAGGCGAGGCCAATATGGCGGCGCCTTTAGTTCGCATCGGCTGACCGTGTAGCTGTAGTGTACAATAGACTTAATCATTTGTACTAGTGCCCCACTTTCACATTCAAAGCAAAGAATAGTGCAAAAATGAATGAAGATGAATTAATTTTACGCCGTAAAAAACAGAATGCTGACAGAGCACGCGCTTATAGAAAAAGGAAACAAGATCTTGGTGAGAAAACATAGCTCATAGTTTTTTATAAACTTAGATTTTTATAAAAGTTTTTGCTGGAACATGCATCGTTGTTTATGGTTTTACCTTCATCTATTTCAATATTGAGTACAGTTGAATCCGTTTATTATGACATCGAAGGGAAGTAGTAACCACGTCATACTAAGCGGACGTCATATAATACAAAGCATTTTGTATTGTGTATGACAAAATAAACAACCTCCCGTTTATGTTAGTATGTATTTATTTTATAGAGAGACAGTATTATTGTAGAACTAAGTCAATAATAATAATTTAATTTCCCACTGAGACTCAAAGCCAATGATATTATAAAGAAAGATACGCCATGTTCATACTGAATGGCGTTCAAAATTGTTGCGTTGTTATTATAGTAATTTAAAACTACGACAGCGATAGATAATGCGGAACGTATTAAGATAGAAAGAGATAGGGATAGTAAAGAGCAACAATTTGTCTTACTTTGTCCTCAACAATTTGTGCGTGCTAGTGCCATATCTACCTCTTTTTATTTATAATGTCATTTCTCAAAGCAACCATGCGTGCAAAGCAACTACATAAACTGCACACAATTTTTTTTTAATGGGTCATATTATGCATGCATGTCTCTAAATGCGAATTATTTTATAAATTCATTATATCCGATTTTGTATAAAGAATTTTGTATGAAAACCAAACTTCGCTGTGTAATACGCCTTATTAGGGTGCTCCCACATCTAACGACGCGGATTCGGATTTTTCCGTCGCCCTTTCTCTTTCTGTCGCTTAGAAATGCCATTTGCTAGACCGAGACAGAAAGCATAGTGCGATCGTCTTTGAGTAACGTGAAGCTCCTTGTATTTGATAAAACCAGTTCGATTTTTTTTTTATTGTGCTGGTGCAAGTCTTTTTGTCGTATTTTAAAATTTGCATTTTGTTTTGTTGTATTGCATTGGTGGACCTTTTTTTACTGCAGTTAAAGGACACTTGATTTCAATTAGCATATCATCCAATGATATTATAAAGAAAGATACGCCATGTTCATACTAAATGGCGTTCAGATTTCGTTGCGTTGTTATTATAAGTACTAACTTAGATGTATACAGTAATTTAAAACTACGACAGCGATAGATAATACGGAACGTATTATAAGATAGAAAGAGATAGCTAGTTTTAGTGTGTTGCGCTTGAAGTACAGTCCACACTACAATAGAGTATCATAGAGTGACATGACGGATGCTATTTGTCTCTGTCACGCAGCAGATTGCCATCCTATTATCTATCCTTTTCGAACCATTACGTCAATAACACGAAATGTATTTGAAAATGAGGAATAACTCGTAAAAAAATACAAAATTGATATATTTTTAATAGACTTGCTTATGGTATGTCACTCCACAACTCTTATTTTTCTTGGCACCATAGTTTTTGCACTTTCTGAAGACACAACTTGGCGTTTTTGTTACGCCGCGGACTCACGTTACCTCGCTCGCTGTTGTAATCCGACTAAATCAAGGGTACAACAATTGGGTTACATTCTCCTCAACATTTTGTGCGTGCTAGTGCGATATCTACCTCTTTTTATTTATAATATCATTGATATCATCGCCTACTAATCCGTCAGGAGTGGCTCCAATAAATGGATAAGTCCTATCAATGAACAAACCGCAAGGCATAATACTTATATTTTCTTGCTTTTCAAGCTGTTGAAGTGCTTGCCTTTTTCCGCTCTATTCCGTGTGCAATAGCAGTTACACATTTCAAATTTTTTTGGTATAATATGTTTTTCACCAAAGGAGCAGTATTTATACAAATTTTTCTTTTACAAATTAGCCCAAAATTTGATGCGGTGATTAGGTTTTTCCGTATTTCTAACCATTCACTGCAATCTCGTTGCAAAACTGTAGCTCTTTAGATAGCATGCCTATCAGAAGTAATTAATTTATATAATATATGTATATTTATTAATTAATTACATACCTATTTTCGTTTGAATCCTCAGTTATATTTGTTGCTACGGCAGTGTTCATGTTAGTTTTTTCATGCTGCCCAACTGACCTATAACAAAAAGTAAATGGAGTAAGTACCTATTTCACAGATGAAAGTGATAGTGTGATTACTGTTTGTTAGCAAACGCCAGGTTGAGATATCGAAATGGACAAAATATGAATTATCAAAAAATTCCCTATCTCAAAAACTGCTGAACAGATTTTGATGAAACTTGCAGTATTCCCTAAGGTGAACGATCCCTAGTACAACAAAAAATAATTTTGAAAATCAGTCCACAATTGGCGGAGTAATCGCGTAACAAACACGCAAAAAGTAATGTCATCCAAGTAGCCGAAATCAATAAATGCTCACAAAATAAAAAGTACTGAACCAAATTGGATTAAATTTTTATGGGACTACACTGCAAGTATACTGCATCGAACAAAAAACGAGAATGACACCAATCGGACTAGAAACCTCGGAGTAATCGAAGTACATACATAAAAAAAAACATATCGGCCGAGGTTTTTTGAAGTCGGTTAAAAATCTAATATTCATAAAGTACGATTATAGTAAGTTTTAGACATTTACCAATTAGAGACTGAAGAAAAAGAGAAAATAAAACATTTACGTAGTGAACCTTACTTCTTCACATTTCTTTGGAGTGCATTCTTTTTATTTGTGTCTTGGATAGCTTTACGAGATTTTTTTCGCCTGCGTTGTTTATTGCCCATTATAATTTGTGACGAACAAGCAACAAATTCTCAAAAAGAGATGGTATGGTGCGCGTAGTTGTCGCGGAAGAAACTGGCACAGGACCGTCGTAGGTGTAATCGATGAACGGACCTGTCCGAGCCGCCGCCACCGCTTTTAATTCTTATTTAAACATAGTAATTAAGCAAATCATTTTTTCAATTCAAACTCAGCGAATTTGTCTATAACTAATTAGTTTCTTTAATATAGTTCAAAAATTAATTGTAAAAAATCAGTAAATTAGTCATAATATTGAAAAAACGTTTTAAAAAGAGAAGTTCATCAGGTCTTGCAACTGAAAGCCATTTTGACTAGATAAGATCCTTATCTAACACAAATACATATATTTTTTAATTGAAAACCTTGTATTTTTTTGTCTCAGATTGTTTTAAAAAACTTACATTCGGGCCCGGACCCACCCGGCCTTAAGCGGTTGGTCATTATAAGCGGAGTCATAATAAACGGATTCTACTGTATCTAATATCTTTAAACGAGCAATTCTTGTATATTTATTTATATCAGGATCTCGGAAACGGCTCCAAGGATTTTCATGAAAGTTAGGGATTAGGGGTTTTTCGGCTCAAGGAATCGATTTATCAAAGTCTTAGGTTTGAGAAAAGCTCGGTTCCCAAGATATAGAAATTTTAAAAACCGAGCGAAGGTCGGTCAACCAGATATTTTGAATTTATAACATACGGCCCGTCCCGACTTCGCTCATGGACATGATGATTTTCGTCCTCTAAAACCTGGCGCTGAAGGTTACAAACACAAAAAAAAGCCGAATCGGTCCAGTCGTTTTCGAGTTATGAGCTTAGCAACCACAGTTAGCAACACATTTTGCGATCCTTTTTTATATTATAGTAGATAGAAGAAGATATTATATTATAATTTATTTCGTAAGAATATTAAATTATTCGATTCGGTCCTATAAAATTTAACTTTATTTAACAGATGCAGCAAAACTTTTACATCAAAAGCAACTAAATGCCGAACGATGCCGCAGATATCGTCAAAAATGCAAGCGTCTAAAATCGGGTGCCAATTTTAATGGAGGCACTAGTGACAGTAATTCAAGTATGAGTCGAGATACAAGTGCAAGTCGAGAATCAACTGTTAATACAGAGAGATTTCAAAACTCGTTAGATCACCCTCAACAATTTTACAAACATAAATATTCGCCGGCTCCGCAATCTACCATTGAAAACGATACAATTCACGTGTTTTGTCCAAAATGTAACGCGAAAGTAACTCACACCGCGGCAGGAATACAACAGGTACGTCCTAAAGGCGCTCCCACACCGCAAGCATTCACCTGTAATGTAATGTTACAGATTCGAACATTCGTAAACAATAGAACACTTGTTGTCGACGTTTTATAAGTGCCCTCATGGGCGTATGTGAAATAAAAATACTTATTTAATTTTGATTTTGGTATTTTTCGTCTGCCGGATGCACAATGAACTGTGGGCCAAAATTACCACCATGTGGAGCCCTGACACATCCAGAAGGCGTCGCCGCAGACCTCGCAGAAGATGGCGGGATGAGCTGGACAAAACTAACAACCAGTGACTCACACTAGCCTTAGATCGAAATAGCTGGAAGTCATGGGGAGACGCCTTTGCCCAGCAGTGGGATGACACAGGCTGACAGTATCAGTATTTTTTGATTTTGAAAAAAAATAGATCATCAAATTGCGCACTTTTATGTTACATTACAGGTGAATGCTGTGAAAGCGCAATTACAGATTCGACTTTGAGCATTACATTACAATAATACCTCCCTGACTGACAAGCATTCGTGTACATTTAGTATAGATTTGATACAAGGTGCGCATTGTGATGCTCGATTGTCTTCACTCACTGATGAAACGTTTTAATGTTCGAATCTGTTACATTACAGGTGAATGCTCGCGGTGAGGGAGCGCCTTCAAATGAGTCCTTTCACCCAGGTCAGAGCGGGAGGGACTGTTAGACTTGTACTGACTAAAATCCACGATGTCTTTCAATAGCCCTTACGTTCCGGGGCCACGATAATTCGTTAGTCCCGCGACCCCGGCAGGCTTTGGCCCTCTATACATAATATACATATAGGTACATAGAGGGGACCCATCATAATGCTGACACTCTTTGAGGCGCCCGTGAAACACATCGCGCTGTCGACCCGAGCATGGCCGTACAGCGAGTCGCCCATTACTCGCCGCCCGCATGGTCGCCTACGGTGGCAGGAGATCGTCTGCCGACGTCTGCCACTGTGGGCGTTATCAATTATAGTCACTTCTCGATATCTGTCTGTCCAAACCAAACTAACAATAAAGTTACTATTTTTTATGAAAGAATACGTCCATAATATTGATCAGGCCATAAATTATTTTTTATGTAACATTTAAATAAAAACTTTAAAAAAATGCTATAAGCCAATCGAGGTGTCATGACTCATGAGATTTCATACAAACAATTCTAAAATTCCTTTCGATCGGCGCGTTCGGCTCTGATAATGTGCGTCCACCTTTATAATTCCGTGGAGCCGGCTGTTCGCACGAAAAAACTATGACTCATGCATGGCATGCGGCGTTACCGTTACCTCGCTCTGAGGCGTTCCAGGCTTGAAGTGCAAGCGAGAAAGAGGCACAATCGAACTCCGCGTTCGGCAGGCAGCGTTCTTTTGTCTCTCTCCTACTTGAGTGAGCGATTCGTCGTCGGCGTGAACAGCTGCTCTTTTATTTACCTACATGTTTTCGTCAAGTAGTGTGCAGTGAAAAGTGAATGTGGTCTCAATTATTTATTTATAGCAACGATTCAGTGATATATTGTCGAATATTCGTTCTTACATCATTAAAATAAATAGCATCGGTCCGCTAGGTAGTGCTGGCAGCGATTGTAGGTTATGTTATAAGGGCGGCTACATACTTACATCAGTTTTTTTCCGTTCGGAATACACATACAAAACATGTTAGTACACACATTTGTATAATTCACTGTGTTCGGATAGAAAACGGATCTAGTAAGCAATTATACAAATGTGTGTGCATGTTTTGTATGTGTTGAATGAAATTATGTATGAAAAGTGAACATTTCATTCATAAAGCGGCGGGCCTTTTAAAAGCTTTTAAAAGAAAAAAAATATACATGTCGAATTGAGAACCTCCTCCTTTTTTTCGTCGGTTAAAAAAAATGTTGATGTTTCCGAATTTTAAATTTAAGATTTATGAAAATCGCAGTTTATTCCTCTAATAAATTATTTAAAATGAATACTAAAAATAATTAAGTACGTAATTAATTGAACAACAACTTTTTACCACTTAATATCAGTTTACTTGCTGAAAGAAATAATGTCAAATACAAAATGTATTAGGTTATACTATTATAAAATCAAAAACTTAAATTTTAACAGTCGAGTAGGTAGGTTAAACAGTAAACGAAAAAAGATTTTCTGAACGAAGAATTTTATTTTCGAACGACGATCCATTTTGCAGAACCGCTAACAATCGCACCATGGAAAAACAACCTGACACACCAGATGATGTCAAGAATGAGCCAATACCTTCGATGAGTGAACCCTTGGAGGTGCAAGTTGCTGTAACATCTACTTTAGCAACGTCATCGTCGCAGTCAATAACCACTGCTTCAAAATCAAAAGCACAAAGACAACGCGAATACAGACAGCGTATCGCAGCAACTAGAACTCCTGCTGAGGCAGCTGCTGCGAGAAAATATAGAACCGAAAGACAACGCTACAATAGATTACGCAAGCTGCTAAATTGGCTAGTAGTTCTCTTGAAGCGCAAACTACATCATCTCCGAAAACTGCTCCTCCAAAAACAAGGGCACAAATACAACGCGAGTACAGACAGCGAATGGCTGCATCGATAACTCCTGAGCAGGCAGCGGCTGCAAGAGAAGCACGTAATGCAAGGGAACGAAACAATAGATTACGCCAAGCTGCTAACTTGGCTAAAGCCGGTGGTTCTCTAGAAGCGGCAACTACGTCTCATTCAGGGCAAAGGTTCACCACCGTTCCTATTGATAATCAACGACAATTTACAGAGCAACAAACTTTAGCAATAGAAACAGCAGAAACTACTGTACAACCAAGTACTTTAGATCAAATTGAAGTTCAAGTACCGTCTACTTGGAACACTAAATGGCCATCATCAGACATGAGATTCAAATCTACTTCTTTAGACAACGATTTTGGCTACACTTGCTCGGTCTGCGACAGAGCCACCACTGCACCACAGCTGGAGGTAATTTCGGATTGGTTTATCAAAGAAATTCGACAACTGAGGCACATGACTGAGACCCTAACACGAGCTCTCTTAACCCGATCCAGTTTAAGCTGTGGGAAAGAGATGGCGATATAGATGACTTGTATAGCTCTGTCTCTTTCCCACAGCCTAAACTGGAGCTCGTGGTAAAGGCCTCAATCATGTAAGTAATTCGATTCCTTCCGAGTCCAGTTCTTCAAGCAATGCAAGGTAGTGCAATGGATTTCAACTTTTGTGTCGACAACATGTCTGTTTCCGTAATATTTCGCGTAAAACTGACCGCCCGTCGCCGCGCCATTCGCTCAAAAGACTCGTTGCGGCCTAGCTCCGCACAATCCGCTCTGCACAGTCCGCTACGCATCAATGGACAAACAGTCCGCAACTCCGCTCCGCAATACTAGCTTGCTCCGTTCCACCAGTTCGCTTCGCGTCAATGGACAGGCACCCTAATATAGTAGGTAGAGATTGCACCCGCAGGCGGGCCGATAGCTAGTACTATCCATAAATAAAAATTAAAAAACTGGGCGGATAGTGCGAAAAGGACCAGCACACGAAGAGTTACGAACAATAAAGAAAGGCAAAAAAAAACGCGTTTGGTCCCAAAAGCAAAAAACAACAATAAAACAAGCCGGCGTCCTCACTATGTTTTTCTTTTCATAGAAGCTGTGGTGATGAAATAATAAATTGAAAAAAATACACCCGTCTGAACAAACTCTGCCGTCTACCTGGTGTATCTCACCGTCCGGTTAAGGATAGGGCGTTTTTCTATACCTGCCCGGTGCAGGGAAGCAAAAATGTAGGAACCGAAAAGCGAGCGAGCCACAAAAATGTAGGAACGAAAACCTACATTTTCATGCATTTTTGCTTCCCCGGCACCGGCACGGCGCCGTAGAGTATTAGAGCCAAGTCCGTCCGTACCCGTACCTGAAAGAGCAGTTAGAAAACTGACAGGACCCCATGACGAATAGTGAGATTAATTACACTGTGGGAAGGAGACAGATATACAAGTCGTCTAGCACCATCTCGTTTCCCCACTGAAATTATTCTTCCTTGAAGACACGGTAGGCCACGCCACCAACTAAACATTCTCAGTAATGTATTACTTATTAGTATTAATAATTAATTCTACAGGATCAAACAAAAATGCTCATCGCAAAAGTGTACCACTACTTTGAGCAAGAGTATGAAGAGTTGAAGAGGATGTACGGAAACTTGGACCTGAGTCCTCTGTCCAAGTTCCGGCAGCGAACAGCTCTGGCCACCGGTGTGAGTGATAGCATGCTGCAGCAGATCCTGGAGGAAGAGAGACGGAGAGAGGAGGAGGAGAGGACGCGAGCACACAAGAGAAGCAGGCAAGGAGACAGGTATGTGTAGAGTATTACACGCTCCTGGTAAAAGAACTCGAATTATTTGCGAGAGTGTTTATAGACGGGCGGCGAAGAAGGGATTTTTGATGTTTTTTGGAACGAAGTTCCTTATCGCGCGTTGTGAAAGGGGGCTAGACGGAAAAAATTCTTACGAAAAGTTGGCACGACACTTTTTTGCCTCGCCCCGCACCTCGCGCCTGCACCCCGCGCCCCGTACCCCTCACTCAACCCCCGTTCTTCGTGACTCTTGTCGTATTCCTTGCGGCGTGCACATGTTTCTCTGTTTCTCTCTCTCTAATAGAAAGCAAGCCAGATATTTTCGTTTTGTCTTTCTATTTCGCATTGAACAGTGTGGTGTTGCGACGATTATTTTTGTTAACTTCGTTCCATCCGGGTGTCCCTTGACACCTCTCAAGTTTTCTTGTGTGGGTTCGTGCCCATTAGGCTATGACGCAGAAAACCATGATCCGTAATAAGTAACACATTTGTATAAATTCACTGCGTTCGGATGGAAAACGGATCAGGATTCCTGATCAGGAATTTAAAACTCATGTGTGTGGCCGCGCTTAGAGGGCGGGGATATCGTCCGATAGTGGGTGACGCAGTGAGTAGAGGGGGCAACACAACGTGAGCGGTGCGGTCATTCGGGACTCGGTGTTCGATAGAGATGCGCAAAATGTGTCAGTAAAAATAAATGAATGAAGTATAATTATCTTTTCACTTGATGAAGTAGTTCATTCATTTAGTTCAGTACCTACTTCATTTAGTCCAGCAAATCAGAGAGAATTCCTAAATGAGATGATTCACTGAACTAGTTCACTGGACTAGTGATTTAGAGAAATGATGCATTTCACTAAATCACTAGTTCAGTTTTATACGAATGTCGATTTTCCTGGGTACAGTGGGTACATATTTGAATATCGAAGATTAAAATATCTACGCTTAAAATATCGATGTTCAACTTCAAAAATCGAAAATAAAAATATCGAATGACCATAAAATCGAAAATTAAAATATCGAAAGTTTAAAATATCGAATGATTAAATGATCTACGTACAATATATCTAAAATCTAAATATCTACAAAAGTTACATCGAAAGATCTAAATATCGAAATACAGATTATCGAATGTCCGAAATATCGAACCTAACAAGGTAAGTCGACGGAGCCCCGCTTCGCGGGGCTCCTATTTCTGTTTGCAAGGCTTAAAGTAACCTAACCTAACCTGTCCGAGTCGGGGTGCCCCAAGTTCCGAGCTCGTTTCGCTCGCTCTTGCGTCCGAAGTCCGTCCAGCTACCTTGTTGGGTAGTAATCAGTAATTTGACTGAAAGCAAGAGCGAGCGAAGCAAAATCAGATTAGGAAAAAATATTTAATAGATTTAAAAAAATCTAAAAACCCATGTTTTTAAATGTCCTAAAAATAATAATAAAAAATAGCCTGTCTGCCATCTTGGACGACCGCCATATTGGATTTTAGTCACGTGACTATTTTTTTTCGCATTCCTGACAGAACGGGCACGCCGCCATCGCGGCGGTAAGTAAAAGTAGCTGTTGCTTTAACACAATTTATTTCCTCAATCTGTAATGTTTTAATTCGTTTAGAACAAATCTGTTTTCTCCAAAATTATACAAGGGTGACTGGTAATTAGTGAACGATACTCAAACTCGTGATTGTGCTCATCAGCCGAAATCGTGAAAAAAATATCAGCTGTTCAGTACATTAAACAAGCATAAATGTACTGAACAGCAGATTTTTTTTCACAATTTCGGTTGCTCCCATGATAAAAGTTGTTTGTTATCATGAGCACAATCACGTGTTTCAGTATCGTTCACTAATTACCAGTCACCCTACTATATGCTCCAATTTTTGTTGTTCGCTGGGTGATAATAATTTATTAGTAGGTAGTGGAGCTGTAAAAAAACAAAGTTTTGTCATGTAAAATGGTGGATTCATGCACGGAATCTAAAATGTCACCAAACTGACACAAAATTATTTTCAAAAATGACTGTAAAATCTTTTACCTTTCGCCCTCATTTTCAATTTGGTTATTTTGTAAACTAGGTGATGAATCATTAGTCTTAGAACTGAAAAAGAAGAAATTTAAGGTAAGCTAGGTGACATTGGTCGAAGACATAGTGAACAAGGTGGCAGCACGTGTTAGGGAGGACAGCCTCCTTCTCACGACCTTGCCGCCCCGAGTGAATCACACAATCGTCCGAAGTCGTGGAGTGATTACCGGCCACCGTAGGTGTGGGTTTAATAATAATAATAATTAAAATGTTACGAAATATATTTAGTTTTAATTCCGCGACAAAAGTTAAGTCGCGGAATTTTCGCGAAAATTCCGCGAAGAAGTTTTGTCGCGGAATTAAAACTGAATATTTTTCATAACATTTTAATGTCATGGATTTCCGCAAAGTAACGCCTGATTCCATAATTTAATAATAATAATATTCCACAAGTATCACACAAATTATCGGAATTGATTCAATTACTGATTCTGAAGAAACTTTATTCAGGTTTCGTATATACTAAAAATGGTTTACCCTTGTTTGGCAGAACAACTTTTCGTCGAAAATCACTCCGGCTAATTTTGGTTACTATAAAGTCGTTTAGTAGAATTTTTCATTTCACCGAATAATTAATTGTTATATTTTATTTAGCCTATTTATTTCTTTGAAATAATTTCATTTGACCGAATTTTCAAATGCACTAATTTATTTAAACTAATGTTTCACTAGACTAATAATGATTTAGTCGAAATATCGTATCGAATTTTCAGTAAAGAATTAATTATTCGTTTCCTTTCATTGTCTAGCAATTTTACTAAGGATGCAAGAGCGAGCGAAGCGAGCTCGGGACTTGGGGCACCCCGACTCGGACAGGTTAGGTTCGAAGGGGATGGCGGGGTCTGAAAGACCCCGCCATCCCCTTCATGTTAGGTTACTTTAAACCTTGCAAACAGAAATAGGAGCCCGCTAAGCGGGGCTCCGTCGAGCTACCTTGGTAGGTAGTAATCGGCAATTCGACTAAGGGCGAGCGTATAAATTACTAATTAACACCTACCAAGGTAGCTTGACGGAGCCCCGCTTCGCGGGGCTCCTATTTCTGTTTGCAAGGTTTAAAGCAACCTAACATGAAGGGGATGGCGGGGTCTTTCAGACCCCGCCATCCCCTTCGAACCTAACCTGTCCGAGTCGGGGTGCCCCAAGCCCCGAGTTCGCTTCGCTCGCTCTTGCATCCTTAGTCAAATTGCTGTTTACTACCTACCAAGGTAGACCGACGGAACAAATATTTACAATGTTTTCTTTTCTGCATTACATTACACCAATCGAATATTCGATAAACTAAATGTTATACCAACTGAACATTACGTCAAATGAACATTATACCTTTTGATCAATAGTTCAAATGTTGTTATCGGAAATGGATATTCGATGAAATGAAAATTAAGTGAACCGATATTATACAAACTGATTATTTTCTCAAACGTTGTTCGAATTAGTAAAATTATATCAAAAGTTGTTCTGCCAAACAAGGGTGAACCACTAAAAATAATGTTGTAGATATCTACACTATCAAAACAAAATTGACAAAATGTTTAACATCCATGCAGCGAGCAAAGACAAGTCAGAGTGACGTATCGTCAACAATGATATTATAAAGTCATAGATGCGTTATACACGTACAAAGCGACGGAAAAAACTGTGCCGCGCCGAGCGGCAACACAGATACACACTTTTTTATTCACACATTACATTTCACTACAAGTAAAAAGGATAGCTTGATACAACGCAATAAGAAAAAAAGTGACAGCTAGATAAACAAACAGCGCCACGCGTCATCAATCCCCCCGCACGTCAGCGTCTCCTCTCGCTCGCACCCGTGCTCGCACTCTTTCTTTTACGACGCCATATTTATAGAAACGTTATGTTTTATTTGTGAAAATATTAAAGATAAATAGTATATTTACGAATGTTATGTGATTCTTTGACTTTAGAAGTCTTGCATGTTTAATTTGTACAATATCTCATCACACACGACAGCATTTTCGGTATTTTTGAGTCACTTTTACTTTTAATTCAGTCTGTGGTACGTGAAGTGCCGCTGGCAACGTCGCACTGAGATCAAGATGTGTGAATCAGCCTCATTTGAGCACATACGTTATTGAGCGCGTATGACGTATCAACACCTTTTTACTTATAATATCATTGATCGTCAACGTCAGCCCGGCGTGATTTGACATTACCGCCAACTTCAAGTTTACAAGATGATAATTTATATTTTAATTATTGAATAATTTGTAGATTCAGTAATGATTCAGTTTTCCATTTAACCTTATGCACATGAATATTAAATAAGAACTTACCATTTTGTATTTTGCACTCTCCTCTTGTATGCAATTTTCAAATTACGCTTCTTGCGTCTTTTTTTATCACCCATTTTGATATTATATTATAATTTATAACGTTATAGTTCTACCTAATTACACTCTAAAAATAATCTAATATTTACACACACACTATACATAAAATCAAAAAAAAACTAGTTGGTCACACTATCGACTATTTTGTTTTGCGGAGAAAAGTGTCACAGGTCCGTTCAGCACCGCGTCTCGTCCCGCACTGAATATTGGGCGCCGGAGGGGTGGCTATGCGATATGAAATAGCGACTACGACAAAAAAAAATCGTAGGAAAAAAAAAATCAAGAAAGTTATTGTCAAACATAAGTCCAAGATCCCATCTGCATTACTTAATATAATATTTTGCTGGCAATTAAAAAATCCTGTGATAGATAATTTAGGAGAAAAATGGTTTTAAGTTATAAAAACAGAGGCCACTTTGCGTATTTATTTATGATATTTAAATTATTATTATTATTATTTTGACACCAAGAGGACAAGCTTCATATTGTGTAGAATGATAATATATTATTTTGAAAATAAATCTTGTAAGGGTTACGAAGAAAAAAGGTTCTAACGTAACCTCATTGATGCCCAATTCACGTATATCTACGCCTAGGAGCCGCATGACGTATGAAAATGCACGGCACGCCTTTGGAAATACGTGACGTGGAAATCGCCTTTTTCCGTCGCCCTTTCTCTTTCTGTCGCTTAGAACTTCTAAGCGACAGAATTTGAAAGGCGTGCCAGGAGCCGAAGCCATCTTGCAGAGGCCCATTAAGCAATTTTAAATGAAATGAGGCTCCAACCGACTGAAATGAGGCTCCAACCGACTGAAATGAGGCTCCAACCGACTTATTATTATTATTATTAAACCCACACCTACGGTGGCCGGTAATCGCTCCACGACTTCGGACGACTTGTGTGATTCACGCGGGGTGGCAAGGTCGTGAGAAGGAGGCTGTCCTCCCTAGCACGTGCTGCCACCTTGTTCACTAGTATGACTGTTTCGCAGAAAGCGGTGACTACCTACTTCTCTTTCCACCTCGCACCAATGATAAATAAAAAGAGGTAGATATCGCACTAGCACGCAAAAATTGTTGAGGACAAAGTAAGACAAATTGTTGCTCTTTACTATCCCTATCTCTTTCTATCTTAATACGTTCCGCATTATCTATCTATGCCGTAGTTTTAAATTACTATAATAACAACGCAACAATTCTGAATGCCATTCAGTATGAACATGGCGTATCTTTCTTTATAATATCATTGCCTCGCACAGTATATCTTCGACCAATGTCACCTAGCTAACCTTAAATTTCTTCTTTTCCAGTTCTAAGACTAATGATTCATCACCTAGTTTACAAAATAACCAAATGGAAAATGAGGGCGAAAGGTAAAAGTTTTTACAATCATTTATGTAAATAATTTTGTGTCAGTTTGGTGACAGTTTCGATTCCGTGCATTAATCCAACATTTTACATGACAAAACTTTGTTTTTTTACAGCTCCACTACCAATAAATTATTATCACCCAGCGAACAACAAAAATCGGTGCATATAGGGTGACTGGTAATTAGTAAACGATACTGAAACACGTGATTGTGCTCATGATAACAAACAACTTTTATAATGGGAGCAAAGCCGAAATCGTGAAAAAAAAAATCTGCTGATCAGTACATTTATACTTGTTTAATGTACTGAACAGCTGATATATTTTCACGATGTCGGCAGATGAGCACAATCACGTGTTTGAGTATCGTTCACTAATTACCAGTCACCCTATATAATAAATTATGGAGAAAACAGATTTGTTCTAAACGACTTAAAACTTTACAGATTGAGAAAATAAATTGTGTTATAGCAACAGCTACTTTTACTTACCGCCGCGATTGCGGCGTGCCCGCTCTGTCAGGAATTAATACGAAAAAAATAGTCACGGGACTAAAATCCAATATGGCGGTCGTCCAAGATGGCAGACAGGCTATTTGAAATGCATCCCTATGATATGGATGTATATATGTCATGTAAATACATATATCCCACTAAATATTATATATTTTTATTATTATTTTTAGGACATAATTTTAAAAACGTGGGTTTTTAGGTTTTAATCTATTAATTATTTTGTTATTATAAATACCAATCTCAAACTAAAATAATTCAAGTTTATAGGTTAGATACTTACTGTTGTCCTGTGTTTTTTGTTGAAAATTGGCCATTATATCTTGGCATCGATGCACTATAACAAAAAAAAATTAAATCAATAACTGCTACTACTACACTTCTAATACCTGCTATACGGAACACGTACATATTATATGGAACACGACGCGCCGTCGACCCGGGCATGGTCCATGGTCCGACAGCGAGTTGCCCTTTACTCGCTGCCCGCATGCCCGCGCCTACGGTGGCCGGAGATCGTCTTGCGACGTCCGACGCCGTGGGCGTCTATCACGGCGGTTGGGGTGTAGGGAGGGCGCAATCCTCTCCCTCTCGTAGCCCGCCTCCTCCTTCGCGATTATAACTGCTTCGCAGAAGGAGGCTACCGCTTCCGACTCCGTCTCGCCCCGCAGCATGGCCTCGACCAAAGCCGGGCGCGAGAGGTCTCCGCCTATGGCCTCTGTGAGGATACGGCGGTGCTCTGCCGAAGCTGGGCAGTCCTGCACCGTATGCTCCACCGTGTCCTCCGGGCGATCTGAACGTCTACACGGTAAACCCCATCTACACGGTCAGATCTGATCGCCTTACAGAGGTGACCTTGGTCCGGTGGGAATGAAAATCTACCGTGTAGACGTTGGTCGTGCGACCAAATATGGGCGGAGTCAATCGACCTTTGGATAACCTTGATCGGGAGCGCATCCGTCCCGATAGGCTGCGTCCGCGGTCGACCCGACCGTCAGCCGACAGTGTTCCAGACGGTCGGGTACTGTTGGCTCGACCAAGGTCACCTCTGTCAGCGGTCGGGTCTGATCTTGTAGAAGGGGTGTTAGATATTTTCTGTCCCACCATTTGACATAAGAAAACGAAGCAAGGACGCTTGTATCATGTGTTGTCATAATTATGAATACGTAAGAATAAAAATAATTAAGTAAACTTACCATAGTTTTTGTAAAAGCTTCCGCTTTTTAATTCTGGACATTTTTTTCGTTCTTCTGTTTTTATTCCCCATTATGTAATTTGAAATAACCTAACTTAACCAATATCACCACAATTTAATTATGGACTAGCTTTTAGAACTAAGTGATATAATGAACACGAAAAATAAGAATTTGTCCTATACAGGGTGACTGGTAATTAGTGTACGATACTTAAACACGTAATTATGCTTCCATAATAAAAATTGTTTGTTATCATGAGCACAATCACGTGTGTATGTATCGTACTCTAATTACCAGTCACCCTATTTATTATACGATTAGTGTGGTACGCAGCGAGATAGCAAAAGGGTCAATCTCCGAGAGGCTCAAAATTAATGTCCTCGGCAATTTCTCGAGAACGTGTGTATATTATATTTTTTTTAAGTGCTAGTCTTAAAAGCTAAATAATCAACAAAAATGGCGCTTTAAATCATCATCGTAAAAAGCCAATAAAAAAAAAGATATTAAAAAAAAACTACACAAAATTGCCATTTTTTCATGTGTCGCCACGGCACACGCGGGCTATATTTTGATGATAAAAAAAAATGTTGACTTTATTTAGCTACTTTATGTTGATGGCCGTAATTATACATAATCAATCTACATATTCTTGAAAACATGGGCAATACTCGCTAAGTAAATAAAGAGAAAACTCAGGGTCAAAAAATGTGCGTCATTGTCCTGCGCTATGTTTGTTTTCAATATTAAGTAGATTAAGAGACAGGAGGGAGGGAAACTGGTGGCTGTGAGAACAGACCTCCCCGCACCACAGCCGGGCGACAAGCTTTGCTGAAGATACAGGCGCTCGTTTTTAGCAGATATGACTTTGAAATTCGTTCTCCTCAAAATGTTCACTTCAAACGTCATTTACATTTTCATTTATTAATCCGTCAAATATTTTTTTTAATATATTCATTTTGCAAAAAAGTATGAAGGTTTTGTGTACTTACACAATTATGAAACGTTTTTTGAAATAGCATGTGCGCAAAACTGGTTTAACCAAGTTTTTTTCCGATTTATCATTTTTCTCAACATCATTGTCCTGGATTTGTACTGCCAGGATAATGACGCACATTGAGAAGAATGACATTATGGACATAAGCTAATGACTCACGTTGAGAAGAATGACGTTTTTATTTTCTTTATTAATTTTAACACTTATTTTGGACATTAATATTACCTTTAAATTATAATTTAATTATTTTGGTGGTTTTTCTTTGCTCCCGCAATGAGACCCTCGGAGAAAAAGAGGTTCAGATCCCCTGTTATGAAGTTACAAATTATGTATCCTTTAGTACTTTGCTAAGATGATAACTTTATGAATAGCTGCTTGTTTCTGTATTATATATACGTATGTGTATGTCTGCATCTAATTTATCACAATATCTATGTATGCTTTTGGCTACTAAGTATTCCTGTTGCTCCTATTACTACCGGTATGACTGTAGGTGTTTTCCATAATCGTGTTATTTTTGTTTTTAGTAAGTGGTATTTACTCAATTTGTCTAACTCTTTAGGAATTATGTGATAATCTGATGGTATTGTTAGGTGTATTTATCTAAATACTGTATTAACTAAACTAATCAGAATTAAAATAACCTGTTTTAAGCTTTCACGGTTTGTCTCTAAATTTAAAATGTCAGTTATGGGATATCTTCCGTGATTATATGTTTGTTTTAGTTCACGATATTTAGACACTGTTCCAAGCGCCATGATTGCGGGTTTAAATCAAAATCTGTCTACCCTCTTTCTTTGAAAAAAGAGGGTAGACAGATTTGTCTGCTCCTAACAATTTATTTTCATCCACCCGCAATCTCCAGTTAACCCGCGATCATGGCGCTTGCAACAGCGTCGAAATATCGGGAACTGAAACAAACATATAATCACGGAAGATATATCGTAAGTGACATTTTAAAATAAACTAACAAAGAGCATCAAAAAAATTATCTACATCACTGTCAACGGGATAAGTGCCCAGAACGCTGGCAGCATTGCCTTCATTGCGACGTTGGATGGCAATGCTAATTCTTTGACCAAGAAATAGGCCAGCCCTCTGGTCACACGCGAAGAATCGACTATACGTTTTGCAAGTTCTTTAAAAACTCTAAACGGCTCAAATACATAGCTGCCAGTCAAGCCATTGTATTTATGCTGTTTGAGGTTTTCAGCACTTGCAGCAGCCGCACCAGCATAGCACGCCGTACCAAAACGAAGGGATGGCGCAAGGGTTTCGACACATGTTGCCCAGCTTCCATAGCATTATAGTCATACCATTTAGTCTCTTCCTATGGTCGCGTGCCAAGCCAGTGGGATTTAAAACGGCTGGCATCTTGGCGATGACAAGAGCACGACGTATAATGTCATTTAAGCTGGCGTGCCGTGCTAACCGACCCGCACTCTTGCTGCCCGATACAGTCGACTGCTTCGCCACATTGACAGCGATGTGGAGCCCCATAAGCAGCGCCAAACGCAGGCATGTAGCGATCCGGAGTAGTGTCACTCAGCATGGTACCTATGTTGAATGACGATAGTGCCTGAAGCCATAGACCCGATTCCCATTCGCCCACAGCCAGCAGGCCAGCACGCTCTACAGAATTGGCTGACGTATTAACAAGATTGTACCGTACCAACCTAGAGAGCGGCTCATCCCACTGCCTCTGGAAAGACGGGTTCACGGGCCCATCTGAATCCGGGCAAATAATTTTCCAGGCGTTCAAGCAAGACACTTAAAATCAGCCAGAGAAAGATTTAATATCTTTCTAATTAATGTTTCAGTGCTGTGGACAGGGGACAGGAACTAAACTCACACTAAAAATTTTGCGGAAATGTCTATTAAATAATTCGGATACATAACTATTTTGTGCTACTGTGATGTCTGTCTAGACTGAAATGTCTCACATTAATTCTGCAGACTCATTTTTTATTTATTTGTGGTTAATGTTTCTTAAATGCCTGCTAGTTTTTCACACCCAGAGATGATATTGTGTTGTGTGGTCTCATCTTTCGTTAGACATAACTTGCTCTCTCGAACTGCTTATAGTGGCAAATATTGAAAACTAACAAAAATGATACCGGTTGCTTTTTTAGCCAATTAAAAAGATATTATATATCTATGTTTACTTTTTCTAGTACTGCTTTATAATACGGCCCATATTGCAAACGAGTAGAGTAGAACCGGTACCGCGTAAGTATTGATGGCTTTTACCTGATTCCTAGCATTTAATTGTGTGTTCGCTATTGATTTTATCCTGCCAAAGTATTCTTTCTTTAGTTGGTCTCTTATTCTGTTATGAACTATTTTGCCCGCCTCATTTATATCTATGTAAATATTTGTACGTCTCGTCTTTTTTCTAATGTTCAAATTTCAATTTTTAAATTTTTGCTCTTCGCTAACTCTACCGGTTGTCACATAACTGAAGAAAATTGCACTTTCTTAATCCTAACTGCATTCCTGTCTCTGGTAAATATTTCTTTTCTATCGAGTTAAATCTTTAAACGACTTTTATTATTTGCATAAACTTACATAGGAAGATCCTATATAGGAAGTGGTTCACTGTTACGGTTACGGTTGAAATTGTGTTTATTTCTAATCAAAACAGAAGTGGTGATAATGAATCTCCTTGGAATATTCCTCCGTGTATAACTATGGGATCAGTGGTTACACTAGCGTCTACGAGCCTTCATGATAACATTCCATGTAGGCATGACAGGACCATCTCTAGAAAGCCCATGATAGCACCCGGGCACTTGTATAACCTCAACACCTGAAGAAGCCATTCGTGTCAGATGCTATCAAAGGCCTTCACAAAGTCTACTCATCCCATACTTAAGTTTTTATGACACTGATGTGCGTGTTCTAGTATTGCTTTGTTAATCATGAGATGATCTTTACAGACCCTGGCGCGTCGCCTGCATCCTCTCTGTTCTGGATAAATAATGTCGTCAATTACAGTGTGTGTACAGTTCGTTAGGTAGCATGGAAGTAAACAGTTTATACATTGTCGGCAAACATGAAATGGGGCGCCAGTTTTGTGGTCCATGAGTGTTTTCATTTTCGGGAATCAAAATGATTTGTCCTGTCGTAAACCAATTTTCTACTGGGACTGTTTTTTGCTTGTTAGACTTTGTTAGATTTTGAAAACCGTGAGATTATAGTTTTGTTATAGTCGTAGTTGTTATAATTGCCGCATGATCTTAAAAACCGTTAGTTTACCAATAGTTTTTAAGATCATACGGCGGAATCTTTTAATATTTTGAAATTAAAATTTTGATAGATACTTATAATTTACATAATCTATCTAAGCTGATACTTTTAACCAAATAAAAATATATTTTAGATACTTAATTATCTTCATTGTTTATAAGTACAAAACTAAATTCATAAGCATTGTCATTGTCCTCAACATATCGTCATTTTCCTAGGCTTGAAAATCATTTTTCTCACATGACATCATTATCCTCAACAACAGTTTAAAAAAAAAATTGATTATCTCTTTAAATTCTTGTTTATCTGCTGTGACACTAATATGAAACTTGTTAACTGAACATGCCCGTTATTACCGCTAAAAAAAATGAGCGATGCACGCAGGTTTTCAAGAATCCACAAAATTCAAACAAAAATAATCCGTTCCAGGAGATTTACCCGAAAGCGGGGCCCTTCCACAGGTAGCAGGACGAACTAAAGTTGGATAAAACCTTGATCAACTACGTCATTTTAGCAAGCCTACATTTTACATGATATTTAGGTACTCATGGTACTATGGATTCACACCGAGGCGCGACGCGGTGCGTTGACGCAACGATAATGCAAATGTGTTTCTTATCGTGTAGTAATAAAATTAGATTTTGTTCAGAATTAGATTTTGTTTAGATTTTTGTTTTCGGTTTCGGATTTGGCCATCCACGCACACTTGAAAAATTCATTCTGTAGGTATTTGTTACTGTGACAGCCTGGCCACGGGCCATACGCCATAGGGAAATTCGAACGGCGAGGCGTATAGCGACTGAAACAAACACAGAAATGTACTGATCGAGAAACGGGTAGCTACGAACGGCGCACTGTGGGCTGAAATCAGCGTTTCATAGACATTCAAATCATTTTCTTGAAAGTGTGGTGTTCGGGGCGCGACCGGCGAAATATACCGAGCGAATCGCACCCGGGCACACCGGGGGGGCGGCGCCCGCGACTGGTGGCGTGACCGGCGAGTGAAACAAATCAAACACATGCATGAATCAGCATACTACAATGTATGCAGCACGCCACGAGTCGCCGCTCATAGTTTCGCTGTTCGCCCGAGACAAAGCGATAGCACGCGGCCGCCTCGCGGATTCCGCCGCATGCTATCGCATTATGCTTTCTGTCTCGGTCTAGCAAATGGCTGTTCTAAGCGACAGAAAGAGAAAGGGCGACGGAAAAAGGCGATTCCGCGTCGATAGATGTGGGAGCACCCTAACTCAAAATCCACGTAAATATTTGCACAAACAGAAACACAAACGTGTACGCGTAGTTGATCGCCAGCGCGAGCGGAGCAGCGAGCGACACAGCCTACCTGTCTGAATGCTATCGCGGGGCGGGGCCCGCGGGCCGCCTTCGCCCGGTTTTTATATAAGGAAATCTCAATATTTAACATGTTCTTTGTAAAATATTGACTGATTTACATGAGCACTACTCATTTTGTAGTAAATTTTACCACCAATTGATCTATTTAAAAATATTTTAAATAAACGAAGCCGTTTAGAAGGAGTGAGCATTTATTTGAACAAAATAGCGTGTTGTTAAATATTTTTTTACAGTTCAACTATTTGTCATAAGAAAATAAAATTTACTCACATTGTTGTACATGAATCTACTGTTAACATATATATTTTTTCAATCTTTACACCCAGCTGTTAATGAGGAATATGCTTCAGAATGTATAACGTTTTTACGGCTTAAAAGCCGGATTTACATTACGAAAATAGGTGTCATGCATGATAAAACTAGTTTCATGAAACTAGTTTTAGCACATGTGAAAGTACTTTCGTTTAAATAGTGTCGTGAAATTACCAGTATCGCGGAGATACTGACCCTGTCAAGGTCAAAGCCGTATTTCGTTTATGATGCAAAACGTCGTTGTAGAAATGATAAAATAATAAATAAATATAAATTATCTCGGAAAAAAGACGTTGACAAATCCACCAACGTCTTTAGTTCTATTGTCTAGTCCCATTATGGAATTACTCGAGGCAAAAACTTGAAAAAAAAGCATCTGGGTGCAACACAGTTAATCTCTGAATTAGCAGATGATCCTAAAAGCTATGCAAATTACTTTCCTATGGGTAAGAATCATTTTAATTTTAAATACCACACGTCCACTTAGCGCAGATGGTGTCGCGACACTAGTTTCGCGTCGTATTTACATGATGACATTAGTAGCGTGAAATTAGTTTCACAAAAAATATGCGCATAGCACGAAACTAATTCAGTGTCACGAAAGTAATGCATGCATTGTAAAACTGAACGTTTACACGTGAAATTAGTGTCATGAAACTAATTTCATGCAACTAGTTTCGTAATATAAATCCGGCTTTATGAATAAGTAAGCACACTTACTTATTCATAAAGCCCATCAAAATATAATGCATGCATTACTTTCGTGACACTGAATTAGTTTGTGGTTGGTGGTAAAATTTACTGCAAAATGAGTAGTGCTCATGTAAATCAGTCAATATTTTACAAAGAACATGTTAAATATTGAGATTTCGCTATAAAAAACCGGGCGAAGGCGGCCCGCCCGCTCCCCGCGGCAGTCGCGCGATAGCATTCAGATGGGGAGGCTGTGTCGCTCGCTGCTCCGCTCGCGCTGTCGATCAACTACGCGTACACGTTTGTTTGTGCAAATATTTACGTGGATTTTGAGTTAGTGTGCATTGAAGACTAAACTCGCTTCAGGATAATCCACATTGATCACGCCCGCGCATGGACGCTTTTGACTATTGTTTATGTGAATGTGTAAATACTTTTTTTTGTGTAAATACTGTTTTTATTGTAGGTACATGTTGTTAAATAAAAAATATTGTGTAAATAAATAAAAATGCCGAAACCTAGTAAAGCAAGTAAAGCTGCATCTCTTAAGGCCAAAAAAATGCATCAGCTTAGGTAAGTACCTATCTTAATAATGTAGTTGTTACTCGTATTATCAGGTTAATTCATTATATCATTACGGATTTGTTCCAGGAGAGCTCGATTAGAATCGAAAGGCAAACCCAATAATCCGTCTTCACCTGTTGAAAATATGGATAATAAACTTCTTATAAGGTAAATTATAATAGTTAACAAGTAGAAGGTAGTAAGTAGTAGATAATAGAATTGAATACTCTTTATAATGCACACCATTAATTACCTATATAATTTATGTACTTATTTTTTCTCGCGGCTACGCTCCGTATGTATGTGTATATCTGTAGTATGTCTGTCAAAGTCTACAACCAGATGTACTTATGGGGGATGCTCCAACCAGCCCGCGAAATTCAAATTTATTTACGTTTTTTGCAATTTGCAGGCCAGTGACATGTTGTAGCTTTATAAATATATGAGTTGCGGTAATAACAAGTATAATTTTAAATATAAAAATTATCAAAAAAATCAGCTCTCACATAGAAAAGGTGCATCATGTTAAAATCTCCGAAATCTTAATACGATGCACGTTTTCTATGTGAGAGCTGATGGAGCGAGTTTTTTGATATTTTTTATATTTAAAATTATACTTGTTATTACCGCAACTCATATATTTATAAAGCTACAACATGTCACTGGCCTGCAAATTGCAAAAAACGCAAAAAAAAATGAATTTCGCGGGCTGGTTGGAGCATCCCCCTTAAACAGATTAGAGAACTCCCATTTAATTTATTTAAAAGTCGGCTTAAAAGATGGTTATCAGACGACAATGTTTTTTACAATACAAAGTGAATTTTTAACTTATAAGCCCAATCGTACCTAACGATGTACCAACATTTGTTGTTAATTATTATTATTACTCTTGATGTTATCTATATTTGTTATTTTTGTTATAAATGTTTATCCACTTGTTTCATAAATTTTGGTTAATTAACGTTTAATATTCTCCTTTTGTTATTTCTTATTAAATGTTTAATATTTTTAACTTAGGTACGGGCAATAACAACTTTTATTCTCTTTGTAATTTTATTATTATAACCCTCTTTTTATTTATAATATCATTGATTGTAACATTTGTAACCCATCCGCCGTAACACGCATGACTCATCTAGGTGACGTAAGCGCACGCTCATCAAAAAAAAAAAAGGTCGGTCGCCGCACACCAGGTGTTCCCGATAACTTAAACAAGCTTCGTCGGCGCTCGGCTTACAATGGGCCTATTCAAGTGCTGTTTTTGAACTTTATTTAATTTTAACACCTCAATGTACCATATTTCACGAAAATAAAGATATTCTATTCTATTCTATTTGTTTCACTCGCCGGTCGCGCCGCACAGTGGTCCGGATTTTCAAAAAGGTGGACATAGGATCGAAAATGCATATTTAACAAAACAAAAAATTGTTTCGTTTAGGAAATTTAACGCTGATTCATACTTATTACTACAACTTTTCAAAAAAACTGCTCCTTCACGTAAAAAAAAAATATTGAAAATAAAAATGTATGGAAGAAAATCTATTTTTTTTTTCTCCGTTCAGTATCAAAGTATAGCAAGCAAACCTTATATTCTGGTAAGTACTTATTGTTCTTAATACGACGACATAATAAATTGTTTGCGTATCCCTGCGGCCTTGACGCCTACGATGCTTCAAAGTTTAAAATTTAAATTGGGTTTTTTTTTATTATTATCTGGTTTTTCAATTATGCTGAATTCAAAATATCATTTTTTAATTATATAAGAATTAAAACATACGATTTCAAGCATTTGGCAAGTATTTGTTTATTTTAATAAAAAAATTGAAATAAAAGTCTTCAACTTTAGTTATGTAATTAAAGACACGTGCTGATTCCTTGCCTATTTGTAACTGACTGAAATGACTCCTGTGATAGTTTCGCGTCGTATTTACACGATGACATGACATTAGTAGCGTGAAATTAGTTTCACAAAAAATATGCGCATAGCACGAAACTAATTCAGTGTCACGAAAGTAATGCATGCATTATAAAACTGAACGTTTACACGTGAAATTAGTGTCATGAAACTAATTTCATGCAACTAGTTTCGTAATGTAAATCCGGCTTTATGAATAAGTAAGCACACTTACTGGTGAAAAACAAGTTCCGAAGTTTCACCTGCTTCTGTACTGTTCGCCAAACGTCTCCTTTTACTGTAAAGAAAATTAATAATTATTTAAAAAATGTAAAAAAATACAAATTAAATTGCTTATTAATACTTAGAATTGTTTTTAAAAGAAATGTAATTCAATTTTTGAAAATTCAACCGAGCTTCGAACTCAGTACTTGTTTCTCGGTATCCATTGAATTACCACTAGAGCGTTGCATTGAACGTTGAATTTACCCTATACGTGGTACAAAACAGCCTTCATAGCTTTTTTCATATTTGTTCATAATTTTATTTTACCTATCTAAAGTTTTGTCAATATTACAATATAAAATGTACTTACTTTACTACTTCCATGAGATGTTTTTGCCTGTTGGTATATAAGCGCTTTTTTGCTGGCCTCCGGTTTTTTGGCTTATTCCCCATTTAGCACAACTCAGAACTTTATTTAAAATTACCTATACTTATTTCCTATAAAATATCAATGTCTTTACGGGCCAATTTTTTAACAACTTAGTGTATAAATACATTTAGGAACAAAATTAAATAGGTATTAGAATTTTTGAGGTTATCAAACGATGAACAGATAGTGGGGCAAAGCAACAAACGACATAACGTCCGTCTAGCAGCGCGTCTATGCGATCACTGTCGGATTGTATACGTAAGAAAGAGAAGCGTGGTCACAGGACGTTCCGTTTTACAAACCATATTATAAATTAATAACTTTTAAATAAGTTGAGTAGTCAAAAATAAAAATCAATTAAGTTCTGTATTTACATCTGATACGTTAATGTTATAAATTTTATCAATGTACGTTGACGAGTAATGCAGATTTTTTTGTTGGAAGATCATTTTAAGAGGTTAGTTTGCATTTTTTTTTTGTATCGAAAAAACTTTTCAAGATCGTGTTACGAAAACAACAGTGTTCTCAGAAATATATTCAAGATTAACATATATTTTTTCCACTGTCAAAAACGATTTTCCACTGTCGATTGAATCGCTATATATATGTCGAGACTGCAGGCCCTGTATAGATTTGGCAAAAAAATTGTTTGACACGTAAGCCAATTTGGGTGTTGTCAGCGTCAAAAAGTCATTAAAGGGATTTGCGAAAGCGCCCCCCTAGGGGAGTGAAAAGGGGTGAAAACTTTTGTGTGGAAAACCTTATTCCTTGGGTTCATAATTATTTGAAACTTACCTCGAATATGAATACATATAAGAAAACAAATAAGATTGGCATCATATTTTTTTTTAAACTACCATTCCATTGGTGATGTAGACGATGTTGACATTTGTATGGGAAAATCATAACGCGCGGGCTCATCGATTCGAAAATCAGTATATAGATACTATATCAAAAATAATCAAACACGTATTTTTGGATTTTTCAAAAATCGTCCCTCAAATTGGTGAAAAGGGGTATTCAAGTTTAAGGGAATGACTTTAAGGCGTCTGGGAGAATTATTGGCCCATCGGATTGGTCTGGCAGGCAACTTACAAAAGGTCTTGAAATAGTACTATGAGTAATATCATGTAAAATATAGGCTTGCTAAAATGACGTATGTACTTGTTGATCAAGGTTTTTTATCCACCTTTAGCTCCTGATACCTGCGGAAACGGAAGGGCCCCGCTTTCGAGCTGGGAAGTACGCATACTGTCTTAAGGGGGATGCTCCAACCAGCCCGCGAAATTCAATTTTTTTTCGTAGTTAGATTTCGGAGATTTTAACATGATGCACCTTTTCTATGTGAGAGCTGATGGAGCGAGTTTTTTGATAATTTTTATATTTAAAATTATACTTGTTATTACCGCAACACATATATTTATAAAGTTACAACATGTCACTGACCTGCAAATTGCAAAAAACGTAAAAAAAATTGAATTTCGCGGGCTACATCGAAGCAATCACCTTAATAGACTAAAAACCCTCAAATTTTCTGTCACACAGTGTTACAAATTACACCGTAATATCCAATGAAGTGTGTATTTATTTTTAAATACCTATTTCAAACACTTGCCAAAGTTTATGTTGGTCACTTTGTTTCTACCACACTCGAATGCTGAGTGCAGGAAAAACCTGTATGTCGCGAATCATATTTCGATCATGGTAAAACTTGTCACTGATATGAAAATTGCAAAAAAACACAACAAAATTGGAATTTCGCGGGCTACTACACCGCCCACCCTAACATGCCACTAAAACTAAACAAACAAGGTAATTCTACCGTATTTTAGAAGAAATCTACCATCCGCTAGATGTCGAACCTGGCAACACTGCTGTCACACGACAGTGACAGAAATATAACCTCGAAATGCCGCCTGCACTGTGTCTGTAATCTAACCGTTGCGTTTTATGCTTTCCTGCTAACGAGGCTACAAAATTACACTAAATACCTAGTTAAAACTCACAAATAAATGATATTACGTATTCTATAATATTGATCACTAGCGGGATGGCGCGAGCCAGCAAAAGCGACACAGGTCCTACCTCGGACACACCTCGCGGGCGACTGCACAGACTACATAGAGATACGGCGACTGAAGCAATTTGTGTAGAGCATAGACCACGTCGTTACAAATAGAAAAGGGTAAAAAAAAACGGAAATATTTAGAAAAAAAATTAGCCACGGATAGTTCTGACAAACATCATTACCTATATATTTGATATGTTTTTTAGGACCAAAAGCATGGTCTACTTAAGTGCCACTGAAAAAACGTTAAAAATTCTCTATTTTCGCGATATTTTTTTATCAAGTCAAGTTATAAATACTTAAGTATGGCGTTTTCAACCACGGAATAATTTAGATAGTTTATTGAACTACAATATTTTTTTTTTCAGATCGAAAAAAGAATGTAATAATTGTTTATTTTTGATTGAAAGATTGAAGTAGGTTGACCTGCTGGCGCGTCTGTACAATTACTGAGACACGTCCATCTAGATTTTTTTTACTCTTTCACACTAAAACTACTGAACAGATTTTGATAAAATTTGTCACACAGATAGATTATAATCAAGATTAACACATAATAGGATACCTTTCATCCCAGTATTATGTTCCAGTAGGATAATTTTTGACTTCACGCAAGCAAAGCCCATGCCAAGATCTAGTTGGGGTGCTATGACAGGAAACCTCCACGTGCGCCCGTGGACTGGAGTTCCCTCTCGGATACGTCCAGGGGGAAGACCAGTTTTTCGGGCCGGTGCACCCTGGGATGCGGGCAAAAACTCTTCCTTGGGCACTGTGTGCCCAAGTGGTCTCTTTGCCCGTATGCAAATAGCCTGTCGTGTGGATGCTCCAACGCGTGTCCCTCTGATCAGCAGAGGGCACAGTGGCGGAGCGGGCTTGCGGACGGTGAGTGATGGGTAGCTCGCCGTCCGACCAAGGACCAAGCCCGGGTCGGTGGCGCGTCGTGTTTCGCGCCAAATGCCTGCTGGGGTCGCGGGTTTTTTCTTAACCCAGGTTACCGTGGCCCCGGAACATAAAGGGCATAGGAAGGAACACGGGTGGATTTTAGTCAGTAAGAGTCTGACAGTCCCTTCCGCCCCACCCAGGGCGGGAGGACTCATTTGATGATTTTACCACCTAAAAAAAAAAAAAAAAAAAATGCCAAGATCTAGTTGTAATAAAATGCTAACATGCTATACTTTTTCATGTTTTCAGGACTGAAACGTTGGTGGTAAAGATAGAGCAACCTGAAGTCAATTTGTAAGTTATTTTAATGATGAATTTATTACAAGCAGTCCCGTTACAGTCACTTTTAAATAATCATCAGTATGGAATCACTGCGATTCCGAACGATATTGAGTAATTAATAACTAGTTAAGAAAAATAAAAATGGTACCATTTTAAAGGTTTTACTGTTAACTTTAAATTGATATCAAATTCATTCAAATCACGTCATTATTTAAGGAGCTGTCCCGGATAAATTCTAATTTAGTATTTTGATACTTTTACTCGTGAGTGTGCCTACTTGGTTCATCACTTTGAAATGACAAACCTATCAAACATTACAAAACATCTATAAATACATAAAACTAAATAAAATTGGAATGACTGTTTGTAATATTGAAATAACCGTGTT
The DNA here is from genome assembly GCA_036375495.1 of Agrotis segetum. NCBI lineage: Eukaryota > Metazoa > Arthropoda > Insecta > Lepidoptera > Noctuidae > Agrotis > Agrotis segetum. The sequence goes on along the minus strand of JAQSVV010000037.1, from coordinate 909,722 downwards.
TTTACTACATACCTACGAATACGGTACTTACATACACCAAAATAACATTTTTTTACAATTTTTGTCTGTCTGTCTGTTTGTAATGGCTAATCTCTGAAACGGCTGGGCCGATTTTGACGGAGATTCTTCCGCATTAAGATCACAACTCAAGCGTCAAATATGTCGCATATCCTAATATAAAATTCTTATGATATTAATTATAATTTCAGCGATGAACCTGAAATTTTTGTTCCCGATCCATTGAAAACGGAACCTCGCGATTATGATGACAACAAGTAAGTTAAAATTCATTTTTAAGTTTTAGTCATTCTAGTTGAACAAACATATTTAAATATGTTGAGCAGTGGTGGCCCAGTAGCATCGGTCCCGACTTACGAGTTGTAGGTCGTGGGTTCGAATCCCGCCAGGAGCATTACTTTGTGTAATTTATTTCATTACCACTCTTGACATGGAGGTCAAACATAGCCCTCAGGCATCTCTTTTGTGTTTTAAAAATCACATCTTTATTTGTTTTTCCCCAAAAAATGATTCCATATCTCAACGTAGAGGACACCAAGCCTTAATAAGCGGTTAAAAGTGCTTCAAAATTTAAAATGTATATTGGATGGTGTGTGTATATTCGTTTATTTTCAGGACGCAACTTCAAAACGACCATATCTCAGTAGTTGTGAAGACTGAATCCCGGGATGGTGAAGAGGAAACGTAAGTTATCAACTTAGGTCGGAATGAGGGATTTTACTTTTTTTTTTAAACTCTTTCCTAGTCGATGGATAGATGGCGCTGAACTTGATATGTTACTGCAATGAACGGAACGTCACGTCATTTTTGGATTTTTTTCACTTGGATATAATTTTGAGATCGTAAAACAAAACGTACATGTCATGTCATTGTCAGTCACATCACATCACACTAATCTAAGCATCACCCCAGATGAGAAAAAAAGCGCGGGAAATTCGTAAAGTGAGGGCGCCTTTTTTAAAATAAATTTTCACAAATAATTGTTTTTGTAACTGCAGAGTTTATTCACCAAGTTATTACATAATGGGGAAAGATCATCCCAAGAAAAGAAAAAAAAGAGATGAAAATCCGTCTTCTCTCTCGAGGGTGGCGAGCTCCGAAGACGACGGAGAAGACTCAAGTTTTTCGGTGGAATCTACGGCAACTGAAAAACAGGACAAGTATCGCGAGTTCAGAATTCCTGACTACATTCGGTCATATCCTGAAAACGGAGGCAATTTTGAATATGTAGTATTTTTTGAAAGTATAGACTCGGTCCCGATCGGCGATAGAGACATGATGTCTCTCTCAACCAACATTAAAAAATATAATAAGGGTGTTAAACAATTGTTACGTATGAATCGCTTTAAAATTGGGGTCATTTTCGAACGCCCTGGTTTGGCCAATACAGCTTTAATGAACCGGAAATTCCTTGATGGTTACAAATTAAAAGCCAGTATTCCTGCTGCTGCTACAGAAAATACAGGTGTAATTATGCATGTTCCCATTGAGTTAAGCAACGAACACATTTACAGCGCTATATCCAGTACAAAAAATATTATTTCAATTAGAAGATTTATGCGTCGCACTGTTTCAGAAAGAGGAGAGGTGTCCTTTCAGCCTACGAAGACGGTATCCATCACATTCTCTTGTGCAGTTTTACCAGACAGTGTGGATTTGAATAGTTGGCGATTTGAAGTACGTCCCTACATTCCACCAGTAAAACAATGCCTGAACTGTTTAAGGTATGGCCATATAGCTAAGTTTTGTAAAAACTCTCAAAGATGTTCGATATGCACAAAGGATCATAATTACAAACAATGTACAATATCATCAACTGAGGCAACATGTTGCCATTGTCAAGGTAAACATGTAGCTATTTCGTCACAGTGCCCGGTTAAGAAAGCTAAAATTGAAGAAAATAAAAACAAAATTAATAGAAAAACATATGCAGACATAATCAATGAAAAGTCATTTCCATCTCTTACAAAGTCCAGTCCTGCTAAACAATTACAATCACTGATTGAAACAGAGCCTATTTTAAATATTTTAGTACAGACATTAGTAACATTAATTTCTCAAAACAAAAATAATGAAAAGAGTATCAGCACTCAAAGCATAAAAGATGTTCTATTATCAAAAATTCAGAATAATGTAAAAAATAAACCTTAAATTTTATGGATCAGTTAAATATCGTACAATGGAATGCTCAGAGCATTAATAGTAATAAACACGATTTTTCCTATTTTTTGTATGAACATAATATACATGTAGCCCTATTGTGTGAAACATGGCTTAAACCTCACATGAGATTTAGTATTAAAGGATATAATTTAGTAAGATTAGATTCAGGTAATACACATAATGGTGTAGCTATTTTAGTACATAACAGCTTACAATTTAGTAAAATAGATACTTTATATGATGATTCTATACAAAATATAGCAATTCGTTTAAAATATGGCAATAATAAAGAAATTTCAATAGTCAGTTTTTATAGTCCTGGAAATGCTTCATTTACTAAGTCCAAATTTGATAATTTAATTCGTAGTATTCCTGCTCCTCTCCTGTTGGGTGGAGATTTTAATGCATATCATTCTGCCTGGGGATGTAACAGTGTGAACATTCGTGGCCGAGATGTACTAGAAATCATTAATGACTGTAATTTGATTTTATTAAATGATGGAGAAATGACTACTATAGGCTCTCATATATGGCAAAGAAATGCACTTGATTTAACTGTAGTATCGCCTTCTATTTCATTATCTTGTAATTGGTTTGTGCATGATAATCCTTTGGGTAGTTACCATTTGCCTGTGATTACAAGATTATTAGTTAATAATAATTATAATATTTCACATGATATAGAAACTTCAAACTTACCAAAACATTTTAACTTTAACTTAATTGATTGGGATATATATAAGAGGAGTGTTGATAGTTTAATTGTACATTTTAATATTAATCAAGATAATCCAATACAGTCTTACAATGACTTGATAAAGTTATTAAATTCAGCTGTTATTAAATCGTTACCATCAACTCCAAGATCTGATACATCTTTTCATACAGCTTTAGTAAATAATCGTAAAAAACGCATTCCATTACCATGGTGGAATTTAAATTGCACTAAAGCAGTAGAAGACTCTAAAAATGCATATTTAGAGTTCAAGCATAATCCTAGTTTAGAAAATTATATTGAATTTAAAAAATTACAGGCTTGTAAAAAGTTAGTTTTAAAAAAGAAAGATATTTAAGCTGGATTTCTCTATGTGAATCATTTAATAGAACTACTTCATTATCTAAAATTTGGCAAATTTCAAAAAGATTTAATAAAACATTTATACATCCAAGCAATAATATCTCTCCTTGGGTATTTGATTTTCTTAGAAAATATACTCCAGATACAGTCGAGGGCCAATTTCAATCACTTCCTAATGTAGTACATGCTTCAGAACATCATGAATATCTGACTTCCTCATTTTCTCTTCAGGAATTAAAATCTGCAATCTCATCTAGACGCGATACAGCTTTTGGCCTTGATGGAATACCTTATAAAATGCTGAAAAATGTATCAATTAATGCTCTTTCTGTTGTATTAAGTGTTTTTAATTTACTCTGGCAGGAAATGATCATCCCTAATGACTGGAAAATAGATTGCCTAATCCCAGTATTAAAACCTAACAAAGTAAGGCACAAAGCAGAATCATACAGACCAGTAGCATTAACATCATGCATGGGAAAAATTTTTGAACAATTAATTAAACAAAGACTGGAATTTTATATAGAAAGTAATAGTCTATTACCATCCAATCAGTTTGGCTTTCGACGTGGTCGCTCTACTCGAGATAGCATTACTCATTTGCAATTAGATATATATAATTCGAATAAAATGAGCAATCATTTTGTTGGCGTTTTCTTTGATATAGTGGGTGCATTTAATAATATTAATCAGCACATTTTGTGTGGTGAACTTCGTGCTCTTGGTATTCCTGAAAAAATAATATTATGGATCTTTAACTTTTTACATGGTAGAGAAGTATATGTCAAAGTGAACAATCGGCTTATAGGACCACGCTTTTCATTCAAAGGGGTATGTCAAGGTGGCATCCTTAGTCCATTGATTTATCTACTTTATATACATAGATTAAATATTGTACTGGGATCTGAAGTAGCAAATTTACAGTTTGCTGATGATTTAGTTGTCTATGCTTCTGGTTCAGATATAAATTCTGTTGAAAGTATTTTAAACACTGCTTTATCTCGGTTAAAGAATTATTTTCATTATCTAAACTTAGACATTAGTCTAGAAAAATCTAAAGTTATAGTGTTTGGTGAGTGTGACTCAGACTTACAAATTTACTACAATAATAATATTCTTCCAATAGTGGATGAAGTGAAGTTTCTAGGCGTTATCTTTACAAGCAACCTCTCATGGAGTAAATATGTTGATTATCTGTTGGGTAGAGCTAATAAAGCATTTAATTTTATAAAGTCACTGTCAATTGCAGCTGATCCTAAAATTTTACTAATGTTATACAAATCGTTAGTACGAAGTCATTTTGAGTATGGATTTTTATGCTTTGGGTCTGATCAGAGATTGGTTCGTAAATTGGAGGTTCTTCAGAATCATAATCTTAGAAGTATAACTGGTGCAATGAAGACTACCCCAATTAATTCTCTTCAAATTGAGTGTAATACTCCTCCTATAAATATTAGATTTCAGTTTTTAAAATCCAAATACATTCTCAAGCTTTTATCTTTTGAAAATCATCTTTTATTAAAGAAATTATTATTTTATCATAGAGTATATAATCCTCCTAATTCTGTAAATGTCCCTTATATACTTCATGACTTTTCTAATATAATCAGCATTGATGATCAATATCAAATTGAGAAATGTAGAGACAGGTGGCCATGTTATTCTGGCAGTTATGTTAGCAAATTCTGGCCTATGGATATTCATATTAATCGTGACATAAGGAGTAAAGAAGATGTGTATCAGCTAATAGCAGAGTTCTCTGGGCACAGATGTATATTTACTGATGGATCCAAAAACAATAGAAGTGTTTCACTAGCTATATACCTACCTCATATTACTGTTGGACACGGACTTCGGTTACCTGAAGCCATGACTATATTTACAGCAGAATCATTAGCTATTTTATCAGCCCTGGAGTATATACGTGAAAAGAATCTTGGACATACCACTTGGCTTATTGTGTCAGACTGCATGAGTGTTCTGATGGCTTTACAAAATCCAAAATTGGACGCCAATACACGTAATATTATTTATAAGATTCGGACTTTATACGCTGAGCTTTGTTCTGGAGGATTTGTGATAAGTTTATTATGGACACCTTCCCACATAGGAGTATCAGGAAACGAAAACGCAGATTATCTTGCAAGGATTATTGTTGACGCTGACATTGCAGAGATAAGAAATGTTGCCATACCAAGTTCTGATTTGTTAACCAAATTAAATGTACGACACACCTGTATTTGGCATGAGAACTGGCAAGAAACATTACAGACCAAAGGAAAATGGTATGCAAAAATAAATCAAACTGTTGGTTCAGCGCCCTGGTTCACCAGATCTGTTATTCCTAAGAGCAGAAAATTTTATAAAACTCTAAATCGACTTAGACTTGGACATGGAAGATTTAACGCACATCTTGCCAGAATGAATATAATAATATCATCTATTTGCAGCAACTGTAACTCAGAAAGTGACCAAACTCTAGATCATATAATTTTTGAATGCCCTGCTTATGCTTTACAAAGGGTTTTATTAATCGATGAATTATTAGAAATATATAAAACACCTGCAAGCATCCCGCGCGACACTCAAAGTTTGCTGGTGGATTACAGTACCTATACAGCGCTGTATAAATTTATTGATAGCACTGGACTATCAATTTAACCGATCGGGACCACAAAACAGAAGGAAATGACCACAACCTGCTATGACTAAACTACAAGATGAAGACAAATACGGATACTTTATGATTATACCACGGAACAGAAAAAACAGGATTATACAATGAACACTGAAGACGTGGCTTTGGCCTTAAACATATTTATAAAACAAGGATTAAACTACTGAAGACGAGGCTTCGGCCTTACTTATTTGTTAAATAAGAAGAGAATACTGAAGACGAGGCGGTATGGTCTAAGACCTTAGCCTGCCCAAAAAGGGCGAAGAAAAAAAAAAAAAAAAAAACTAAGCATCACCAAATGCCATTTTGAAAATAACAACAAGGAAAAAGCAAAAATATTCATTTAAGTACCAATCTTTTTAATTTATGAGTTTTCCACGCCAGAAAGAAAATGTCCCAAGAGACAAAGAAGAGAAGTTTGTGCCTCGTGGATTTGTGCAAAAATGAAGGCATACATCTTTTTCCTAGAGTAACGCCGTCAGTTCAACGCCATCTATAGAGTTCTTGGAAACTACTTTTTTTTTAATACTCCGAAAAGAAAACTTCTCATTAGGAATTATTTTGATACTTGCATCGAAATGTTGATACTTACAGCTTGTCAAAAAACAGTAGAAAACCAGAAGTCGCCACTGTGCTCGCGCTGACAGCACTTATTACGTTAGTCTTATGGCACAATAATTAATCTAACAAACCTGCGTTCTTTGTTTACATCAAATATCAAACATTTTAAAACGTTGTCAGCAAACAAAAATATTAGTTCCGTTTCAAGACGTTTTTTTTTTAATTTTCAGCGGGCAAGTTCAAGCGGTCCCGATATCTTTTCACATTAAGACTGAACCACAGGATGATGAAATGTAAGTCATCACTTTTTATTATTTTAAGACCACCTTGTTGCCCCATGTGTTCTAGGGCCACGGTGTAGGCTACAGTATCCTGAAAATACCTACTTACGTTTTATTGGGAGTTGGGACACGCCACGAGTGCACACAATGCAAGAAAATAAAAGAAAAAATAACTTAAAAACTAAATAGTCTTACATAATTAATAAATGATAGCGGGACTGCCTCATCAGGTAACCGAGACCCTGGAACGTAAAGGGCTATTGAAGGATCACTGGTTTTTAGTCAGTACGAGGTAAAGATCATTTGATGATTTTACAACGATGATAAAAAACGTAATTAATGAATGGCTAGAATATAAATGCTCATCAATAATTCTTTTTGTATACCAAAATGGATAAAGTTGTATTTTTTAAACGCAATATAAACGCGTCTTTTCTCAAATATATTTTTAAAGAAACGACCCTTCTCCAGAATGTAATGAACACTTTCCTAAAAACCGCTTCAAAATTCGTTCAACCAAACGCGAGATAATCGCGGACAAACATACATACAGGTCGAACTGAGAACCTACTTTTTTTTTTGAAGTCGTAAAAATATAACTTTAGGATCGAGGTTCGAGCCTGCTCGTAATCTGAAGTTTTTCGTTTCTTTAAAAATATGTATCTTTGCAAAATGGATAAATACTAGATAGTTTAGTAGGCGTACTGCAGTTACAAGCTTATATGAATGGCCGCATGGTTAATTTCAGACCTATCGTGACTCAAGAGCTTACTAAACCGGGGACCAGTAAACATAAAGAACGGAAGAGAACAAGAACATCTCAGAACACGTCGACACAGTGAGTATCTTTCAAAAACAATTTACGAACCCTGCACAGCGGGGTTCCGTCGCGCGTCGCGCGTCCTCCCGAAGGCGTAAATCATTTTAAGAGGATCGTCTACCGAGCGCTCGTCCATACTAAAAGAGAAAACATTTTCCTACCCCTAAATGTTTTCATATCTCAATGATTTTTTAGAATGCTTCTGACAGTAAAAAACTAGGTTTATAGGTTTTCGTTTTTTCAAAAGTATCTCTTTGGCGCCTGTAACTTGCAAACTATTATAAATTTTGAAAAAACGAAAACCTATAAACCTAGTTTTTTACTGTGTCAGAAGCATTCTAAAAAATATTGAGATAGGATAACAACAAGGGGTAGGAAAACGTTTTCTCTTTTAGTTTGGACGAGCGCTCGGTAGACGATCCTCTTAAGAATGTACATTCTTCAAACTAGACACTTGCACAATAACGGATCTTGTATCGACTATTCCAAGAAATGTATCCAATGGGGATGGCAACTGGGGAACTAATGGCGCTAGTATAGCTTGTTCCAAGCATCGTCATTGGTTCAAATCTTATAGGTACTTCAAAATAGTACTACCTCATTGGTCGGATTAGGACTGAGCTATGGTGGCGCCATCTACAATTAGCTTTGACTTGCCTTCCCCATTACCAATTACCTGTAAATGTTTTTAGGACACCTTCCTAGCCACCAGACTTCATCTTAAAGTTTCTAATTTTTTTTTTTCAGGAGCAGTTTGTTGGATGTAACTGAATTTAAAACTGAAACAATAGACGTGCATGAGAAAGGATTTAGTTAAGAAACGTCGTCTTCACCACTAAGTCCAGTCATGTTGGATCTCTAATTAAGTTTTGCACTTTGCATTCACAGTAATAATTTTAAAATAAAGTATCAAACGTTTTTTTTTATCTTCTGGTCTGGTTTTTTTTAGGGCTTCACACACAGCAGCTATAATGTAAAGATGTACATTATAGCACAATACATCTCATTACATCTTTCCATAGATTCGAAGATGTAAAAAATATTCAATACTAGCTGTGCCCGCGACTTCGTTCGCGTGGATGTCGGAATTTAACCACTTCCCTGTCCGATGAATCACATGTGACTCACGACCATTGTTTATCTATTGTGTCTGCTGCGCGGACAGTGATAGTGTTAACAATGTATTTTTTAGTGCGAAGCGCTTAATGCTCGCCACGTTTTTTATAAATCATATCGTTTTTATATTATAATCCCTATTTAGAATTTATTTAGATATTTCAAGAATATTTGACGTGTTTGTAATAAACGCCCTCTGTCGTTCAAAGGCAGTACTATTCAATGGCTACTGGATTAGAGCACCCATTCCATCTCATTCCATCCCACTCCATCCCATTTCATCCCACTCCAGCCCACTCCATCCGACTCCATCCCACTCCGTCCCGCTTCATCCCACTCCATCCCATTTCATCCCACTCCAGCCCACTCCATCCGACTCCATGCCACTCCATCCCGTTCCGTCCTGCTCTATCCCACTCCATCCCATTTCATCCCACTCCAGCCCACCCCATCGGACTCCATCCCACTCCATCGGACTCCATCCCACTCCGTCCCGCTCCATCCCACTCCATTCCACTCCATCCCACTCCATTCCACTCCATACCACTCCATTCCACCCCATCCCACTCCGTCCCACTCCATCCCACTCCATACCACTCCATTCCCTCCATCCCACTCCATTCCACTCCATTCCACTCCATTCCACTCCATTCCACTCCATCCCACTCCATACCACTCCATTCCACTCCATTCCACTCCATTCCACTCCATTCCACTCCATCCCACTCCATTCCACTCCATTCCACTCCATTCCACTCCATTCCACTCCATACCACTCCATTCCACTCCATCCCACTCCATCCCACTCCATCCCACTCCATCCCACTCCATCCCACTCCATCCCACTCCGTCCCACTCCGTCGCACACCATCCCGCTCCTTCCCACTCCATCCGACTCCATCCGACTCCATCGCACTCCATCCCATTCCATCCCATTCAATCCCACTCCATCCCATTCCATCCCATTCAATCCCACTCCATCCCATTCAATCCCACTCCGTCCCACTCCATCCCACTCCATACCACTCCATTCCCTCCATCCCACTCCATACCACTCCATTCCACTCCATTCCACTCCATTCCACTCCATTGCACTCCATTCCACTCCATTCCACTCCATTCCACTCCATTCCACTCCATTCCACTCCATTCCACTCCATTCCACTCCGTACCACTCCATTCCACTCCATCTCACTCCGTCCCGCTCCATCCCACTCCATACCCCTCCATTCCACTCCATTCCACTCCATTGCACTCCATCCCACTCCATTCCACTCCATTCCACTCCATTCCACTCCATTCCACTCCATACCACTCCATTCCACTCCATCCCAATCCATCCCACTCCATCCCACTCCGTCGCACACCATCCCGCTCCTTCCCACTCCATCCGACTCCATCGCACTCCATCCCATTCCATCCCATTCAATCCCACTCCATCCCATTCCATCCCATTCAATCCCACTCCATCCCATTCAATTCCACTCCATCCCACTCTATCCCACTCCATCCCATTCCATTCTCATTCCATACCATTATAGTGCGAGTCTAATAAAAACCTTTTCTTTCTTTCTTTCTTTCCATTCCATCATTCTATTCCATTCCAATCTACTCTACTCTACTCCACTCCAAACCCCTCCACTCCAGCTCACACCATATTTGAATAGGTATTTAGTTTTAACATTCAAAGCTAGATCGCGCTACTGAACTGCGAGCTGCGCGTCTCGGTGTAAACTGACCGTAATTTTACTTCTGGAACACTTTAAATTCAAATATCTTTTGATAGACTGATCCGATTTCAATGAAACAAAAACTAAATGTTACTTCAAGTTACGGTCAGTCGTTGTGTATTAAAGTTATCTACATAGCTTTCGTAGATTTTACGTGATGCCCGAACAAATAAACATACAAACAGACAAACAGACATACAGACAAAAATTCTAAAAATGCTAGAAATGGGTTCTATTGGTTGCCCTTTAACACGCTGGCTATATTTTTTTAGTTTTTATTTAATGTACAAAAATTTTTTTTCTACAATTTTATTATATGTATATATAATATATAATATAGATAGCTGTCGTGTGTGGTCTCCTGACGATTTCTATGGAAAGATGTAATGAGATGTATTGTGCTATAATATACATTTATAGCTGCTGTGTGTGAAGCCCTTAAAGGTGGAGGCTGTCCTCTCCCTAATGCGCCCGCCTCCTCCTTCGCTAGCACTGCTGACTGCTTCAGATCAATAAATTCAGCAAATTACGAACTTTTAGCAAAATGATAATCCTGTGATTGGCGAACATATGAAAATGTCAGACTAGTGTTTCTTCTATTTACTGACATTTATTTTCTGTATGTATGTCTAATTAATTTTGATAACTTCGTTTAATCTTGTGGACTGTAGTTATAAGTAGGTTTGATTCCAATGGGGATGGCAACTGGGGAGCTAATGGCGCTAGTATAGCTTGTTCTAAGCATCGTCATTGGTTCAAATCAGTTCAAATCTTAAAGGTACTTCAAAATAGTACTAAGTCATTGGTCGGATTAGGACTAAGCTATGGTGGCGCCATCTACATTAGCTTTGACTTGCCTTCCCCATTGTTTGAAACGACAAGTACAGAGTATATAGGGTGACTGGTAATTAGTGTACGATACAACACGTGATTGTGCTCATGACAACAATTTTTATTATGGGAGCAAAGCCGAAATCGCGAAAAAAATATCAGCTGTTCAGTACATTAAGCAAACAAAAATGTACTGAACAGCTGATTTTTTTTTTGAGTTTTCAGGTTTGTTCCCATAGTAAAAGTTGTTGGTTATCATGAGCACAATCACGTGTTTGAGTATCGTACACTAATTACCAGTCACCCTATATAGAGAGAGTACAGTACAGACTTTTAATAATTTTGTGTTGCCATAAACAAATTTTATATAGGAATGGTTATTGAAGAAAAGTCCAGAAAATCAAGGTAAGGCATTTATTACCAAGCTACCTTCATTCGCAAACCCTAGGTCTTTGCAGAAAAGCAAACTCCAAGGCAACATAATTTGGGGTGCTATGACAGGAAACCTCCACGTGCGCCCGTGGACTGGAGTTCCTTCTCGGATACGTCCGGGGGGAAGACCAGTTTTTCGGGCCGGTGCACCCTGGGATGCGGGCAAAAACTTTCTCTTAAGCACTGTGTGCCTAAGTGGTCTCTTTGCCCGTATGCGAATAGCCTGTCGTGTGGACGCTCCAACGCGTGTCCCTCTGATTAGCAGAGGGCACAGCGGCGGAGCGGGCTTGCGGACGGTGAGTGATGGGTAACTCGCCGTCCGAAGGACCAAGCCCGGGTCGGTGGCGCGTCGTGTTTCGCGCCAAATGCCTGCTGGGGTCGCGGGTTTTTTCTTAACCCAGGATACCGTGGCCCCAGAACGTAAAGGGCATAGGAAGGAACACGGGTGGATTTTAGTCAGTAAGAGTCTGACAGTCCCTTCCGCCCCACCCAGGGCGGGAGGACTCATTTGATGATTTTACCACCTTAAAAAAATAAAAAAAAAAATTAAAAAAAAAAAAAAAGGCAACATAATTTATTAGTACACATATTTATAAAACTTATATCATTGTGAATCGTTCTACAGTAATTATGGTATTTACAAATCGATAAACACAATAAACAGGTAAGCTGTCTTACAAAAATGTCATAGAAATAAAAATAAAATATCACAAAAATGATATTAATGATAAATGATATTTATTCAGCAAATTGGTTTTATCAAACCCTTTTACACGTCAAAGACCGTCAAAGACACTATTTTTACACTAGATGAGGCCCGTGTTTCGTACCTGACTACTCTGAGAAGAAACATCCGAAACAAACTCAGAGGTCACAGTCTCTTTTAAACTCCTGACAATTTTGTATTGATCAAGATATATGAGAACCATGCAGGTGTCCGAGATGGTTTTTTGAGGAAAGAACCACAAATTTGAGTGGACCTGTCCAGTCAGTGCAAGCATGTGTCAGTTATCGTGTAGCTCGACTCATAACTCAAGGAGGTCAACGAAACGACGAACAATACCAAAGGACATTTGGGTAGGCCGCATAAATAACTCAAACTGTCAGACAATTAACCGCAAGAAAATAATAAAAAAAAGAGTAGAATAAAATGTAACCCACATTTGTTCTCATATTTACAAGCTAGTAAAAACACACAAAGACAAAATTGAATTTTATGTATGGTAAAAATGTTACTTTTTAATGGCTTATGTTTAATTTACCACCAGATATAACATATAACAGACAAAAATAGTAAATGATCACCAAAATGAAACCCGCATTTTAATGTAAAATTAACCAGTTTTAACATTTCGTTTACCCTATTTAATCAAAATTACTCCAAATAAATCATTATCAACCCAAAAGTAGTAAATGATCACCAAAATATGTTCATTAAAATATGTCACAACGAGGTGTAATAAAAAAAAAACCGGCCAAGTGCGTGTCGGGCCACGCACAGTGTAGGGTTCCGTAGTTGCCCATCAAAATACTTATGCGAACTAACTAAACTGATTCGCTGAATTTAATTTTAAAAAGAAGAATTTTCAAAATCGGTCCAGGAGTTTGAGAAATCTGGGATAATATATAAAAAAAAAAGATTACGACGAATTTAGAACCTCCTCCTTTTTTTGAAGTTAGTTAAAATAGTTGACGATTAAAACCTACCTATCCCCAAAAAACATACCTATAAAAGCTGTAAAAATAAAGTTGACAAACTTACATTTGCAGTTGTCTCCGATACATTTTGTTTAGGAAATAAGATATCCAAGTACATTTTATAAGTTGGTCGACTATTACTCGTAAAGTTGTAAAGCCTACTTAGTCATGATAATTTTCTTTTAAACTTCGTTATATATACTACTATTGTGAATTTTTTCACACCCCCAAACATAACCGTTTAGCTGGTAGAGGGGGGGGACACTCGAATCGAGCAAAATTTAGCACTTTAACCACTCTGCACGACAATATTTTGACACATGACACATCAGCTGAGTCGACCGGGTGATTCGAAATTTGAGCTATTACACAATATTTTTTGTCAACTTTCAGCATCCAATTTTTGATCAAAAATATGTTACTACAGCTATTTCATGCGATAAGTTTGTGAACAATATCTGTAAGAACATGTTAAGGTCAATAAAACTGCCTCATTCTGTTTTAAAATGTGTGTAACATACAAAATGCTACATCGTTCCAAAAACTAGGTGATTTAGATGTGCTGAAAAATATGTACATAAAGAAGCTTATCACATGATAATAATGGTTAATCAGTGAAATAAATAAAATAACTTACTATATACATTACTAGATTTGCCAGTGTTCATACATAATTTCATAAATAATAACGATCAAAGTCTGGATAAAAATTTGCAAAAACTATGTTGCAACATGACTCTTTTTAGTGCTGACCGTAAACCCAATATTCACAAAACGATTAAAAACCTTCATTCAGCCTAATCGATACTCGCAACATAATCGAACATGGAAAAAAAAGTAAAACAAGACATAGAGCATGGACCGATTTATCTGCTTTTTGACTATAGAAAGCTCAGTCCATGCAATAAGTCTAAGAAACTAAATCTGAATCATTTTATAATATTTCAAATTTTCAAGTATTATTTCGTTTACGCAATAATTTATTTATCGGTGTTTCATTGGAGGCTAAACATACCTATGTGTCTTCTAAACTTAAATTCAATCATAAATGGTTTTACCTATACCCATTTTGTGTTTTCGTTAATTAATTTCAATTTATCTTTTTAAAACGGATCTAAAAAACGTGAAAAGACAAACACCGGGTTCGGATCTAATGCTGAGAGATGGGAGTATGTACTTCTAAATGATTCCTTGCAGTAACAAACAATTAGAATTTTAAACTATGAGGAATAGCGAAAAATCAAAAAGTCAAAAAAAAAACATTCAGAAACATAAATTCAGCAATCAAACTATCAATATTCTGTGAAGTAGAAACATGCGACAAACTTGAGGTATAAGGATTTTTTTCCATTAAATAATGTTTCGCTACATGTTCACAACATAGTGTTCTTATTTCAAATTTTTATTATCACTTCGCGGTGTAAATACATTAACGATTTTTTTGAAATTCGAACTTTAAGTGAGTTTGCGCGAATTTTGATTTTATTCTGCTGTACAATTACTAAATTATTGTTTGTACTTATATTAGTTCATATTTTAAGTTATGTAAGTTATCATTACTTCACCGAATTTGATCCTCAGCGACATCGAATAGTGTAAAAAAATATAATACCTAGCATTTTCTTTTTTTATTTCAAAAGCTCGATTTCTGACGTGTAATACTTACATGACCAAACCAATCTCACGAAACAAATTTGTACAATAAAATAATTAATTTGGCTATCTTTTGTTTGGAGCCGCGAGAGGGAGAGGACAGCGTCCTCCCTCCGCCCCAACCATAGTGGTAGGCGCCCGCAGCGTCGGAAGTCGGCAGACGATCTCCGGCCACCGTAGGCACGGACATGCGGACAGCGAGTAAAGGGCAACTCGCTGTCCGACCATGGACCATGCCCGGGTCGACAGCGCGTTGTGTTCCACGTGCGCCTCAAAGAGCGTCAGCATAATGAGAACTTAGAGGGCCAAAGCCTACCGGGGTCGCGGGAGTTATTTCATGACCCCGGAACATAAAGGGCTATTGAAGGACACCGTGGATTTTAGTCAGTACAAGTCTGACAGTCCCTCCCGCCCTGCCCGGGGTGGAAGGACTCATTTGATGATTTTACCACGATAAAAAAAAAGCGTTTTATTTGGTAGGAAACAAACTCATTTATAATAAGCCTATCAAAATCCAAGGCATTCATAATTCATTCAACATTAAAAATTATATGATTGTACAAAATAAAATGTACAGTAAAAATTAGCTAATAAATTAAAAGTTATTACAATTTTGATTATCGAGTATGCATTCCTAATTCAAAAATTTTGAATTAAATAATTGCCGCGCATTCAAACATTTATCTGACATTGTTCCTTTGTCTATTATTGTTTTTTGGGAATGACAATGTACGTAATATTATTATAAAAGCTTTAAACTATATTTTATTAGATAATAATTGTATTCTAAGCATAAAACAAATTTATTTTAATTTTTATTAATCGATTTCCTAATTTCCTTATTTTTTTCACTCGAGTTGACAAAAAAATCAATTATGGAATCGATTAGAATACTCGCTTTCACACATCATTACGATTAAAAAAAATAACATGGTTGTCGATTACGAATACAAATTGAGTAGTGGTAATGAAAAATACGTGTTATTGGCCCTGTATTAGAGAATTACGTCAAGATCTGGTCTTTTTTACGTTATTTATAATATTTGGCATGATATTTATCTTTATTATTATGGAGTTAAAGCTCGCGTGTGTGATCCAAGTGCAAATAAAAATGTAAACAAACAAAAGTGGCGCGAAAGTTCGAGTTCAGATATCAAATTTTTCATTACCACTGCTAATTTATGTTGAAATACGTATGAATTCGTTACAATACTAAATGACGAGTTATTCATTCCTCCTATAATGATCCGTTGGATGTCCGAAAACCACGTTTTTTATGATTTTTAGCCCCACCCAGCACTGCCATCAAAATGGCGAAGATCGTATTTACACTTTTGGATTTTGTTACGGTAAATTATGAAAATAGGTGCTAAATGTAGAAGTTTTAATTTCGTGAATAAATCAGATTTTTATTTAACATTTTTAATTAATGCGCACTCATAGGATTTTACGCAGAGAATATTATATTTTTTTAATTTATAATGAGGATGTCGTATGACTACAACGTCTGCCCCTTTTGGACCCACTATTGAGCCAGCGTAGGTTTACTTGTCGCGCCCCTTTCGGGGGCGCTACCGAACTATACGGTTAAAGCTTAATATTTCAAAAACTAATTTTTTTATCAAAAAATTGTCAATGGAAACTATCATTATTTTTTAAAGGCCTATTTAATGATACCCCACATTAAGGGGTATGCGAGAAAAAAAAAAACCTCACTTTAAGTGTAAGTACTGGAGGTACCCTAAAAAAAAATATTTTACGAGATTTTATTTTACCACTTTTTCGGCACAACCAATACGTATGTTTACACCAAATTACAGCTCTCTAGTACTGTGCGTCTCTGAGCTAAACTGCGGACAGACGGACGGACGGACGGACGGACATGGCGAAACTATAAGGGTTCCTTGTTGACTACGGAACCCTAAAAAATCTAACTAAGCAGGGTCAACGAAGCCCTGCTTCGCGGGGCTTTTATTTCTGTGTACAAGGTTTAAAGGAACCTAACCAAACCGAACTTCGGGGTGTCCCTGAAATCTTGCTAAAGCGAGTTTTAGATTTGGTGCACATTCAGTATAATTTGGTGATCATTTACTATATTTGGTGTTCGAATACAATTTGAAGTGTAGTAGCTAAGGGTATCAAAACATTTTATGGTGGTCATTATATTTAATCCCATTTTTAATAGGTAATTTACAGGGAAACTTGGCTTGAAACTAAAAAATTCGGAACAAGGTAGAACAAAAAATTCAAGATTGGATGGATCATAACAATGGTTAGAACACAGACTTGAATAAAATAAGGATGAACAATATTACAATTCGCAGTCCAAGAAACGAACGAAGGTGTGGTCAAAAATGATGATGATGAATATTCCACAACTATCACACAACGCCATCTAGTCCCAAGCTAAGCAGAGCTTGTGTTATGGGTACTAGACAACTGATAAACATACAAGTTATATGGGTGACACGTGATTGTGCTAGATAACAAACAATTTTTAAAATGGCAGCAAAGCAAGTTACTTAATACAAAATCAAAATCGAATACTAAGTCGCGACAGTACCAAGCTACGCGTCGTACCAAGCAGCGCGTCGTTGTTGTTGTTTGCCAAAATATGCCGTCTCGAAACAAAGAAAACATTATGGAATGTAATTCTATTTTATTTTGTATTAATTAAAATCAGAAAAAGTGATTTTTTTGATTATTCTTAGAAATAAAATATACTTATTAATGTCACGAAACATATTTTTTATCAAGTTATTTTCTGACAACCCGAAAATTACAAAAAAAAAAATAATAATAATTTCGCTGTCTCCCACTACGCTAGACCTGAACAATATTCGCTGCCACTGTTGGTAGAGGTTCACACACACCCCACATAATGTTCCCATTACTGGGACACAGGCCTCCTCTCTGTGAGAGTGGGTGGGCCATAATCCACCACAGGCCCAGTGCGGGTTGGCAGATATCACATGTCTTCGAATTTTTGGTTCTAGGACATGCCGGTTTCCTCACGATGTTTTCCTTCACCGTTTTGAGAGCAGTGGTGATGAAATAAATTACACAAAGTAATGCACCTGGCGAACCCACGACCTACTACTCGTAAGTCGGGACCGATACCACTGGGCCACCACCAACGCATACCCACTGGGTTTTCTCTGCCGTATGTATATGTAATGGTAACGAATACCGCTTATCTCGGTTTTATATGGAGAATCAAAAAACAGGGCTCCATACAAACTGTTTTTTCGCACCCAACACATTGCGTACTTATCAGTTTTTTACAAACTACACAAAACCGCCGCAGACGTTTTGAACAACTACCTATCGGCAACTGAGCTAGGCGGTGCGACACGTCCACGGGACAAGGGAATAGAGCGGAAGACGACAGAATATACGGAGGGGACTCGTGCTTACTCAAAAGAGACTTCACTAAACTAATACGGAAATTACGATGACTACAATTCGAGCTATGATGATGAATGATGTAAGCATTAAGAACTGAGATGTTCAATAGTCTTCGGAACAGCCTCTTGTACCACACCTTCGTTCGTTTCCGCTCGATAGGATACGTGACTAACATCTGGTCTTTCTTATCGACCCCCACCATCATTGTATTGTATTCATTGATCAGGAGAGGATTGGTGGATTCCTTGGTTCGGCTAATAGCGATGCCATGGTACGTGGAGATCATACCGACCATATAGCTGTCTCTCCAGACCATCACATCGACGTCTCCCGAAGTAAAACCACATATCTCACCTTTACGTAGTATGTATTTGTTTAAATTTTGTAGGTCTTGTGGTACATGTTGGCAGTTAGTTCGTAAAGGCCCTGCACAGTCGAAACCTAAAGATTTAAGGCAACGAGCGAGACTTGGCGAGTTGTAATGGCTGTCCATCCATACCGTATACCCTTTATGTTCTAAACCTTCGGTTAAGCGCAAAATCACCGACGGAATTAAAGCATCCAATGAATTTTTGTTCTGTGGTTGAGTTATATGAACCTCAAACTTCCAGAGATACCCGGTTTTAGATTCACACAACTCATAAGTTTTCATGCGTTTATTAGTATTAAGCTGGCTTTCATCTAACCATCCTTTCCACATTAAAATACTCTCATCCACTACAATGTTCTGCGAAGGTACATATAGTGTCGAAAATTTCAAATTCAGGTGTGTCAGTAGAGGTTGTATCTTAAAAACTCTTGCCTCGGAAGGCCCTAGGTTTAGCGCACACAATTTAACGTTATTATTAAAGTGTAAACATTGACTTAGAATTATGAAACGGTTATATGACATGTGTGCGCTAAAACCGGGCGTATAGAATATGTCAATGTTGGAAGTCCAGTATTCTTCTGTTTTGCTTTTAATTACAACGCCCATGGCGAGAATTATGGCAAAGAAAACATATAGTTCGTCGACTGTGGTGTCCTGCCAGCTGCGTATACGACTGTTAGGGCGTAGAGTGTTTTCTTCTAACTTCCGGGCTGCCAATTCCTGAGCATATCTATTAGTCTCAAAGGCAATGTGCTCCATAATTGCCCGATCCCATATGGCAATAAAAATATCATATGGATCGACAAGCGGAGTAGTTGGACCAACATTTATTTGGGAGAAGGGTTCTCGTCTAGATTGAGGTGGAATCTGGACTTCCGGAAACGGTCTCCAATCGAATTCATCCTCTTCGGCCTTTAACCCAGGATCGCAGGACGAAGGTTTTGGAGCGAAGTCTTCATCGTCAGAATCTAGATCCTGGTCTGAAGGTGTCCTCAAGGTGGATCTGAAGACTCTTGGAATGATTGGTAGCACCAGCATGTCCTCGCCGTCACTCTCGTCCGTATCTTCGTCGCTACCTAAAACGAGAGTTGAGTTTACATCATTTTCCTAAACTTATCCCATTATACTCACATTTTTTTTTTTTTTAGCGTGGTAAAATCATCAAACCAGACCTCCAACCCCGGGCAGGGCGCCGGGAGGGAGGGACTGTCAGACTTCTACTGACTAAAATCCACGGTGTCCTTCAATAGCCTGTTATGTTCCGGGGTCACGGTAAGGGAATAATCCCGCGACCCCGGCAGGATTCTACTCACAGGGTTGGAAAAAAAAGTTCTTTTTTACTCACAGGGTGGGGGTTTTTTTTTATTTATAAATAAACTGTTGAAAATGTTTTATACAAGTGTTTTTTTTCAGTTTCTGTTTTTTTTTTTTAATTGATTCCACCTTGTTTGTTGATGTCTAAACGTATACATCAACAATGTTTCATTTCTAGACTACATCTTTTCAAATTCGCCCTTTGTAATGAATTTTTACGAAAAATGATCAATAGAAAAATAATTTTTTTTTTTCTAATAATTTTAAGCATTATTTCATTACAATGCCAATGAAAGTTAAGAATATAAAATAACAATGGCATTAGACCCAAAGGTTTTATGTCAAACTATTTAGACTCCCGAATATTATTATTTTTCATTTTCATTTATTATACATTCATCTGCCTTAAAAAATAGTTGAAACGGGTCATAAAGAACACTGTTTAATTTCAAACTGTTTTAAACCCTGTTTTAAACAGGTGTTTTAAAACAACTTGTTTTAATCATGCCAACCCTGCATATGACCCATCCATTTTGGACATGGGCCTGTAGCAACGACGATATAATACTAGACTCCGCATGCGCGATCTAAGGAACAAAAACTATTCTGTCAACTCGCTGAGGTACTACGTAAGCGAGGGGGACGGGGTACTGCGTTGTGATTGGCTAACTCAAGGTCTGTTTTGTCTCAACGTATGTTTACGGCTCACAGGATTGGTCAAAATGAGACGAATATAAGACTTTTTTGCCTAATGTGTTGGCAGACATCGGTCGCCTGTTATTACGAGTCTAGTATTATATCGTCTTTGGCCTGTAGTCTACATTGGCTTCAGTCGCAATCCAGACTAAGATCAGGTACTTACCTATATTGTTCCTCGCAGTGTGTCGAGGCTGGGCAGGTGAGGCTGGACTCTTCATCTCAGAGGCAGGTGAGGAGGGGACTGAACTGCTGCACTTTACATTTCTGAAACAGAAGCTGTGTTGAGTACCTGTATCATCATCATCATCTGCCAAGCCTTTTCCCAACAATGATACCTAGTACAATAAAAAAAGAATTACTTAAATCGGACATGTAGTTCCGGAGATATGCGAACACAAACATAATTTATTAAAGCAGTCGTTGCTGAGTCCTTACTTGAGGAGTTGTACCTTCCATCATCAGCTCAGCTACATGAGATGATGATTTCCATACGCAAGCACTTACATTACATAAAATGTGCGAAAAACTATGTGTCAGCTAATAAAATTTGAGGGTTGCCCTCGATTTCTCCAAGATCCAATCATCAGATCCTGAAATTGTGACAATGGGACCACACGAGAAGCACCACCTTTCGAATAAAAAAAGAATCACGAAAATCGGTTCACCCAGTCGCAAGTTATGAGGTAACAAACATTAAAAAAAAAAATACAGTCGAATTGATAAGCTCCTCCTTTTTATGAAGTCGGTTAAAAAGTGCTCAGAAAGAACTCAAACAGCAATCAAATTCATTAATATGGCCAAAAAGTACTTGATAAAAAATTTTTTTTTGGAAAAGTGCTCAAAAAAAATTTTTTTTGGAATATACTTGGTTTTTGATACCAAGTACGCACACGAAATTCTTGCAGTTAATTTTTTAACACCTTGTATATGTATTGAGAAATAAATAGATAGGTTCGTAAGGCACTTACGTCGCGCTTGAAGGTACCGCTTTTGACGTAGATGATGATGATGATGATGATGATGGCAGACAAGGTGCTAGTTCTGGAGACGACCTACAAATTTTATGTAATAGTTAAAGTTAGCAACAGAGCCTGTAGCCAAACGGCAATCGTTAAGAGGAAACACCAAGGGCTGGAGAATTGAAAAATAGGTATTTGTAAAATCTATTGCTGTCGCACAGTGCCCACAACAGAGTTACAGAGCGCGATAGAGACAACAGCAGCTTGGACCGAAAATACCTTAAAAATGGCACAAAATCAACGATTCGTAGTCCCCTGATTACTCCTCCAAAACTTAACCGATTTCACTACTTTTTTCTTTATAACATAAAGTAAGGCATTGGCCGTGTTCCTATGTTTTCATACACAGCGGAAAATCTGGCCATGTTTTTAGGATTTTGAATGTTCATCTCTTTTAATAATTATTTGTTAAAAGACATATTACTTTTAGTAATTAATTAAAAAAAAAAAATTGTTCTACTGACATTATCCAGGGAGAAAACAAGGGACTACGTTTGTATGGAAAAACGGCCGTGCTGTTTCCTCTTAACGTTCAGCAGTCACTAATACATTTTCAACTTCATACCCCATCGCATAAAGTTGAAAATCTAGTAAAGACTGCTGAGCGATAGCGAACGAAACAAACGAAAGGATCTGTAATCTTTGATAGATTTTCAACTTTATACAATGGAGTATAAAGTTGAAAATGTATTAGCGACTGCTGAACGTTAGCGATTGTCGTTTACCGTTTGGCTATAGGGCCAGTTAGGAGCATGTTACGAAATTGGAGTCTCATACAACTGGGATTTTTGACTGAAAACTTCTAATTAATAATATTACAAAACTATCAAACAACGCCATCTAGTCCCAAGCTAAGTAGAGCTTGTGTTATGGGTACTAGACAACTGATAATAGTAGTTTATGTAACTGGTACATAATGAGGGGTATTATACACGAGTGTGAGTTTAAAAAACGAGCGAAGCGAGTTTTTTAATAGTATCACACGAGTGATATAATACCTAGTTATGTACAGTTTCATACACTACTTTATCTACTCTCATTGAACACGAACATATCAAATAAAAGATAAAAATTAATAAACACTAATAATCATCCACCATGTCATCCACCGAAACACAAACGTCAAAGTGCCAACATTCCCTTAGAAAGCGCGCGCAGCCACAGATAAAAAAGTAAAAAGATGTATCTATGATCAGTAATCTGTATCATAATGAAAAAAATTAAATTATAACATTGTTTTGTTAGAGAAACAGTGTTATAATTTAATTTTTTAATTTCATTACGAAACTCTATGGTATAAAGTATGTCATTATAAACTCGTTTTGAGTTTTGTATTTCGAAGTTTACGACATGAGAGTAGATAAACATACTTATATATTTCTAAATACATACATTTTATAGACAAATTCCACCCAAACACAGAACAAAAAGATCGTGTTCATCACACAAACATTTGTCCTGGGTGGGAATCGAACCCACAACGTCCGGCATAGCAGTCAGGGTCACTAACCACTAGACCAACAGGCCAGTCATAATCTATAATACTTTTCTTGTAAGGAGCAGTAATCTTTAGGAAATTATAAAATTTCAAATTATAACAATGACTTATGGACTAAATATATTTGTAATTTGATAAGTAAATACAAAAATATCGAAATCTAGCGTGACTGGTTTTACAATCTAGATTTAAGATCTTTTTTTTAGCGTTGTAAAATCATCAAATGAGACCTCCCACACCGGGCAGGGCGGGAGGGACTGTCAGACTTGTACTGACTAAAATCCACGATGTCCTTCGATGCCCTTGATGTTCCGGGGTCCCGGTAATGAGATAAGTCCCGCGACCCCGGCAGGCTTTGGCCCTCTAGAGGGGGGCCCCGTCATCATGCTGACGCTCTTTGAGGCGCGCGTGGGACACAACGCGCCGTCGACCCGGGCATGGTCCATGGTCGGACAGCGAGTTGCCCTTTACTCGCTGCCCGCGCCTACGGTGGCCGGAGATCGTCTGCCGACGTCGGCGTCTACCACTGTGATTTAAGACCTAGCTAAGATTGTATTGTACTTACGTCTGCCGTGATATGCGCCTCCTCTTAGCTTTGGGGTGCAGGGGAGTCTCAAGAGCGTTTTCAAGCGGGTGCTCGCTATTATCACTGAATACAGGCCTGAAATTCAAAACAATTCAATAAGATATTTGACTGATAAAATAGAATGAGTCAACTAGAAGAGTCAATTAATAAAAAAAAATTGACACATTTTTTCAAACTACAATTGACGAAAATACGACAGTTTTAAGTTTCTATTTTTTTAAACGGGGTGCGTTTAAAAAAATAGAAACTTAAAACTGTCGTATACTGTAAAGAAAAAAAACATCATGGAGAAAAGTTTAAAAAAAAAATGACTTACGTTTCCACTTCATCATCCAATGGTTCAATCTTGACTTCATAAGATATCGGGTCCATTATAGTTTCGTCCCTAGAAGTAAAAAAAAAAAAACATTATTTCTGCCTAGCGACATCTGTGATCAAGTAGTGAGCCTTTCAAAATCGCATGGGACTTTTAGCGACATCTATGGTCAAATACCGCAAACTCATAGTCGTTTATAGTGTATCTAATAGATGGAGCTATAAGCCCCTCTATGTGCCGAACGGCTCATTCACGATTTTTACTTTGCCGGGGTCACGGTTTTCGTTAGTCCCGCGACCTCGGGACGGGGCCCCTTTAGAGACTCCAGAACATAAAGGGCTATTGAAGGACACCGTGGATTTTAGTCAGTACAAGTCTGACAGTCCCTCTCGCCCTGCCCTGACAAAAAAAAAACCCACTTGTTTGAGCAGTAGGTCTAATAATTATTATTTAAATATGTTCAATCACATTTGATTTTAGTAATGAACTATGTTTTGCCTTACCCGTTGAATTGTACTATATTATCTGGCTGGAATACTTCCGGTTCCTCACTGAAATTAAAATACGTGTAAGTCGGTGCATTGAAGGAATCTAAAATGGCAGCTTCTACTGTAATTTCGATGA
Organism: Agrotis segetum; assembly: GCA_036375495.1. Lineage (NCBI taxonomy): Eukaryota > Metazoa > Arthropoda > Insecta > Lepidoptera > Noctuidae > Agrotis > Agrotis segetum. Next base: position 884,830 of record JAQSVV010000037.1, on the reverse strand, counting down.
CAGATAGTACAGTCAGCTTATAAGATTTCAAGTTAAAGTATTATTAAAATTAAAATAATAAAAACAAGACTGGATCACAATAATTTCTCAAACTTAGGGCGACTTTTACCAATGTTTAAAATTTTATTTAAGCACAAAATTCAATAGAAAATTGTGCCTAAATAAAATTTTAAACATGTTTAACCGTTGGTAAAAGTCACTCTTAACCTAACAATAAAACAAAATTAAAACAACAATAATAAACAGGTTAAAACTGAAAAATAACAGAAAACTTTAGTAAATATTCTTAAAAAAATGATCACTGAGCGCGTCAAGACATCAAGACTAATACTTTATTATAAACTCACTTGTTAGTATGTCCTGGTTGCTCTATAACAACTTCATAATCATCTAAAATATCTTTTCTGCTACATCTGTAACAACAATCAAACATATTTCAGTAAATATTAGAATATATTTTCTTTATCTTTATCTTTACATAATAATAAAATCGTAGAGCTGTCATTCCTGTACATTGAATATTTTTTTCTTTTTGTATTTTTTTCGAGATAAGGGATCGATTCTGATGCCAAATCAACTTTTTTTTTCTTTCGAAATTTTTTATGTTTTTTTGATTTGATCTATCTCTTAAACTACTGTAAAGTTGTCGATCAAATTTTCCTCAAATATTCCTAATAATATGCTTCTGTTGATAGGCTATGTATCATTACGCTATTTTTCCCGGGAGATAAGCAATTTAAAATTTTGTTGTTTTTATCTGTTTGTTTTTAGTTGGAAGCTAAACCACTGGATATTATTTAGTCAATTTTTCCCCAAATATTCCTTAAACTGCTCTTCTATTAATAGGATATGTATAATTGCGCTATTCCCTTTGGGGGATTAGCAATTTTATAATATGTTGATTTTCAGTCATTGTTGACATTTGTATAAGAACCGCTATTTGAAAACACTGTCAGCGTACTAGCCAGTCTGGTTGGTATCCTGCTTGACTTTCGTGCAAGGGGTCTCTGGATCAAATCTCGCTGTTTCTTTTTTTCACTTTTTGAGTTTTCTTATATTTGTCCTGAGAGTTTCAAATAATTAAAAAAAATGTGTATACTTTTATTTCAATATTATTCGCGATTTTAAATTATTACTATTTTTTTTCAATAGTTTTCTAGGATATATATAAACACTGATTTAAATTGTAGGTATTAAGTTGGATATTTTTTTAAATTGTAATTGTTTCGAGGTGTGGAATTTTAAAGATTAGAAAAAAATGTGTTTATTTATGTTTTGAATTGGTGTTCAAACCAGTGCATAGATTCTGTTTTAAACGACGCGGACGACAAGTTGTACTCATCGAGTCAGATAATTAGTTATTTTTTAGGTATCACGCGGAATGCTAAAGGGAGAAGAGGAATGCTATCGTACGTTCAATTTGCAGCGATACTGTAAATCAACCCAAAAATGATAGTCTAATGTATAAAATAAACACGGTACTTTGAAATTAATGTCGCTCAAATAAGGACGTTTCCTATGCAAACTATATACCTAGATATAACATTATTGATCTAAACTAATAATAAAAATGCAAGTATGTTTGTTTTTTACCTTTTCACGCATTACTACCTACTGAATCGATCGTCCCAAAATTTAGCATATACGTTGTCAGGAGTATAGACACGGATATAAGGTATCTTACATCCCGAATAACAGAAGAGAGCTGTTGCCGAGAAAACAATTACGTTCATATTCCAGATGGCGCCACACGATCCGTATTGTTTCTCAAATTCTAAAATAACGCAAGCGAAGCCGCGGGCAAACACTAGTCATTGATAACAATACAAGTTACTCAGTAATACAGGTACAAGAGGAAGAGAATTTAAAAGCTCGTAGACCAGCAGGCGTCCCAGATCATTCACACCAACCGGCCGGACTCGGCGGCATTTTACAATGCGCTAAAGAACATTGAAAGCTATCAACAGTGAACACAGTTCATATTTGCATGCAACTTACGGGACACGTCACTTACTTAGGGTGCTCTCACATCTATCGACGCGGAATCGGCTTTTTCCGTCCCCCTTTCTCTTTCTGTCGCTTAGAATTGCCATTTGCTAGATGTGGGAGCACCCCTACTCGGTAACTTCTGAGAAAATCTGGGACGCGTGTTGGTCTACGAGCTTTGAAATTCACTTCCTCCATTCGTCTTCTCACTGTACTTTCACTAACATTGACACCTCTTGTGAAATGGAGTCACTTCAATTATCAGCATTACGGTTGAATTTTACTTGAAAGTCAATAGCAACGACGATATAATACTAGACTCCGCATGCACGATCTAACGAACAAGAATTATTCTGTCAACTCGCTGAGGTACTACGTAAGCGAGGGGGACGGGGTACTGCGTTGTGATTGGCTAACTCAAGGTCTGTTCTGTCTCAACGTATGTTTACGGCTCAGAAGATTGGTCGAAATGAGACGGATATAAGACTTTTTTGCCTAATGTGTTGACAGACATCGGTCGCCTGTTATTAGGAGTCTAGTATTATATCGTCGTTGGTCATTAGTGTAGGGTTGATGGCATGTAAAATTTTCATAACTTACTTCTTGTTTAATTTAACATCATTAGGTTCGGTCTTCACTACTGTTGGAGAGAATTTTTCAGGCTCTTCGCTGAAATTGAAATAAATAATTTTATTCTTATAAATATCCATATGTCTCGAAGAGTCATTCCAAAACGTTGTTACTTTTTTGCAAAGTATTTATTTCAAATATACCAGTTACAGGCACTTATGAATTGACAAATGACAAAAAATTAAAACATTTATATTCATCATCATCAGCCTATTAAAGTTCCCACTCCTGGGACACAGGCCTCCTCTCTGTGAGCCCTATCACAGAGAGGAGGCCTGTGTGGGCCGTAATCGACCGCGTGGGGCCAAGGCTGATTGGTGGATATCACATGTCTTCGAATGTTTTGTTCTAGGACATGCCGGTTTCCTCACGATGTTTTCCTTCACCATTTTGAGAGCAGTTTTGATGAAATAAATTACACAAAGTAATGCACCTGCCTGGATTCTAACTCACGACCTACAACTCGTAAGTCGGGGCCGATACCACTGGGCCACCACTGCTCTCATTACTTATTAAAAAATATATTTATGGTGTTACAGTCCCAAGACATAATAACTATGAAAGTACTGTAGATGCCCATTCCAAAGCGTAGATCTCTATGGAGAAGAATGAGCAAGAAACTCCGTGGACACTTTTTTTTCAATTGCATAAATTATTACAGAACCTTTTTTACATCTTGAGGTATAGCAGCTAAATTAAGCATCTAAAATATGGGGTGACTGGTAATTAGTGTATGATACTTAAACACGTGATTGTGCTCATGATAACAATTTTTATCATGGGAGCAAAGCCGAAATCGTAAAATAATATCAGCTGCGCGTGTTACATATATTTAGTACATTAAAGATTTATTATAATTTTAAAACGACGATCAACTGATTTCCGAACGAAATCAGTTGATGTTCAAATATTTATCGAATTAAATTAAGGTTGCAAATAAAATACTTACTGAATTTCTAAATTATCTAATTAAGTTTAAAAATGTTTCTACTGTACAGGATTTGTGTATTATTGTCTATTTTATTAATTATTTAACTACAATGTTTCACGATCTGTGATTGGTTAGTAATGGCGGCAATATTTGATGGAAGTGGTACAAAACTAAGTTTATAAAAATAGATGTACCCTCACATTGGTAGTCATTACGCTGCAACTGTTCAAAGAGTTAAGACGTGTCCAAAGTAGTGTCCTGTTTATTTAAAATTGATGTAATAATAGAAAATACAAGTGTGTGTGATGCTGAAAGTTATAATTCGTGTCCTAATGTTCTACAATGAAAATGTAAATTAATTGATATTTATTATGATAAGAATATTGCTGATAATTATGTATTTTATAAATTATGTATTTTAGTCTCGATTTGTGCTTTTATTTATAAACCCTTTAATATAAATAAGTCCTTGGAGATACTTTACATCCTGATAGCTAAAACTTGATAATAAAGTCGAAATTAATATCAATAAAACCAGAAATACACATTCTATTTATTACATAAAACATCCTATTCCTAACACGCGCGTAGCATGGCGATTCTATCTCTATTCTACCAAGAAAGGACAAAGTTATTTCATAGTTATTCATACATAAATCGACTGTTTTTTTGCACAAGTATGACACTATTCGTACACCATTAAATAATAGAAACCTATCTCGTCTATATTTTATATATTTCTTAAATAATGCTTAAATTGATAAAAATCTTTTACGTTCTGTCACTTTGTCTATTCTCGCGTCGACAAAACCCGTTTCTACGGCGCCATGCTACGCGTGCTGGTCAGTGCATTAAACAAACATAAATGTACTGAACAGCTGTTTTTTTTTTCGAGTTTTCAGATTTTTTCCCATCATAAAAGTTGTTGGTTATCATGAGAACATCACGTGTTTAAGTATTGTACACTAATTACCAGTCACCCTATATAGATAGGTCTTACATTATCCACTACAGTGCACATTTACTCACTTTAAATCTTTAGAACAATATCCATGTTCCGTCGCTAAATATGCTTGCACTCTTTTCAGTGTTTCTTTATCTTTGTTATTTTTATCCACCTTAGGCATATTTGCGATTCAATCTGTAATCAATCAAAAATAATAATTAATTTATCATGACCATGTTCATACAGCTTGGCCAGAACGGATTGAAACGGAACTAAAGTTTATATTTCTGACAGCGTTTTAAAATCTTTGATATTTGATGTAAACAAAGACCGCAGGTTTGTTAGATTTATTATTGTGCCATAAAACTAACATAATAAGTGAAAAATAAAATCATTCTAAGTGCTGGTAGCGCAAAGACAGTGGCAACTTCCGGTTTTCTACATTTTTATGTTGAGCTGTAGTAAGCAGTTCAGATATTGTTGCATTGTTATTATAAGTACTACTACTAACTTAGAGGAAAATTTAATTTTAAACTACGACTGTGATAGATAATACAGAATGTATGTTACAGCTGGTTTTTTTTAATTTGTCTTCAACAACTTGTGTGTGCTAGTATGATATCTACCTCTTTTGATCCTAACGTCAGTGGACTCCCGGTAATCCAGCCCAAGTCTAGTCTCTAGTCTGTCACCCCCTGTAACATCATCCAACATGGTCTATTATTTGACTGGCTTGTTGGTCTAGTGGTTATTGACCCTGACTCAACGACGACATAATACTAGACTCCTAATAACAGGCGACCTATGTCTGTTAACACATTAGGCAAAAAAGTCTTATATTCATCTCATTTCGAGCATGCGGAGTCTAGTATTATATCGTCGTTGCCCTGACTGCTATGCTCGACCTAAGGCCTGGGTCTTGTAACTCAGCTTGTCCATAAAGTGACGTACGCTGACTGTTCCGGCCTAGAGCTGCGCTGTCGGCCATCATCAGCGTGACCAGCAAAGTTGAATCATGACCCATTTTGACAAAAAATCGTTTGAATCCGTCAAATTGACAAAGATCTTAGTCATTACCATGGATATGTATGTTTACGCAAATATGAACCTAATTGTATTTGAATGTCTGTTAGAAAATAAGCGTATGGTGGGTCATAAGTCAACTTTGTCGATTGTACTATAGCACAGCACAATGCTGTATCCTAGTTATTAAATGCTTTTTTTTTGTAGGTTAGGTAGGCACCTGACGAAAACCGAACTTCGGGTGTCCCTGACGCTTTCAAAGTTGGAGTACGTATACCAAGTTCCCTCGGTTGCAGAATTGTTTTGAGATCGGAATATCGAGCAGCTTTCAAGGACCTTTGTCCTTAGCCGCGTAAATATTGCCGACCGGTTTCTTTTTTTTACAGAATACTTCGTAAAGGTTGTCCTACCAGTTTTTTCCTGATAGCAGGTTCAGACTAAAATATAGGACTAGAAGCAAAGAGATAAAAGTTTAATTTAACGTCTTTGACTAGAATAAATGACGATAAGCACCACAAAAACAATAACTGAGTTTTAAAAAACACAAAGTTATGATATTACCTGATGTTGTAGAAACAATGAATACTATCGATCGACAAAATACCAGCAATATCCGTTGATTTGCCGCCTAAAGTGTTTTTCAGTCGTGAATTTTTCGTGATGTTTTTCAATAAGTTTTTGACAGTTTTTGAAAACAGAATGACGGTGAGTCGGTGACAGCAAGTTCGACGATATCGACCACAGACAAGTAAAGGTGAACGCAGACCTAGCCATAGACCTAGCCGCACCGTAGTCTCCGCAGTCATCGTTTTCGTACCGCTTCTGCGGCTACTGCGATGCGGTTGAGTGTGCGAAGTTTCATAGAACTTCATACAAAGAATTCGTTATGTGGGGACTGCGGAGACTGCGGTGCGGCACCATAAAAACCAGTAAAACCTAGAGGTGGGTTGGGCTCTCCTTCTTCTCTTCGTCAGTTGTCTTGCGAATGCGCAGCCCATCTTACTATATCTAAGCGGTAGACTACCTTGCTAATATGCACATTTCGGTACTGTATACTTTTTACTGGTCCTACTTGAAGGTTTATTGGCAAACTTGATAGTCAACAACTACTGATGAGTATCAGTAGTTGTCCAAAATGTCCACTGAACATGGGTGGCTTGATGCCTGTTATGAGTAGGTAGTTCATTCTAAGGAACATTTACATTTATCAGTTTCGTTGTAAATACAAAAACTAATACGAAATTAACCTTTTGACAGCTATTTGATGATCACTCCAATAGGTCGAATTTGACCGAATACGATATGCACGAATGTGGTTCACATACTTTGAGACTTCAATCAACTTCGATGACTACTTAGTCGAGGTAACTTCGCGAGTAGTGTAAGGCCATGGACCTAAAAAAAAGGCGGACGGAACTTCACTAAGAAACAAGTGAAGCACCAAAATGGCGGCTGCTTTACTATGTGTGGGTTTCTAAAGGGTTGCCAGATGAAGGAAAAAAATACCCATTTTCAAACAATATTTTAATAAGATCTCTCCTCGAACTTAGTTTTAATCATGGACCAAAAAAGTTTTTGTGACGTATACCTATTGTTAAAATAAAGGTAAATAATTAAAACAAGATTAAAATAATAGTAGATTGTATGACAAAGTAATATTTTTACGGCGGACGATGGGGAACTTTTAGCGGGCAGTAATGAGTTTTTAATCCTCTTTATAAATGCGCTACGCTCAGGATTCTACTGTAGAATCCCTCACTTCGCTCTGGATACAAAATAGCGCCCTCTATTTTCTATAATTGTATTTTGTATTATGTGTAAGACAGGCTTAATGTGCAGCGAAGGAACAAACGCCCAACAACCATGGACCTAAAAAAAAGGCGGACGGAACTTCACTAAGAAAGAATTGAAGCACCCATAGTAAGTCAGTGCGCTTGTCCACACAAGCCAGCACACACACATTCACACCATAGTAAGTCAGCCGTCGGCCATTACGCTTCGAACGACACTCGCGGTTTCATACGGTGTTATTTTGTCTAATAAAAATCAAAGTATGCCGTCATGTGTTGCAAAAAGTTGTCTAAACCATAGTAGTTCAATTAAAAAAGCCAGGGGATCACTTTTCATAGTTAAACATGTCATTTTGAAGCTTATTTCTCGATTTTACGTCAATAAACTTTATAAACATCTCGAAATCAATCAGTGTTGCAACTATTTCAAGGTTCAAATTATTGTGCTATAATGTACAATCGACCTAGTGGAATTATGACCCACCATATGCTTATTTTCCCAGAGACATTCAAATACAATTAGGTCCACATTCGCGTAAACATACATAACCATGGTAACGACTTTGATCTTTGTCAATTTGACAGATTCAAACGATTTGTTGTGAAAATGGGTCATGATTCCACTTTGTCGACTGTACATCTATAAATTATAGCTGCTGTGTGTGAAGCCCTTTATACTCAATAAACGGGGAAATAATCGCTCAAACTAATTAGTGTGAGTATTATATTTCATTGTAAAACTGGACTAATACATTTGAATCATCATCATTAGACATGGGCAATATGTATCACTGAAAAGAAAAGATTGAAATGTATCTTTCGATCACTGGGATATGTATCACTCATTTGTATCTTTGTATCATTTGTATCAGCGCACGAAACGAAGCGACGACGTTGCACTGATACACTGTTCAGCGTGGTTCGCTTCGCTCAATTGATCAATTCAATCCAATGAATCAGTAAGAGCATAGATAGAAAGATAGATGCACGTGCTGTGCCCATAGCTGCTTCACTGCTTGCTCTTACGTATCTTTCTGTTATGATTTATTGTAGGTACTACTTATTTCGTACTTTTTTATGTATTTACTCGTATTTTATGATTGATCTCAAAGAAATTTGATTTTTAGTACGGAGTCGACATAGGTAGGTATTGTTTTTATTTATTTGTAAAATTGTTTACACTGATTGTCGATGCAACGAAAACAAAACAATAACTATCAAATTACTTCCGACTTCCGAACCCGTATGATAACAATAACATTGATGACGCACGGACCGGACGCAGGTCGAGCTTTAACTAAAAAAATATTGAATATTTATTTTGTAAATCGCAAATATTATTTTTTCTTTTTTTTCTATCTTGATCCTAATAGCAATAACTTTAAGACTGTAATTAGTTTGCATTGTTTACTAAAACTTTAAGCAAAGTGCTTTACAAAGGAAACCAGTATAATATTTGCAATGTTCACGTACCGCTTTACGACTTTAAACCCTACGCACCAGTAACAGAGTTATTTATCCTTTTTTACTCACGTATATCAGTTTATAATGGTCAAACACATACTCTCGTCGCTATGGAGAGAGTGCGACAGAACATTCTAAATAGGGGGTGCGAAAGAGAAGTCGGGACTCTCCGAACGAAGAGACACCGTGTCGCTAGCCGTTCATGCTTGTGTGTGCGATACAGATACAAAAGGACGACGATTGAACGAGTTGCAAAAGATACACTTGGATACACTGATACATTCGGATTTGAACTGATACAAAGAGTGAGTGAGTGAAACGGAATGATACTTATCAATTTTATCTATCTCTCTTGAGTTACCCATCTCTAATCATCATCAAAAAAATGGCCGCCATAGCTGTTGATCGGTTAGAAAACATAAACATTCTAATTGGAATCGAAATTCCAATTAGAATTTTTGCACACACAAAGAAAAATGGCGGAGAAAGTATACGACTTTCTCCGATTGTGATAAAAGTTAGCGGCCAGCAAAAACATTGCTGGCATGGCTTGCATACATTCAAATCTACAAATCATCTTAAAAAAAAAATACAAACACACATAATAAAAAAATATTTATTTACAGCCATAAAAGTAGCACAAAACATTTGCCAAGGGTGAACAAAATTTCAACAAAATTAAATTGTTACGACAACCTACCTGTACAGATTCACGAAACTTAAAAATATAGAGGAACTGATGCGTAAATAATAATAATAATATTCCACAACTATCACAACGCCATCTAGTCCCAAGCTAAGCAAAGCTTGTGTTATGGGTACTAGACAACTAATAATAGTAGTTTATGTAACTGGTACATAATGAGGGGTATTATACACGAGTGTGAGTTTATAAAACGAGCGAAGCGAGTTTTATAATAGTATCACACGAGTGGTATAATACCTAGTTATGTACAGTTTCATACACTACTTTATCTACTCTCATTGAAAACGAACATATCAAATAAAAGATAAAAATTAATAAACACTAATAATCATCCACCATGTCATCCACCGAAACACAAACGTCAAAATCCCAACATTCCCTTAGAAAGCGCGCGCAGCCACAGATAAAAAAGTAAAAAAATGTATCTATGATCAGTAATCTGTATCATAATGAAAAAAAATTAAATTATAACATTGTTTTGTTAGACAAACAGTGTTATAATTTAATTTTTTAATTTCATTACGATACTCTATGGTATAAAGTATGTCATTATAAACTCGTTTTGAGTTTTGTATTTCGAAGTTTACGATATGAGAGTAGATAAACATACTTATATATTTCTAAATACACACATATAGATAAATTACATCCAGACACAGAACAAATGATCGTGCTCATCACTCAAACATTTGTCCTGTGTGGGAATAGAGCCCACGACCCCGGCATAGCAGTCAGGGTCACTAACCACTAGACCAACAGGCCAGCCAGTAAATATTATAATTGTATAGGTCTATTCAATACAGAAATACATGGTATTGATTTAAGGAATTCCCACTTATAAAAGCGTACATTTCTTGTCTTTTTTGTTCAGTGAAGTTTGAGTAAAGAAAATACAATAAATATAATTATATTCTACAAGAAATGGCCTTTCCAATGACGTATCACACATGTTATTCAATAGCCATCGAAAAGAAATACAAGTAAAGAAATTGCACAAATCGGGAGTATTGACAAATCAGTGTTACGTGACACCCTAAAAGCCCAAAGCACAGGTCCCAATCCCTGTTACAACGGGAGGATGAATGCAAGAATTTTTATATTACCCTACTGCAAAAAAGAGGGTAATGTTTTTCCAATGTATGTAAGTAATATTCGTTGGTACTGTCTACACAGATAGACCGTTTTTGATAAATTGTATCTCAGATCAAAGAAATAGGCAGATAGAACGCTCAGAACACGCGAGTGTCTCCAACAAAGTTAATACAAAATCAAATCGAATTACATTCCATAATGTTTTCTTTGTTTTTGAGAACAACTTTTACAATGGTTAAAGACAGGAGACGGCATATTCTGGCAAAAAACAACAACGACGCGCAGCTTGGTACGACGCGTAGCTTGGTACTGTCGCGACTTTGTATTCGATTTTGTATTAACTTTGGTGGACCCACTCGCGTGTTCTGAACGCTCTATCTGCCTATTTCTTTGATCTGAGAATTGTATTATGTCGCTAGATTAGTCTTACAAGCCAAAGTGACACTGGGTCAATTCAATAAAGTAAATAACAAAAAAACTCTGGTATCGAAACAAAGGGTTTTGAACGAATTTCAAAAAAATGCTTCTTCCTCGGCAGTCGGGTAAATAAAAAAAAACCTATGTATAATTGGATGGCTTAGTCCAACGACGGGAAGTGGACATCTCGGGAAATGGACATTGTGGGAAGTGAACATTCTGGGAAGTGGACATTTTGGGAAATGGACGTTTTGCAACCGGTGGACATTTTGGGAAGTGAACATTTTGAGCCTGAGCGTATAATACTAGACACCGCATGCACGATCTAAGAAACAAAAACTATTCGGTCAACTCGCTGAGGTACTACGTAAGCGAGGGGGACGGGGTACTGCGTAGAGCGTTGTGATTGGCTAACTCAAGGTCTGTTCTGTCTCAACGTATGTTTACGGCTCACAGGATTTGTCGAAATGAGACAAATATAAGACTTTTTTGCGTAATGTGTTGACAGACATCGGTCGCCTGTTATTACGAGTCTAGTATTATATCGTCGTTGGCTTAGTCCCTTAGAGATCTGTGATAGTCTCTAAAGCAACCAATTATGCACAGTGCTACGTTACAAAGTTCGCACTTATAAACGGTGCCAGACCTTTTTTTGCGTTTGTAGCACCATTTACAATCAAGTTTATTGACTTTGACAGGGAAGTGGTCGGCTACTGTTAGCGGCGGCTGTGGTTTTGGTGGCCGAAATCTTTTTATCATTTCATCCGCCAACATCACCCGAAACGGCCGTTGTGCCATTTTGCCTTTCGCGAACATGACAAACGCGTTGTGGATGGACACGTTGAGAAGTCGGCGGAAAAGCTTTTTGTACCAGACTGGATTACGAACCCGTTCTACGGGAAACGCCTGCAAAAGCTGGTCCTTTTTGTCGACGCCTCCCATAGACATGTTATAATCCAAAACCACCTTAGGTTTGTACCTATAGTTCCCGAACTTTTCTTTTCCGCCGACCTCCACTTTGTGATATGTGGATATCAAAGGTACCACCACATTCGAATCCTTCCACACCGTGATCGTCATGTCTCGTGTCTGGCTAAAAGCCACTTCTCCGGTCCTCATGTTCTCCTTATTTTTGCAGCGCAAACTATACGGTACGAACTCGCGGTTCAGTCGCAGGGTGCCCATCACGTCTGTCTTCTTAGCCTTGAGGGTGCGTGCTAACAAAGGACTATTGTAGAAGTTGTCCATTACTAAAGTGTGGCCTTTATTTAGTAACGGACGAACTAACTTCAACACTATCTTTGAACACGCACCCTCAGGCTCATCCCCGCTAGTCTTCGCCTCGGTGTTGTGCTGCTCCTTCTTCCCGGCATAAATAATCATCTGCCAGAGATAGCCCGTCCTGGACTCGCAGAGTTCATAGCTCTTTATACCTTGTTGAGCAGCTTTTCGAGCTATGACTTGTGAAAAGGACAATCTGCCTTTCCACAGCATCAACGACTCGTCGAGAGCTATGTCCTGCTCAGGCAGGTATAAAGAGCTAAATTTTGAGTTAAGGTGGTCTATTATAGGTTGGATCTTAGCTAACTTTTTCGGGATACCTCTGGCCTCTCGACCTCTCGCCTCTGGCAACCTATTATCCACAAAATGGAGGCACCGTTTGATCAGGCGGTACTTTTGATACGACATAATTTCGCCGAATGATTTCAATTTAAAATAAGGCAAGCACGGGCTCCAGTATTCCGCTTCTACAGGGATTGGGACAATGCTATGGAGCATAATCATGCCGAAGAAGGTGAACAACTCGTCCGACGTGATTGGATGCCACCTCTTCAGACGTGAATTTGGTGGAAGCGCCGGGTTGGCCAGGAGGAGTTCTGCATACTTGTTGGTCTCACTGACTATGAGGTTAATTATGTCTTCATCCCAAATTTTAGCAAAAATTTGGAATGGAGACATACCTTCAGTGGGGAAAGTTGGTCCCGCTGGTCCGGTAAAAGTTTCCCGCACCCCGGTGAACACCTCGGGGTCGCGAGACCAATCAAACTTCAGCATATCTTCCTGACATGATTTTCGCAAAGCGACATCGTCCTCTCGGTCCATCGATTCTAAGACCTCACCAAGATCGACGGGCAAATCTTCCGCGGCGAATTCTCCGGCGTGCCTCAGGCGAGGTCTTAGGATGTCCGGGTAGTCATCATCATCCTCGACATCGCTGCCAGGATAATAACCCACAGATTGTTCAAACTGCTGAGCATTTTCCTCCAGGTTCTCCTCGTAAAGCCAAGGATCTAAAACAGAATTAACTATTTGAGCGGAGAGATATTTAATTTTTAGCTACTTTGAAATCGCTAGTCCACGATGAGATCAGATTATCATCACAAATGAGAAATAAACAAAGAATACCTGGTAGTGGGGACGACGGCGCTGGCTCTAGAGGAATAGTCAGCACTGAGGAACTCTCTGCAGGGAACGATGTGTTCGACGGGAATCCCAACAACTCGATGCTCGCATCAATGATCACGCTGTCAGGCGCCAAATCATCGACGGTAATTATCTCCGTGGACGGGGCAAATACCAACTGATTTACACTGTAAAAAAACATGAGTTAAGTAGATTTCTTTTGTATGTTTAAAATGATATACATCACAGAAGATCAAACTTACCCCAGGGTCGGCGAGACAGCATCATCCTCTCCTGAGTCCAGCCTGGTCCGGCCACTTGCATCCAGCGCTGGATAGAACAGAATTAAATCATGTTAGGTTGGATCGGTAAATAACAAATACAATATCCATAAGACTATTTACACACCAGTTTTTTTGACTTCCTGGGCCTGAGGAACATGCGCGGGCGACACTTTTCTGGAAATGTGAAAATAATTAAAACATTTGTTAAGTGTATAGCGCATATAATTTACCGGAAATTTTCTTGCCTTTGCTTTTTATTCGGTCTTTTTTTACACTCCTTGATGCACATTATAGGAGACGGCTCTTGAACTGGCGACACTTTTTCTGGAAATGTGAAAATAATTAAAACATTTGTAAAGTGTATAACGCATATAATTTACCGGAAATTTTCTTGCCTTTGCTTTTTATTCGGTCTTTTTTTACACTCCTTGATGCACATTATAGGAGACGGCTCTTGAACTGGCGACACTTTTCTGGAAATGTGAAAATAATTAAAACATTTGTAAAGTGTATAACGCATATAATTTACCGGAAATTTTCTTGCCTTTGCTTTTTACTCGGTCTTTCTTTACACTCCTTGATGCGCATTATAGGGGACGGATCTCGAACTGGCGACACTTTTCTGGAAATGTGAAAATAATTAAAATAAGTTTTTGTAAATGTACAAAGCAATTCATTTACCGTGATGTTTTCTTGCCTTTGCTTTCTGCTCGGTCTTTTATTACTCAACTCGTTGCGCAATATAGGGCACGGCTCTCGAACTGGTGACACTTTTCTGGAAATGAGAATGTAATTAAAACATATGTAAATGTATAATTCAAAATATAATTTACCGTAATATTTTCTTGCCTTTGCTCTTTACTCGGACTTTCTTTACTCTCCTTGATGCGCATTGTAGGGGACGGTTCTCGAACTGGCGACACTTTTCTGGAAATGTGAAAATAATTAAAACATTTGTAAAGTGTATAACGCATATAATTTACCGGATTTTTTTTTGCCTTTGCTCTTTACTCGGACTTTCTTTACTCTCCTCGTTGCGCAATAAAGAGGACGGATCTCGTACTGGTGACACTTTTCTGGAAATGTGAAAATCATTAAAATATTTGTATATTTATAAAGCATAATAATATAATATACCGTAATATTTTCTTGCCTTTGCTCTTTACTCGGACTTTCTTTACTCTCCTCGTTGCGCAATAAAGAGGACGGCTCTCGTACTGGCGACACTTTTCTGGAAATGGGAATGTAATTAAAATATCTGTAAATGTATAAAGCAAAATATAATTTAACGTAATATTTTCTTGCCTTTGCTCTTTACTCGGACTTTCTTTACTCTCCTCGTCGAGCGACTCCCTTAGCCGTGCCCTTTTGTGAAGGCGGGCCAAAGCCCGGTCCAGCACCCGCTTTTTTTTTATCCAATTTTGTTCCCCTGTCTTTGATCTAGAAGAAGGAAAGCACTTTTAAATTAGTGACCGACCGAAATTTCGGTTTCGCATTCGACCGAAACTGAGAGCTAGGCCGAATGATCGGTTTCGGTTTCGGCTGAAAAATCAGTTTCGGTCGGACTCTACTTTTAAATTTTTCCTTAAAATACTGAATAAGTATAAAACATGCATAATATAATAGGCATTGCAGCAACGTCGTCATATCCTCGTCATATCCCTCTGATGATGACCCAATTATGTTATTATAAACAGTTAAGTACATACCGGTCCAAGTTATTACTAACTAAAGTATTTTGTACTGTAACACACTTTAATAAATGACTTAGGGCTGATTTATTAATAGTCAGATTCTGATAACTTTTATCTGAGGAATAAAAATGACGGTTTGACAGCTTATCTATAGAAAATATATCAAACCGCTATTTTTATTCCTAAGATAAAAGTTGCACCGAAGATAAAAAGCACATAGTGTGGGGGCAACATAAAAAAATAATTACTTACTTTTCCACTTCATGATCCCTTGCATCAGTCTTCATGTCTAAAGATATTGGATCCATTAGAGGTTCGTCCCTAGAAGTAAATAAAATATGTACATCTATACATATAAAATTGGAGTGTCTCTTTATGATATGGAAATAACGGTTTTTTACGACGTGCATATGAATATAATTATAATGTATCCCTATCCGGTACACAGACCAAAATATATTTTTTTTAGATTTTTGTCTGTTTGTACTTGTAGTGGCTAATCTAATCTGAAATGGCTGGACCGATTTTGACGGGACTTTTTTTGGTAGGTAGCTGATGTTATAAGGAGTAACTTAGAGTTACTTTTATTTTAGAAAAAATACTGTTTTATAAAAAAATAAATTGTTGAGCTTGTGTTCTGAGTAGAGCTACATGGTAACCGACAAATGGTTGCACTGACTGGACAGACAGAACGGGTATTAAAACGTCTTAAAACCAGGATTGTTCCGGCGAGTGAAAGTGACAGAGCTAGACAAGTCGTCTAGCGCCATCTCATTCACTCACTGGACAGACAGGACAGATTTGAGTAGATCTGACTCAAATCTGTGTGGTTCTTTCCTCAAGACAATCTCAGAAACCCGTATTGTCTTCGTATGAACTGAGCAAAACAATGGCTGGACTGTGACCTCTGAGTTTGTTTCGGATGTTTCTTCTCAGAGTAGTCAAGTACGGAACACCGGCCCCATCTAGCTTTAAAATATTGGGTGACGTGTGTTTTTTTTTATAGCCAACTTACAAAAAAAATATCGTCCATCATGATTTATTGGCATATTATCGCACGGCTAATTCACGTTTTTTACTTTGCCGGGGTCACGGTATTCGTCAGTCCCGCGACCCCGAGACGGGGGCCCCCTTATAGGGCCAAACCCTGCCGGGTTCGTGGGACTAACGAGCTTCCGTGACCCCGGCACATAATGGGCTATTAAAGGACACCGTGGATTTTAGTCAGTGCAAGTCTGACAGTCCCTCTCGCCCTGCCCTGACAATAAAAAGCCCACTTGTTTGAGCAGTAGGTCTATTAATAATTATTTAAATAAATTTTCAGTCGGTTTTGACTTACCTGTGGATTTGTACTATATTATCTGGCCTGAATATTTCTGGTTCCTCACTGAAATTAAAATATGTATGTCATGTACCTACATCGTGTATAGTATACTAATATTATAAAGCTGAGGAGTTTGTTTGGATAAATGTAACGCATTTCAGGAACACTTGTTGTCGACGTATTATAAGTGCCCTCATGGGCCTATGTGAAATAAAAATATTTGATTTTGATACATTGAAAAATTAAATGTTTTGGATGGATCATTTTAACGAGAATAACTTTACGCTTTACAACATCAACGGGTCGAATATTCACCGTCACCCCGACTCAGACATTTTCTGAAATTTTTGTCATTTCAATGAACCAGTAAGTGATTTGATCAGAACACTAGATTTGTTTAGGGAAATGATAAAATAGTGTTCAGTTATTATTTTAAAACCGAATTTGATGAAAAACCTGCGACTTTTTCAACTTTTTAACCGACTTCAAAAAAAGGAGGAGGTTATCAATTCGACTGTATTTTTTTTTTTTTTTTTTATTTTTTTTTTTATGTTTGTTACCTCATAACTTGCGACTGGGTGAACCGATTTTCATAATTCTTTTTTCAATCGAAAGCTGGTGCTTCCCGTGTGGTCCCATTGTCACCATTTTAGGATCTGATGATTGGATCTTGGAGAAATCGAGGGCAACCCTCAAATTTTATTAGCTGACACATAGTTTTTCGCAAATCTTATGAAGTAATTCAAGTACTTGCGTATAGAAATCATCATCTCATGTAGCTGAGCTGATGATGGAAGGTACAACTCCTCAAGTAAGAAAATTATGTTCGTGTTCGCATATCTCCGGAACTACAAGTCCGATTTAAGTAATTCTTTTTTTGTTGTACTAGGTATCGTTCAACTTAGGGAATACTGCAAATTTCATCAAAATCGGTTCAGTAGTTTTTGAGATAGAATGAATGCAAGAGATGTTAACGATGTTATTACCGGTGCTACGGATAACGAAATTCTAGTGGACATGTAAGAAAATTATGTATTTGACAAGAATGTTGGTTGAATATTTAAACTAAAAAGAGTAAAATAAAACTTTTTCTAAAAAAAATGTGACCGCCTTCAAAAACAACCACAAAAAAGGGTAAAATAACCTACAAAACTTTTCTTTCGGAAGTCGGTGGCAAAAAAGACAATGAAATTAATAAAAAAAGTCACCGACTTCCGAAAGAAAAGTTTTGTAGGTTATTTTACCCTTTTTTGTGGTTGTTTTTGAAGGCGGTCACATTTTTTTTAGAAAAAGTTTTTTATACTTATAATATCTTTGAATAAAATGATAAATGCGTTTATCGTTATCTAGTCGAATACTTTTTCACGGGAACATAATTGTATGACTATTTGTCATAATAACAAGGCGGAATACATTTTGTTACCTAACATTATCCTCACAGATCCCAAAAATTACACAAAAGAATAATGACAGTTAAGTTTTTACTCTCCGGGGATGGCATTTTATTGATAAATAATGTAACTTTCAGACTAGGTATTTTTTTTTAAAGAAATGACTTTTTGTTGTTGGATGTTTATAAGCAGACATATACACATGAGAAATTTTAAATCCTAATAATAATATTATAATTAACTCACTTGTTAGAACATCCTGGTTGCTCTATAACAACATCATAATCATCTAAAATGTCTTTTGTTTTACATCTGTAACAACAATATTTTGTTGAGTGCGTAGTTCGTCCAGGATTATATTTGCAATGCTGGCATTTATTGGGTTATACGATGTTCAACTACTTCTAATCTTCATAATTATATTAAACCCTGTTCTGTTAGCATTATAGTTGAGTTTTACGATAAAGTCCATTTATTTTAAGAGCTTCAATATTTTTAATACTATTTTTTCTATAACCTGTTCTGTGACCCATTGCTGGACTAAGGCCTAATATAACAGGTTATTTTTTTAAACTAATGAACCAAAAGTTAGCAGAACACGGTTTAACTACAAAGTAAACAGGTTGTCACATTTATAATTATCATAACTCACTTGTTGACTTCATCGCTAGGTTTACTCTTCAGTGTTGTTGGAGAGAATGTAACTTTCCTGAAATTAAAATAAATAATTCTTATAACTATCCTTATATTAAGACTCATTCCAATACTTAATATCTGGTTGACCAAGCTTCACTCGGTTTTTAAAATGTCTATATCTTAGGAACCGAGCTTTTCTCGAACCTGGAACCTTGATAAATCGATTCCTTGAGCCGCTAAAAAACCCCTAATCTGTAACTTTCATGAAAATCCTTGGAGCCGTTTCCGAGATCCTGATTATATAATACAAAAAATGTGACAAATGAAGAAGCGCTAAACCGATTTTGAGCAAACTCCACTTAGACCATCTACTAAATAGTCCGAAAAAAGTCTAAACATTTGGTTTGGATAGGCAACAAGAGCCCGTTCTTGAGTTATAAAATAACAAAGAAAAGTGGCATTGATTTTTACCCGACTACGGCAAAGCCAAAAGGAGGGTTATGATTTTGACCGAACGTATGTATGTATCTATGTATGTTTGTCTGTTCCCTCATAACTTCCAAACTACTTATCATTACATGACCAATGAGGTGCCGTTAGAAGCGTCTCAGTTGTCCACTGTTTATAGGGTAAGTGACGTGTCACCAAATCCAATATGGCGCCCTCTAGGCGATGTAAAGTCGTAACCGAAACAAAATTCTGAAACAAACACCTGACGTGTTTCACACTATCTTCATTAGGTAGGTGGCACACGACCACGGCTAGCACAATATCTATAATATGTATGTAAGTATGTATTTAGAAATATATAAGTATGTTTATTAAGTATGTTTATCAGTTGTCTAGTACCCATAACACAAGCTCTGCTTAGCTTGGGACTAGATGGCGTTGTGTGATAATTGTGGAATATTATTATTATTAATATCGGTCAAATGAATATTGTTCTTGTTTTATACTTTTCAGTGCACGTTTTTGTCGTAGTCGGGTTTTAGTTAATTTTAGCTTATTTTTTAATAAGTGTACTCGTATGTAATTATGGCGGCGCGCTGCGATCCGGCTCTCAAGCAGTTAATTAATTACAATAGTTCCTGCTACAGATTTGTTTACGTTAGCAAGCTTATCGTATTGCGTACAGAGGTTTTATTGTTTCTGCTTAGTGAGAATGACCGTGGTCGTGGGACATTCGATATGTTTTTATATAAGTTACGAAGCCCAGAGCTTTGTTAGACTGGCATGCCTCAATCAAATCAAATCGTTTCAACTAGGCCAATTACAGGCACATAAGAATTGTCAAAACACATAAAACAAAACAAGTACAAAAATCTAATCTACCTAATCTTTAAACGAGCAATTCTTGTTTATATATTTATATATAATCAGGATCTCGGAAACGGCTCCAAGGATTTTCATGAAAGTTACAGATTTATCGATTTATCAAGGTCCCAGGTTCCCACAGCTGGACAAAGACCTAAATTATTTTTTTTAACTGAAATTATATTTTAACCAAAAGCTAGCAGAACACGGATTAAGAGCGCGTATTCTGAAACTTGGCAATGTCGCAAATAGCTGTCAAATATTTACAAGTTTTAATTAATTTTACAATTAATTTAATATATGAAAGTAAGAAATATGGCTCTGTAGTGCACTAAATAATTGATTAGGGAATGCAATAATTAATATCGTAACACATATATAGTCTTAGACGTAAAAAAAGTATTTGGAAACATTCCAAATGCCTTTTATACACCTCAAACTGTTACAACATCAATTTCAATGTATTAATTGCATTTGACTGGCCTGTTGGTCTAGTGGTTAGTGACCCTGACTGCTATGCCGGAGTTCGTGGGTTCGATTCCCACCCAGGACAAATATTTGAGTGATGTGCATGATCATTTGTTCTGTGTCTGGGTGTAATTTATGTATAATATGTATGTATTTAGAAATATATCTAAGTATGTTTATCACTTGTCTAGTACCCATAACACAAGCTTTGCTTAGCTTGGGACTAGATGGCGTTGTGTGATAATTGTGGAATATTATTATATTATATTATTCCTTTATCAGTTTCCTAGTGCACTACAGCAGCGTTTCCCAACCTTTTTCGTCCACGGACCTCTAGGAAATCAAGCACTGTTTTCACGGACCCCCTTAAATAATAATTTAATTGTAATCTCAAATCAAATTCGACTTCTAATCTGTTTCTGGATTTGTTCGTTTGACTCACATTATTCATTCAGTCTCGCTCACCGCACGTTGGCGCACGTTCGCCGTGCTTACTAAGCGTAGCAATTACGAGACATTAGCATTTAAGTATGGTCCAGAGATGACACCGCGGACCCCCGTACATTAACTCGCGGACCCCAGGTTGGGAAACACTGCACTACAGAGCCATATTACCTGTTTCCATAGATAGAGTAACATTGCCAAATTAACTAGTAAAGTTAGATACTGGGTAGTGTTAGTCACATTTATAATTATCATTTAACTTACTTGTTGACTTTAACATCGCTAGGTTTAGTCTTCAGTGTTCTTGGAGCGAATTTAACTTTCCTGAAATTAAAAAATAATATCATTATTTTATCCAGAGGTCGGAATTAAGTAGAGTTATTGTAGTATTTGCATCGAAATGTTGATATTAATATGGATCTTCTCGAGATTTATAATAGACAATCTTGTGGGAAAAACAGTATTACAAAAAGTAAAATAATAAAACAGAGATAGATTAGACAAATAAATCGTGTAAAAGTAAATAACTTTTGTATTATTTCATAAATCAGGGGATTTTTCTGCTGTTTGAAAGTGGTTCCGTGATTTGGGGCATATCCACTTTATTCTTTCGCTGTATGAAATCAATGTAAGTACATAAATGAATATCTCAACGTAGCAACAAACACAACACCGAATATATAGTTTAAGATGTAAAAAAAAGCATTTGAAAACATTCCAAATGCCTTTTATACACCTGAAACGATAACAACATCAAATTCAGTGTTTTAACTGCATTCCTATATCAGTTTTTTAGTGCACTACAGAGCCATATTTCTATTGCCAAATTAACTAAAACTTGTAAATATTTGACAGCTATTTCTGACATTGCCAACTTTTTGGTTATGGGGCCTTAACTCAACCTATAAAAAATATTGTTAGGTCTAACATCCATATCAACTACAGGGCAGTAAACAATATTAATTCTTCGTAAACAGCACATTTACCATTTTATATCTTTAGGACATTTTCCTTGTTCCGTTGCTAAAGATGTTTGCACCCATTTCTGTGATTCTTGAGCTTTGTTATTCTTATCCACCTTAGACATATTTGCAATTCAATCTGTAATCAATCAAAAATAATAATTTAGCATAACTTATTATGAAGAAAGTAGTGGCCCGGTACGTGCTTCGCTACTTTGACAGAAAAATCCTCAGTAATAAAATGATCCACCATTTATTGAATTTGTTTGTTACAAAAAGTGTGTGGGTTTTTGTCGCGGAGTCAATGGTTGAAGCAATTAAATGAAAAAGGTCATGTGGGCCCCTTCAACCCAAGATGGCGGCTAACGCGAGCACTCCTCGAGGTCGAAAATTATGATTTTTCATGAGGAGTATACACTAGCAAAACAAATCAAAAACTAAATCTATACCACCTTTTGCAGGGCAAAACTCCCTATTGATTGGAATAAGATAATAAATGTTTTTTTTTTGCAGGGTGGGTAGGCACTTGACGAAAACCGAACTGATGCTTTCAAAGTTGGAGTACGTATACCAAGTTCCCTCGGTTGCAAAATTGTTTCAGGTTTCGGAATATTGGGCACCTTTCAGCGGTCAGATGACCCACTGACCCGGATCCTGGACTTCGAGGGTCCTTTGTCCTTAGCGGCGTAAATATTGGCGTTCGATTTCTTTTTTTTAAACTTCGTTTCGGTAGTCATGGGAGAAGTACCACGTGTACGAACAGTACCTACCAGTCTCTTCCTGATAGCAGGTTCAGACTAATATAAATTATAGGAATATTACTTAAAACAATAACCACAAAAACACAATAACAATAATTTTATGTCTACAGGCGTTTTGTAAAAACAACACAAAGTTTTAACTTACCTAATGTTGTAGAAACAACGAATACTGTCGATCGACTGAAGCTTCCGCTTCAAAATATCAGCAATAGAGGGTGAAAAACAGAAACAGATGTGTGTTTTCAGCACTGACTTAAGCGCTATATTCACGATCCAGCACGGCTGTACAGCAGCTCAAGGTCGCGTTGCTGGACGTAGCAAAAACATCGTGAATAGGCTTGACGTACGTCAAGGCTTGTCCAGCAACGCGACCTTGAGCTGACGTACAGCCGTGCTGGATCGTGAATATAGCGCTTTTGCTACGTCCAGCAACGCGACCTTGAGCTGCTGTACAGCCGTGCTGGATCGTGAATATAGCGCTTTATTAATCCTATAGACTTGAAATGTTTGACTATACAAAAAGTAGTTATACAAATATGAGGCATATCGACACCAAAATCATAAAAATACTGCTATCTCTTTTTAACTTCTTTCATTTTGCGTGAGTGAAAAAGGATGAAAGTGTTTTTGACAGTTCCTTTAATGGAAACACCTCATTCCTCGCGTCATTAAATATCTATTTGCGGCACTGACTTATTAATCCTATGGACCTGAAATACCTACAAGAAAAACGTGTATACCTAAACTTTGCTGGGGCCTATAAATGGCGGCTAATAGAGTAAACCCATGTCGATATTTCTCTACAATAACATCGATAAAATTTACACGTGCAATCATGTTTAGTTTGGATAATATTGGTGCCGATTCTCTTGTTCAATAACTATAAAATAAATGGAGAATTTTTACCTTTTAGTCGGTATGCCAGATCATTTTCTTTTTTTTAAGTAAGCAAGTTCAACTTGCTTACTTGCGAGACGCGCAAAGATAACATCCTTCTTCTAAGGTAGCGCGAGAAAAGGACAGTTGAGCTAAGTTAGTAATTGACAAACTACTTTGGTGAGGAGTCGCGATGAATGAACACTTTGATTCGGCTCGTGTCAGATAAACATTGGCTCGATGCAACTCGTTTCTTCTACAGTCGACGCCAGGCTTAAAAGTGTTATTCAAGTATTGCGTTAAGACGCGGGCCCACCGCGGTGCATGCTGTGCACGGGCACGCGGCGCATTTTAGCTCCGTGTATTAATTTGTTTGACAACGTGGGTCTACGTTTCCACTGGAGTACCTATACCAAGACCCACGATTATGTATAGCATGGCGCACGGAGGCACGGCTACGCACGTGCCACTGCAATCCACGGACACGAAACGCGTCCGTCCCACAAGGCCTATGACTGAAAACAAACGATAAGCTATAGATAGCTGTGAGTCATATTCGTGTACTCCAGTGGAAATGTCGACCCACGTCAACAGCGTTGAGCTATGTATTCGAGCAAGCCACGCATTTGTATCAATGACTCTCCGTGCACAGCGGTGGGCCCACCCCGCGCCTTTAGGTAGACGTTCGAGACGGAGGGAACAAACACAACACAAGAAAACAAATGACGCTGCATCCGCGATAGGCTACCAGCACGGACATCTCCAACACGTATCTTTTATGACATGCCGATGATTTTGGGTTTTAATTGAAAGTCAACAATAATTCAAAGCCAAATCATTTATTTCAATAAGGCCATCAAAGAGGCACTTTTAAACGTCGCATAATTAAAATTAAGGAAATGGGATGGGATGGGATTGGATTGGATTGATTCTACACCCATTCGCAAAGGTAGGTTGGATGAAGAAGAATGGGCAAAAAACACCATACTTACTATTTTTAAAAATGTTTTACAATATTTTCATATTTGTCCAGTTGAAACAAGATTTTTCAAAGTGAAGAAAACAAATGTGGATTGTTTTTGTTGACATCTTTAAGTTTTCAATGCCAGTTGTTTCCAGCCAAATTTTCTTTTTTTCCTTTATTAGCAGGCAGCCTTGAAAATAAAACATTAAACCATTATAGAACTTTAGCATTATCGATAAATATTAAAATGTCATGTATGCACTACTCTATCCCTAAAATAAACAAGAAAATGATTTCATGAAATACAATGTTATTACTGTTGATATTAGAGGCAAAAGGGAAATTATGAATGCTTTACTGTTGAAACTCTTCAACTAATGCAGAATATTTTGTTTATTATCTAAATCTAAAAGTATTAAAGCTGAAAAATGAAGTACGTACTGGTGCAAAGTTATTTTCGGGTGATTTCCGCTTCTTTTGACGCCACATCCTATTATATTGCAATTGGGCATCTTGTAATTGATGATTTCCACTATAGAAACGAGTTCAAACGCAACAACACAGCAAAATTACTCCAATATTCGCAAATATATCCACAGCTCACGAACATTTGACAGTTGACGTACCCCAAGTTTGTTGACAAACAGTGGGGTCAGAAAATGGCGACCGGCCGCAAATAGGTATTTAATGACGCGAGGAATGAGGTGTTTCCATTAAAGGAACTGTCAAAAACACTTTCATCCTTTTTCACTTACGCAAAATGAAAGAAGTTAAAAAGAGATAGCAGTATTTTTATGATTTTGGTGTCGATATGCCTCATATTTGTATAACTACTTTTTGTATAGTCAAACATTTCAAGTCTATAGGATTAATAAGTCAGTGATTTGCGGCCGGTCGCCATTTTCAGGCCCCACTGTTTGTCAACAAACTTGGGGTACGTCAACTGTCAAATGTTCGTGAGCTGTGGATATATTTGCGAATATTGGAGTAATTTTGCTGTGTTGTTGCGTTTGAACTCGTTTCTATAGTGGAAATCATCAATTACAAGATGCCCAATTGCAATATAATAGGATGTGGCGTCAAAAGAAGAGGAAATCACCCGAAAATAACTTTGCACCAGTACGTACTTCATTTTTCAGCTTTAATACTTTTAGATTTAGATAATAAACAAAATATTCTGCATTAGTTGAAGAGTTTCAACAGTAAAGCATTCATAATTTCCCTTTTGCCTCTAATATCAACAGTAATAACATTGTATTTCATGAAATCATTTTCTTGTTTATTTTAGGGATAGAGTAGTGCATACATGACATTTTAATATTTATCGATAATGCTATACTAAAGTTCTATAATGGTTTAATGTTTTATTTTCAAGGCTGCCTGCTAATAAAGGAAAAAAGAAAATTTGGCTGGAAACAACTGGCATTGAAAACTTAAAGATGTCAACAAAAACAATCCACATTTGTTTTCTTCACTTTGAAGAATCTTGTTTCAACTGGACAAATATGAAAATATTGTAAAACATTTTTAAAAATAGTAAGTATGGTGTTTTTTGCCCATTCTTCTTCATCCAACCTACCTTTGCGAATGGGTGTAGAATCAATCCAATCCCATCCCATCCCATTTCCTTAATTTTAATTATGCGACGTTTAAAAGCGTCTCTTTGATGGCCTTATTGAAATAAATGATTTGGCTTTGAATTATTGTTGACTTTCAATTAAAACCCAAAATCATCGGCATGTCATAAAAGATACGTGTTGGAGATGTCCGTGCTGGTAGCCCATCGCGGATGCAGCGTCATTTGTTTTCTTGTGTTGTGTTTGTTCCCTCCGTCTTGAACGTCTACCTAAAGGCGCGGGGCGGGCCCACCGCTGTGCACGGAGAGTCATTGATACAAATGCGTGGCTTGCTCGAATACATAGCTCAACGCTGTTGACGTGGGTCGACATTTCCACTGGAGTACACGAATATGACTCACAGCTATCTATAGCTTATCGTTTGTTTTCAGTCATAGGCCTTGTGGGACGGACGCGTTTCGTGTCCGTGGATTGCAGTGGCACGTGCGTAGCCGTGCCTCCGTGCGCCATGCTATACATAATCGTGGGTCTTGGTATAGGTACTCCAGTGGAAACGTAGACCCACGTTGTCAAACAAATTAATACAATAAGCTAAAATGCGCCGCGTGCCCGTGCACAGCATGCACCGCGGTGGGCCCGCGTCTTAACGCAATACTTGAATAACACTTTTAAGCCTGGCGTCGACTGTAGAAGAAACGAGTTGCATCGAGCCAATGTTTATCTGACACGAGCCGAATCAAAGTGTTCATTCATCGCGACTCCTCACCAAAGTAGTTTGTCAATTACTAACTTAGCTCAACCGTCCTTTTCTCGCGCTACCTTAGAAGAAGGATGTTATCTTTGCGCGTCTCGCAAGTAAGCAAGTTGAACTTGCTTACTTAAAAAAAAGTAAATGATCTGGCATACCGACTAAAAGGTAGAAATTCTCCATTTATTTTATAGTTATTGAACAAGAGAATCGGCACCAATATTATCCAAACTAAACATGATTGCACGTGTAAATTGTATCGATGTTATTGTAGAGAAATATCGACATGGGTTTACTCTATTAGCCGCCATTTATAGGCCCCAGCAAAGTTTAGGTATACACGTTTTTCTTGTAGGTATTTCAGGTCCATAGGATTAATAAGTCAGTGGTTTTCAGAGATTTTTCGTTTTTTGTTTGAAAACACAAACGACAACAAACAACACGCACGACACGACGCACTCACACGATTTTTTTATATTTTTTTTTGGCATGGCTTCAAGGCCTTTAAACCCCTTCTACACAGTCAGACCCTGACCGCTGACAAAGGTGACCTTGGTCGAGTCAACAGTACCCGACCATGGACCTAAAAAAAAAGCCGGACGGAACTTCACTAAGAAAGAATTGAAGCACCCATAGTAAGTCGGTGCGCTTGTCCACACAAGCCGGCACACACACATTCACACCATAGTAAGTCAGCCGTCGGCCATTACGCTTCGAACGACAATCGCGGTTTCATACGGTGTTATTTTGTCTAATAAAAATCAAAGTATGCCGTCATGTGTTGCAAAAAGTTGTCTAAACCATAGTAGTTCAATTAAAAAAGCCAGGGGATCACTTTTCATAGTTAAACATGTCATTTTGAAGCTTATTTCTCGATTTTACGTCAATAAATTTTATAAACATCTCGAAATCAATCAGTGTTGCAACTATTTCAAGGTTCAAATTATTTTAAAATTGGGAGATTTATATTTTGTTACTATTTATCGTTATTGTATTCTTCTGCATTTTTACCCGACTGCGCGACGCAAAGGAGGGTAATGTGTTTATCAGTCTATGTATGTATGTATGTATGTATGTATGTATTTCATTGTCTCTTTTGCCACCGACTTCCGAAAGAAAAGTTTTGTAGGTTATTTTACACTTTTTTGTGGTTGTTTTTGAAGGCGGTCACATTTTTTTTTTTAAGTTTTTATTTTACTCTTTTTAGTTTAAATATTCAACCAAAATTCTTGTCAAATACATCATTTTCTTACATGTGCACTAGAATTTTGTAATCCGTAGCACCGGTAATAACATCGTTAACATCTCTTACATTTATTCCCTATCTCAAAAACTGCTGAACCGATTTTGATGAAATTTACAGTATTCCCTAAGTTGAACGATACCTAGTACAGACTAAGTAAAGTAGTAGACAAAGTAAAGACAAAGAATTACTTAACCTTCTATTGGTGACGTGCCGTCAATTTGACACCTATTAACTAAAACCACTGAATATGTGTCGAACATCTGTTTCCCCTCACCTGCACTTCTCAGTAGCTGCATTTAGCTCAGTTTGGCGTCCGATTTAACAAAAATTGGTCATTGCAAACGCACAGATGTTGAGATATAGGATACCCGACGTCAATTTGACGTCACGTCACCAATAGTGTCCGTAATTTATACTATTATCAAGTTGCAATTTTGCACTGAAAATTAATCCAAATGTCGAAGACTACGATTATTAACACTGAGATTTTAAAACAAAATAGCAGTAATGAGTTTGAACAGAATCACTGAGTGGAATCTGATCGTAACACGAAAAGTGACCAGAAAGTCCAGAACCTGACACGGACTCCGAGGATGAGTTTTTTAGTAATTTGAAAAATGATAGGGTTTTTTTGCTCAATAAGTGCCGCAAAAAATAAAAAAAGAACATCACATCTATACAAGTAGTGCAATAATCCTGCCTTTATTACCTAAAATAAAACCCACTCCTCACCAAAATTTATCTTTTTTTTTTCCACTGCAATAGTATGTTAAATCATTTTTTTTCGTTACTTATTAAAGTATCAATAAGAACTGATCGTTGGATTTCATTTTGATTTACTTATTTAATTTAATCTTCATTGATTTCAATATCTACAAAAATGCAACGTGAATATTAATACTAAGTTTGTGTTAATAATATACGTAAAATTTTCTATTGTAATAATATATAAAAAGTGTTTAATTTATGAAAGTAAGATATCTACTTGTAAATAAAGCCATTTGTTTCATCTCCATGCACTTAGTTGTCCTGAAATTCGACTTTGCAGAAGTACGTCAAAATGACGGTACGTCACCAATACTGTTACTCAATCTGACGTCACCAGTAGAAGGTTATATCGGACTTATAGTTCCGGAGATATGCGAACACAAACATAATTCCCTTACTTGAGGAGTTGTACCTTCCATCATCGGTGTATTCCCGTTCGTCCACTTGACTTCGTCCCACTAGTGGGACGAACGGGAATTTACAAAATAATATTTAATTTGTTCCCGATCGTCCCACTCCTAATTCAAGAGGGGACGAACGGGAATATGTTCTTCGATTAGTGCCATTCGTCCCACTAAAAAGATTTGTGCAGAAATATGTTTATTCGTTGTTTCGTAGTTTGTTTGTCCTTTACTCCACTTCGTTCTCGACAAGCGCTATAAATTTTTTCTTATAAATTTATTTTAATTTTTTTATATCGCAAAGTTGAAAAAATGTTGGTAAAATGACGGATTTTTATACCATTTTTGTTTTTTTTTTTACCAATTTAACCACCGGTCTTAAATTATTTAGTGGGACCAATAGAACTACAAAAAAGAATTAATAAATTATTCCCGTTCGTCCACTCAAAAAATTTAGTGGGACCATCGGGAAAATAAATAACGAATTCCCGTTCGTCCCACTAGGGGGACGAAGTCAAGTGGACGAACGGGAATACACGCCATCATCAGCTCAGCTACATGAGATGATGATTTCCATACGCAAGTATTTGAATTAGTTCATAAGATTTGCGAAAAAACTATGTGTCAGCTTATAAAATTTGAGGGTTGCCCTCGATTTCTCCAAGATCCAATCATCAGATCCTGAAATGGTGACAATGGGACCACACGGGAAGCACCAGCTTTCGAATAAAAAAAGAATCATGAAAATCGGTTCACCCAGTCGCAAGTTATGAGGTAACAAACATAAAAAAAAAATACAGTCGAATTGATAACCTCCTCCTTTTTTTGAAGTCGGTTAAAAATAGAATACTCCATTTCTTAGAATGTTTTGTTTTTGTTTGATGTAACAAAGGCTCTGTTATAATTTTTGGCAATTGAAAAAGAGTGTTCATGGAGTTTCTTATCCATTCTTCTCCATAGAGATCTACTCCTTGGAATGGGCAACTACAGTACTTTCACAGTTATTATGTCTTGTTACTGGGACTGTAGCTTCATCATTTAAATTGAGATGAATCAAGCTTTGATTGAAATGAATGAAATGAAATTAAAGCCAATTTTTAAAACATACTTTTAATTATAAAAAACCCTTACAACAAAAAAATAATCTTTGTTTATAAAAATATTAGGTACAATGCTGGAACAATAGTTTTTCATTTTTTTTTTCTTTGTTTATACAAAGAAAGAAAAAATTGAAAAACTATTGTTCAGCGGTTTAGGTGCCAGCTCAAAACTTACAAAACAAAACCACTTAGTTCAAAATTGCTATCAACCATGCAAAATAGCATAATAATACATGACGTATTATCAGAAGCACATTTTTCTTTCTTTTTTCAATTTTTAGGGCAGCACGCGTAGCATGGCGATTCTATCTCTATTCTACCAAGAAAAAAAAAAAGGTTGCACTCCAGGAGTGCCGGTAGAAGTGAAAACTTTTTTGTTACTATGTTTTATTTTTAATTTGAATGACGTCTTACTCATTTTCGATCAGGGTCACGTGACCCTGACGCGAGTTTTGGTCACGTGACCCTGACGCGAGTTTTAAATTTTTTACCCATTACAGAAAAAGTGTACAACGCCGCTAAAGAAGTTTTCACTTCAAAAATTTCTACGTTCTGTCATTTTGTCTATTCTTGCGTCGACAAAACCCCTTTCTACGGCGCCATGCTACGCCTGCAGGACAACCATAACAATAGCATTCAATTTTTAAACATAGATTATGACCTAAGTAGTTTAAAATAACACGAATGTATAATAAAGAAGCTTATCAGAAAAATATTACTAAAACTAGACATAATCACAATTTGGATTGCGGATCCACTTTTCGGATCTTGATTAACTTAATTATTTTGTTATAAGTTATGAAAAATAGAAACAATCCTCAATTTAGTTCTATAATATTTCTGGGGGGCTATTACAACGTCTTAAAACCAGGCTTGTTCCAGTGAGTGAACTAGATGGCGCTAGACGACTTGTATAGCTCTGTCACTTTCACTCGCCGGAATAAGCCTGGTTTTAATACATTGTAATACCCCCCCTAGCCCTATAAACAAACAGGCAGACGATAATCGTTATCGCTCAGCAATCACCATTTTCAACTTTATACACTAGCACATAAAGTTGAAAAGCTGAAAGATAATGAACGAAACAAACAAACGATCTGTAAACTCCAATAGATTTTCAACTCTATGAACTGGGGTGTAAAGTTGAAAGAGTATTATTGATTGCTGAGCGATAACGATTGTCTTCTGCTGTTTGCCTATAGGGCCAGTAGTTATACGAAAATGTGGCATCTCAATCTAAAAGTTTAGATTTTGTGGGAGAAGAATCAAAACTAGGAACAATGTGGAGTAAGCTTTTCACAATTTGTAGCATTTGAGATTAGTTAATGGACGAAATCCGAGCTATGTAGAACTTTCAAAATTTTGAACAAATAACTACATAATTACTTCTTTAAAACATCATAAAAAGTCACATGTATGGTCTGAAGACCCATATTATTATAATGTAATAATAAAAATATTGTAACTTTTTAAATTGTTGCTGTACTGTTTATGGCTAAATTTTGGTCATGAAATATTCTAAAATGATACAAAATCGTACAAAATTATGGTTAGTATTCCGTCCATAATGTACCTAGATTTGAGGTTGCTCTTGAAATAATATTGATAAAAAAAATATTAGATTGAGGAGCCACCTTCCTGTTTTTAGAACAACTAATTATTATACTTACTACAATATCAAAGATTGGATCCTACAATATTTTAAATTTACTACTGCTTAAGAATATTAATTTCGTTAAGATATGAAAAGTGGCTCCTCAATCCTTATGGACTATCATGAATCAAAAGGCTTGCTATTTTTGGTTCATATGTGTCATGGCTCTGAAAATTTGCACGAAGGCCTCTGTAGCAGCTGCTCGTCGCTTCATTTGTTCCTGCAGCGCTGCCACTGCGACTGCCCCGCCATGCTGTTAGCGAGCTCCTTCAGTGTGGTTGCCAGCCCCTCCATTGCGGCTGCCAGTTGCTCCTCTGCAGCAGCCCGACGGCTCCATAATTTCGTAAGCCTGCTGTGGCTTACTTTCTTGTGGTGTTACTTTCAGGAACTGTAATAAATAATTAATTTTACATTGACTTTTTTTTACATTGAATATTTGGTTTGGATAAGTGAGCCTGTTCTTGAGTTATAAAATTACAACATAAAGTGGCATTAGGTGCTTTTATAATTTGCCGTTTCATGGCACGGCACGATATTACCGTGGACAAGATAGAAGTTTTGTGGCAGTGGACGGCATGCCGTGCCGTGCCGTAGGGTGATTTTATAATTCGCCGTGAATATAATATTACCCTTTGCGCGTCTTCAAAGTGCAGACATGTTCTCGAAGAGACAGCGACTACTTATGCTCTATTTGTTATATTTAAGACGTAAAAAAAAAAAACATATTACTAGAAAGTATTGGCAACATCCGCTTTTAAAAGTAAAATATTTAAAAGGATCATACTACACGCTATTTGATAAGCTCAAGGAAAACCTAAATAACTTTTTCAATTATTTTCGGATGTCAACAAAATCGTTTTATTACATACTTTCTCCCTTACATACTTTCGCCCTGCCACCCGCGCTTCTTGGCTACGCATGCACATGTACAAATTTCTTGTACGCACACACTACACTCTCAACGAGCTACGGCAACGGCAAGATAGATCGTTGCTGTTCACGGCGTCCCGTTGCCGTGGACGGTAAATTAAAAGCGTTTGCATACAAATGCATCATTTTGCTTTCCTACTTTACCGTGACGATAAAAACGTGCCGTACCGTGCCGTGTCACGGTAAATTATAAAAGCACCCATTGATTTTATGTATATTGATTCTATGAAATACTTACTTTACTCATCTTGGGTTAGCTGTAAATCAGCCGAGGGAGAGGGCGTTCTTAGGGACTCACTATCGAGTCATTCTTCCTGCATAGGTTCTAGGGCAGACTCGTCTGGTACTTGTAAAACAGGGCAGGAGGATACTAGGTCTGCAGCCACATGCTCATAAGTTTCCTCATCAACAGTTGGTATCTGTAAAATATTTAATTTACTTGCAATCACACAATATCCAAACACTTAATGATGAATGAGAAAAGAAAAAGAATTAAGATATAAATAGGTGCCTCATTCTATAGACAATCTTGACCTTCAATCAGGTCTTAACAGCGAACCAAAGTTTTGAAGTTGTCCTGCTGAAGTTGACCTTACAGTAAGCAATGTCTTGCTGTAAGTTAACTAAATAGATAAGTTGATTAGCTAAATATAATATGTGAAAAGTAGCTGCACTTGGTTCATGTAATATGCACACGGCTGCTGCAATAACAGTTCCCCTTGCTACACTTGCAACACATGACACATTACTAAATGTCTAGATGTTACAAATTAAATACCCATGGAATAAAGACTAAAATTGTTAATTTATTAATTAACAACACAAACCGGGAAATCCATCCACTGCCACTCGACCAATGATGGCTAGTAGACACTGCTCATGCTCATTTAACGGAATGATTTTGTTTGGGCCTCCACCAATAGCCGCTGCAGACCTCCTGGAATCTGCAGCTTTGCATTTGGTTTTGGCCTTAAGCTCGATCCAATACTTGATAGAATAAAAAAATAGTGTGCGTGGTAGGTACTTCGCAACACAATTCATCAAGCAAAACTAAAAAGACGTAAACATGCTATTGTTATGGTGCATTAGTGGTAAGGAAGCTACGTAAGTGATATTTTTTAAAGAATTGGTGGTGTTTCTGTTGTATTGTTTACTTACCCTTCGCCACTGATTTAGTGGCCTTTTCCTCAACGAAGTTAAGCCGCATTGCGACGGATTTCCACGCAGCCTATTAGCCAGTGCAGCCTGCGGGCCTCCAGAGTAGCGACCCAAGGCTATATCGCGGTGGGTCTCAGCAAAGTCCAGCGGTATATCTAACTGCCGGGCCGCGACCTTCTACGTGTAGTCGTCCTAAAAATATATATTTACAACATCATTAGCTTCTTATTGATGGTAATAAAGAAAGGTTAGCATATTTAAATAAATAAAAAACACTTTAGTACCTTTTATAATGAATTATTATCCAGTTCCAAACTTTTAGTTTGTTTTTCTTTAACATAGGTTATGTTTTTAACAATAAACCTGCGAGGGTCAGTGGGTCGTCCTAGGGGAGTCTATTTTTATTTAGATGATTTGTGAACTTACCTATAATTATAAATTCTTTTATAAACTTGAGCAAGGACTTGATTCAATTCAATGGGCAGATTGTAGATGATTCACAGATCATAAATAATCTAGGTGATGACAGTTAGCGCGAATTTACACCTGTCAGATGTGCTGTCAGTTGCATAAAAACCACAAAAATATAAAATGCTCCTTAAAATCAACTATTCTAATGCTCTTGAGGTACTTCTCAACCTAGCCGCGTAACAGTCGATAACTCGGGCTACACACATCGATAAAATTAGAGGTGTCAAGTTTAAGCAACCCATCGCACAGTGTCGCTCGATGATAGTGAATAGGCCCGCAGATGCTTCAATTGCCAACAGTATGGGCACGCAGCCAAGTTTTGCCGAGAAACTAGTACTACGTGCAACCATTGTGGAGAGTCTGGTCACTCCTTCAAGGAATGTAGTAGCAAATCTTCTACCCCTCAATGTGCGACGTGCAAACGCTTTAAGGTCTCAGCACACATATGGGATCGGAAAGGGATCGTAACCGTAACGCCTTTCGCCTCGCTGTCAACCAGGCGTCAACCTACCGTATGCACGTAACGAAAGCGTATCAGCAGCGCCTGTACGTCAACTCGGCTACGGCTAGGCGACACTGCGCTTACGGCTCGCCGCCCCCTGGCTGACCCGGTTAGTCAAGTCGCGGGAGGGGAAAGGGGTAAGGGTGGACGAAGAGCCGTAAGCGCGGGGACGGAGAAACGTAAGCGCGGGGACGATGAGCCGTAAGCGCGGGAATTCAAGTTCGGAGCCTGTTCCGAGGCGAGGCGATTACGTTATTATTCCGATTAGTGTGCGTTGCAGTAGGGAGTTTAATACAAACCATTCTGAACGGCTCGAGGCGATACGGTGACGATCCCTTTCCGATCCCATATGTGTGCTGAGACCCTTAAGAGGAAATGCGACCATCCTACTGGCGATGCAAATTGCCCGGCGCGCAAATACGCAGAGATGAACTACATCAACTCAATCGACTACGAAGAAGCCTAAGACTGCCACCCAATACTTTTTTACACCCAAGACGTTAGCAGTAGTTTCATCTTATAAAATTTCGATAGTAATTAATTAAAATTAGAAAATAAAATAAGAATGGCACATTCGCTGATCTAGATAGGTAGTTGTTAGGACAACATTAAGTTATTTTTGTTAGATTGCACATTTCTTCACCTTATTAAAATTGCATGTGTGCAACCTTGAAACAATAAACGATGCAAGTATTTATTAATTGTTTTGCGTAATTGTTTAGTGTAGTTTTAAATGTAAGTTTATTTTTATTATAGTAGATGAATGTATGTTTAATATATTGATCTTGTTTACACAAATTAGCCCCAATTAAATGTGGTTGAAGTGATGGCCTGAAACACAGGTTTTTAGTAACTTAGTTCAGGCAGGTCGCTACATGTAATTTAATCCCCTAGTTAAATATCTTGTACTAATGTTCTTTAGTTGTACACTTGTTTTTATATAAGCATTAATTATACTAGGATATAAGACATAACTATATTATATTTCCATGGCTTTGTTTACACCCATTTTTGTAATAACGTTTTTATGAATAAATTATTATTATTATAACCTGTCAAAGTCAGTCGGTGGGTGGCAGTTGAAATTCGTCGTTGGTATTTGCAAGTTTTTGATATTCATTTTGTGATTGTGTGTCGAGTTTTCGTTCGAGCTTCATATCGTGGTGCTAAGAAGACCTATCAAAGGTCTGAAAACACGAAAAACATGTAAGTAAAAAGTAATAGTTTAGCGAAAATCATACCAAACCTGAGCATGACAAATGTGGAATACTATGAAGTAATGTGAAAGTTAGTTTTCCATATTTGGCATTGTATGCATTAGTAGCTATTTTTGCATTTGGCCTGATTTGGGAATGTATGCAGTGAAGCATTAAATGATATTTTTTCAGAAAAATGAATCCAATACGATTCTACGGCCTTGATATACCAAACGAAAGCGAAGATGATGATGATGAACTAGCGGGGGATGATCCGGATGATCAAGACTATGAACCCAGTGGGAATTCTACGAGACGAAGAAACGTAATTATTTTCCCCTCTGATTCTGATGAGGATTCTTCTGATGAAGGTGAGCAGGCCTCTGCTGATCCCTTAGCTGCTGGTCCATCGCGTTCGCAAACCAAACTCAAAAATATACCTGTCCGTTTTAACTGGCAAGACAAATCTCTAGATTAAAATGAAGCTGATTGCGCCTTTTTGGGAGATCAAAATATTCCTCAAGAAATTAAAGATTTGGATACGCCTCTTCAGTTTTTCTTATATTTATTCACTCCAGACACGATTGAATACATTACGCAAGAAATGTGTCGTTACGCGGAACAAACGCGAGGGTCGGCATTAGGAATGACAAGCAAAGAGCTTGAAAAGTTTATAGGTGTACTAATATATATGTCTATCATGCATTTCCCTACTACTCGTCATTACTGGAATAGGTGTTCTAGCTTCACACTTATAA
This sequence comes from Agrotis segetum, assembly GCA_036375495.1. Lineage (NCBI taxonomy): Eukaryota > Metazoa > Arthropoda > Insecta > Lepidoptera > Noctuidae > Agrotis > Agrotis segetum. Next base: position 847,815 of record JAQSVV010000037.1, on the reverse strand, counting down.
GTAATGCAATGACTTGCAATCGGTTTGAAGAACTGAAGAGGTTTCTTCATTTTACTAACAATGAGGACACTGTTCCTATTAATGACCCCAATTATGACAAGCTGCAAAGAATAAGACCGCTTATAAACAAAATTCGTGAGAGATTGTTGCTGTAACCTAGAGAAGAATACTTGGCAATTGACGAGCAAGTAATACCAACAAAAGCAAGGACCTCTTTAAAAAACCACAACCCTAAAAAACCACACAAATGGCAAATAAGGCTTTTGTTTTGAGTGGTGCGTCAGGGCTGACATATGATTTTGACCTCTATGCAGGTGCACAGTCGAATGTTGTTTTAGAAGGCCAAACTGATTTGGGAGTAAGCAGTAATGTTGCCATGCGCTTATCAAGCAGTATTCCACAAAACATGAATTATAAATTGTTCTTTGACAATTGGTACACAAGTTTGCAGCTTATGGCTGAATTACATAAAAAAGGTATACTTCCGTTAGGTACTGTAAATCGGAAACGCCTCCCTAACCATGATCTACCAAATGCTGGACAAATGACAAAAAAAGGTAGAGGTTTCAGCGTTGAAAAGGTCGTAGAGGTAGAAGACGTAGATATATCCGTGGTAACCTGGTTGGAAAACAAAGTTGTCAACTTGGCATCAACCTATGTTGGAAAATATCCCGAGGGAGAAGTTCAAAGGTTCAATAGAAAGAAAAAAGTTTTTGAGACTGTGCCTTGCCCAAAAGCTGTGCTTGTTTATAATCGTTATATGGGAGGTGTTGACCTTCTAGATTCCATGCTAGGTTATTATCGTATAAAAGTGAGGAGCAAGAAGTGGTATCATAAAATATTTTTCACTTCAGTAGCTCAAACATGTAGGTTTTGCTGCCTGAAATCAGTGAGCAAAATGCGATTTTGCTCACTAGTGAGACAAAGTAGCTTTTTAATTTTTGTTTTAAAAAAAGCCGCGAATATCATATTCAGCCTTGAGTTAATCATACAATTCGAAACATTAACACTCTATCTCTTTCCCGCCAATAGAAAGAGAGAGAGACAAACACCAGCCCTTTCGAAGTTCCGATTTTGAATTTGGTCTCAAAGACAAACACGTTCGGAAATTTGTACTAACCAAAGAAATGCAAAAAGATAATAATGTCTTCGAATGTATTTCATTGATTTTTTAACTTATTGCTGTATTTAAATGAAAATAAGCATTTACTGTAAATATTTATTTCTAGTTTCAATTTATGTTAATAAATATTTTGAATAATAAAATATTATGGATGCTATTTCCGAACACGCCTTAATTTAAATATAAAAGAGCGGGAATAAAATTTCATGGCTGGCGTAAAGAGTTAATAAGTTAAAAAAAAAAATGCGTAAAACTAGCGACGAGAACAGTACTTATTTTAACATAACCATTTAAAACAACAAATTATTAATGCAGAATTAAATTTCCTAACTCTAACTAAATATCTGAAACCATACCATGTTTTCAATGAATGGAGACTTAACAAAGGGCGCAAGCAGTTTTTCGGAGACGGTGTTGCTATCTTATTTTTTAGATTTATCACAGACGAGACGATTATCTACAGTGCGGAGTATTTACTTATTGTTGAAAGCTACTTTAAAAAAAAGTTATTTTAACCTATTTATTATTTTATCTCCTAAAGTGTTCTCGCTGCTGAAGTGAAAAGTTATATGTGTTACACGAGAGCAAAGTTTTTTGCATCTCGTGCCTTTGAATCTCTCGCTACACTCAGGATTCAACTTTAGAATCACTCGCTACGCTCGTGATTCAATCCTTGAATCCTTCGCTTGCTCAAGATTCAAAATCAGCACTCGCAGCAAAAAACGACTTTGCTCTCTTGTTGCACAAATAACTATTTCCATATGATCGATCTAACATGCGTAAATAGTTGGATTTTGTGGCGTAAAACGCATGAACAATACATGCCATTGCTGGATTATAAATTACTATTGGCCGAAGCGCTAACAAGAGCTAACCAAGCATGTTATACGCCGACACGAAATCGCGGAAGACCTGCTGCCGAAGAACCTAAAAGAAAAAGAAAACGACGAATAGATTTACCTCTACCCGAAATTGCCAATGACGGTTTAGATCATTTGCCTGCATACACACAGGAACGCCAACTCTGTAAGATGCATGGTTGCTCAGGTAAATCCTACATAAAATGTGAGAAATGTAACATACACCTTTGTCTGAATAAAGATAGGAATAGCTTTAAATCGTTCCATCTTACGGAATGAAGAGACGAGTCGAGGCGAATCTACGCTGCGGCACGGATAGAAGTTTTGTGTAAAATGTGAAGTTCCAAAGTGTAACAGATCTCATTAAATTTATCTTATATTTTCATTATATAATGACGTTTATTTTTTAAACCTTCTCATTTACGAAGTGAAGATTGTCTTAAAATTACCTATAAAGCATGCGATGCCAAATATGGCAATTAGTCTCATATGCCTTTACTGCAATGCATAGTATGCCATTTATGTCCAATTAGTTTAAGTTGCCTTTACTGCATAATATGCCAGATATGGGAAAAAATAGTTTTATATCATATTTCGAAAAGTAATCAGATTTTGGAAAACTGCTTGAACTAACTTAAGAGTACATGTCAAGAAATATCAAATATATTTTGTCCAAAAAAAAATAACCTCATGCGGTAAGGGTACATACACACTTGAACAAAAGTGTAGAGCGACCATATTTTCCTATGCCAGCTGCTTACCACTTTCATTTGTCCATTTGGAAGGTTTAAATATACAAGATTACCATTTGGGTTGAACTGTTCCACCGAATATTTTCTTACTAAGTTCTCAAAAATATGAAAAGGGTTAAATGTTATTTTCCATGTGGACAATATTTATAAAGCATGTAGAAACAATAGAAGGTATCAATGTATGTTCTTGTTGAAACTATCAGCACTTGAAAAAATAGCTAACTATTTTCTTTGAACGAATTTGTAAGCCGCCTAACATGACAACTAGTAGGATCCTAATCGCAGTTCTAAATAATTACTAAAAAATCCAAATTTTTATTCCTTCAAACCAAGGCTTTATTGAGCGTAAACTTTCAAACTTTTAATTTACTGGCCGTATGGCCCAAAGCCATGACCTATGTCTATGTGTATCTTTGGCTGTATGAAGGTTTGACGTTTTACAAAAGTTTTTTTACTTGGGTACTTTATGTCAAAAGTTTTCATCATTTTCCGGACCTCAAAATGTTTTTCTTTTTTTGCTGGAGTTTCTTTTATACAATTTCACAGTAATTATACCTACTTGTTTTTATTGTAGGTACTCAATGTTTATAAAAGTTTGGTTATAATGAAGTTTCAATTTCCAATTTTAGAAGAATACGCCTTCACTACGATGAGCATCGGATGGTGTTGTGGCGGAAGGCGCGTGTAGAGCGGCGCCTGTGGCAGCTGCAGTGGAACCAGGCTCCACAGCACTTCCCTCCACTGCCAATGCCACGGGGCCGGCCGCTGCGTTCTTCGCGCCCCCAAAACATCCCGGTGCCATTGTGGTGGAGGCATCCCCGAGCCGGAAACCAATAAATTGGCGGGGTTGAAAAGACGAATTGTCACAACCCCGCCACAAATAAAGGAAATGAACTTTTAAGAAATTGTTTTTTTTACTCATTTGCCTTTTGGCGTGGGTTACCTACTTAATTTTCCAGGGACTGTAGTCATGGCGAATGCAAATTTTCTATAATGCCTGTGGATACTGAGGCACGCAGCTATTCGGTCATGCTGGTGCCGCCGCGCTGCCCTCGCACGCGTCTGCCACTGCAGGCAATGTCTCAGTAGCGACCTAGTCACTGGGATTTGTATCCTCACCAACCCTACAATAATAGCGAAGTAAGATGCAAGAAATGTACTTATAATTTGTTTGTTTACCACAATAATTACCTATTAATAACATTACAAAACTCGATAGTGTCAGCTTGTCGAATTGTAAAAAAAACCGGCCAAGTGCATGTCGGGCCACGCACAGTGTAGGGTTCCGTAGTTGCCCATCAAAATACTTATGCGAACTAACTAAACTGATTCGCTAAATGACAATGGGCAAAAGCGGTCCAAGATCCTCCACTTATGACACTTATTGGAAATGAAAGAACATAGTTGTGACATCATTCTGGCAAAAGATTATCGAAATCTGTCCTGGGGTTCTTTTTTTATTTCCGTTTAAAAGTGACTACCTAATCTAACCTAACCCAACTTTTAATCAGCTGTAAATGGTGCCCGACGTATACTGAACCATCTGGGAAGGTGGTTGGCGTATGTTTGACTTACAACGACTAAAAATAACAATGAGACCTTAAATAGCTAACCTAAGCAACCTTTTTTTTGGCTAAAAAAATGCCCGACGCACAGTGAATCATCTGGAAAGACGGTTCGCTTATGTGTGACTTGGACCCCCTAAAAATACCAACGAAACCTTAAATAGCTAACCTAACCTAACTTTTTTAATTCAGCTGTAAATGATGCCTGACGCATACTGAACCATCTGGGAAGGCGGTTGGCGTATGTTTGACTTACAACGACTAAAAATACCAATGAGACCTTAAATAGCTAACCTAACCTAACTTTTTTTTCAGCTAAAAATGATTCCCGATGCACAGTGAACCATCTGGGAAGACGGTTGGCTTTTGTGTGACTAAGACCCACTAAAAATACCAACGAAACCTTAAATAGCTAACCTAACCTAACTTTTTTGATTCAGCTGTAAATGATGCCTGACGCATACTGAACCATCTGGGAAGGCGGTTAGCGTATGTTTGACTTACAACGACTAAAAATACCAATGAGACCTTAAATAGCTAACCTAACCTGACTTTTTTAATTCAGCTGAAAATGGAGCCCGACGCACAGTGAACCATCTGGGAAGACGGTTGGCTTATGTGTGACTTGGACCCACTAAAAATACCAATGAGACCTTAAATAGCTAACCTAACCTAACTTTTTTTTCAGCTAAAATTGATTCCCAACGCACATTGAACCATCTGGGAAGACGGTTGGCTTATATGTGACTAAGACCCACTAAAAATACCAACGAAACCTTAAATAGCTATCCTAACCTAACTTTTTTAATTCAGCTGTAAATGATGCCCGACGCATACTGAACCATCTAGGAAGGCGGTTGGTGTATGTTTGACTTACAACGACTAAAAATACCAATGAGACCTTAAATAGCGCCCCTAACCTTAAGGTATTTTTATTCGGTGTAAGTCAAACATAAGCCAACCGCCTTCCCAGATGGTTCAGTATGCGTCGGACATCATTTACAGCTGAAAAAAAAGTTAGGTTAGGTTAGCTATTTAAGGTTTTGTTGGTATTTTTAGTGGGTTGAAGTCACACATAAGCCAACCGCCTTCCCAGATGGTTCAGTGTGCGTCGGGCATCATTTACAGCTGAATTAAAAAAGTTAGGTTAGGTTAGCTATTCAAGGTTTCGTTGGTATTTTTGGTGGGTATTAGTCACATATAAGCCAACCATCTTCCCAGATTGTTCACTGTGCGTCGGGAATCACTTTTAGCTGAAAAAAAAGTTAGGTTAGGTTAGCTATTTAAGGTCTCATTGGTATTTTTAGTCGTTGTAAGTCAAACATACGCCAACCGCCTTCCCAGATGGTTCAGTATGCGTCGGGCATCATTTACAGCTGAATTAAAAAAGTTAGGTTAGGTTAGCTATTTAAGGTTTCGTTGGTATTTTTAGTGGGTCTTAGTCACATATAAGCCAACCGTCTTCCCAGATGGTTCACTGTGCGTTGGGAATCATTTTTAGCTGAAAAAAAAGTTAGGTTAGGTTAGCTATTTAAGGTCTCATTGGTATTTTTAGTCGTTGTAAGTCAAACATACGCCAACCGCCTTCCCAGATGGTTCAGTATGCGTCGGGCATCATTTACAGCTGAATTAAAAAAATTAGGTTAGGTTAGCTATTTAAGGTTTCGTTGGTATTTTTAGTGGGTCTTAGTCACATATAAGCCAACCGTCTTCCCAGATGGTTCACTGTGCGTTGGGAATCATTTTTAGCTGAAAAAAAAGTTAGGTTAGGTTAGCTATATATGGTCTCATTGGTATTTTTAGCGGGTTGAAGTCACACATAAGCCAACCGCCTTCCCAGATGGTTCAGTATAGTCGGGCATCATTTTTAGCTGAACAAAAATAGTTTGGTTAGGTTAGCTATTTAAGGTCTCGTTGGTATTTTTAGTGGGTCGAAGTCACACATAAGCCAACTGCCTTCCCAGATGGTTCAATATACGTCGGGCATCATTTTTTGTTGAACAGAAAAAGTTAGGTTAGGTTAGCTATTTAAGGTCTCGTTGGTATTTCTAGTGGGTCTAAGCCACGCATAAGCTAACCGCCTTCCCAGATGTTTCAGTGTGCGTCGGGCATCATTTACAGCTTAAAAAAACAAGTTAGGTTAGGTTAGGTTTGGATAGGTAAGGTAAGGTTAGGTTAGTAGTCACTTAAATGGACATAAAAAAAGAACACCCGGACGGATTTTGATAATCTCTTGCCAGAATGATGTCACAACTATATACTTTCATTTCCCATAAGTGTCATCAGTGGAGGACCTTGGACCAAGTTCCATACATTTTTGCCCATTGTCCTTTAATTTTTTAAAGAAGAATTTTCAAAATCGGTCCAGGAGTCTTTGAGAAATCGGGGACAATACATAAAAAAAAAGATAACGACGAATTTAGAACCTCTTCCTTTTTTGAAGTTAGTTAAAAATAGTTGACGATTAAAACCTACCTATCCCCAAAAAACATACCTATAAAAGCTGTAAAAATAAAGTTGACAAACTTACATTTGCAGTTGTCTCCGATACATTTTGTTTAAGAAAATAAGATATCCAAGTACATTTTATAAGTTGGTCGACTATTACTCGTAAAGTTGTAAAGCCTACTTAGTCATGATAATTTTCTTTTAAATTTCGTTATATTGTACTACTATTTTGAATTTTTTCACACCCCCAAACATAACCGTTTAGCTGGTAGAGGGGGGGACACTCGAGTCGAGCAAAATTTAGCACTTTAAAGCTTAACATTTCACAAACGATTTTTTTTTATCAAAAAATTGTTAATGGAAACTCACATTATTTTTTAAATACCTATTTAATGATACCCCACACTACGGGGTACGTGAGAAAGAAAAAAAAACATTCCCTCTTTACGTGTACAGGAGGTACCCTAAAAAAAAATATTTTTAGAGATTATATTTTACCACTTTTTCGGCACAACAAATCCGTATATTTACACCAAATTACAGCTCTCTAGTACTGTGCGTCTCTGAGCTAAACTGCGGACAGACGGACGGACGGACGGACATAGCGAAACTATAAGGGTTCCTTGTTGACTACGGAACCCTAAAAATGTAGGTTTTCTTACTTACCTATAAGGTAGCCTTTTTGAAGGAAGAAGGCAAAATTTGAATAAATTATTTACATTTTAGCATTCAACGAGTAGGTAGGTACCTACTGTCATGCAAGTACCAAATGTTTGGTCTATGGTAAGAAGCGCTGCCAACCAAAAGTTCTGTAACAATTACTTTGCGCAATGCTCTTCACGTAGTAGTAGTAGATCACGATCAGCCAACTGAAACGGAGACTAGCAAATCCACTTTGGAAGGTACAGCCAATTATTAAACGGGTTCAAGATATTGCAACAGGCTGGAAAGAGTTCCGTCCTAATTATTCAGTAGGCCAGTTGGTTTCAAAAAAATTGTTTTGACCGCCAGCGAAGGTCTGATGCTCGATTTCGTGATTTATCTCGAAATATCTCTCTTATACGGTGACGAAGACCTCTGGCCGACAGAAAAGGCCAAGAAGGAAGACCAAGAGGAAGAAGTGACTTACGTGGTCACGGAAAGGGAACGCGCTTCTCATCTGCCCGACAAAAGCAGATTCTCCTCATATGAGAAGCTAGTACGAACCACAGCGGTACTCTTTCTCTTCGAGGAAAAATGTAAATATCGAAAGAAGCAAATGACCGTCGACCTTATGGAAAAGGCAGACAAGATATGGGTGAAACAAGCTCAGCTCGATGACTACGCAGACGAAATAAGACTATTAGAAAAAGGGAGACCAGTGCCCAAGTCCAGTAACATATATGTCGGCGCGCTGCGACCTGGCTCACTAGCAGTTAATTAATTACAATAGTTTCTGCTACAGATTTGTTTAAGTTAGCAAGCTTATCGCTGATGATTCGTATTGCGTACAGACAGAGGTCTTATTGTTTCTGCTGAGTGAGAAGCGTGAGAACGACGGTAACATCATGCTTCCCGGGCGTGGTCGTGGGCCCTTCGATATGATATTGTTTATGTTACGAAGCTCAGAGCTTTGTTAGACTGGCATTCCTATTTCGGGACGGAGTAGATTTGAACGTGGCCCACGAATGCGCCAACGTTCCCTTTGCGTCGCGAATTCACTCGTGGTTTAATTAATTTCGCCCACAAGATTTATAGTAGACATGAGCGCCAAACTCAAAATGCCGGCGGCGGCGCACCGGCAAATATGAGGCGGCGGCGGAAGCGCGCCGGCGTGGAAGTCCCTTCTGATGTTGTTCCTGAGCGGCCGCCCGCTCCGACATATATAAACTGGACCCTTGTTTAGAAGACCAGATTCTCAAGGTGAGAGGGAGGATCAGGCACGCTGCAGTCTCGGACACAAAGAAAATGCCAGTTATTCTGCACGGCAAACACCCGTTGTCCTGACTGTTAGTAGAAGACGCCCATCGAAAAGCCGATCATGCAAACAATGAACGCGTGGTCAACGACTTAAGGCAAACATATTGGGTTGTCAATCTACGCCGTACCGTAAGAGCCATATAGCGCAGCGATGCCAACTTTGTCTCATCAGAAGAGCGACACCGGTGAAACCAGTCACAGGGGACCTACCGATGGAACGACTGATAGAGACACAGCGACCCTTCACTCACTGCGAGTTGACTTTTTTGGGCCAATGACAGTGGTCATAGGAAGAAGAACAACACCTTTGCCTTGTTACAAGGGCAGAACATTTGGAGCTGGTGGCGAGTCTGTCCACCGACTCTGCTATAATGGTGATAAGGAGAATGGCAGCATGACGAGGTTGGCCCCGAGTAATGTACTCTGACAATGGCACCAATTTTTAAGGGGCAGACGCTGAACTACGAACAGCCTATAAAGAATGAGCCGAAGAATTCCACTTCGGACTCACACACCGAATGAAGTGGAAGTTCATACCACCAGAGGCGCCGCATATGGGGGGAGCGTGGGAACGATTGGTACGCTCTGTCAGCGGGCACTGAAAGAAGAAGTGCTGCTGACTCACGTTTCCGTTGATTCCAAGGATCCGGAGGCGTTAACTCTGAACCATTTCCTCATCGAAACCTCCTCAGGCCATCCCCACACTGAGCCTTGCGAGGAAGCCACCCGAAAACAATGGAATTTCTGGCGATGCTGGGTAAACGCATACCTGCCGACCCTGGTGCCCAGTGGGGCATCCGACGACCAACGACGACCTCTGCGTGTTGGCGATTTGGTTGCCGTCATCGACCCCACACTGTCACAAGGAACGTGGCCCCGAGGCGTCGTGTAGACTACGTACGTCGGTCCAGACGGCAAGGTGCGATCGGCCGACGTCAGGGCAACAGCGGACATCCTTTGGCGTCCTGCTAGTTTCTATCCTCCGCTGGTGGTAGAAAGACTGCTAAACTGGGCCGCTCACTTTCGGGGCCTGAGGGACAAGTCCAACGATACCTCACGGACCAGGAGAAGGAGAACGGCCTACATTGGTTCTCCTACACGACGCCAGCGGAACGGAGCGTGAAGGTGGCCATTCGGGGCCTGCCTGCGGATACCGACGTCGCTGACATCAGCGAGGAGCTTCACCGCATGGAGTTTCAGCCGGAGTACGTGCGCAATATCAATGCGCGCGACGGACGCCCCGGCTGTCTGTTCCATGCGACTGCCCACGCCCCAAGACGGAGTCAGTCAAGTAGCGGATGCCCCGTCTTCCAGAAGGAGAGCAAAAACAGGGGGGCGGGCACTGTCGCCGCCACACGACAGCCGCGCTGGCCACCCACCAACGCTGACGACCATGAGGCCTCGAGCGCCACGCTGATGGCGGCAGCTAACGGGCCCACTCCCAAGGACGCTCCCGCCACGGGGCGGAGAAAGAGGAGGAACAGAAAGCGCGGGGGTAGGAATGGAAGTAAGCCCGAGTCCCCCGCGCCCCCAGGCAAAAAAGGGCCCCACTTTGGAGCCCACCGACGCCGCTGCTGGCGCCGGTATCAAACGGGACAGGCAGGCTTCAAAGCCCGCCCGACTCCTGGAGGCGACCTCGACGGGCCTTCATCACCTTTTTTTATGGACATTGTTATGCAACCTGTTTTCGGAAGCCTTTAGTCATTTTTTTTTTTGATTATTTTTAATTTTTTTTTTTTTTTTTTTTATGGGCTTATTAGATTTTTTTTCGACGTTATGTGAAGCTCCCTAGAAATTCGAGGGTTCGCTCCGTTCATAGATTTTCGCGGTTTTTCTTCGAGAGACAGATGCCTATCTCGTTCGTACTTGCGCAATACGCAAGGAGATAGACAAGGATGGCTATTAAACATTCGAAATGTATTTGAGCCGTTGAACGAGTCACTAGATCGAAAGTGAAACAGCGCGATTCAGTACGCCACCGACAGTGCCGCGAGCAGTACGTGCGCCGATTTTTATGTGTGTTTGTGCTTTGAGATAATAAGATATCATGGACCGGTAAGTACTTTATTGTTTATAATAACTTGCATGGGTAATCAGCTTAAATTTCGGCAGAAATACCATGTTTTATCGAACATCGTTATCATTTTGTGCACGCCGTCTCAAATAAATAACCGTTTTTTCACGGTGTTAATGCCTAATTCTTAACAAACTATTGTTATTCCCAATGTTTTGTTAATTAAGAATGTCTGTATTGTATTTAATTTAAATAATATCGTCAGAAATTTAAATTTCACTAAAAAACAAAACGGCCGGACGCGAGCCCTCGATTCTCGATGGCGCGACACACGGCGGTTTAATAAAGATTATTTTTTTTGTGTCTATCATTACTCAGGCCCTAGACTCCTGAAATACATAGATATATCGTTATAAATGTTAGATCTCGTTAGGCTGTTACCCAGGCTAACGAGACCTAAATCTGTGGAATAACCACCAAAATTCCTGAGATAGTGATCTATGAAAATGTAATTTAATTAAAAAATTTAATAATTTCCAGTTTTAACTCGTCATAACTTTTCAGTCCTTTCAGTTACAGTCGAGGTCACTATGTCAGGAAATTTCATAAGGATTGTGATACCAAACAACACGTAATCCGTTCTTAGAAAAATAAGAAATTCCATTGTTAAATAGTTTTAAGATAATAAAAATAAACAATAAATCAAGGAAGCGATTTGCGGCTCTCGTTAAGGTAAAGTTCAGGGGTACAATAGTAATTCGTAATTTCGGTCAAATCGTAGTCAACGGTACGGCACAATATCTTCTCTCTCTCTCTCTCCTGAAAACTCAAGCAACTCGCTTCCTGAAGACTTATCAGTTGTTTCATTTACTCCGCTCCTACAAAATCGTTCTACACGTCCCTGCTGCTCAAGACTTCAGGCCATAGCACAAACAGCAAGCAACCATCGGTACAGGACGTCAACGCCGCTCCGGACAGCTCATCGAATCATCGCGTCCGGGCGATCACGTCCGTCCCGTACACGATGCCAAATATGGCAATTAGTCTCATATGCCTTTATTGCAATGCATAGTATGCCATTTATGTCCAATTAGTTTAAGTTAGGCAACTTAAACTAATAATATGCCAAATATGGGAAAAAATTGTTTTATATCATATTTCGAAAAGTAATCAGATTTTGGAAAACTGCTTGAACTAACTTAAGAGTACATGTCAAGAAATATCAAATATATTTTGTCCAAAAAAAAAATAACCTCATGCGGTAAGGGTACATACACACTTGAACAAAAGTGTAGAGCGACCATATTTTCCTATTCAGAATGTTCAGTACACATTATCTAAAGTAAAAGATGCAAAGTTTTTCTCAAAAATTGACATTAAAAAAAGTTTTCATCAACTCAAATTAACTGAGGACAGCCAGCTGCTTACCACTTTCATTTGTCCATTTGGAAGGTTTAAATATACAAGATTACCATTTGGGTTGAACTGTTCCACCGAATATTTTCTTACTAAGTTCTCAAAAATATGAAAAGGGTTAAATGTTATTTTCCATGTGGACAATATTTATAAAGCATGTAGAAACAATAGAAGGTATCAATGTATGTTCTTGTTGAAATTATCAGCACTTGAAAAAATAGCTAACTATTAATTTACTGGCCGTATGGCCCAAAGCCATGACCTATGTCTATGTGTATCTTTGGCTGTATGAAGGTTTGACGTTTTACAAAAGTTTTTTTACTTGGGTAGGTACTTTATGTCAAAAGTTTTCATCATTTTCCGGACCTCAAAATGTTTTTCTTTTTTTGCTGGAGTTTCTTTTATACAATTTCACAGTAAGTATTCTTGTTGTCTTCTGTATTATTAAATCTGCGATAAAACTTATTGCACAAAAAGTGTCAAGTGTACTTCATAAGACGAGTTATAATCATGAAACGTAAATTAAAATGAACACTTTTATCGTACAGTTTTGGTATTAGGACTAGGAATGAGTGTTGAAAAGTGTCATCGAAAAATATACCTACTTGTTTTTATAGGTAGGTACTCAATGTTTACAAAAGTTTGGTTATAATGAAGTTTCAATTTCCAATTTTAGAAGGATACGCCTTCACTACGATGAGCATCGGATGGTGTTGTGGCGGAGCGCGCGTATAGAGCGGCGCCTTTTGGCAGCTGCAGTGGAACCAGGCTCCACAGCACTTCCCTCCACTGCCAATGCCACGGGGCCGGCCGCTGCGTTCTTCGCGACCCCAAAACATCCGGTGCCATTGTGGTGGAGGCATCCCCGAGCCGGAAACCAATAAATTGGCGGGGTTGAAAAGACAAATTGTCACAACCCCGCCACAAATAAATGAAATGAACTTTTAAGAAATTGTTTTTTTTTTACTCATTTGCCTTTTGGCGTGGGTTACCTACTTAATTTTCCAGGGACTGTAGTCATGGCGAATGCAAATTTTCTATAATGCCTGTGGATACTGAGGCACGCAGCTATTCGGACATGCTGGTGCCGCCGCGCTGCCCTCGCACGCGTCTGCCACTGCAGGCAATGTCTCAGTAGCGACCTAGTCACTGGGATTTGTATCCTCACCAACCCTACAATAATAGCGAAGTAAGATGAAAGAAATGTACTTATAATTTGTTTGTTTACCACAATAATTACCTATTAATAACATTACAAAACTCGATAGTGTCAGCTTGTTGAATTGTAAAAAATGTAGGTTTTCTTACTTACCTATAAGGTAGCCTTTCTGAAGGAAGGCAAAATTTGAATAAATTATTTACATTTTAGCATTCAACGAGTAGGTAGGTACCTACTGTCATGCAAGTACCAAATGTTTGGTCTATGGTAAGAAGCGCTGCCAACCAAAAGTTCTGTAACAATTACTTTCAGCCAACTGAAACGGAGACTAGCAATCCACTTTGGAAGGTACAGCCAATTATTAAACGGGTTCAAGATATTGCAACAGGCTGGAAAGAGTTCCGTCCTAATTATCCAGTAGGCCAGTTGGTTTCAAAAAAATTGTATTGACCGCCAGCGAAGGTCTGATGCTCGATTTCGAGATTTATCTTGAAATATCTCTCTTATACGGTGACGAAGACCGCTGGCGTACAGAAAAGGCCAAGAAGGAAGTCCAAGAGGAAGAAGTGACTTACGTGGTCACAGAAAGGGAACGCGCTTCTCATCTGCCCGACAAAAGCAGATTCTCCTCATATGAGAAGCTAGTACGAACCACAGCGGTACTCTTTCTCTTTGAGGAAAAATGTAAAAATCGAAAGAAGCAAATGACCGTCGACCTTATAGAAAAGGCGGAAAAGATATGGGTGAAACAAGCTCGATGACTACGCAGACGAAATAAGACTATTAGAAAAAGGGAGACCAGTGCCCAAGTCCAGTAACATATATAAACTGGACCCTTGTTTAGAAGACCAGATTTTCAAGGTGAGAGGGAGGATCAGGCACGCTGCAGTCTCGGACACAAAGAAAATGCCTATATGAATACTATTTTCTTTGAACGAAATTGTAAGCCGCCTAACATGACAACTAGTAGGATCCTAATCGCAGTTCTAAATAATTACTAAAAAAAATCCAAATTTTTATTCCTTCAAACCAAGGCTTTATTGAGCGTAAACTTTCAAACTTTTAATTTACTGGCCGTATGGCCCAAAGCCATGACCTATGTCTATGTGTATCTTTGGCTGTATGAAGGTTTGACGTTTTACAAAAGTTTTTTTACTTGGGTACTTTATGTCAAAAGTTTTCATCATTTTCCGGACCTCAAAATGTTTTTCTTTTTTTGCTGGAGTTTCTTTTATACAATTTCACAGTAATTATATCTACTTGTTTTTATTGTAGGTACTCAATGTTTATAAAAGTTTGGTTACAATGAAGTTTCAATTTCCAATTTTAGAAGAATACGCCTTCACTACGATGAGCATCGGATGGTGTTGTGGCGGAAGGCGCGTATAGAGCGGCGCCTGTGGCAGCTGCAGTGGAACCAGGCTCCACAGCACTTCCCTCCACTGCCAATGCCACGGGGCCGGCCGCTGCGTTCTTCGCGCCCCCAAAACATCCCGGTGCCAGAGTGGTGGAGGCATCCCCGAGCCCGAAACCAATAAATTGGCGGGGTTGATTAAAGACAAATTGTCACAACTCCGCCACAAATAACCACGGGGCCGGCGGCTGCGTTCTTCGCGCCCCCAAAACATCCCGGTGCCAGAGTGGTGGAGGCATCCCCGAGCTCGAAACCAATAAATTGGCGGGGTTGATTAAAGACAAATTGTCACAACTCCGCCACAAATAACCACGGGGCCGGCCGCTGCGTTCTTCGCGCCCCCAAAACATCCCGGTGCCAGAGTGGTGGAGGCATCCCCGAGCCCGAAACCAATAAATTGGCGGGGTTGATTAAAGACAAATTGTCACAACTCCAAGGAAGTTGTGCATATCATGATCATTTTTTCACTACGGTTCCTTTATTGAAAGAAATGAATCGGAGAAATATACATAGCAGCGGCACTATTATGTTTAAAACCTATGGAGACACGGAGTGGGATGGGATGAAGTGATTCCCGAAGAAGACGCACAACATTTTGAAGAATGGCTCCGAAGTTTGAGCATGGCCACAAAACTGCGAGTCCCAAGGTGCTACGGGAAGAGTTCGGAAGATGAAATAGAGCTCCATGTCTTCTGCGACGCGAGCGAACAAGCGTACGCGGCGACCGCCTACTGCAGGATCCGGAAACTAGATGGAAGAGTGACCGTGAGCCTGGTTGCGGCAAAAGCAAGGGTCGCACCGTTAAAACCAGTAACCGTCCCTCGACTCGGAACTCCAGGCGGCAGTGATCGGCGCACGATTGGCGGAAACAATCATCAAGGAGCATCGAGACAAGCCCAAGAGAGTGACGTATTGGACGGACTCACAGACCGTTCTGCGGTAGATAGAGAAAGATGCCATTAAGTACACACCCTTTGTGGCACACCGCTTGGGCGGTAAATAGCGGAGCTGACTTACGCCAATCAACGGAGATGGGTGCCCACGCGCCCTAACTATAACCTAAAGATGAAACCTGATGACAGATGGTTCATCGGGCCTGAGTTCTTATACGGTGACGAAGAGGCCGACAGAAAAGGCCAAGAAGGAAGACCAAGAGGAAGAAGTGACTAACGTGGTCACAGAAAGGGAACGCGCTTCTCATCTGCCCGACAAAAGCAGATTCTCCTTTGCCCGCCAAAAGCAGATTCTCCTCATATGAGAAGCTAGTACGAACCACAGCGGTACTTTTTCTCTTCGAAGAAAAATGTAAAAATCGAAAGAAGCAAATGACCGTCGACCTTAAGAAAAGGCGGCCAAACTTTGTGGGAGTTGTCCACCCCCGTGTGCTCACGCAAGTGACGCCTGGGGTATAGAGTTAGGAGCTAGGTCTCCCTCCCCCCCCCTCCTTTGCATGTTAGGCTGCTGACATGGTTTTTGTCGTATGTAACCCTGTGGAGACTGGTCCGCACCCCATCTTTACAGTCCGACGGATCCAGAGGCCCTCGCCCTCAACCACTTCTTCCACGGGCCTATCCTCAACCGGGCATTGTGACGAGGCCGACCGGCGTGCTTGGTGGTACCTTGCCGACCACTTCAGAACAGTCGACGGCCGCCGAGGATCGTCGACGTCGTGATCGTCGTTGACTGGGAGTCATCGAGAAGATCTACCCGGGACCTGACGGCGGCATTAGGGTTGTCAACGTACGAACGAGGACTTCAAGCGTCCCGTGCTGCACCGAGAGGTATAATAGAGAAGCAAATTGAGCTTTAACAAGTTTTTCTTTTATTTTTCATTATGTTCTAAGTTTTTATTTTATATTGTGATCAGTATTTTGTGTAAATCAGTTTTATGAGTAAAGTTATCCGTGTTGTGTAAATAGTAATTAAAAAGTGTTATAACGTCGAAGTGTTTAATTCTTTATAAATCCCTCGCCTAGTAAAGTCAACAGAGCTATCGAAGCAGGGAACAAAAGTCCAAAGTATACAGTCCACACCAGAACAATTATATTATAATGTTCGAGAAAAATATTCCTCATTTTAAGAAACATTATTTTATTCTGCATTATCACAGAACTTAAAACGGAATGAAATTGTTTGCGATTTTTCGGAAAATTAAATTCAGGCAACACATTTTGGAGCATCGAAGAATCAAATAACCCTTCACACTACAATGGTTTACATGGGGAACAAAGTAACTTAAGATAATTATATTTGTTCCAGGGAAGTGGAACAGGACACGCTGTTGCGCTGTTGTCACCATCACCGGCATACATGGTGCCTTCGCCAGCCGCGTAAGTCGCTTTTTGACACGGACTATTCTATTCATCTAATAAAGATACATATTTTCACTACAATGATTTCATCATTCCAGATACTTGGATTGCGGCCAGGTGAGCACGCCAGCCTCACCGTCCAGTTCGGTGCAGCATCCAGTTCCTCCCCGCCATCACCCTCGTCAGAGTGTGACGAGGACGTCGAACATCGCTTCGTTCGTCGATCAATGCGTGCTAATGCTTCTTCCCCACTTTCTTCTTCTGCACCATCAATTACATCTTCACTTGCAAACCTAACAATGAGTACATCTGAAGACGAAGAACCGAACATTGATAATAATGATGTTATATCAGATCGTGCGCGAAATTGGAGTCTAATAATGAGAATGTTCCATCCCTATCTGCTATTCCCTCACTGCCATCAACGCCTATGGCACCGATAGCTTTTTCTTCCCTACTTGCATCACGAAACGCAAGGTTCAGGAAACAGCCATCTACAGTACCAGCAAAGAAAGCGAAGAAGGGTAAAAAGTTTCAGCTTTCACAATTCCGCCACAGAGCGACAGTAGAAGAGGATAAAAATGGAGATTTTATTGATTTGCCAGAAGATTTTGACTCACCTTTGAGTTACTTTAATCTTTTTTTTTTTCTCAAAACGTGATTAGTTGTATTGTTGAACAGACAAATTTATAATCTTTTCAACAAACTGGCAAGTAAATTCAGTTGTCAGAAGAAGAATTAAAGACTTTATGGCTATTCACATTAGAGATAAGATTTTCGAAAATTCTCTTCTCCCACACCCGGGTATCAAACAATTGATTTGTGTGAAGAGATACAGGAAACTATAATAAATAATGATATTTTGCTATCATATTCGACGAAACAACCGACATTTCAGCGACAGAACAACTCAGTTTATCACTTCGATATCTTGAAAATAATGTGAATCGTGAGAACTTATTTTATTTGTGATGCTTAGACAGCAATTAATAAAAAAAGAACATGTGCTTATCGATGAACTTAAGCTTACAGGTGTTGCTTTGGCTCATATTGCATGAAATTTTGCATAAATTTTTCCCACTGCGTTGGAATAGGCACGTAGAATTGCTCCCTTATCCAGTCTGAGGCCAAAGGAGCTGTAAGCAAAGTGCTACTACCCATACCCGAAAATGACCTTGTAATAATCATATCCTCAATAACTCTATAGCAAAGTCATCTCACTAGTTGCAGAAATGCATCAGCAGCAATTAAATAGTTAGTGGCATTTGCTAACGAGAGTTTTTAAAGAAGTTCTTGGCAGTGAACTGGAAAGTTAATGTGACCCGCGATGGGTACGTCACAACGGCTGTTTGCAAATTAAGGATCAAACTATCCTATTAGTAGAAGTCTCAAGTGTTGACTCCAAATTTCAACTATTAAATTATGTCGAATGGGAACCTAAATTCGAACATGATGGCAAATACTATACATCACCCAAAAAGGCCTATCTCCTAGCATATCCTCCCACAACTAAAGAGGAGGTCCCTCATCCAATACAGACTTCTGTATGACTGAAGGTATTATCATGTGCGAATCAGACTCGATACTCTCAAGTATACCCAATCTCATAATATACAACTGTATATGCCCCAAGAAGAACAGTATGAGACCAAATAAAAAAGAGAAGCTACTGACTTGTTCCTTCAACCGCAAAACCCAACTTACGATATCAGTAACATACTTAAAAAGTCCCTTAAAAAAACAAAAGTAATGGAGAATGAATCAGACAATTTGGTTAAAATGCAAAAACAATTAAATTCGATGATTGATGATGCCAAGAAAAGAATAATAGAATTTAAGTCCTTGCTTCAGAACGCAGAGTCAATCGTTAATGATTAAGATTATATTTGTCATTGTAACTCCCCTTGTTATACAATGTGTTGATCTGCAACCTAGTCAAATTCAAGGACGTGATTATACTCATGATTCTCGACCCAAATCAACAATAAAATAGGTAGGTATTTTTTTATTTTATTTTTATTTTTTCTGAAATCCGTAAGTGAGAACTAGTTTCTTCAAGAGTAGTAGATTTAATTCACGCACACCAGCTGGTCATCGCTGTGTGCGTACGCGCGGACTGTGTAGTCGGGTGATTCTCTTTCATTTGTATTGAATTAAGGGTTTAATTCTGAAATACTGTAAAATTGCAACAACAAAAAAAAAGCAGCCCTTATTAGTTTTACCCGGTACTGTACTTTCAATTGATTATTTATGACTTTTGTGACAACCACCTGAAGTTTGACGAAAATGCAAAAAAACAGCGTGTATACCTTGCCTATGTGTTAATCAAGAATCTCCTGATGCAAACTGAAATCCAATTTAGGTGATTTTCGAAAAACCCAAAAATGAAGGGTAGTTAAAACTAAAAACAAAGGTGTTTTGATCCAATTTTCAGAAGATTTTGAATTTATTGTTCTTTGGCCCCAGGGAAAACAAGTCCCTCAAGCCAAGCTCGAAGATCTCAGATGTATATTTAATACCTGAAGAGTGTCATCCATTTTACAGTAACCTTATGGGAGACAGCAATATCAACGCGGACGTTGATGGATACGGGCCATCTCTGGAATTCGACATTGAGGATGAGAGAAATTACTATGCGCGATCATATCAATAAAAATACCTGTCTTGACAAACTTTAATTGTAAGGACTCAACTCACATTTCAGTTACTATCTCGAAATTTATTGCAAAATATATCATTATATATCTTAGAAAGGACATGTGCGATACCTGCTGTGGCCATGCAGTAGGAAATATTGGTACTTTCGATTATGAACAACACACTTAACGCAAAAAAGAGCGAGGCAAAAGAAGGAAACGGACAAAAAGAAGGCTACATCTGGAGAGTTAATTTTGTGTTCTATTGATTTAGAGTTTGTAAAAGCGTGCCTTTCACATCATTTGTGTTCGATTAAATCTTGAGATATTGCTTGCCTATAGTATTTTTTCAGATGGATACACCTACCTAACCTAACCTTTTCGTCATCATGAATAAGTTGAAAAATCGAGTAATGTCGTTTAAGAGTACTGTCGCGGCAAAACGCGGCACGAAACATCAACGACGTTTACGGAGCTAATACTACAAACCAACGCACCACCTTATTAGTTTGCTCGCTTCTGTTCTGGAAATTTCGACCTGAAAAATGAACCTCACGGTCGTCCGAAGACTGGTTGACAATGACGAACTAAAAGCGAATATGGAAGCTGATGGTACAAAATCCGCGGACGCCCTCTCGTCAAGGCGAAATGCTGGCGCCTGTATGCCGGCATCCTCCGGAGCATGGCCCTATACGGGGCCCCAATCTGGGTGGAATACCTGTCAAGGAGGGAGAATGCGACCGCATTCCGCAGGCCCCAAAGGGCCATTGCACAGCGGGCGGCGAGGGCCTACCGCTCGGTGGGCTTCTCGGCGGCGTAGCCGGCACCCCACCTTGGGAGCTAGCCTCCTTTTGCGAGGACGTAATGTCGCAAAAGGAGGAGGCGGAGCGTGCGGGAGGACAATCCTCTCGCGGCGCCGCTCCGCAGACGAAGAAGAGGTTGGAGAAGGCGCCGTCTTCTCTCTCCTCATGGTGGCGACGGGCGGGCGACAGGCGCGGGGGCACCTTCGCCTGCATTGCAGTGGAGTCCCACATAACAATGTACAGGTATGCGTAATGCATTTTTTCCCAGCGCAAACAAAAAAAAATGGACGGGTGACCTTTAGGTTCAGCAACGATTGCCGAGGTTGGTCCATGGACGGGTGACCATTGAGGTTAAGCAACGCTTGCCCAGGTTGGTCCATGAACGGGTGACTATTAAGGTTAAGCAACGCTTGCCCAACTCGGTCCGTGGATTGGTAAACATCTGTTAAAAACAGCCGCAAGAAATTTTACTTCAGTCATGTGGTCTAAAGCACGCTTGTTTTTTTGGGTTTATTGTTTTGGTGATTGTTTTTTTTTTCATTTCCCTTGCTTTGCTAGTGTGTGCTTCTTACATGTTTTTTTTTTGCACGTTTTAGTGCAACAAGACGTCCTACAACGCGTGGAGGCAGGCGAGGCCGGGGTGTGCGTGTGCGAGGCGGTCGAGCAGCTGCGCTGTCGCCCTCACCGCCTTCGCCACCTCGAGTAGCGCTACCTCACGCACAAGGAGATGTGCTGGAAGTTGTTCCACCACTACGAGTAGTCATACTATCGGATGTGGTGGTGGTGCCAGCACGTCGTGGCCAGAGAGGGGGCCGTGGAGGGTGCGCTGGCGGCTCGTCCGGATGTGTATAAGTGAGTTATTAACCCCATCTATTTTTCAACGCGCAAATCATTCGAGAATTACTATTAAATTGTTTTAATTTTTTTTTTAGACGCTTGATACGGAAAATAGAGGAGTTGCCCCGGGGCCATGCCCTCGAAATCCCTCTCCACCCCAAAAGGAGGCGTATGTGGCAACCGTAAGTAGTTCCACTTGTGTATGTTAGTTGTAGACATTATACCGGTTGTAATACAGATTTTAACTTTTATTTTGAAATAATCTTCTAGACGAATTCCAACTGTCGGGCCACCAGCTCCCGTACCATCATCACCGTGGTCCTCTACTACCGGTGGTGATGGTCAAGTCGCGACGACTTCTTCAGCGATGTAAGTCACATACAGTTTTTCCTATTCATTTTAATTGTTCAGATACACGTATTACATACTGCTTTTGTTCCAGGGAAGTGGAACAGGCTGCACCGCCGCCATACGCATCACCATCACCGGAATACGTCGTGCCTTCGCCAGCCGCGTAAGTCGTTTTTTGACACGGACTCAATCCATTTTATAAAGATACATCTTTGTTAAATTTCTAGATACGGAATGCGGCCAGGCGAGCCCGCCATCCGCCTCACCGTCCAGTTCAATGCAGCATCCGAGTCCCTCTCCCCGAAAGGTAAGTACCTACAAAGTTTAGTCTGGTTTGGAGCCCCACACCAGACTATAGCCGTGCCCAAACTTCTAGTTTCCACTACGGAATTGAAACCAATCTATCATTTGCTATAGGCAGCGACGATGACTCTGACGACAGTGGTGACGAGGATGAGGAGGGTACTGCATTGCAACCGATGACTGCCAGGGCGTTGAGGAAGATGGAGACGCTCTGGGGCTATGACGACGGTGAGGATGATGCCGGTGATGGTGATACAGATCCGGAGCTAGCTGCTGCTGTGGATGTCGCCGCTCCCGTTCTGCTTCCCGTGATGCCAAACCCCCCTGCGCCCATCGCAAAGCCTTCTCCAAGAGCAACGGACCGGTCTTGGAGTTTCTTTGATTTTGAATGAAGACAGTTTCCGGACTCCCCCATTCCACCTGAATCGAAGAGGGAACATTTCTCCCAAAGTACTATAGGTCCGACAGTTCCATATTGTAAATAACAGCTTAGTTTTAAGATAGGATACGTTTAGAAAATAAGCCATTTACATATTTATTTATTTAAAACTTTATGCAACACAAAAGGTACAAAGGCGGACTTAATGCCTGCATCATATTAATTTTGTTTGTTTAGAACGTTAGGTCTCATATGGAATCATGTGATACGTTGGATTTTAACGTAAACCTTAGAAGCACGCCCGTGAACGTCATTAGAGGCGAAGCTCTACCTACCAAGCGACAGGTTACCAGCGCGGTCATGTCAGTTTTCGACCCGTTAGGTCTAGTCTCGCCAATTACGATGATAGGTGTCTCAGACATAAGTGCCTCATACAGGAAATATGGCGCAGCGGTATAGGCTGGGACGATCCCATAACGAAAGAGCATCACGTGACATGGCTCTCCTTCATAAAAAACATAGAATTATTGAGGCAACTAGAAATAGCCAGATACGTTCCTGCCCCGCCCACTGGCGAGGGAGATTTACATGTTTTTTGCGACGCAAGCGAAAAAGTTTATTCGGCCGCGGTGTATTTCGTAAGCTCGGGTACAGACGGGAACAAAACGTCGAGATTAATAGCCGGCAAGGCAAAGGTAGCTCCGTTGAAACCCATATCCATACCTCGCTTAGAACTTCAAGCCGCAGTATTAGGGTGCCGACTGATCGAATCGGTCAAGCGCGAGTCGGACTATAAAATAATAAAAAGTCATTATTGGTCAGACTCTAAAACCGTATTAAGTTGGATAAAATCAGATCCGTGAACATTTAAATCTTTCGTCGCGCATAGGTTAGCTGAAATCGAAAGTTCTACCACGCCAGCCAACTTGCGATGGGTGCCCAGTGCTGAAAACGTAGCGGACGACGCTACTAAGGGCATACCCGTCAATTTCAATTCGAAACACCGATGGTTCACGGGACCAAGTTTCATTAGGGACGACCCCTCGACATGGCCACAAGAGAGGCAAGTCGCGGCGCCGTCACCCCCTTCAGGGGAGGAAAGGGTCGTGAAACAAGTTCACGTTACGATTAGACATGATGTTAGCGACTACCTACCTAGAATAGAACGATTCTCAAAGTACATTCGATTGGTACGCGTTGCTGCCACCGCTCTGCTCGCCGCTGAGGTATTCAAAGCCAAACTACTCAAAAAAACACGAGTAAAGAACTAGCACCAAGTCACATGAAACTAGCTGAGCTATTGCTCGCTAGAAGAAGCCAGTATAATTAGTTCGCTGAGGACATAACGACAATAGAGGCTGGGCGGCGACCACCGAAGAAATCACCGTTCTACAAGCTCTCTGTCAAGATCGACCGCAACGGAATTCTGTGCTTAGACAGCAGAATAAAGGAAAAATGCAATCTGCCAGTCCTACACGCCAAGGAAGGCTTCACCCAGTTGTTAGTGCATCACACGCACGCAGCCTTCAACCACGGCAACCATCAAACTGTCATGAACGAGCTGAGACAAAGATATCACATAATAGGACTGCGCAACGCAATACGCTACATAAGCAACAAATGCCAATGGTGTCGGACCTATAGGTACCCCCTCTAAAATCCCCTTAGGCGACCTACCTGCAGAAAGGCTAACCCAGAGACAACCACCCTTCACAGCTACAGCGGTGGACTACTTTGGAGTTTGGACCCATTCAAGTCACAGTCGGAAGAAGGCTAGAAAAAAGGTGGGGCGCACTATACACATGCCTCACCACGCGCGCAGTACACTTGGAGCTGGCCACCTCTCTCACGGCCTCGCACGCCGACTGTGATATACAGCGATAATGGAACAAACTTCGTGGGTGCTGAAAGAGAAATCACCGAAGCCATGCTAAGCAACGAGGACAGCTTAAAAAACTTTGCATCTGAAAAGCTGATCACCTGGAAGAAAATACCCCCCGGTGCCCCAAATATGGGCGGCGCCTGGGAGCGATTAGTCAGGTCGGTGAAGACACATATGTTGACCCATATAACATTTTCTTTGCCATATGGGATCGCAAGTTTATAGAGGACATTGCCTCAGAGCAACAGATATGCTCATAACAGATAACAGATGATGGACTACCACATCCTCCATCCCCAGAGCCGCATCGGCCAGTGGTGTGATACCACGGCCGATGAGCTATGTGTATTTTGCCATTATTCTGGCGATGAGGGTTGTGGTCAAGTCACGCCTCAGTGAGTACTGGGGCAGCACACTTGACAAATTTTGTACTCCGGGCTTAAGCGCACATAAGTCTTTTAACAGATTTCAATTATTAACAAAATGCTTACACTTTGTTAGGTATGGTCCTCTTAATATTGTTATTTAGTTAAGTTTCTGTTGATTATTGTCCACTGTGTAACGTAAATTAGAAAAGCTTTCGTCGTTATAAGCATAAGAAATAATGTAGAAATCTGTAAAATGTATTCTGAACGACAGACGAACAAGGAAAACGTGGTGTGCAACGTCCACGTGGCGCAGGCGATTGGTTAGAGAGAGACGTGTGGGCGCGGCCCTCCCACGCGTTCCGCCTGCGTCCAAGAGAATAAAAGAAGGGCACTTGCGTGTCACGGGGTAAAGTCCGGTTAAGCAGCGCACAACCTCTTAAAGGTTGACCTGCGAGATGCCAGTGTCAAAAAAGTCTCCTAAGCAAGTGTAGAAGCAATATTGTGTAGTGTACAAGAATTGTGTTAGAAGAATTTTTATTCTTTCCAGAAACCTCAAGTGCCTTTCAAGAAACCTCAATAGTGTTCGTTATTTCCCTGATCAAATGAACTCCTGCGCCTGAAAGTCCAGTGTGCGTCTGAATTAAATTCGTTATAATTCTTTTAAGATATTTTTTTTTAATTAAAGCTTCCAGACAAAGCTTAGTTGCAAAAACACTTCTTTAAAATTGTAGTCTAGGTTTTAACAATGAGAGCTAGTTTCATAATATTGTTTAATGCTAACGCAGCAAGGTGCAAAATTATATCAAATCTTTCTCGATCTATTATTTTTTTAGATCAAAGAGACAATCAGCGGAAACACTCATATCGTGCTACTAACCTAAATATTGATGAATGTAGAAATTCTCTTTGTAACCTCGGCACAACATACTACTTCGATCAAAGACACAAGCAGATGCACTCATTTATCGTGCTTCTCACCTAAATATTGATGAATGTAGAAATTCTCTTTGTAACCTCGGCACAACATACCACTTCGATCAAAGACACAAGCAGATGCACTTAATTTATCGTGCTTCTAACCAAAATATTGATGAATGTAGAAATTCTCTTTGTATCCTCGGCACAACATACCACTTCGATGGAAGAAAAAGCAAATGCGCTTATTTATGGCGCTTCTAACCAAAATATTGATGAATATTGGAATTCTCTTTGTATCCTCGCACAACATTTCACTTCGATCGAAGAAAAAGCAAATGCGCTATTTTTATGGCGCTTCTAACCAAAATATTGATGAATGTAGAAATTCTCTTTGTATCCTCGCACAACATACCACTTCGATCAAAGACACAAGCAGGTGCGCACAAATCGTTTTACCGTCCAAAAAATTAATGAATTGCTTGCTTTGCACTTGCTCGAAAAAAAAATATAGTAAGAACTACACAAGTACACATCCTACTCTTTTTTAAATTCTAAACAGCGACTGTTGCGCCCGGGATTACATTCCGGGCTTCTGGATTAATGTGACTGACAATCACCAAAATACAAATTCACCTTTGGTTGGACAAACAGTTCTTATCATTTATAACATTGAAGGTGTAGTAGATCGGACTACGATAAAATGTGTCTTAAACATACTTTAAATATTGATGAATATTGGAATTCCCTCTGAAGCACTTGTTATAAATATTTGAATATTATAATCATCGAAGAAGTCTCAACTTCAAGTCTGCTGCAGCCCCGATACAAACGAACGATTGCGATCGCTTAACGCCCTATAGCCAAATGGCAAGCGACATTCGCTAACGTTCAGCAGTCGCTAGCACATTTCAACTTTATACCCCATCGCATAAAGTTGAAAATCTAGTAAAGACCGCTGGGCGATAACGAAGGAAACAAACGAAAGCGCACACAGTACAGTATCCCGACAAGAGGTTCCACAAGAATGGAAGGTAACAGTTGGAGTCGCCAAGGAAAGGGAGATAAAAAAGAGAAAAGCTAGGTTCTTCGAGAAGCTAACATTAGAGATGTGGCTGTTCCAGGTTGCTACAGAGAACAATATTAAACATGTCTTTAAGTACATTCTCCATCAAACCATGACCAAAACAGAGATGACCTCTTCAAGCATCTTCTCAAGATATTAGAAACATCATCAACTGAAGATGGAGGAGCAGTGTTCATGTCTATGGACTTCTCCAGCTAGTGCACCAGCTTCAGGTATGAAGGGGTCACCCCTCTTTTTGAAGAGCTAGACAGGTTGTTAGGTGTAGAGAATGTCTTGGCATATACTCAAAAGTTTCCTCTTGAATCCATTCTTCTCTTCCAAGATAGGCTTAGTCCTCCTCGACAAGGACTAGACAACCTTCCAGAAAACGGTCCGAGGTGTGTACACGGACCGGAGGCTTGGATGGAAGGACTACGACAAAAAGGATGGACTTAAGCAACACTGCTCCTGATCCTCATTGCTTCCTGGGTGTGTGGGACTATAGCCACATTGACAGGTCAGGAAGACAACCAGGTAATATACCTGAAGCTACCAAACAAGGCAACCTTGGAGGGCCTCCGTATGACTGGGAAACAGTATACATATTATCTTGGTTCCAAAAGACATTGTTGAATCTATGCACCAAAGCAGGCATCCCCTTGAAGTTAGAAGAGACATGGGTATCATCCTTTTTAGAGTACGGGCGTGAATTCTTCTTCAAAGGAGCGCAAGTAAGATCTTCTTCTTCTTCACTGCTTCTTACTGAGGCCGTTCACTGTATATGGATAATTTTTATAACAGCGTTTCACTTGCCGAAAAGCTCATTAAATTGAGGACTCGGACCATATCATGGGCACCCTAAGTGCTAACAGATCTCGTAATCCAGATATAGTTAACCCGCCATCACTCATCACATTTTTGAATGTAAAAATGAATATAATTTCTCTAGTTGCGCATCCGCCCGGCTCAGTACCTTTAAGTGACCTTTGAACGCGTCGATACGGGGTAGGACGGGCTTTGTAGCGCGAGCGCTCGCAGCGTGAGGACGCCGGACGCGTCAGTTTTCGTGGGGTGGTCACGACACCCCGCGAGCGTTTGTAAAAAAATATTTAACTGTACCCTTATTTTATAAATAATCATGTATTTCTTTGCTTATTTAATGGTATTTGTTCTTAGAAACTTATTTAGTGTTGTTGAGGAGCACAGTCGTGGAGTGCAGCAACCTACCATATTATTATGTAAATAGCGTGTAATTTGATTTTGGTATGTATAGTTTTAAGTTAAATTAAACTTGTATACACCTTTACACTTTAAAGATGTGTGGGCGCGGTACTCCCACGCTAGCTGCCTGCGCTCACGTGAATAAAAGAGGGGCGGTTGCGCGCCACGGCGTAAAGTCCGGTTGAGCAGCTCACAACCTCTTATAGGTTGACCTGCGAGATGCCCATATCAAAAGAAAGCGCCACGGCGTAGGCATTTTAAATGTAAAGGAAAAGAAGAAAATTACTATTTATATGTTTTTAAATTTTTTATAGATTATTATGCCGAACCTAATAATTTATTTTATTCTGGTGACTATGAACACGACACAACACACAAATATTTATTAATCAAAAGTGTCATAGAAATATACTGTGCGGGACGAATGAACTATCGTTGTGTAAATAGTAGTGTTTATGTGAATAGTGCAAACAAACTGATAAGACAGTGATAATAGTTATAATCTTATAAGATAGTGTTTATTAGAATAAGTGAATCTTTTCCTTATTAGAACTTTGTTTTTTGTGATAAACTTAGTTGTATCTTGTAAGAATTAGTTCGTAAGTCTTATTAGAATGTTTTATTCCTTAGTATTTGATAGTTTTTTAATAGTTTTTACGAAGTACTTGTACGTAGTTCGAAAGTATTAAATTATGGTTTTTTGTGTTGAATTTATTTTTCCCCAATAGAAATAAGTTTATAGATTAAGGAAATATATAGTTTGTTATATGTTAGTATAGAAAAAACTTGTAAAATACGCGGAAAATGTCACGCGGCTCTCGTTACGGTAACGTTTCGCTGTACTTAAGCTAACTGCGTCGAATCCGCCCTTTTTCTAATTGGATAAAATTCGTGCGCTCTGATTGGTCAACCAATCAGAGGCCTTACATTTTTTTAGCGAAAATTGTATAAAAGACGGGTGGGTCCGGGCGATCGACACAGTCGGCGGGCAGCAGCAGCAAGAAAGAAAACCTAGAAGAAACATGAAAGAAGAATAAAGCTCTTCAAGTACCAGCTTCACCAGTGTTTTATTCACCAATCCAGCGAATCGAATGTGCCGTCCGGTACATTTATGGTCCTGTCGAGTCCGGATACGTGAAGAATTCTGCGTGAAGATAGAAGATAGTGCTTCAGTTTGAAGATAGAAGATAGTACTTCAGTTTGAAGATAGAAGATAGTGCTACAGTGAAAATTACTTGAAGAACGTACTCCGTGTTCGTGTCTACGTGTCATCGACCTTGAAGAATCAGCTGACATCATGCCCGTTACGCGCTCCGAGGGAAGGGGCCGCAAGCCGTCGAGTGAACAGAAGCCGTCATCGTCCGAGGCCACTCCAGAGACCTCTGCGACCGGTACCAGTACGGAAGTTACATCAGAATCGACCCAATCGGGGACGACTGCCACGGAGAGTTCCCAACAGACCTCTACCTCCGCGGCGACTGATCCCACCACCGTGACCTCCGCCGCCACCGCCTCGACCGCTGCATCCGCATCAGCCGCCAGCGCCCCCCCCGCGCCGGCAGCCACCGCGCCCCGCCCCTCGGCCGCTACCGCGCCCCCCGCCTCGCACCCCGCCGGCGCCGTCGCACCTTCCGTAACCCCCTCCGCCGCGACGACGCTCACCGCGGGTGCGAAATCGAAACAGCTGATGAAGCCGCCGCCCGCCGCTGTCCCATCGAAAGAAATTCGCCGTGATACTGACGCCTCGACTGTGAAGCAACGAGTTGTCAAGAATATCGCCGCCGGTACGTCGAAACCAACCGGCACACAGACCCTCCGCCCCCCCAGCAAGAAGGGGGGAGGGGGGGATCGACTTATAGCAAGACGAAGATACAGAAGATCGCTAAAGCAAAGGAAGATTTGCTCCGCCTTCAGGTTGAATTAGCTGCTGCCCGCCTGGCCGCGCTAGAAACTGAAGACACCGATAGAGAAGATGAAGAAGAAGAGGAAGAAGGAGTCGAAGATGAAGTCTCCCTCTACTCAGAAGTCAACGCCCGTGTGGACAACTGGTTGGAGAACCAGGTGACTCGCCCCGTCCTAGCCATCGCCAACGAGCCTCACCGCCCGCCACCAGAGCCGACGATCGTCCACGAAGAACCACCGAAGCAAGAAGAGGTTCATCGAACACCGGCGGGAGGTCAAGGGGACCTCGCCCTCCTAGCTGAAGCCATCACTCGGGCTGTCAGCGCCGCCCAGCGACCCAAATTCATCGAGCTACCTTTCTTCAGTGGGTCGCACCAGGAGTGGCTACCCTTCCGCGCCGCCTACTACGAGTCTGAACCAACGTTCAGCGCCGTCGAGAATATCAACAGATTAAGAAGAAATTTGAAAGGGAAGGCCAGAGAAGCAGTCGAAGGGTTACTCATAACCAATGCACACCCTTCAGAAGTTATGAAGACTTTGGAATCAAGATTCGGAAGACCAGAGTCAATCGCAATGATAGAAATGGAAACGCTTCGAGGTCTACCACGTCTCACCGAGTCGCCGAGAGACATCTGCATATTCGCCACGAAGATCTCCAACGTCGTAGCAACATTGAAAACATTGGGTTGTTTCAACTACATGTACAACCCCGAACTTGCGAAGACATTGGTGGACAAGCTGACACCGACGCTCCGGTACCGCTACTACGACTTCTCATCGATGCAACCTAAAGAAGATCCCTGCCTCATCAAGTTGGAGAGATTCTTCAAGAGGGAAGCAGAACTGTGTGGACCCTACGCTCTGCCTGAACAGGTGGCAGCACCATCGACATCCGCACCTCCAAAGAAGACTCAGCGGGTCACCAACGTCACAGAGAAGAGCAACACATCGAAGTGCTTCGTGTGCGACGAGACAAGTCACACCAACCCAACAGAGTGTGACACATTTAAGAAGATGGAAGCCAATTCAAGATGGGATGCTGCAAAGTCGAAACGCCTCTGCTTCAGATGCCTACGTTATAGGAGCAAGACTCACAGTTGTCGAACGAAGCCATGTGGTGTCAACGGGTGCAAGTACACGCACCACAAGCTGCTTCACTATGAAAAGAAAACAGAACAGGCTGAGAAGACAGAGAAGAAAGAAAATGAAGACAAAACAGAAGTCATCAATTCGACATGGACAGTGAAGAAGCAATCCTATCTGAAGATTCTGCCGGTCCAAGTGAAGGGACCAAAGGGAACAATCAACACATTCGCATTGATGGACGACGGATCAACGGTCACACTCGTCGACGACGACGTCGCTGCGAGCATCGGAGCTACAGGACCCGTAGATCCACTGAAGATAGAAACCATCAACGAGTTGAAGACTGCGGAATCGGCATCAAGAAGAGTGACCATCGGGCTGAAAGGGGTCAACGAACATGAAGAGCAAATACAAGCAAGAACAGTGAAGAACTTACAAGTCTCATCTCAACGGGTTCCACGCGACTTAGTGGAAGGATGTCCACACTTATCGGACATCAAGGGACATCTCACATACTCCAATGCGAAGCCACGCATCCTCATCGGTCAAGATAATTGGCATCTCCTGCTGACTGAAGAAACAAGAAAAGGGGACAAGAACCATCCGGTGGCATCTCTCACGCCGCTCGGATGGGTACTCCATGGAAGTCAGACAAACTCCTTCGGTCAGAAGATCGACTTCGTGTCACACATGAAGGAAACAGAAGATGACCTCGAGGACATGGTGAAGAGATACTTCGAGATGGACGCCCTCTGCATCAACCCGAAGAGACCGAAAACCGACCCAGAAGAGAAGGCACTTCGAATACTCGAACAGAAGACTGAGAAGATCAGCGAAACAAGATACCAGACCGGCCTCCTCTGGAAGAAAGAAGACGTCAAGTTCCCAAACAATTATGAAAACTCACTGAAGAGGCTCTTCAACATTGAAAAGAAGATCGATCGCGACCCAGCCCTCAAGAAGAAGTACGTCGAACAAATGGAAGCTCTTATAGAAAAGGGTTACGCCGAGCCCGCGCCGCCGCAGAAAACTCCTGAGAAAACGTGGTACCTGCCTCACTTCGCGGTCATCAACCCCATGAAGCCGGACAAGCTACGTGTTGTGCATGACGCCGCCGCCAAGACCAGAGGGGTAGCTCTCAACGACATGCTCCTCAAAGGTCCGGATCTGCTTCAATCGCTGCCGGGTGTCGTCATGCGCTTCCGTCAACATTGCATCGGGGTCACGGCGGACATAAAGGAGATGTTCATGCAGGTCAAGCTTCATCCAGAAGACAGAGACGCACTGCGGTACTTGTGGCGCGGAGATCGCCGCGACGACCGACCTCCGGAAGAGTATAGGATGACATCGTTAATATTCGGGGCATCAGTTCACCGTCTACAGCAATATACATAAAGAACCTGAATGCCAAACAACATGAAGACACTCATCCGGAAGCCGCAGCTGCCATCGTAAACAAGCACTACGTGGATGACTACCTCGACAGCTTCAGAAACATAGAAGAGGCAGTCAAAGTGACAACAAGTGTACGTGAAGTACATAAGAAGGCCAGCTTCGAATTGAAACAGTGGAAATCGAACTCAGCGTCACTCCTAGAAGCACTGGGAGAAGAAAATCGAACCGAAGACTTAGAACTATACAAAAGTGAAGAGCAAACCGAACGAGTACTGGGCGTCATATGGAAGATGAACTCAGACGAACTGACGTTCAACCTCAACATGACAAGAATACCTGCAACACTCATCGAAGGCAAGCAACCGACAAAGAGAGAAGCCCTGCGCATAGTGATGTCACTCTTCGACCCATTGGGATTCGCCTCGCCTGTCACCATCAGGGCGAAACAGATACTCCAAGAAGTGTGGCGCCGAGGAACGGGTTGGGACGACCGCATCGACGAAGATCTGGCGGAGCAGTGGGAGTCGTGGATAGGAGATTTGAAAGGCCTCCACGATATAGCAATACCGCGGCAGTACCTACACTACAGCGACGCCGCCTCCCTCGAACTTCACATCTTCAGCGACGCCAGCGAGTCGGCCTACTCAGCGGTGCTATTTTGGAGAGCAGTGACACCGGACGGCGAAGTAGGAGTGTCGTTAATAATGGCCAAGGCAAAGGTTGCGCCGCTCAAGCTGACTAGTATACCAAGATTGGAATTACAAGCAGCAGTAATGGGAACCAGACTCTCAGACGCAGTAATCGAAGAGCACGAGAGGAAGCCTAACAGAAGAGTGTTCTGGACCGATAGCAGGACAGTACTCACTTGGATAAGGACCGGGTCACGGTCTTACAAACCGTATGTAGCTCATCGCTTGGCAGCAATAGAAGAGAGTTCAAAAGTCAACGACTGGCGCTGGGTCCCCACGAAACAAAACGTCGCCGACGACGCAACAAGAGACGTACCGACAGCCTTCAACAAAGATCATCGGTGGTACAAGGGGCCGGATTTCCTGTACTTAACAGAGGACTCCTGGCCAACAGAACCTGTGAAGACCACAGAAGATGAACCCTCCGAAGAGGAGAAGACGCATCACATAACCGATAAACAGAGGCTGAAGCTTGCAGAGGGCCTGCCTGATCCGACGAAGTTTTCCAATTGGGACCGCCTCCGGTACACGACAGCACGTGTCCTACAATTTATCGAACTCTGTAGGACCGCTACGCACAAGGTCAACTACCGACGGACAAAAAAGAATAAGGAAGCGGATCCCACATGGCGGAAGACCAAGCCCAAGACAGTGAAACAGCAGGTACCCACGCCAAAGAAGATAGTTACAAGCAATCTGCTTCCAGTCACGGCCGAGCTCCTCAAGAGAGCCGAAGAGCTCCTGATGCAGTCTTCACAACAAGAGGCCTTCACAGCAGAGATAGAACGATTGAACAGCGGGAAGCCGGTCGAAAAAGAGAGCCGCCTTCACCAACTCAGCGTCGAATCCGTAAACGGCTCACTTCGACTTCGGAGCCGAATCCGAGCAGCCAAAGATATCGAAGAAAAGGTCAAGAGCCCACTGGTCGTCGACGGGAATCATCCGACGGTGAAGCTGTGGATACTGGCAGTTCACAGGCAGCTGCATCATGCCGGCGTCGAGGCAACAACAAACGAGTGTCGCCAACAGTACTGGGTACTAAGACTGCGCCCCATTGTGCGCGCAGTCCTTCGACGGTGCCTCTTCTGTCGCGTGAAAACACTAGCGCCACCATACCCACGAACCGGGGACCTGCCAGCATGCCGATTAGCACATCACAAGCGACCCTTCACCTTCACTGGGGTCGACTATTTCGGGCCTCTCTCCGTGACCGTCGGACGCACCAAACAGAAAAGATACGTGGCCATCTTCACGTGTCTCACGACGCGAGCCATCCATTTAGAGGTCGCCGGCTCGCTCAGCGCAGACTCAGCGGTGATGGCGGTCAGACGCATGATCGCACGACGAGGCTGCCCGGCTGAAATTTGGTCGGACAACGGCACCAACCTAAAGGCTGCCGACAAGGAACTACGACAATCGATCGACGCGGCGACTGCGGAAGAAGCTGCAAAGAGGACCATCTCCTGGCGCTACATACCGCCTGGAGCACCGTTCATGGGAGGCGCCTGGGAGCGTATGGTACGCTCAGTCAAGACAGCGCTTGCAGCCACACTGCACGAGCGCCACCCCACCGAAGAAGTCCTCGCCACTCTACTAGCTGAAGTAGAGTACACCGTCAACAGTCGCCCGCTGACCCACGTCTCCGTCAGCGCAGAAGATCCCGAGGCCCTGACTCCCAATCACTTCCTACTGGGGGGTCCGGGGCGAGTGCCGCAGCCAGGCACATTCACCGAGCAAGACGCCATCTCCAGGTCCAGCTGGCGAGCTGCACAGAGGCTCGCTGACGTCTTCTGGCTCCGCTGGGTAAAGGAGTACCTACCCGAACTCCAACACCGGCGGGAGCCCAACGGCCGAGGTCAACAAGTCAAGGTGAATGACCTCGTGCAGATCGTCGACCCGAACCTGCCTCGCAACGTGTGGATACGAGGACGAGTCATCGCGGTGTATCCTGGGCCCGACAACATCGTGCGGACGGTGGACCTGCAGACCAAGGGAGGTGTCCTGCGCCGGCCAGTGAGGAAGCTGGTGATCCTGCCCCTGCCTACGGACGACGTGCCCGCACCGGAACGAGATGCGACTCAGTCGCACGGCGGGAGTGATGTGCGGGACGAATGAACTATCGTTGTGTAAATAGTAGTGTTTATGTGAATAGTGCAAACAAACTGATAAGACAGTGATAATAGTTATAATCTTATAAGATAGTGTTTATTAGAATAAGTGAATCTTTTCCTTATTAGAACTTTGTTTTTGTGATAAACTTAGTTGTATCTTGTAAGAATTAGTTCGTAAGTTTATTATTAGAATGTTTTATTCCTTAGTATTTGATAGTTTTTTAATAGTTTTTACGAAGTACTTGTACGTAGTTCGAAAGTATTAAATTATGGTTTTTTGTGTTGAATTTATTTTTCCCCAATAGAAATAAGTTTATAGATTAAGGAAATATATAGTTTGTTATATGTTAGTATAGAAAAAACTTGTAAAATACGCGGAAAATGTCACGCGGCTCTCGTTACGGTAACGTTTCGCTGTACTTAAGCTAACTGCGTCGAATCCGCCCTTTTTCTAATTGGATAAAATTCGTGCGCTCTGATTGGTCAACCAATCAGAGGCCTTACATTTTTTTAGCGAAAATTGTATAAAAGACGGGTGGGTCCGGGCGATCGACACTCTCTGCGTCTGACCGCCACCGCGTGCGGACGTGTCCTCGTGTGCGCTCCGTGCCTGTGTCGCTCTTCCGTGCGATTTTGTCGTGTCTTCACGACAATTCTCGGTAGTCTTCGACTACCACAACCAACTGTCCTTTTCAGGACACATCACAAACGTCCCGTGTTCCGCGAATTTGCCCCTTCAGGGAAAATCCACAGTTTCGTGGTTCTTGGTGGAAACCTAACGGTGCTAACGAAACCAAGAGGGTGGTGCCCCAATCCATCCCGCCAAACCCCTTCAGGGCGAGGTTAATTTATTGGAGTCGGGAGCTAGGACTACGGCCTTGGGGGGACTCCTAGTCGTACCTAGTCTCTGGTTTCGTTCACAGCAACACACCTGGTGTCGGTTGGGAGTGTCTACCCCTTCGCACCAGACCCACATAGGGCCCTGTTGCACATTAAGATTGGCAACAGGTTCACAAGCTTAGGGCACACCTTAGGTACTCACCTCCCTGCCATACACAATCCCTCGGCAGGGGAGGCTACTCATCCCCGGGCACACCCACCCGGGGAGTTAGGCCTGATAGTGTTAGGCTTTTTTCCCTGAGAGCTTCACTCTCATGTCCCACCATGGCGACCATAGAAGCGCTCCAAGAGGAGGTTAAAATCCTCTGGGGCCTTGTCCATAAAATGGTCAACGACAAGCGATTTGACGGCGACTACAAAGCGGAATATGCCGCTTTGAAGAAAGTCCGCGACAGTAGGCGCGTTACCCCCGCTTCCCCGTCTAAACCGGCTTCTTTGTCTGCAAAGACAAAGGATGCCGCCGCCAGTATTCCCAAAGCCGCTTCCGCGAAAGCGGCTATTGTCCCCACTTCCCAGGAACCCATTGTTTCGCAAACAATGGCCTCCTCGCAGGTGTGCCCCACACCTGAGCCCGTCCAAATGGACACCTCGGTCCCCGTTTCTGCCTCAGATTCAGAGCACGCTAGTGACTCTGCTTGTTCCTCTGATGAGGACTTCACCGTAGTTTTAGGCAAGCGCAAGGGGAAGCATTCCAAAGCCTCCAAGGCTAAGAAGCCCCTCGCGACCCCCCCCACCCCCTCTCCCCCGATCTCTCGCGGTAACTCCCCCACCCCACCGCCAGCCCCCACTAGCCGCCCCTCTAGCCCTATGGCTATCTCGACCCCGCCTTCAACTTCTGAAAAGAAGAAGAAGGAGAAAATCCCCCCGATCGTCCTCCATGACCCGTCCCAATGGACCGAGGCATCGAGGCTGTGCATGGCCCAAAAAATTAATTTCACTCAGGCCACCAGTACCTCAAAGGGCATTGCAGTCAAAACCCCCACCCCCTCGGACTACAGAGCCCTAATCCACCTCCTAAGAGCCCATAAAATTCACCACCATGCCTATGGTCTCGCTTCAGAGAAGCCCACCCGTGTGGTGATAAGGCGAATCCCCAAAGAGATTTCCACTCAGGAAATTCTCGACGACCTTACCGCCCAAAAAATCCCAGTGTCCGCCGTCCACCGTCTTCACAAGTCGAGAGGTGGAAATCCCTACGACATGGTACTTGTCGTTTGTCAACCCGTAGAATCAGGCCCCCATCCCATCTTCAAGATCACCACCGTGTGCTCTCTGTCTGGCATCTCTATTGAGAAGCCACACAAATCCCACACCGTAGGACAGTGTCACAACTGTCAGAACTACGGACATAGCCAGACCCACTGCTTCGCTCCGGCCAGATGCGTGAAATGCCTAGGCAATCACGGTACTGCCGATTGTCCCCGACCCAAAGACAGGGCCCTCTGTCTCGAACCCCCGAGCTGCGTTCTCTGCACGCAAGTAGGACACACCGCGAACTATCGCGGTTGCCCCAAAGCTCCCAAATCCACTTCTCCCAAGCTGGCGAAGCGCGCAGCCGCCCGCCAGCAGAGGGAATCCCCTTCTGTGAAGATTCCCTCTTCACAGATGCCCGACAGATTAGGACCCCAGCGTCCCTCCCCTTGGAACGCGCTGAACCACCAAAAGGCTTTCCCAGCCCTTGGCCCAGCGCCTCCCAAGCCCATTCCCAGTCTTTTAGACATCCCCGTCTCCCAACCTATGGCTCCCATGACCGCTCCCGCGGCCACCACCATCGCCTCCACCCCCGCTTCCTCTGGTACCGTGGCAGACGTCGACGATGATGACTTAAGAGTCATTATCGACGCGTACAAAGCGGTCCAGGATCACGAGAACGCTTTGAAGTCGTCGGCGAAACAATTGGCCGCCCTACTCAGGGCCGCCAACGGTAACCCCGTCGAGTTCAAAACGATCTTGGACTCTCACCCCAAGGCGGTTAGCGCCATTCAGGCCCTCCAACTCTCCAAATAATTCCAATGGCTGCCACAAATAGGAATACTCTCAAACCGCGATCCCTCAAGTTAGGATTTTTCAATATTAACGGCATCCAAGGTCAGCGAGACGAACTCGCTACCTTCCTCCGCGATCACCAATTAGACGTTCTCCTCATCCAGGAGACGTTCCTCAAACCTCACCTCCGCGATCCCAGAATAGCCAATTACCAGCTAGTCCGTAACGATAGGTCCCGCTGCCACAAAGGTGGCACTCTCATCTATTATAAAAACTCCCTGCATTGTATCCCCTTAATCCCACCAACCCTCGAGTCACTCCTCGAGGTTTCAGTCTGTCGGCTAGCCATGACCGGTCATCAACCGATCACCATAGTCTCCGCCTACTTCCCTCCTGCTAATACTGCAGAGGACCACTCTCTCTTTGTTAAGGACCTCACCACCATCTTCGGCTTGAGTGACTCCGTTATACTAGCGGGCGATCTCAACGCCAAACACCCAGCTTGGAACAGCACTATTACCTCCCCTAGAGGGAGAGTAGTGTTCAACCTAAGCTCCACCCTTAACTTTGACCCCATCGCTCCTTACGAGCATACTCACTACCCTCACGACCCCAACTCCCGTTCCGATGTGCTCGACATAGCGCTTCTCAAGAATATCAACCTCAGGTTGAATTCCATCGAGACGCTACACGAGCTCAACTCTGACCACCGTCCAGTGCTCATGCACTTAACTCCACGCACGGGTCCTTCCGACCCGAGCCAGCCCCCCCCGACCAGAGTGATAACCGACTGGAAGAAAGTAAGCGAAAAGCTGAAATCAACCACGTCGCCTCACCTGGACTCCATCCCCGACCACATTGTCTCTGTCGCAGACACGACGGCCGCAATCGACTCGTTTACAGAACACGTGCGATCCGTACTGACGGATTGCTCACGGGAAGTCCCAGACACGAGAGATCGTAAATGGAAACTCCCCGATGACATACGTGCTCTGATAACCGAGAAGAATGCAGCCATTCGTGCCTACAGCAACTTTCCATGCGATTCGAACAAAGCTCACATGCGCAACTTGCAGCGTGCTGTTAAGAAACGCATCAGTGAGTTTCGTTCGAATCGCTGGAACGACATGCTCAGCGACCTCGAGCCCACCCACCTAGCCTTCTGGCAGCTGCAACGAAAGTTGCGTGCCACAGAGGATTCCTCTACGCCTCCTCTCACTCGCCCCGATAAGACCATCGCTTTCGAGGACTCCGAGAAAGCGGAATGCCTAGCCGACAGCCTGGAAGCTCAGTGCACTCCGAGCACCCAGCCCGTAGACAACAGTCACCTCCTCAAGGTGGACTCCGAAGTAGAACGTAGGACCGCCTTACCTCCTGTAGAAGACCCTGATGATCCTCTGCCTCCAGTCACTCCCGACGAAGTGCAAGACATCATAAAAGGGCTCCGACCCCGGAAAGCCCCCGGTTCGGACGGTATTAACAATAACGTCTTTAAACTCCTCCCTCCCCAGCTCATTATACTTTTGACCGCCATCTTCAATGGCGCTCTGAGCAATAACATCTTTCCCCAGGCGTGGAAAGAGGCCACTGTAGTCGGTTTCCCCAAGCCAGGCAAGCCCAAGTCTGAGCCCACGAGTTATCGACCCATCAGTCTACTGAACGTTCTCGGTAAAATCTATGAGAGGCTTATCCTTAAGCGACTCAAAGATTTCATCGAAGTCAAGAGCCTCATCCCCGACGAGCAATACGGCTTCAGGGCCGGACACTCGTGCGTCCAACAAGTCCACCGAATAGTCGAGCACATTAGCGCGGGCTTTCAGCGCGGTGCGATGACTGGTGTCCTCTTCTTCGACATAGCGAAAGCCTTCGACAAAGTCTGGCACAATGGCTTATTATATAAGCTCTACCAACTGGGTGTGCCAGATCGTCTCGTGCTCATCATACGAGACTTCTTGTCGAATCGCACCTTCCGCTATCGCATAGGCAACGCCCTCTCCGCCCCACACCGCATCCTAGCCGGTGTCCCTCAAGGCGCAGTCCTCTCGCCCCACCTATTCACGCTGTTCACTAGCGATATTCCCAAGAGCAAGAAGGCTCAGTTAGCTCTCTTCGCGGACGACACGGCCCTGTATTACACAGGCCAAAGTCCTACCGCTATAGCCCAAAACCTCCAAACCTCAGCCAACGCCCTAGGCGATTGGTTCAGGAAATGGAGAATTGAGGTTAATCCCGATAAAAGCCAGGCGGTCCTATTCACCAAACCGCGTAAGCGTAACCGACCAGCAGACCCCTCCCCGATCACTATGTACGGCAAGCCTATTCCTTGGAAGAAGCAAGCCAAGTACCTAGGCGTGACCCTAGACAGTCACCTCTCCTTCCAAGACCACATCAAAGCAGCTCGTAATCGGGCCGCTTTTGCTATGGGTCGACTTCACTTTCTTCTCATTCCGAAGAGTCCCCTGTCCCGCAAGTGCAAATTGCGCTTATTCACGGCGGTAATCCGCCCCATCATGACTTACGCGTGTGCCATCTTTGCGCATTCCAATCCCCGCTACCTCTATAAAATGCAGGTCCTCCAAAACCGGTTTCTTAGGAAAATCACGGGAGCCCCGTACTTTGTCCGTAATGACACCCTCCACCTAGACCTTAGGATCCCGACCATCGCTCAGTTCATGAAGCGCATTGCCACGCGCTTCTTCGAAACTGCAGTTAGGCACCCCAATCCGTTAATCGCATCGTCCGCTCGATACGATCCATCGCGCATTAGCTCCATTCGCCGTCCAAGGCATTCTCTAATCACCCCCGATGACCCCATCACTCTCCTCCAGGAGAGCCGTAGGGAAACCAGCACGCTTCGTAAACACAGATACAAACCGTCATTCCGCCCTCGCCGCCGAGGCCGCCCGTCGCGACGCCCAAGTCAATGCCCTCCCCGTCCCTTGCAAGAGCCAGCCCGCGATGCTGAGCCAGTAGTTTTAAATTAGCCCCTAAATAATGAATATTTAGTTATCCAGCCTGTCCCTTGCTGTCCTCTGTCAGTGACGCCCTAAGCCGAGGTCCGTACCCCACAGGGGGTGCCCTTAGCGTGTGGTCACTTAGTATTTAACTTTAGTTTGTAAGCCCCTGGCTGGAGGCCTTAGAATCATCTTTGGCAGCCACAGGAAAGTCCGGTTGAGCAGCACACAACCAAGTAGTGGTTGACCTGCGAGATGCCAGTATCAAAAAAAAAAAAAAAAAAAAAAAAAAAAAAAAAAAAGGCAGCAAGAAAGAAAACCTAGAAGAAACATGAAAGAAGAATAAAGCTCTTCAAGTACCAGCTTCACCAGTGTTTTATTCACCAATCCAGCGAATCGAATGTGCCGTCCGGTACATATACATGAATTTGAGATACAAATTTTATGGAAAAAAATCGATAGAAACAATATCATACAGGAATTACTTAAACAAAAATGTATTGTTCAGAAACGAATAGGTTTTTTTTTCTGTGTCAATTTTACCAGTTTTCAGTAAAGTGTTTGAAAAATTGATGCTTGCACAAGTGCTATGTCACTTCAATAGAAACTCCATCTTTCATGATCAACAGTTCGGTTTTACCAATGGGCGTTGTACAACTGACGCTGGTATTACCCTATTGAAGAACATTTGTAACTCCTGGGAGGAAGCACAAGATACCGTAGGAATCTTTTGCGACCTCATAAAGGCATTCGATAGCGTTAACCACGAAACGCTTTTGCTGAAGCTAGAACATTATGGAATTCACAAGAAAGACCTTGATTTACTAAATTCATACCTAAGAGATAGACAGTTTAAAGTTCAGATAAACGGTACAAACTCATTAGGTGCTGAAATGACTATGGGCGGGCCTCAAGGTTCCATTTTGGGTCCATTCCTTTTCTTAGTCTTTATTAATGATTTACCTCATTTACTAAGCAAGCCAAGCAAGCCTAACAAGCAAGCTCCCTGTGAATTGTGTAGTGAATAAGAAGCCTTGTGAACCTAGAAAAATAAGATTGAAGATTAAAGTGTTTTTCAAGAAGCCTCAACAGTTGTGTTATTTCCCTGAACAAACGAATCCCTGCGCCTGAAAGTGTACAAGTGTGCTTAGTCCATAATTTGTAACATTTTTTTGTTTTCGGATGAGTTGAGAAGAAATAATATCGGATAACGAAGACAATGTTGTAGTGGATAGTGATGCCAGCGTGGATGAAGATTTTTACAAGAATCTGATCATGATTGATTGATTGTTGACGCCTAGCATGAGGTGCTACCATAGACACCCATGCACACGACGTATCATAGAGATGGAGTCAGTCTATGCAATAGTCTATGGTTTTTTGACAGCTGCACGCAACCTCCGCCGCGCACCTCCACTCGATAGAAAACCGCGTCTGTGACCACGCGCTAGCAATTGTTTTTTCTTGTAATATTAAGACTCACAGTTGTAAACGTTATTAAACGTAATAATCTCAAGAAAGTCTCATCATTCATCATCCATCCTCGCCATTCCACAAAAGGCACATTGATTGATGATGAAATTTTTGCAACAAACCATGTGTCAAACACATGACGGTCACATACAGTTTTTATATTGATTTTAATTGTTAAGATGTATTTATTAAAATACTGCTTTTGTTCCAGGAAAGTGGAACACGACACGCCGCTGCCGCCGCCGCTGTGATTGTCACCATCACCGGCATACATGGTGCCTTCGCCAGCCGCGTAAGTCGCTTTTTGACACGGACTATTCTATTCATCATGAAGATACATATTTTTACTACAATACTTCTTTCTTTCCAGATACTTGGAATGCGGACCTCGTTTTTAGAACTTGTGTTTGTATATTTCATTTTAGTTTCTTATTAGAATCCTATTTGAACTTGTTAATTTGATAACTCGTTAGTTTTTGATAGTCTTGTTTAATGACTCTCAACGACATGCTCCTCCAAGGTCCGGATTTGCTTCAGTCGCTGCCTGCGCTTCAGACAGCATCACATCGGGGTCACAGAGGACATCAAAGAAATGTTTATGCAGGTCGAACTACGGACTGAATATAGAGACGCACTGCGGTAATTTTCTTATATTGGCACCATCAGGGCGAAAGTGCGTCTTCAGGAAGTTTGGCGCCGAGGAACAGAATGGGACAATGGGAGCAGTGGGAGTCGTAGATGGGACAACTGAAATGTCTCCACGACATAGCGATTCCGTGACAGTACCTGCACTAAAGTGACGTCGCCTCCCTCGAGCTTAATGTCTTCAGTGACGCCAGCGAGTCAGCCTATTCGGCGGCCTATTCTGGAGGGCAGTCACACCGGACGGCGAAGTGGGAGTATCTCTTCATGGCCAAGGCGAAGGTTGCTCCGCTTAAGTTCACAAGTATACCGAGGTTAGAGTTACAAGCAGTAGTCATGTGTACCAGGCTTTCCAAAGCAGTTATTGAAGAACACGAAAGAAAACTCGACAGAAGAGTATTCTGGACCGACAGCAAAACAGTACTCACATGGATAAAGACCGGGTCACATTCCTACAAACCATACGTGGCTTACCGTCCCGCTGCTATAGAAGAAAGTTCAAAGGTCAACGACTGGCGCTGGGTTCCCACAAAACAGAACGTCGCCGACGACGCGACAGATGTACCTTCGGCCTTCAACAAGAATCATCGATGGTACAAAGGGCCGGATTTTCTCTA
Organism: Agrotis segetum; assembly: GCA_036375495.1. Taxonomy (NCBI): domain Eukaryota; kingdom Metazoa; phylum Arthropoda; class Insecta; order Lepidoptera; family Noctuidae; genus Agrotis; species Agrotis segetum. Next base: position 804,277 of record JAQSVV010000037.1, on the reverse strand, counting down.
CCTGACAGAAGACTCCTGGCCAATAGAACCTGTGAAGACCACAGAAGAAGAACCCTCCGAAGAAGAGAAGACGCATCACATAACCAGTAAGGGAAGACTGAAGGTAGCAGAGGGCCTGCCTGATCCAGCGAAGTTATCTAACTGGGACCGCCTCCGATACGCTACAGCACGCGTTCTACAGTTCATCGACCTCTGTAGAGCTACCACTCAGAAGGTCAACTACCGGCAGACGAAGAAAAACATAGAAGCGGATCCCACATGGAGGAACAACAAGGCTGCGACAGCGAAACAACAGGCGCCCAAACCGAAGAAGAGATCTACATTCAACCTGCTTCTAGTCACAGCCGAGCTCCTCAAGAATGCCGAAGAGCTCCTGATGCGATTTTCACAAGAAGAGGCTTTCACAGAAGGAATAGAATATTTGAACAGCGGGAAGCCGGTCGCAAAGGAGAGCCGCTTTTACCAGCTCAGCGTCGAGTCGATCAACGGCTTACTCAGACTTCGGAGCCGTATCCAAGCGGCCGAAGACGTTGAACAAAATGTCAAGAGCCCGCTAGCCATCGACCGGCAGTTCATCGGCAGCTATATCACGCCGGCGTCGAGACAACCATCATCGAATGTCGCCAACAGTGGGTACTTTGATTGCGCCCCACCACACGCGCAATCCTTCGACAATGCCTCTTCTGCCGCATGAAGACTCAAGTGCCACCACACAGAGAGAGGACACGTCCTCTCGCCCTGAAAGACTAACGACAATAATTATGAACTTTGTTGATAAATTTGACCAGCTCAAAGGAACCTACGCGATTGATAGGAAATCAAAAAAAATGGTGGCATAGAATTTTCTTTCACTTTTTGGATAATTCTTGCTTAGAAAAACTGTGTCTGAAAGATTATAAACGTCATGTGTACCAGGATATGTAGGCACAAGCTTTTGTCGCCAGGAAGAAGGGGTTGTCGAGCACGTCAAGCAAACGCAAACGTAGTTCACCTACTTGCTCCTTTAAAAATATCATAAACCCGAAGTGCAATTAGGAATAAAACATGCCATTCGGAATCACCAACCTATCAGAGGCACTGAAAGAATATGTTGCAGCATTTGCAGTACTAAAAGTTTGCCAGTTCGTAGTGTGGAGTTGCAAAATATGTATGTTACCAAAACAGGAAGACATGCTTTGAAGACCATCATAAATAAAAAACTCTAATATGTTATAATACTCTTGTTTTGTTCTTGAATCAAAATACTGGGATTATTGTTGTGCGGGACGAATGAACTATCTTTTTAATCGTGTATATAGTGAAGTTAAGAATTGTAAACAAACTGATAAGAATGTGATAAACTAATAGTCTAATAAGATAGTATTTTATTAGGATAGTGAACCCTTTTTCTAGTTATAACTTGTGTTTATGTATTAGATTTCGTAATTTTTATAAGAATTAATTTGTAAGACTTATTTGAACTCATTATTTTATAGTATTTGATAGTTTTTATTCTGAACATAGTCACAGACATAGTTCGTGAATATTATATTCGTTTTTTGTGTTGGATTAATTTTTCCGCGATAGAAATAAGTTAATAGAATAAGAAAATACATAATTTGTAATAAGTTCGCGCTTTCGTATCTTTGTCTCCTTAAGAGATAAATCCACCAAATTTTCGGTGGTACTTGTGGGATACCTAACGGTGACAACGACCACACAAGTGGGTGTTGACCCGACACACCCGTAGACCCCCTTCAGGGGTAGACAAATCAGTCGGAAGGCGTTCGTTTGCGGCCTTGGGGTGTCCCCTAGTCGCGAACGGAGTAGTCCCTCCTAACCAACCCCCCGTTGTCCACAGCTGCACCTGGGACGTCTGGGTGTGTCCACCCCAGCGGCCCAGCTCGGTCGAAAGACCCATAGGGACTCACCGCACATTGAGATTGGCGGTGTGTGTACAAGCTTAGGGAACACTTAGGTTACTCACCTCCCTGCCACACCAGCAGGGAGGGTACTCATCCCCGGGCACTCCCACCCGGGGAGTTAGGATTACGGCCCTTCAGGCTAAGGACAACAGTGCGTACTGACGAGTTTGTTTGCAACTTTCTTCTCGTCACTAGCACTACGAAAGTTGCAAGGGAGGGTAGTTTTTTGTGGGAGTTGTCCACCCCGGGTGTACACGCAAGTGTCACCTCGGGGTAGGTTAGGAGCTAGGTCTCCCTTCTCTTCCCCCCCCACCCTTGTGAAAACCCCTAGCCATGGCTGCCCAGCAGCAGACCATGGACTTTCTTCTTCGTATCCTCAAAGAGGATAGTTACTTCAGAAAGAAGTATGGGAAAGAGTTGGCTGCACTGCAGCAATCCCCACTTTCCCCCTCAGACGCTGATCCGATGAGCGACGAGTACGCCTCGGATGTCTCTCGCCCTGCCTCACCCCGAGTGCAGGAGCAATCACACAAGGAGGAAGATATGTCTGACTCCTTCCACTCAGATCCGGAATCGGAATCTGACGAGAAATCCGCCACATCTTCCTCTGCGGAAGATTTTACAGTGGTGCTGGCCGGAGGGAAGAGGCGCAAGCACTCTTCCAAAAAAGCCGGCAAGGCGAAAAAGCCCGCCACTTCAACCCCCCCCCGCCCCCTCCCAGGCAACTGCTAGCACCTCGCAGCAGCAAAGCCGCCCCAATAGCCCAATGGCCATCACCCCCTCGGCAGAGGCCACTCAGGACAATGACACTCAGGCCAATACCCCCAAGCCACCCCGGCTAAAAAGGCCCCCTCTACCCCCCCCTCCTAATCATCCACAACAAAGAGTTGTGGACGGATGTATCCAAGGCGTGCACCGACCGCCATATCAATTATTCCCGTGCTCACAATACTGAGCACGGAATCAGCGTGTCTGTCCCGACTATTAATGACTACAGGGAGTTGAGAAAACTCCTTGATGCGAGGAAAGTTTTATATCACTCCTACACACTAAAGGAGGAGCGCCCCACGCGTGTTGTCATTAAAAATGTCCCGGTGGAGATTACTCCCGCCGAAATCCTCAGTGACCTAGAGTCACAAAAAGTCCCGGTGGCAGAGGTGCATCGCATGCACCGAAAGGACGGCCGATCATTCGACATGATCATCGTCGTCTGTCACCCCACAAAAGGCCATCACCCCATCTTCCAAGTCTCCAAGATTTGCGGCCTCTCTGGCCTCAAAATCGAGAAACCCCATGCCAGCGGCACTATGGGCCAGTGCCATAGATGTCAACGCTATGGCCATGCACAGAGAAACTGCCATGGCAAACCCAGGTGCGTTAAGTGCCTGGGCGACCATGGCACGGAAGAGTGCCCACGCCCAAAAGACCGCTCCCAGTGCACGGAGCCTCCCAGCTGCGTGCTTTGCGGCAACTCGGGGCACACCGCAAATTACCGCGGGTGCCCTAAAGCCCCAAAATCAACTGCCCCCAAGTTGGCCAAGCGGAACTTGGCAAGGCAACAGAGGGAGTGCCCCACCCTCGCTAGCCAAAGCCAAGCTCAGACCCAACTGAGCCCCCAGCGCCCCAGCCCATGGAACGCGCTTAGCCATCAGGCCCACTTCCCGGCCTTAAAACAAAAGCAGACTCCACCTGCCATCCCCGCCCTGATGGAATTATCCATTACCCCCCCCTTCCCACTCCCAACCCCCAAACCTGTACCAAACAAACCGGCAGCAACTAAACCAGCCTCCCCCACAACCAAACCCCAACCCCCCACTCAACCGGAACTTGACCCCCTTGACCCCTTAAGGGTCATATCGAGCACATTCGGGGTGTTCCATAGCCCGCGCGGGTTGCAAATGGCCCGCGACATAGTTGCCTGCAAGGGCGACTATTTTCTACTAGCTCGGGTGTACGATTCGTACCCCGATGTTACGGCAGCCCTTAGGAACCTCCCCCATAATATCCAATAATGGATAATAGACCCCTCCCCTGTAGGCTGAAACCTAAATCCCTCACAGTAGGGACCTTCAACGTCAATGGCCTGTCTGGCCAACGTTATGAGATCGCCAAATTCCTCCGCGACCGTCACATAGATATCTTACTAGTACAAGAGACCTTCCTAAAGCCCCACCAGCCAACCGTGACCCGAGAATTGCCAACTACCGGTTAGTTCGCAATGACAGGTCCCGTTGTCACAAAGGAGGTACTCTCATATATTATAGAGCAGCACTGTACTGCATTCCTATGGATCCCCCACCCCTCGCTAACTTGGAAGTCTCAGTCTGTCGACTAGGCATGACAGGGCACCAACCCATCACGGTTGTCTCGGCTTACCTCGCCCCAGGCGGGGATACCGCTACCATCAACTCGTCCCTAAGAGGCGACCTCACCTCCATACTAGACTTAAGCGACTCCGTTCTTATAGCGGGGGACCTTAACGCCAAACACCCTTCGTGGAATAGTCACATGACATCCACTAGAGGCAGAGTACTTTTTAACCTAAGTACACCCCTCAACTTTAATGTTATAGCCCCGATGCATCCCACTTATTACCCCCATGACCCCAACAAACGCCCGAACGTACTGGACATCGTGCTTCTGAAGAGTGTAAACTTGCGATTACACTCAATAGAAGCAGTCGATAAACTAGACTCGGATCACAGACCGGTTATCTTAAAGTTTGCCCCCAGATCGGGTCCTTCAGACCCCACTCAGCCCACCCCAACCAAGGTGATCACGGACTGGGGGAAAGTAAGCGAAATGCTGAAGTCCACCGAGTCCCCCCACCTAAACCAAATTCCAGATAATATCGAAACTGCAGCGGAAACGGATGCCGCCATCGGATCGTTCACAGCCCACGTACAATCCGTTCTGAACGAATGTTCTAGGGAGACACCAACGATAGACAATCGCTGGATACTCCCAGACGATGTGCGTGATCTAGTGACCGAGAAGAATGCGGCAGTACGTGCCTACAGATCTTTTCCATGCTTTATGCGATACTTACAACGCAAAGTTAGTAGACGTATCAAAGAGCTGCGTGACGACAGCTGGAACAAGATGCTCGATGATCTGGAACCGACCCATCAGGCCTTCTGGAATCTTCAGAGGAAACTCCGCTCCCCTGAGATTACCTCTATGCCCCTCCTTTCCGCCCCGACAAGAGCGTCGCCTTTGACGTCGACGAGAAAGCAGAGTGATACATTGCATACAGAAGCCATAAGAAACAATCTATGGTAGGTATAAAATACGTTATTTAAAGTTTAAAAAAAGGAAGGCAACACAATTTTAATTACTTGCTTTGGACTTGCACAAACATGCTAGTAAGGACACACTTGTCTTAATTGACAAAATTATTATTAATAATGTTCTCGAATTTGCCAATTAACTGCTGACAGTGTGTGAGCAATTAAAAACAGTTCTGACTTCCACTCTCCTTTTCTAAATTACATTTTAGATGAAATTCTTGGCTGGGATTGGCGACAGAAATGCTCGTAGCAGAATTGTATTCATTAACAGGAAAACAAATGAAAAATTCAAACAAAAAATAATTTCTGACAACAGAAACATGTAAAATAATATTTGGTAAGTATTTATCATTTATAAATTCAAACATCAAGATTGTATGACATCATAAAAACCATATTGTGAGATAATAAGCATGTAATGCATTGTCTGCTCCCATACTGAGCCAGTGTCTTACAACCTTGCAATGAAAATAAAACTGACCCAGCTGTAGGGGTTACCCCCTTTTCTTTGGATTACCTACCTACTTATAATACCTGTTAACTGAACTGTTATGATTAATTTATATTATTTTTTACTTTTTTCAGAAATCTGCAAAAAATCTACGATGATGCAACGGATGAAGTTCTTAAGGCAATTACTAGTGACTGGCTGAATCAAGCAAAAGTTAGAATAAGGAGGTAAGGTTCTGAAATATAATATATGATAATGATAGAATAAATAAGTTCGCCATTCCGTATGAGGCGCAAAACATTCTAGCCCAAGTACGCGAAGAGATAAGCAACCAAGACACTCAAGTGAGTATAAAATACCAATTTACCTAAAGATTTTTGAAAAGGCAATACATTAAGACTGTGTTGGTTGTAAAGCAAAGCCTTTGTGTCACATAATTTCATAGTGAAATGCTTATAAGCAAATTGATACTTTTTCAGATGAATCCAGAAGATAGACCTAGCACACTACAGTGCAGTCCTCAAGGTCCTAAATTAGTCAAGATATTTAATCAATAGTATTGGACTATAATCAATATTACTTGAGTTGTTCTAAATGTTAATCCTGAGATCAGAACCTTTGACAGAAAGCAGTCTTCAAGGTCCTAAATTAGTCAATTCTCCATCCATTCCATCCATCCATCACCCGGATGGAACGAAGTTACTGTATACACTCAACAAAAATAATCGTCGCGACTCCACTCCACTCCGCTCCACTCCACTCTTTGAGCTCTAGCACCCTTTCGCAACACGCGATAAGGAACTTCGTCCAAAAAAGTGTCGTGACAACTTTTCGTAAGATTTTTTTCCGTCTAGCTCCCTTTCACAACGCGCGATAAGGAACTTCGTTCCTACAAGACTTAAAGACTATGCACAGGCAAAAGCTACAACCAAACCCCTGGTCGTAGACACTTGTAATTTACAGGGTACATTTTACTTACTATGAAGGGGTGTAGAATTAAACAATATCATTTACAAGAACAGTGTTTTTGTAAATGTATTGTTGAATTCCTGGAAATTCCACCCCAAAGGGAGTGAAATGAATTGAACATGATTGCTAAAACAATTTTCCCTTTTTTACAGGAACCTTGCAAAGGCATAATTCAGTAAATAGGTGCTAAGTCATTTAGCTGAATTAACGCCTAGAAAGCAAAAAATGTATTAAAGATGGAGGAAAAACTTGTCAGAAGTTCTAAGACTACGCAGAAAGCGAGTATGAAGAAATGTAAAAGGAATATTTTAGACACATTACATTCCGATGAGGCAGTAATTGAAACTATGCAGAGCCAAATGACGAGTCCTTTTTATTTACTGCTGCAAAGCCAACTAAAAAACACCTCTAGGAAATTGTCAGGTCGAAGGTGGGCAATAGCTTTGAACTTATGTAAAAAGTCCAACTCATGTTACCGCCTATTAAGGAGACTGTACTATACTGGAGAGAAAATTGTTGAGCTGGAAGAGGAACTGAGTAGGTTACTCTGGGATATAGTAGGGTTAGCTGAAGTCCGTAGAGAGGGCGAGGACACGATAATCCTAAAATCAGGTAACCTACTCTACTACCGGGAGGGCGACCATCTGTCTCAAGGTGGTGTCGGCTTTCTCGTTCACAAGTCCCTCGTTAACAACATAATTACCATCGAAAGTGTTTCGAGCAGGGTCGTATACCTAATACTCAGAGTATCCAAGAGATACTCGCTGAAGGTCATTCAGGTGTACGCACCGACCTCGTCACACCCAGATGATGAAGTGGAGACTATGTATGAGGACGTCAGTAGAGCCATACATACGTCCGAAACCCACTTCACTGTTGTGATGGGGGACTTCAACGCAAAGCTGGGCAGTAAAAGCGATGATGAGCTGAAGGTGGGGCCATTTGGATATGGGCAACGGAACCCCGGGGACAGAGACTGGCTGATTTCCTGGAGAAAGAGGGACTCTTTATGATGAACTCTTTCTTTCAGAAGCCGCCTCACAGGAAATGGACCTGGATAAGTCCCGATGGTTCCACGAGAAATGAGATAGACTTTATCATGACCAACAAGAAACGAATATTCAATGATGTCTCAGTGATTCACAGGATAAAAACCGGAAGCGATCACCGAATGGTCAGAGGCACGTTGAATATTAACGTAAAACTTGAAAGGTCCAATCTGATAAAGTCCACGCTCCGACCTACTCGCGCCTCTATCCAAAACCCCGAAAGCTTTCAACTCGAGTTGTTTAATCGCTTCGACTGCCTGGAAAATTCAGCGTCAGTGGACGAGATCAATAATAGGTTCGTAGAAACTGTCCAAACGGTGGGCTCTAAGTACTTTAGACCCCGTCGTGCAAATAGACCTCAAAAACTCTCCGACCATACTCTAAACCTCATGGCTGAACGACGCTCTTTAAGACTGCAGACTTCCGGTGACGCCGAGTCATACAGGCAGCTCAATAGACAAATTTCTAAATCCTTGCGGCACGATGTACGCCTCTTTAATGCTAACCACATTAAGGAGACGATTGAGCGTAACAAGGGCTCCAAAGTGTTCGCAAGGGATATGTCTATTGGGCAAAGCCAGCTGACAACGTTGAAACGAGAAGACGGTAGTACAGCGTCGACCAAAGCTGAGGTATTGGAGGAGGTCGAAAGGTTCTATGGACAGCTATACGCTTCGGTCACAAAACCTGTTAGCAGCGCGGCCAAAGACCCAAGAGCCAAATTGACCCGACACTATACCGAAGACATCCCGGACATCAGCCTGTACGAGATTAGGATGGCCCTGAATCAGCTAAAAAACAGTAAGGCGCCGGGTGAAGACGGAATCACTTCAGAGCTTCTGAAAGCGGGTGGAACACCAGTACTTAAAGTCCTTCAGAAGCTCTTCAACTCCGTCTTGCTCGAGGGTACAACGCCAGAAGCATGGAACAAGAGCGTGGTGGTTCTATTCTTCAAGAAGGGTGACAACACCTTATTGAAGAATTACAGACCCATCTCGCTCTTGAGCCACGTTTATAAGTTGTTTTCGAGGGTCATCACGAACCGTCTCGACCGCAGGTTTGATGACTTCCAGCCTCCCGAACAAGCCGGTTTCCGAAAAGGCTACAGTACCATAGACCACATACATACGCTGCGTCAAGTTATACAGAAGACCGAAGAGTATAACTTGCCCTTGTGTTTAGCGTTTGTGGACTATGAAAAAGCCTTCGATTCGGTGGAGACATGGGCAGTGCTTGAATCTCTCCAACGATGCCGTATTGACTATCGGTACATCGAAGTGCTTAGGTGCTTGTACAATAATGCCACTATGTCGGTCCGAGTACAGGAGCAGAGTTCGAAGGCGATTCCTTTAAAAAGAGGCGTAAGACAGGGAGATGTGATATCTCCGAAACTGTTTACTACCACTTTGGAAAACGCCTTCAAGCTCCTAGAATGGCAAGGACTCGGCATCAATATTAATGGCGAGTACATCACCCACCTTCGATTTGCCGACGATATTGTTGTCATGGCAAAATCGATGGAAGATCTCAGCACGATGCTCGGCGACCTCAATAGAGTTTCCCAACAGGTGGGTCTTAAAATGAATATGGACAAGACAAAAGTAATGTGTAATGGCCATGTTGTGCCCACCCCATTGTCAGTTGGGAACTCTATTCTAGAAGTTGTTGACTCGTATGTCTACCTGGGACAAGCCATCGCGCTAGGTAGGTCCAATTTCAAGAAAGAGGTCAACCGCCGAATCCAACTCGGCTGGGCAGCGTTCGGGAAATTGCGTAACGTTTTCTCGTCCAAAATACCTCAGTGCCTCAAGTCGAAAGTTTTCGATCAATGTGTGTTACCAGTGATGACCTATGGCGCCGAAACGTGGTCCTTTACTATGGGCCTCATTAGTAAGCTCAGTATAGTCCAACGAGCTATGGAGAGGGCTATGCTCGGAGTCTCTCTGCGCGATCGACTCAGAAATGAGGAGATTCGTAGACGAACCAAAGTAACCGACATAGCCCAACGAATCAGCAAGTTGAAATGGCAGTGGGCAGGCCATATAGCTCGCAGAACTGATGGCCGATGGGGCCGTAAGGTTCTCGAATGGAGACCACGCACCGGCAAGCGCAGCGTAGGACGTCCACCCACTAGGTGGGCAGACGATCTTATGAAGGCCACAGGACCACGCTGGATGCAGGCCGCTTACAACCGGTCCTACTGGAAGTCCAAAGGGGAGGCCTATGTTCAGCAGTGGACGTCTTACGGCTGATATGATGATGATGATGATGATGATTTGGGTAGCTCCCAACAAACAACAAATATTGTGCCATTAGTATATGCTCTTATGAGTACTTAATCAACCAAAGCTTACACCGCTCTCTTTTCTGTAATAAAATCACAGATTCCGGATTGGCAACCACATAGTTTTCAGTCGGATTTTGAGGCAGCGGCTATGACTGGTTTTAAAAATGTCTTTAAATCAGCATCAATCAAAGGGTGTTTTTTTCATTTTTGTAAAGCAATTTGGAAAAAGGGGAAAGGGTTAGGGTTGACAAAATCTAAATATTTGCGAAAACAAGTAGCGCTTAGCGCAGTCTTACCCTTATTACCAGAAGAAAAGATTTTTGAAGGTTGGTTTTACATAGCCGCACAAAGCCCAGATGACGAAAAAAGTAAAGAATTTAGAAAATATATGCTGCGCAATTGGCTGAAAGATAACTTTTTAAAAGTGTGGTGCGTATATGGGGCAAAACACCGCACAACTGGGTGAATCTTGAGAGGCTCATTTTACGTTGTCCGAAGAAAAAAACTACCCGTAGTATTTAAATTAGAAGCCAAAATATTTTTTTATGCCACGATATTGTCTGTTCTTACTGTTGCACGATAGTTTTTGTGTCTAATTTGGATCTAAATAGTCGAAAAAAAAATTAAAAAGCCTAAAAATTGATACCCCTGGCGCGTCCGCAGCACATTTTGCAAACAAAAAACCAACAAAACTCATACTTACGAACGTAAACAAAATAAACAGTGCGATCTAATCGCTACCAAGATTGTTGTAGATATATTTAAAAAAGATACATCATGTATATTTATGCTAGTTTTTTTTAAATTACAATATAAAGTTTGTCCGGGACTAAACAGTGATTCCCCTGGCGCGTCAGAAATCTTCATTTATCTTAGTAGAATTATATAGAAGATTGTCTCTATGCCGTCGCATGTGCGCTGCTGGTGGAGCTTCGTACGTCTTTGTGAAAGATTACGCCGCTCGTTGGTCCAGGACGAAATTATGAACAAAAGTATTTGATACCCCTGGTTTTGGTTTCGCTAGTTCGTTGATTACCCTGGCCACGTTTTCAAATGCAATTTGTGATTTAACGATTTGTGGTCGGGTATTGAAAGTGATAAATTGTTAACGAGACTGATAAGTATTTTAAAGAGGCTACTTTAAAATAGTAATAAAACTTGATTTTCTTCTACCTTTTTTTGATTCCCCTGGTCAAAAAAAATTAAAACGCAATATATTGGGAACCATCCGGCCAAAAGTGATGCCAATTCGTTAAATGTGTTTATAATGAAGTTAAAGGACCACGGGCAAAAATGTATGGAGGCTGCACCATCGCTCAACAGCGATGAAACCTATCCCAAATGAAAGCTTTGAGGATGTTATGCATTTCTTATTATGGCAGCTAAGTCGAATTCGAGCGCCAACAAGGTGATTTCGAGCATTGAAAAATTTTTCAATTACCTAACCTAACCTGTGGCAAAATTCTCCAAGGGATTTGAAACAGGTGTCATTCGAAGCGTGTGGTAGATACGATAAACTTTTACTATGGCGACATTCTTCAAATATGCAAGGTTCACCTGGAATATCTGAAAATGTCAACCTAACCTAACCTGTGGCAATATTCTCCAAAGGATTTAAAACAGGTGCCATTCGAAGCGTGTGGTAGACACGATAAACTTTTACTATGGCGACATTCTTCAAATGTCTAAGGTTTACCTGGAATGTCTGAAAATGTCAACCTAACCTAACCTGTGGCAATATTCTCCAAAGGATTTAAAACAGGTGTCATTCGAAGCGTGTGGTAGACACGATATATTTTTACTATGGCGACATTCTTCAAATGTCTAAGGTTTACCTGGAATGTCTGAAAATGTCAACCTAACCTAACCTGTGGCAATATTCTCCAAGGGATTCGAAACATGTGTCATTCGAAGCGCGTGGTAGACACGATATACTTTTACTATGGCGACATTCTTAAGATGTGTAAGGTTTACCTGGAATATCTGAAAATGTCAACCTAACCTAACCTGTGGCAATATTCTCTAAGGGATTTGAAACAGGTGTCGTACATAAAAGTTATGCGTATTATTGCAATGGTCAATCAACAAGTTCTTATAGTAGCTACCCAGATGTCCTTGGCAAACCATTGCACTTATACGTCATGTAAGTTTATGTTTAAGCAGTTCTATCTCTGCTCTTCTCAATCTGACATCTCACCTCAGAATACTTTGGTTTTGGTTTTCAATTCACTTCGCGACTTTGACTTCCATGTTATTGAATTTTAAACCAGTGTATATAGTGTTAGGAATTGAATAAAATAACGATCAGAAGTTTGACAAAAGTAGTGTATTTAAATACAAAAGTTGGGATTTCAAGGGAATATCTAATACAAGTTCACAAAAGTAATCAATTTAACAAAACAAAGGAATTTACATTACAAGAAAGGAAATTACGTTATACAAAAATCAATAACAAAAACAAAGGGAATAATTAGTTGAGTGCGAGCGCGGAATGTGGGAATGAGCGATATGAATGGACGATAGGATTAGACGAGTAGGAATGGAATGGGAAAGGGCAAATGGGCCCTTGGCAACGCTACACGTCGCCTTATATAGGCAAAATCAGGTGCTCCGGGCTCTCTGGAGGGGTGTAGGTCGGAGACGCAGCTAACACGGCCTCTCCTGACGTGCCGGCGTCCTCGCAGGCTTCAGCAGCCACCGGTGCTCTGGCTGTAGCCGACGTGTAGCTCTGGCTGTAGCCGTAGTGTCGCTCTGGCTGTAGCCGACGTGGTGCTCAGGAGCGCGCAGGCGTCGGCAGCCATCGGAGCGTTGTCAGCGACAGCTACCTCCAACTCCGTTGCTCAGGCTGTAGCCGACGAGGTGCTCGGGTGTTCATCAGCTCCATTTTCTTCTTCAGCTGAACCTGCATATAAACCAAGGGTGAGCACCTAAATTGTAATTGTGACAGCAGATGACTCCTTTCTAGAAGAAAGAATTCATTCAAAAAAAATGTTACCGAGACATGAATTGCAAAGTAATGTTAGTTTAGGTCAGATCAAATCTACCATGATAACGACCTCACAGTAGCTGTAAGAAAACCATAGCCTTAAGGACTCAACACCTCATAGAGGCCCACAATGAGCTCACTTGCCATAATACCACCCAAAACCTTATGCAGCTGCAGTCTGCAATGGGACTTACATGGAGTAGGTAAATGGCAAACTTGTCCTCGGGATTTACACAGTGCTTGATTGACCACTCCCGCTAGTAGTTGCCACACAGGCTAGTTGTTGCCACACAGGCTAGTCGTTGCCACACAGGCCAGTCGTTGCCACACAGGCTCAAGGGTGCCACACAGGCTCACGGGCGCCACACAGGCTCACGGGTCGCAACTGATACCAAACTGGCAGGATCAAGGCAAAAGGCGTAGGCATCGTTATTTAGGCAGTTTCATTCATGTCTCAGAAACAAAACAAAGACCATACACTCGAACAAGTTCATAAAACATAATCTTGGTTCAAGAACCAATAACGATAACTCGGTTCACAAGCTTATCAAAAGCTTCACGTGTGAAATCTGTTTACTTCATTCATTAAACAGCACACTTTAGACTCAAGTCCACTTTACTCGATCTGTGACTCGACCATTGCGGCCATAAATCGACGCTTACGCCATAGCGATAAGTGCCGTGCACTCCCGCGTCGACGTCGTCGGATAACACTATAAGTGTTATTCACATAACAAGGCAATCCAACAAAACTAAACAGAAAAATAAATAAATCAGTGACTTTTTATACCAACTTAGGTAATTGTTGTTGAAATTCACTTAAGTGAAGTGAAAAGGGCCTTAGGCCAATCAGACCTGTGACAAAAATAGATGAAAGTATCAACACACAAACATAATTGTTTTAGTACTCTAAAACTTACATTCAAAGAATGCAGCACAGCACTCAGGTGTCCATTCACCATGCCATGGCACCATATACTCGGCAGCAGCTTGTGTAGTTTTGCCATATGAGCCTGCCACCAACTGGAGCTCATATCGACCGTTTGGTAAGATTTTAGTGATACGATACGGTCCCCGCATACCACTGTCTAATTTGCCGATTGATTGTGAATTTTTGACCACGTAAGTTAAATCATCCACAGCGAAAGTTTTTGGTGCTGAACGATTTTTATTTACACGCTTATCTTGAGCTGACTGGTTTTCCGCCAAAAGGATCTTAGTACGCTGTCTCTGCAATTCGCGCCATGCTTCGCGATTTGGATTTTTACCCTGTACTGTTATGTCCTTAATAAGAGCCTGTATAACCGGAGTGGTAGACTCTGTACCAATCAGAAGATTGATTGCCGAACATTGAGTGGTTTTTTGTTTCGTCACGTTTAGTACTAATTGTAATTTCCATAGTACTTCCGACCAAGATCCACCTTTGTGATTCGTTTCTATACGTATCATGTTAAGAACGGTTCGGCAGTACCGCTCTACTTGACCGTTTGACTGGTGCATTTCTGGGGTGATAAAATGCAATTCAATACCCATTTCGTTCGCCCAACTCACGAAATCAGTGTTTGTGAACATCCGTCCTTTATCGCATACTAATAATCGAGGGGACCCGAATAGAGAGATGGCGTTAATGAACACGCGTTTTAACTCGGCACTTTCTTGTTTATAGAGTGGGTAAAGGAGGCAATATTTTGTGAACGCATCGACAATGATAAGCACGTACTTATAACCGTGAGATTCTGGTAAAGGGCCAAGTACATCGGTATGAATAGTATCAAATGGGTTAGATGGCTTTTGCCATGAAACGATTGGTTGCAAAGGGGCACGGGATTTCTTTTTGTGCGTTATGCAAACAACACAATGAGAAATGTATTTTTTTACAAATTTGCTTATACCCGGGAACCAAAAGTGTTTGAGAATCAAATCACACGTCTTTTCAACTCCTATATGTTCATGTTCGTCATGAAAAGCTCGCAATAAGCTAAGGCGGTAAGCCTTAGGTACATAGCATAAGTGCCGCGTCTCCTCACCGACCGGATAGTACTTGTAATACAGTAAGTCATTGCGTTTCTCGTACCTAGACATATCTAACTGTCCATTTTGTAACTTATCAAGCAAGTCAAGAGTCTCCTCATCGGCTGACTGCGCGACTTTAGCCCAATTTTGAGGCTTAGAAACCGAACACATATTAACAGGATTGCGACTAAGATAGTCGGCATGTGGTAGGAGTACACCCTTGCGATATTCGAGCGTAAAATCGTAATCTTGCAAGTACATCCACCAACGAGCTACTCTAGGAAGGAGATCTTTTTTTCGCTGTGTCATTTTCAAAGCGTTACAATCTGTTACAATTTTAAAGCTTTTACCAATTAAATACTGACGAAAATGGTGTAAGGCCTTGACGACAGCGAGTGTCTCTAACTCGTAGGAATGATACCTTGATTCAGCACCGACAGTTACTTTGCTAAAGTAAGCAACCGCACGTTTACGGCCGTCGCGATGTGTCTGTAAAAGCACTGCACCGTAACCTCGTGAGCTTGCATCGGTATGTACTTCGGTCTCTAACTCATGATCGAATATAGCAAGTACGGGTTCGTTTGTTAAGTGTTTGATAACGTCCTGTCTTGCTTTTTCTTGTTCGATGCCCCAAACAAAATTAACATCTTTACGTGTTAGGGCAGCGATAGGTGCTGTCAAAGTGGCATAGTGCGGGATGTACCGTCTAAAATACCCGGCAAGACCGAGTAATTGACGCACTTGTTTAACTGTCTTTGGCGTCGGCGATTTAGTTAAGGCTTCTATTTTATGAGTGCTCGGTCTAACCTGACCATTGCTTATGGTTCTGCCGAGGTACTCAACCTCTGTTGTTAGGAAAAAGCATTTTCTCAGATTGATTGAAAAACCGGACTTCGTTAACGTTTTTAATACCGAATCGAGCAAAGTTAGTCCCTCATCAATAGTATCACTTAGTAATAATACATCATCTATGTAAACAAGCACTTTCCCTAATTCGATGAAGGACTTGAGAGTTTCGGAAATAATACGTTGATACACTACGGGTGCATTTGCAAGTCCAAAGGGCATCTTGAGATATTCGAAGTGACCCTCTGGAGTAACAAAGGCTGTTTTGTCAATAGAATCGTCGCTAATTTTAATTTGGTGGAAACCTGTTAACATATCAAGGGCTGTAAAATATTTACATTTCCCCAACCTATCTATATGGTCCTCTATAAGAGGTAACGGGTACCGTTCCTTTACTGTTACACTGTTTAAACCACGGTAATCAACGACCATCCTATTGGTGCCGTCTTTCTTCTTCACTAGAAGAATTGGACTTGCGTAAGAAGATTCCGAATTACGTATTATGCCTTTGTTTTTGAGATCATTAACGATTGCGCGTACACACAACTTTTCGTCGTGTGATAACTTGTAAGGGCGATAATGGACAGGGGTCTCTTTCGTTAAGCGAATTTTCATTTCACCGGTATTCACAGTACTTGAAGCAGTACCGCTTAGAAAATATTCCGAGTACTTTTTTAAAATAGTTTCGAGACGCTGTTTGTTATCTCCTTCTAAGGGCGTATTAATAAATTCAAAACTAGGAACTTGATCGGTACCTGAAACCGTAATATTGTTAACACACGCGCGGTCGGCGCAGATACGCTGGCAATTGCCGGTACGAATGTATGCAATACCGCTGCGATTCAAAACATCGGTGCCTATTATCACTGGGGTACTCAAACAACCACTGGGAACTACATGAAAATCTACCTCTAGGGTCAAATTGTCGAACTCTATTGGCAAAGTGACGTAGCTATCAGATCTTAATTCATGACCACCTATCCCGCGCAACATCTGTGCATTAGGGTTTATACGGCAAGAAAAATGTTTAAGAAGTTCGTTTGATATCAGGGATACAGACGAGCCACTGTCAATTAAGACGTCTGTAGGAACACCACACAGCACTGCGGATGTCACATCACGGTTTGCTGTGCCACCCTCAATTTCACGACAGAAATTTACATTGGATTTATTACGCGACTCCGATCGCTGTTTAGTAAAACAAGTTTCTTCCGTATGCCCGGGTTTCTTACAAAAGTTACACTTAGAGTTTTTTATGTTCGGGGAATTTGAATTGGAATCATTTTTCTGATTATTTGGTACGTCTTTAGAAAACGAATTATTGTTACTATTTTTAGATTGTTTGGGACAAGCGTTGCTGTTACTGGTATGGCCGGAACCGCCACACTTATAACACTTCAAAGTTTTTTTATCAAACACTGTAGCACTACGGCGCCTATCACTACCGTTATCGCGATAGCTATTCCCGGTACGTTTAGAATTGGCGTCAACATAATTTTTGTTCATATATGAAGTGGTTTTTGGCATGACATAAATCGATAAAAATTCCACAATGGTTTCGGTAGTTAATTTTGCATTCATTGCTGCAGCACGAATCTGCGGATCTTTAATGCTACGCACAATAATTGCACACAAAAGTTTGTTACGTTCGTTCAGGCCTTTAACAATACGCAACAGAGATTTGCGTGCGTATTCCGCGTATGTGGAATATTTATCCGACTCGGTGCGCATAACGTCATACAAGATATCAGCGACATCGACATGTCGCGGATACAACGATTTTAATTGAGAGTTAAATCGGATACAGCGATTATCATTTGCGATCCGTTTCGGTACAATCGGGCAGCCAAGAGTGAGATTCACCCTTCAAACACAAACACGTCATGAACACTAGGGTCGAAATTAGAGACATAATAATGGTTTGATCTCACCGGATTTTAGCTCCTTAGCGCATCGATGAGACGCTCTGCGACGTCTCTTGTAGCCGATGTTGAAGGCGAGGGCGACAGCGACAGCGCCGGTGCAACAGGCGCAGGCGTCGGGACAGGTCGCGGCACAGCGGGCGGGCTGGCCGTGCCGGTGATGGTAGCGGAGCGCGGCTGAAGCTCCTCACACGATCGCGGTTCTGAAATCGAACTTCGCTCCAAGGCAGACCTTATTAAGAATTGCGTCTAAAGTGATATTATGACGAGTTAGGTCGGGCGGAGGTGGCGTGCACTCACGTTTACGTCTTTTTCTAGGGGAACTATTATTTGGCATTTTAATGGGTTATTTGAGTTTAGTGGAAAAACGGGGGCTATCCCACTTCTGATGTTAGGAATTGAATAAAATAACGATCAGAAGTTTGACAAAAGTAGTGTATTTAAATACAAAAGTTGGGATTTCAAGGGAATATCTAATACAAGTTCACAAAAGTAATCAATTTAACAAAACAAAGGAATTTACATTACAAGAAAGGAAATTACGTTATACAAAAATCAATAACAAAAACAAAGGGAATAATTAGTTGAGTGCGAGCGCGGAATGTGGGAATGAGCGATATGAATGGACGATAGGATTAGACGAGTAGGAATGGAATGGGAAAGGGCAAATGGGCCCTTGGCAACGCTACACGTCGCCTTATATAGGCAAAATCAGGTGCTCCGGGCTCTCTGGAGGGGTGTAGGTCGGAGACGCAGCTAACAATAGTATTATTTAAAATATTTTGTTTTATTGTATATACCTATTCCGAAACGTACTGTCCCAGATTAAAACAACGGAAAGGTAAAGGAAGCTAACTAACAGCTATGGGTAGATACAGACGACGCCTTGTTTCAGCCGCCGTAAACAATCCAGAGTCTGTAGCCAAACAGCAAGCGACAATCATTAACGTTCAGCAGTTGCTATCCCATCGCATAAAGTTGAAAATCTAGTAAATACTAGTAGAAAAACGAAAACGATTATTACTATATCTTTGATAGATTTTCAGCTTTATGCAATGGGGTATAAAGTAATAGATTATTCCCATCGAAATAGACTCAAGACGGTGGCGCGTCTTGTATCAACTGTTTCAAGTACGTTTCTGTCCAACAAAATGGGGGAGTTCTAAACCCAGGTCGAGACCCGCAGTTGAACGGGTTAACGGTTATCCTCTAACGCAGGTGAAGAATGTCGCCATAGTAAAAGTATATCTTGTCTACCACACGCTTCGAATGACACCTGTTTCAAATCTGTTGGAGAATATTGGCACAGGTTAGGTTAGGTTGACATTTTCAGATATTCCAGGTAAACCTTAGACATTTGAAGAATGTCGCCATAGTAAAAATATATCGTGTCTACCACACGCTTCGAATGACACCTGTTTTAAATCCTTTGGAGAATATTGCCACAGGTTAGGTTAGGATGACATTTTCAGATATTCCAGGTGAACCTTACATATTTGAAGAATGTCGCCATAGTAAAAGTTTATCGTGTCTACCACACGCTTCGAATGACACCTGTTTTAAATCTCTTGGAGAATATTGCCACAGGTTAGGTTAGGTAATGGAATTTTTTTTCGATGCTTGAAATCACCCTGTTGGCGCTCGAATTCGACTTAGCTGCCATAATAAGAAATGCTTAACATCCTCAAAGCTTTCATTTGGCATAGGTTTCATCGCTGTTGAGCGATGGCCCAAAATGACGCAAGGTCCTTTCATTTTAAATTATTACTTATAAAAAATCTGTTTAAATAAATTTCGCCAAGGGAATCACCTAAATATTCCGAATCTCAGGATTCACCCAACTAATGCCCTCGAAAGTTGGCATAATAAACTTAACAAAAAAATTCTTAAAAAAAGCCCCAGTTTATTAAGACTTCTTAATGTCTTATACGAAGACATAACGCTTTCAATAGTTAAATCTATGCAGAACCAACCTTCCAAGCTACGCCTTGATAAATATATACAAAACGATCAGAATATACAAGATGCCCAAATGGAGCTCATAAACGGCGACATTACGGTTGGACATTTTTTGGAAAAATTAAGATAGTTTTTCCAAGAAATCTATTTTAGTTTTTCCAAAAAATGTGAACTAAACAAATACAAATCTATGATTTTAGATGATTTTAATTCTTATAAATAGTCAGTACTCTAACTAATATAGTGGCTGTTTGTTATGATAATTATTTTGTCAACAGTCAGTATTTACCTACTTTCGTTAGGATGTTTCTTATTTGTATTAATAAGACTTTTTGCTATGTAAAATTTTATCATTCTTTAATTTTAGTTTTTGTTTTTTAGCCGGAAGTAATTTCGTGGCTGTTTTTTTTGCATATAAATTGTTTTTATTCATAAGGTAATACATAAGACTGTTTTATACCATGTCGATCAATCTGTGATTCTATAATCTGTGACTCTATAATCTGTGATTCTATTTTTTGTAACAAGTAATTTAGTGGTTGTTTGTATGTATATAGTTTAAATTTATTTTTATTATTTATAACGTAATCAGTAAGAAAATACCTATATCTACACAAACCATACAAAATGATGACGAATCTGTGATTTTGAATAGTTATGTAGTAAATATGTTTCGTTTTAAGAACATATCATAAGAACAAATCATTGTTTAATTTGTGATTATCAAGATTTATCTTTTTTTTTTTTTTTTTTTTTTTTTTTTAGGTGGTAAAATCATCAAATGAGTCCTCCCGCCCTGGGTGGGGCGGAAGGGACTGTCAGACTCTTACTGACTAAAATCCACCCGTGTTCCTTCCTATGCCCTTTATTTAAACCACTTCGCTACGTATTAAATCTAAGCTTCCAGCACTAATAACGTTTTACATACAGATATAGGTATACATTTATTTTTTTTACAAACAAAATGTAAAAATACATGTTAACCTTCATACACAAATCCTGAGGTGCCAACCATAGTGGGGCAGAATCCACAAAGTGTTTATGCTAGTGTTATCCGCCCCATCAAATCAGAATAGTGGGGCATATTCTACTGCAAAATTTTAGGCAGTCCACTTTGCCACACCAGGGTGGCGGGCTTGGTGGCGCAAAGTGGAATTACTCAAAAATTCTCATGAAAAAAATATTAAAATTATGCGAAAAATACCAACCAACCGCCTAAAGGGAAGTGAAATGCATGACGACATAAATGTAAAAAAAAATATTACACACAACAATTATTATTTGCATCAAAAGAAAAGCAACATTCAGGCAGAAGCCCACAGAAAATAGCCCTATCTCTCCAAAAATCCGCAAACGTCCTAGGCAATTGGTTCCGGAAATGGAGAATAGAGTCAACCCCGACAAGAGCCAGGCGGTCATGTTCTCCAAACCCTACACGACCATCCCAACCCCACCCACTCCGATCTCTATGTTCGGCAAGCCGATTCCTTGGAAAAAGCAAGCCAAATACTTAGGGGACCCCTATCTTTCGGCGAGCATATAAAGACGGTTCGCTCGCAAGCCGCTTTCGCTCTCAGTAGGCTCCACTCCATGCTGAACGCAAGCAGCAAATTGTCAACCAGGTGCAAATTGCGTACTTACATCGCATGCATTCTTCCTATCCTGATATGCGCGTGCCCCGTGTTTGCGCATGCCAAACCCCATCAAATCCATAGGATGCAGACATTACAGAATCGTTTCCTCCGAAAAGCCACGGGCTCACCCCGGTTCGTAAGGAATGAACGTCTTCATGTCGACCTTAAAATCCTAACTATCAAAAAGGTTATGAAACGCCTTACAAAGCGTTTTCTCGATTCAGCCGAGAAACACCCCAACCCATTTCATTGGCTGCCCGATATGTCCCCACCAAAATAGGTAAGATCCGCCGTCCCAGGCACACTCTCCTCGAACCCGACGATCCCATCACCATCCTCCAAGAGAGCTGTAGGGAAACTAGCACTATTAAAAAATACAAAAACATATACCGTCTGCGTCTCCAACCCCGTTGCCGGGGCCCTCTACGTTCCCCCAGTAATACTACCGCCCGACCCTTGCTCGAAACGCCAGCTCGCGCAGCTGAGCAAGTTACGTTTTCCCCAAATAATATCAGACCCAGCCTGACCCTTGCTGCCCTCCCTCAATGACTACACTAAGCCTAGGCCCGAACCCCACAAGGGGTGCCCTTAGTGCTGTTCATTTAATAAATATTTAGTTCGAAGCCCTGGCTGTGGGCCTTAAAGTAATTTTTGGCCACCACAGAATTGACCGGTTAAAGCTTCATCCTTCTGGAGTTGTGCTACGAGAGGCCACGTCAAAAAAATAAAAAGGCGATCGGCACAGTCGGCGGGCAGGAGTAAATCAAGATAAACCTAGAAGAAACAAGAAAGAAGAATAAATCTTCAAGTAGTTTTAAGTTCATTAGTGTTTTATTCCCCAATCCAGCAATCGCAATTTGTTCCACACAGTATTGAGTTTATTGAGTGTTCGAACTATACAGCTTAATGGGAGGGATAAACAGATTCCTGTTAACCCCATTAAGGTATATGCTTATGTTGGAGTGGGTTCACGTTTATTAATTATGATGATTTCGCAACCGAGATTATTCACAAAGTAAAATTTGTTCTAGAAAACATGCCCATGACACCTGCAGAACGACAAAGGAATTACAGAGAAAGACTGAAACAAAATGATCCTGAAAATATGAAGATAATGTGATTGATTAGAATTAATAAAACCAACCGAAACCTATTTTGTTTTGATCATAGTGTGTAATTAGCTTATTACTCCAAAAAAAAAGGAGGTTATCAATTCGACCCGTAAGTATGTAATATTATCAGAACTGCCCAGTTTTCGCATATGTTAGTCTATATCAGCGTCTGAACAAATGTACCAAATTTCATAAGTGTATGTATGTATGTATGTTTTTATGTTTGTGCACGCATATCTCCGGAACTACAAGTCCGATTAAAGTAATTCTTTTTGTGTTGTACTAGGTATTGTTCAACTTAGGGTACACTGCAAGTTTCATCAAAATCGGTTCAGTAGTTTTAGAGATATGGATTTTTTTCGTTGTGACGGATTACAAGATTAGTGCACATCATGTAAGAAAACTTTGTATTTTACAAGAATTTGGGTTGAATATTGAATAAATAAACTAAAACTTTTTTAAAAAAACCGACTTCAAAAACAAATACAAAAAAGTTTAAAAATGATAGATTTCGTTATATCTTATAGGAATTAGTTTGTAAGTCTTGTTAGAATTTGTTATTTCTTAATATCCCTCAACTTTACTAAACGGTTGGACAGCATTTTTTTAACGACGAAAAAAGGAGGAGTTTCTCAATTCGACACGTATATTTTCTTCTGTGCACGACTGTATTAAGCGTAGTTTTTTATCTTTGTATTATGTAACTTAACGTAGCTTACATTGTTTGTTTACTTTCCTCTATAACGGAAATTGTATTAAAGTTTTTATTTATTAAAGCCATATCAGCATGAAAAATGTGTAATGAAAACTATGTATCAAATTAAATATACCTGCAAATCCCCTTATTGTTGTAACGATATAGAAACATAAGTAGAATTTAGGAGAGAAATATAGAATTCGATACCGAGATGGAGTATTATTGTCTCTTAGAGATTAATATGTAATGCGGTATACTTATGTCATACATAAGGCATCTGTGGCCCATCAACTTAGTACACAGATGTGTTCTCTGCGACAACCTGCTTCAATATGGCAAGCTTGCACATGCGTGGGCGGGTTATATTTATAGATTCGTAGTTAAGTTAAGCGAAAAAGCGCCATATCTCGAGGTCTGTTTGTCGTAAGAACATAGGATTATGTTCAGACTATGCGCAATGTTATTACCCTATAAGAGAACTGTAATTTAGTCTTATAAGAATCTTATTTGGTTTGTAAAGTGGATTTTGATTTTTGTAAATAAAGAGAAAATGGGCGTGGCATGGATTGTCCTATAGAGAGCATCGACGCGAGTTTGCCAAAAGTAAATTACACACATTGACAAAATGGCACTTCAGGAATCCAGCAGGATCGTCAGGAAGCCCACCATGGTAATAACTCGCAGCAGGAGCGGAGACTCCAGGGGGGCAAAAGGCACTTCAGAGACGCCGGCGGCCGCCAGCGAGCCTGCGCCAGGGTCCGGCACCAGCACGTCCGGCACGGCGGCCGAGAAGGACACCGGCAGCGGGAGCACTGAAGCCACGGGCACCGAGGTAACACGGACGACATCAGGCGATCACGGGACTAAGACCACTGGTTCACAACATGGTACGCTCAGGCCCAGCGAAACCAGGTCACGCCACTCAACGGCCTCAAGGAAAAAACTCCTCGCAGAGATCGAAGCGAAGGCGCTGGCCGAGATGAAGGTAAAACAAGCGCGGGCAGAGCGAGAGCTGCAAGATATACTGCTCGCGTCAGAGCCGAACGTACGTAACGCCGTACGAAGCGGTCTAGAACTAGACGCGTAAGTCCCGCCGTGGGGTTTCCTTGCCAAGCCCAAATGTAAGTCAAATGTATGTAGTGTCTTAATTAGTGCCCCACTACCTCGTTCCTAAGCCCAGCTCCTGGAGTCTTCAGAATCTTCGCTACCAATCTTCAAATCTACTCATGCCACGTGCGGACATCAAGAAAATAAGTTGCGGACGCGCCGTCAGCACATCCCGGTTTGTCCACTACAGTTTGGTCCTTCAGAGATCCGGATCCCTGTTGGAAGATAGCAGAAGGTGGTGCTAGAAGAGGTACCAGAAGGATGCATCCTTACGTCCTTCCGATAGGCACGCGACAGAAGATGCGTCAGGGGGGGAGGGGTCACGTCCGCGTCAGCGTCATCGGGAACAGCAACTACTTCGGGTACAACGACCACGTTAGGCACAAACACATCTTCGGGAACAACGACAACAGAGGGGACCACGGCAACGGAAACCACAAGGACTACGGTTGCGACCACCACCACAGCGGCTTCAGAAAACAAGAAGGAAGGAGAAGCCACCCGTAAGGAGGCAACGAAGACCCCAGATCAGGGCCCGGCTGAAGAGGTGTATGGGTCAAGAACCACTCTCAAGCCTATGGGGGTCAGTCGGCGCACCAGGTCAATTTAGACAACGATTTGCGATATGGCATTTTGCTATGTGACCTTTTACGATGTGGCGTATTCGGAATAATTATGACAATTTGAGAATGTGGCATTTTGCGAAATTTGAAAATGTCATTTTACGAATGTGGCATTGTGCGCATTTTTTTGCCATTCATTGTAATGTGATTCGCTGTTATTGAAGAATGCAGATAACTCTTTGTTTTACTTTGGGGTTCTGTCAAAATGTTGCTTTTCAAAAAGGTTCTGCCACCAAAACTCTTTTGGTGGCAGAACTTTTTTAAAAAGCAAAATTTTCGAGAACCACTGGGTTAGAGGAACCAAGACTATATAATTTAATATAATAGGCACATTACACATCAATCTGAAACTACATCCCAGTACAGTCGAGAAGGTACAAAATGATCAACTAGGACCATCGCAGTAAATAACAATAATATCTGGTTGACCGAGCTACGCTCGGTTTTTAAATTGTCTTTAACTAGGAAACCGAGCTTTTCTCGAAACTGGGACCTTGATAAATCGATTCCTTGAGCCGAAAAACCCCTAATCTGTAACTTTCATGAAAATCCTTGAAGCCGTTTCCGAAATCCTGATTATATATAAATATACAAGAATTGCTCGTTTAAAGATATTAGATTAGATAGATAAAGAAATTACATTAAAATAACAAAACCAAAGCTCAGCAGGCTGCCCAACTTAAGTGGGACTGGGCAGGACATGTTTGCCGCATGCCGAACGAGATATGGGCACGCAAAGCTCAGGACTGGTGCTCTGAAAGCGTAGACCGCGAAGGAGATGGTGGGACGAGCTGGATGTCTTCCTTGAGAATTGGAAAGAGGTGGCGCAAAGTCGCGAACATTAGAAGGAATGGAGGGAGGCCTTTACCCAGAAATGGGACAGTTCAGGGTATTAAAAAGCTCAGCATGTCGACCAGTCGACACAAGCAGCATCCATTCACGAGTATAACGCAAGACCAAGGACACTGAGGCGCCTGTGGAACAGGCGGCGCCGCAGACTTGGGCCTAACCCTTGATCGGACGGCGAGTTCGCCAATAGAATCAAACCGAAACTAGGCAGAAAAGCAATAGGTACATCTTCATTCTTCATCAGATCATTTTTAGACAAATGATTATCAACAAATCGAGACCGTATGACCCACCAACTATTTCAGTTTACATCGAAATAATTTTATTTATTCAATTCTACTCCATAGAGATCTACCCTTTGGAATGAGCACCTACGGTACTTTCACAGTTTTTATGTCTGGTGACTGGGACTGTAGGCACCATAACTATTTGTGTACTAGTTTTATTTTATGTCTTTTGACAATTCAAAAGTGCCTGTAACGGCCTAATTGAAATAAACGCTTTGATTTTGATTCTTACTCCTAGAATTTTAGATATGCAGATAACAGCATTCATTTTTCTGAATAAATTGTTAGCATTAATATGAATAAAAATACATAATAATAATATTGATTGCCTTTTATAAGATTTATATTGTAACCTTAAACTAAATACTACTGTAAATAACAGCTTAGTTTACAGTTAGGATACACATCGAAAATAAGTCTTTTACATGTCTAAAATTGTTTACTTTATACCTTTTCTATGTAATTATTAAAGTTTTTATTCTTTACCCATTGTACTTACCTTTTTTAAGGCCTATTCAGACCTGAGCGATATTCGCTGCCGCTGTGGGTAGAGGTTCATACCGCGCGGGTTTCGCTCAGGTATTTAGTATCAAGTACCGTGGCTAGAGCGACCTGAGCGATATTTGCTGCCGCTGTGGGTAGAGGTACATACATACCGCGCGTTATTCTACCCACAAGAATAGCGAAATCCGTTTTGGTGTGAACAGTAATATTACCGCATACCCACTGGGTTTTCTCTGCCGCAGACGGTAGCGAATACCGCTTAGGTCTGAATAGGCCTTTAAGCTTTTTATTGTGTATATAATGTGTATTAGATATAAGAAACCATGTACTTTATAAATAAAGCAACTGCATGAGGTAGGTACACAATACAAATAACACACACACACACGCCCAGGCGTGTACAAGCGTTCTGATTGGTCAAGAGATTTAAGGCCTTCCGCCGCCCACGATTGCCGGCGCCACTGTCGCCGGCTATAAATATTGCCTCTAATATTTGCTGCTCTGGACACGATCATCCTATACAGTTCTTCAAGGTTAGGAGGCACGGCCCCGCTGAGTTTGCCTGCCCCTAACAACTACTTTCAGCAAACTACTAAGGTATGGCTTACAAAACAAAAACACACACAAGCCAAGAAACAAGTTTTTAACCGTTTGGCCACAAGAAAGATAACCATCTGTTAAACACTTGTCTAAAAAAACTGTCAACGTCAAAACGACATTTAACGTTGATATAAGGGTCGTTTTGCAGTTACACTTTTTATAGACAAGCGTTCAACAGATGTTTTTTTTTTGTAGGTTTTGTTAGAACCATGAACAATTAAAAAAACAATGAAACAATGACTTAATATCATTTTGTAATATTTTATCTTTACTCCAATTTTTAAGACAAACAAATCAATACAATTTTTCAAAGCAAAGAAAGAAAGAAAAACATTTATTTGGCACAAAAACCACGACAATCACACAACAAAAATAAAATAAGAAGGAAACAGAAAAATGGAAACTTAAACAAAAGACAAAAAAAAAACCGGCCAAGTGCGTGTCGGGCCACGCACAGTGTAGGGTTCCGTAGTTGCCCATCAAAGTACTTATGCGAACTAACTAAACTGATTCGATGAATTTTTCAAAATCGGTCCAGGAGTCTTTGAGAAATTGGGGAAAATACATAAGAAAAAAGATTACAAAGAATTTAGAACCTCCTCCTTTTTTTGAATTTAGTTAAAAATAGTTGACGATAAAAACCTACCTATCCCCAAAAAACATACCTATAAAAGCTGTAAAAATAAAGTTGACAAACTTACATTTGCAGTTGTCTCCGATACATTTTGTTTAAGAAAATATGATATCAAGTACATTTTATAAGTTGGTCGACTATTACTCGTAAAGTTGTAAAGCCTACTTAGTCATGATAATTTTCTTTTAAACTTCGTTATATGTACTACTATTGTGATTTTTTTCACAACCCCAAACATAACCGTTTAGCTGGTAGAGGGGGGGGACACTCGAATCGAGCAAAATTTAGCACTTTAAAGCTTAATATTTCACAAACGAATTTTTTTATCAAAAAACTGTTAATGGAAACTATCATTATTTTTTAAAGGCCTATTTAATGATACCCCACACTAAGGGGTACGCGAGAAAAAAAAAATCCTCACTTTACGTGTAAGTACTGGAGGTACCCTAAAAAAAAATATTTTACGAGATTTTATTTTACCACTTTTTTGGCACAACAAATCCGTATATTCACACCAAATTACAGCTCTCTAGTACTGTGCGTCTCTGAGCTAAACTGCGGACAGACGGACGGACGGACGGACGGACGGACGGACGGACGGACGGACGGACATGGCGAAACTATAAGGGTTCCTTGTTGACTACGGAACCCTAAAAAGGAGCTCAAGTGGAAAGTATTTGATGTGTGTCCCATGGCTGCGCTATATAGGCCCCAGTTCAGCATAATGTCGAGCAACTGGTGCTCGACGCTGGTTTTCAACTGGGCCTGTGTTAGTGATGTAACAGATGTACTCGTAAATATATCGCTGCTTAAATTCAAAACGGCCACAATCGAAATTTTTCGAAAAAAAAAAAAAAAGACTCTTTCCAAGACCTACATAACAATGACTAAAAGCTATGTCCACACTGTGCCCTTTTTCATTCATCAAGGGCATGCGTCATAGCGCAGTCAACAGCGCAGGTCGGGCATGCCCTTGACGCATGCGCCATGACAGTTGCAAGCGTAGCGCGCGCTGTGATACATGTCATTCCGCGTCGGATGGATTTCTGTTCCACAAAGCGTTCAACAACAAGATGGCGGACGAAATTACATTGAATTTTATTGAAGATTACCGAAACTTTCCACAGCTCTGGGATCCAAATAACAAACTTTATACAAATAAAGTAAAGAGGAACGATGGTTTACAAGTTTTGGCTACTAAATATAACATGGACATCGATGGTGTTAAAAAAAAAATAAAAAGTTTGCGCTCATATTTTTCCAAAGAACATCAGAAAGTTATGAAGAAAAAGAGTGGCGCTGGATCCGATGAGATGTACGTTTCACCGTGGTTTGCCTATAAACATCTGTTGTTCACTGCTGACTCTGTGACGCCAAGGGAAACTAGAGAAACTAGTACTGAGGAAGAAAAGGTATTTTTAAACGAGTATTTGTTGAAATTAATTTATTATATTCTTCCACAAAATAAATGTTACAAGTATTTGCTTTGAAATGGTATTGCTCCAATATCTGACATGAAATAATTCATAAATTCCTCTCGTATTTGATTCGATGTATTTGATGGCCTACGAGGAATTCTTTGAAGTGCCCTGTAACCACTGTCATCTGCAGTTATTGCTCTCCATGATCCGGGAATAATTTCTCCAGTGCGTACATCCTCATTATCAAAACAACCTGGAGGGCAGTAATGACGGGATGAATCTGTTTGCAATCGTAGAAAATTGTGAATGTAAACACAACACAAAACAATATCAATTACAGTACTGTCGACTTTTAATTCAATTGGCTTGCGAAATATTCTAAATACAGATGCAAGCAGCCCAAATGCATTTTCAACCATACGTCTTGCCCTTGATAACCTATAATTATACACTCTTTTTGGAGACCCCACATTTAAATCTGTTGAATACGGTTTCATAGTATAGGTAGATAGAGCAAATGCATCGTCAGCAACTAAGACATAAGGAACTGACATCGTTCTACCACGTAGTGGTTCATTATGGGGTAAATTTAATTCATTTTTTTCAATTTTCTTATAAAACGTAGTGGATTTAAAAACACCACCGTCCGATATACGGCCCTGACAACCAACGTTAACATATGTGAAACAATAGTTTGCATCTACGATTGCGAACAACACTATGCTATGTGTTCCTTTGTAGTTATGAAATTCGCCCACAGTATTTTCTGGTCTTTGGATGACCACATGTTTTCCATCCATGGCACCAATACAATGTGGAAAGTTCCATCGCTTGTCAAATTCATTCGCAATAGATTTCCATTGCTGTTCGTTTGTGGGTAACTGAAAAAAAACTTTTTTTTAAGATTTAATCACAATTGTATAGTTTTCTACTTCATGGGACCGTAGACTTCAGTATACAGTTAAAATATCAGCTTGATCCCTCGACGCATTCCCGAAATACAGGGCGTTGACAGACAGACAAACGGACAACAAAGTGATCTTATAAGGGTTCCGTTTTTGCTTATGGGGGCTAAAATTTTAATTAAGTAACATTTACATTACGTTTCAGGACACGCAAGCTGAAGTTTTCAATAGAGAAAGCTCTGCGACTTCGCAGTCTACGTGTATGTCTGAAGATGAGCATGATTTTACCTTACCATCAATAAGAAAGAAGAGAAATGTTAAAAGTACAAAGATTGACGATAAAGAGGAAGAAGCGTACAAATTTATGAAAAAAGCTACTGAAGAATTAAGTCAAAAAGATGAGTTTACTGTTTATGGACAATTAATAGCTCATAAAATTCGAAATCTTAATCCATTGAATCGACTATTAGCTCAACAGCGCATAAACAATATACTTTTTGATCTGGAAATGCAACAGATGACTGGTGCAGCCGCAACGCAGAATGTTACTGAGATGCGAAATGTGACTGATATACCGAATGTTATTGAGATAATTAATGATACCGAGATGCCAAATGACTCTCCGGCTGACACAGAAGCATTAGATATCAATACTATTTCTGAATTTGTTCTATTTAAAAAATGATTATTGTTGTGCTAAATATATTAAATATAGATATATAAACTCTTTCTTACCTTAATATAATCCTTTAGTACTTTAATTATGGCTTTCAATACATCTGGTAGCATTGCTGATATGAATTGTTTGGACACCTTGAATAAATATGAAAGAGACATTAAATTGTCTCCAGTAGCTAAGAACCTAAGTGTTATAGCTAATTTTATTTCACTAGGTATTGCTTCACGTAATTGGGTTGACTGCTTTGTAATTATTGGCGTAACCAATTTCAAAAGTCTATCGAAATTTTTTTCAGACATGCGTGTAAAATTTTTAAAAAGAATATCTTTATCTTCTCGTAGTTCTCTCATAATCACATTACTTCGATTATTATAATAGCCTCGTATCCAAAACTTCCGCTTGATTCTTTTTTTTCTGGAATTTCTTATGACCAAGTAAGCAGCACATATTCCACTAAGTAAAATGTTGTCGTCGCACATGTTTCCATAAGCTGACAAACTACGATTGAACTAAATGACTTTAATGGCGTTGCGTTCGTTAAAGCATTCAATTATTGAAAGCAACAAACGAAAGTTGAATAGAAAGATGAAGACGAAAATTGAAGATGAAAGTGCATAGTGTGGACATAGCTAAACATCATTTCATAATATTTTAAAATTTTGATTTTTAAAACAACCAAAACCAACATAATTTTTCAATTTTTTCCCAGCAAAAACTCTTTCCAAGAAGTTTTGTTTGACCCCTAAATATCAATAACTAAAAATCATTTTATATATTTTTTTATCCAAATTTCAATTTTTAAGACAACCAAAACCAACACAATTTTTCATAGCAAAGAGATTTCATTTCGAAAGACAAAAAAATCAACCAGAATCTTTCAGACATTTCCCACGAGAATCTTCTTCAGACTTTGGGCAGAATATGAACAAATTACCATAAACAAAAACAGAATAGAACAAAGACAAGATAGAGTAGATAATATACTTTTATAGAATACTAGCAGCTCATCCCGGCTTCGCACGAGTGGACATGATGATTTTCGTCCTCTATAACCTGGCCCAGATGGTTACGAACACAACAAAAAAAAAAGAATTAACCAAATTGGTTCAGCCGTTTTGGAGTTACGAGCATAGCAACACATTTTGCGATCCATTTTTATATTATAGAAGATACATAGATAGATAGAAGAAGATAGATATAGATAAAAAAAAGTATCAAAACTCGTTTGTCAACTATTTAGCAATGGTGGAGAAAAGAGTTTTGATCCTATTTTTAATTCGAAGAAATCTTAACTTTTGACGAACAGCAAGTAGAAACGAATAACCCAATTTCAACAAGTCCTGACAGAAATATATAGCCAGTAATTGTTTATTCTTCTTTTCTTTTCAATGCTGAGGAAAACAGGTCTTCAACGATGACCCTGGAGCAAACTTCTTGATGATTTTGGTAAATAGTCAATGGTCTTCCTGCATTATTCGGTTGAGCCAGCATACCATAGCCCGTCAAAGCTAAGATGAATGCGTTACAATGTTGGATAAGATCGAAGACAAGCTTGCCAAACAGTGGGACGTTAGGTGATGACGAGTCCTATCAGTATTGTGTCAAAGCTGTGTCACAATAGCTCATAAAATCTTCTGTTTTAAATCCCGCTTCAAAATGTCATAAATCCCATGCTTTCTTTGCATTTTCTATTTCTATATAGTTCACAGTGCACGTTGTCCCATTTCTTGACACCAAATGTAATGCTGAAAAAGAAAAAAATATATATTTAGTTCTAGTAACACCATACATGGTAACACAGCTTGGGATAGATAGCTGTGTAACTGAAAATCAGATGTAAGTCTTGTGGTCAACAGGCACACGCAAATGTCTAGCTACCTGTACAAGAACTTCTGGTTGCAACCGTGACAGCAAGACTCACTAGTGGACTTTACATTTCTAGTAATAAATACTAAGTAGTAGAGATAACAAGGACTTAGTATTTATTACTAGAAATGTTGTAAAGTCAACTAGTGAGACTTGCTGTCACGGTTGCAAACAGAAGGTCTCATATACATCTCTCTGCGTGCACAAAGCTAGACTATTATTAATATTTTTAGTTTAAAACTTTAGTTTTTCTCATATTTAATTTTACTGAAAATCAAACTGAACATGTCTTGTCATGCATAATAAGTTTATTGCCTTGAGGACTTGTAGCAACTAATATTGGAACTCTCTGCATGAAAGTACACCTTTGCTCAGCATTACAAGAGGCTGTTTCAATAAACTTTGTGTGATGGCTCTAAGTTGAAAGTTAATACGGGGACTTAGTGGTATAAAAGAATGTAGCATGTTCTTTTTTCTTTTTATACATGTAAGATGATAAAGAACATTTGCCCCACTGAACCGTTACTCACTTGAGTCCTGCCGACTGATTTTATAAATTTTGTGTACCTAGTACTTTGGTTTGTAGTGTAAATCAATGAAAAGGTAATTCATAAGTGAATTATACATGGAAAAGCTAAACTTGGGAGAGAAAAACAAATATTCCTTCTAACATCTATTAATTTTAAGCTTGCTAAAGGTGAATAATTAATTAAAATTCAGTGAAAACATACCTGTGTGTCTGAATGTCTTGTAACGCCATTTTGTGAAGGGCGATCATAGCTGCCCCTTTGTAGCAAACCTGAAAAAAGCCATTAAATCAGTAAAAAACAAATACCTAATTCTAGGAGAATCACCTACGTACATTTTCCAATAAGAATGGGCGGAGATTTATAACGGAATTTTCGTGAACCAACTTATTTTCCCGATCGTCTCAAATCTTCTAATATATTCAAGATCAAGTAATTTGAATTTGAGAAGTGAAGTGAAACTAAATTAAAATAGGTAACTGAAGTTAAAAACATTTAATTGTTTTAAACTAACAGAAATCTAGAAATCAAAGAATCAAACTACTTCTTCAATTCTTATATCATGGTATTTGATTGATTTAATGAATGTGTTTTAATAACTAGCACGTCAAATTACAGTTGGATTTGATGATTTCGATTTTGTTATTACATATTTTATGTAATTTTATTTTATGCTTACCTAGGAGACTGGACTGGACCTGCGGCGGCCAGCCGGACGACGGGAAAAATCAAAAATCATAGAGAAAGGACGAATTTGATTTTGAGCGAAGCGAAAAGAAGGAAACTGCCCACAGACAAATAAGTGTTGCCAATTTTTTTTTTGCTAGTCCTATAAAGAGATCCACCGATATTGATTAAAAAAAAAAAAACAAATTAGATCCCTACTTCAATCTGTGTTCAGGGGAGTATTTGCGTTTCGCGAGTTCGCGGCTTATGAGAATTTTAACAAATATAAAGCAAAGATAGAACTTTGATATCATAGACTTAGAGTATGGACTGTGCAATTAGAAAGAGAAGAATCGAAGAGTGCGGGTCCCATATTTTTGTTACAGGAATGATAAAATTACATGCTCTGTGGGAAAAAGATACGTAGGGAATCGAAAATGCGTCATGCAGCGCAAAAGCCTTGGAAGCAATCAGCCACAAGCAACAGAATTTTTATAATTATTTAGTTCTTATTTGTCTAATTATTTTTCTTCTTGAGATGTTCTTGAGTAATACAAATTTTGTTTTAATAAATAGTTACCCATTTTTTAAATTACGTTAAGCAAATTTAAATCCTAAAGCCTACTACTATTTAAGGTGATTGCTTCGATGTAGCCCGCGAAATTCAATTTTTTTTACGTTTTTTGCAATTTGCAGGCCAGTGACATGTTGTATTTTTATAAATATTTGTGTTGCGCAAATAACAAGTATAATTTTAAATATAAAAATTGTCAAAAAATTCGCTCCATCAGCTCTCACATAGAAAAGGTGCATCGTAGTTAGATTTCGGAGATTTTAACATGATGCACCTTTTCTATGTGAGAGCTGATGGAGCGAGTTTTTTGATATTTTTTATATTTAAAATTATACTTGTTATTTGCGCAACACAAATATTTATAAAGTTACAACATGTCACTGGCCTGCAAATTGCAAAAAACGTAAAAAAATTTGAATTTCGCGGGCTGGTTGGAGCATCCCCCTTAAATACGGCATACAATTTAATGGGGAAGGCAAGTGTCAAAGTGAAAATGACAGTTTGGTCCCCAAAGAACTGTAAAATCAAAGGAATTTTCAGAAAAAAAAACCATTTATTGATGTAAAATGACTAGATGTTGTGTAATAAGCTGTAAAAATGATGGAATACACTTTTCAAAATAACATCTACTTTTCTTTTGGAGGTTAAGTACCAGTATTGCATCGCTCGAAAATCGAAGAATTATCACCTGGAACGAGTTTTGTAATAGTTGTGGTGTTAAGAAATTAAATATATTGTGATATTTCTCGAATCTAAATAGAAAAAAAGGTTAAAATTACTGACTTAAAACATTATGATATTTTATCAAAATAGAAAGTCAAAACCAGCATTATATTCTTGATAAAGGAGAGGACAGGTAAAACATAACTAAACTCAAAAATTGAAACCTCAACTACAAGTAATTGTGGATTTATTACGGTAAAATCAAATGTATAACCACTCAATTAAATCACTTTTTTCCTCTTGTAGATGCCCCGCGGCGTCTTAATTCTTCTTTTAGTATATAGTACTTGCATGGACGAATAATTTTCCATATTTGTTTTGTATTTATACTCAATTTTTATAACAAATAATCTTGTTTGTTTTTTTGTACAAGGTAGACGTGGGGACCAACTATCGCAGCGCCATCTACGATTAGCTTTGAGTTGCCATCCCCATTAATGCGTTACAATTTAGTGACATCTAGCGGTGAGTAGCGGAACTTGCTAATGCAACTAAACTAAAATTATTGAATAATGCAACTACAAACTTTCACTGAAATAATTAATATTGAATAAATAATATGGAATAAATAATAATCAATTATATTTTAATCAATAAACGACCTTTTATGAAAAGGGCGGAAATAATTAGGTAATCTGACTTGGGCCCTCTATAATCTTTCTCCGCAACACGCTCCGCTTTTTTATATCGTAGTAAAATCATCAATTGAGTCCTCCCCACCAAGGGCGGGATAGGAGGTACTGTTAGACTTTTACTGACTAAAATCCGTAGTGATCCTTGGACAGCCCTTTGCGTTTCAAGTAGTGTCCGACCGAAACTGATTTTACAGCCGAAACCGAAACCGAACTTTCGGCCTTGCTCTCAGTTTCGGCCGAAACCGAAACCGAAACCGAAACTTTTTAAAACATTAAAAATATTGTTTTTTTTTCTGAAATTTTACTTTTACTTTATTTATTTTTTTCATTTATTATCACATAAGAAAAAGTGTCACACGCAAAGAGTGATTTTTTCAACTAGGCGTGGATGGCTATATTCTCAACTATGAGGAATATCGAAAAACGTTGAATGGAAATGAATATTTAATGAATATCGAAAACTAAAAATGCATCATTAGATTTTAGAAAAATCTATAATCCGGGCCAGGGATCGAAACCGCTGATTTTGGAAAATAAAATCACACGCTGTACATCAACACACCATTCGATAGTGCTGCTTATAAGGATCAAATTCTGGAAAGTAATGATATACGCCAAACTTACGTACGATAACAGCTGATTTTTAAGAAACATCTATTTTTCTATGATTTTTTATACTGAGCTATAATCTATTCGAAAATATTAAAACTCATTATTCTCAATGTTTCACTGGATTTGAAGTCTCAACAATCGCACTGTATTCAGCAACACGAAATTACTGAATTGAAAATAGTTATTTATGATACAAGTGCGGTAAGTTGGTATTTACAAACGAGTAGACGAATGTAAACCCGAGGCGAAGCCGAGGGTTTACCATAGTCACGAGTTTGTAAATACCAATTTCTGCACGTGTGTCATACAATGTTTTTCAACACATTTGCGAGAAAACAGTACAATATGTAATTAAAAAAACTTTTGCAAGGTCGCAACAAGTTCCTAATATGAAAATGGACGAATTTGCAAATGGCGCCACATGCACTTGGTGGAAATTAGAATTACATCTTTCGTCTCATTTACTCATACGTATTAAAGTGAGACAACTTATTGAGCAAAAGCGATACCAAGGAGGTTCGATCAGTCAGGCTGTTTATTCTCATAATGTGAAACTTTTTGGTGGAATTCTTATTTTTATTTTAATGGAAATTAAAAAAAATCCGTAAAGAAAACGCACGGTGCTATACAACGGAGCGTGCGGTAAAGTAGGTACTTAGGTGAGAGTACCTATTTTACCGCACGCTCCGTTGTATGGTGCGTAATTTTTAACTTTCGAACAATGTATACAGGCTTCGTAAATGCATTTTTCGAGCAAATGTGTTGAAAAAATAGCATTACATATTTCAAAGAAGTCTTTATAAAACAGTCACAGCCTTGACGATTGATTAAGTTTTTGAATCATTAACGTACATAACATTTTTCATTATGACATGAATGTACAAGACTTACTCTTGGCAGTAAACTCAAAAACATAACCTCAACTCACGATTAAATGGACGGTGGCGAACTGAGATGGGGCCCCGCCGGCAAGCAAGCACGTATTGGCTACGAATTTTACCGAATGACACACGAAAATGCACGAACACTTGAGTTTCGGCGGGGCCGAAAGTTTCGGCTATATTTTGGCCGAAACCGAAACTAAGGCCGAAACTAGATTTTTTGGCCGAAACCGGCCGAAACCGAAACCGAAATTTCGGTCGGTCACTAGTTTCAAGTTCACAGTTGCCTTACCACGAGCTCTTACCGCGATCCAGTTTAGGCTGTGGGAAAGAGATGGCGCTAGACGACTTGTATAGCTCTGTCTCTTTCCCACAGCCTAAACTGGATCGCGTTAAGAGCTCGTGGTAAGGCCTCAGATGGGACAGTCCCGCGACCCCGACATACGGCCCTCTAAAGGGGACCCCATCAAATTGCTGACGGCTCTTTCGAGGTTTGCGTGGAACACGACGTGCCTTCGATCCAGTCAAAGTCCTTGATCAAACGGCGAGTCACCCATTATACTCACCGCGCCTACAGAGGTCGAAAATCGCATGACGACGTCTGTCGTTGTGGGCGCTTCTCTCGGCAGTGTCGTGGGGTAGAGGCTGTCCTCTCCCTCACGCTTTGCGCCTCCTCCTGCACTTGCTCCCCAAAGTCAAGGTTAGCTGCTCAGTCTGTTACGGTCCCTTCCCAGGTCTCCCTCGGCAGCTGGGTCGTGATGCTGTCCTCTCCTTCACGCTACCGGTGACTATGTGTAAGCCAGTAGAATTAATAAAGTTAAGCTGACTAGAAACAAAAAGTCACCAATACAAAGCCTCCAGGAACACACTCTGGAGTGGTTCACCAATCACAAGGCTTGAGAATCCACTATCTCTTCTCCACTCAAGCCATGTGATTGATAAATCGCTCTCCGCTCCGCCTCAGTGGAATCGCAGCCACCCAACACCACACACCAGTACAAATGAAACAAGTTGGTATGAGTACGTGCACAATTTTTTATTCATAGTTAAAACACTGTATATCACAATAATAGTTATCTCTTATACATGTACAAGAGAATTGACGAATTATACTTAAAAAGTAACAGTCTTCATTAATTAGTGTACTTAAATAACAATTATAAATAATCAACAAGTAAATATAATCAACTTTTTGACAAAGAAAAAGTATTTTCTTAATGTACCTATTGTAGCTAGCTACTAATTGTCAATTTCTTAAAGTTTAAAACTGTAACAGTACAGTCATTGAATAGTTCCGTAAAACAGGGTTTTATAGAAATGCAGGTTGCCTAAAACATTGCTAAATAAAAACATTAAGTCAATAAAATCTAATAATGTACTTGCTTATTTTAATTCCTCGTTGAAACTCTCTTTCAAAGAAATGTCCTAGTTTTCAGGCACAATCAAACATATTTTCACAATTATTTTCTTTATGCCAGCAACCAAGATGCAATTTATTACCGACTTTATAGTAATAACATTAGAAACCTAATGGATTTCAACAGTTGTGTGAAATCAGAGGTAAAGTAATTGTGAAATGACATAAACAAAATAATTAACAATTTATGTCAATATTTTAAACTTTTTTTTCAAACTTCTTCAAGTTTTACATTTAGTCTAGACTTTTTTCTGTAGTAAAACAATTTTAGAACAGCTTCTATAACAAAGTTCACTATTCTAAAACAATAAAAAAAAATATGGCTGAATACAAAAAAAAAATGTATTCAATTTTGATCATTGCACATTTGTAAATTCTTTAAAAAAAAATTAACAGCCATTGTTTAGTTTGCAGTTAACCACTAGGGCGATTAAACATTCAAATAGAAAAAGAAAATTCTTCTGTAAATTCTTGTGTTCAAGTCTATAAAATGATGTATGTACCTATAATATATCAAAACTATTATTTAATTTGAACCCTTGTGTAATTTGGTAGCTATTTCTAAGTCTTAAGAAAACAACATAATTGTGATTTTGAACAATAAAAAGATCTGAATTCTTATCTTAATTTACTGCATTATGTAAAAAAAATATAATTTCAAAAAAAACATGACAAAACTTTTCATAAAGTGCAAAATTATTCAAATTTTGACTGATGAAAATAATGTTTTTTTTTTTTTTTTTAATACAGAAATCATATTTTTAAGCGAAAAAAAAACAATAAATGGTACAAGAACAAATTACTATGAGAAAAGTAATTTGTCTCAATTAATTACTAATTGAATATTGTTAAAATTAATTGTTCAACTAGAGGGGTATACTATTAAGTTTTTATGAACTAAGAAATAATGAAATTGTATCCATAATTTTCACCATAATTCAAATTT
The DNA here is from genome assembly GCA_036375495.1 of Agrotis segetum. Lineage (NCBI taxonomy): Eukaryota > Metazoa > Arthropoda > Insecta > Lepidoptera > Noctuidae > Agrotis > Agrotis segetum. The sequence goes on along the minus strand of JAQSVV010000037.1, from coordinate 764,702 downwards.
AATATTTAGCCAGTAGTAAATAAAGTTGCAATAAAAACATGATTTTAGTAATTTATAGAAATAATTCTATTGTTTTCATAAGAACTTTGTACTTTGATTTTCAATTTATACTAAGTGTCTTTATTCAGTCCAGAATTATTAAAAAAATATCTAAAAGAACAGTCATAGATTTGTATTACAAACCTATAAGAAAAAAAAATGCAGTTTTCATACCCACAGTAGTAGTAAAATTAGTAGTATAGTAGTAAAATTTTACTACAGTGCAAGAAAGAAATGAAACATGTAAAAGTCTCTTTCAAACTCTGAAGATGTAACAAAAAAAAAATTGAAGTTTCTCCTCTAATAGCTTTGAAACCTTATACGTAAATATTTTGGTCAAAAAATAATTAAGCTTTTAAGTCAAAAATTATGAAATGAAATCAAACATTAATTTGCCCGCTGTAGACTTGATTCCCTGTCAAATAAATGTATGGGCCACTAGCAACTATTTGCCACTATAATGAGCATCCCATATTTATCTATAAAACATGAACGTGAAAGAGCTATACAGTTCGTCTAGCACCATCTCGTTGGCCCGTATGGCCCCTAGTCTTAAAAACTATTGTTTGCTACCATAAAAGGTAAAAGTATGACTAGTCCCTGGCCTTTGAGTGTAGTATTGCATCCTCGTCTGTGTAGCGGGATTGACATATATTTTTGGAGATCTTGTTGAAGTGTTGGGCGGAGTTAGAACTGATGCTGGCATATTATGTCTAACAGGCACAAGGGAGTTTGAAGCTGTAGTTTTTGGATCACTTGTATTATTATTATCGGGAGTATTAATTGGATGAGAATTTTGAAGAATTTGAGTCATATTTCCGTTATTAGTCTTTCTAAGATCTGTTTGAGTTCTGTCCGTTGGTGAGACGTTACGTTTTGACGAATGTTTCTTACTTTTACATTCCTTTTTATCCATTTTAGGTTTTTTTGCAGGAGATTTTTTTATTGGTTCTTGTTGAGTTTGCGTTTTTGGTGTATAAGGCTCATTGAATGCGGCTTTTAAGGAGCTTGTAAGAGATACTTCGGAATCAGACTTATCCGTCTGTGATTTTCTGAACATATCTAACGAGAAACTAGTTGTACTGATCTGTGATGTGTCTTTGCACGATGCGTTGCTCTCATCTATAGGTGGTATAATTACCGTTTCTTCCGAAGACAAATCAACAGATTTTCTGGAGGAGCTGTGTCTATGTTTCTTCTTATCAGTCTTACTTTTCGTTGTTTGGGTTGACTTACTATTTGTTTCTTGCACATCTTTTTTCGATTGACCTGAAACATAAATTACATCACTCATGATTTTTATTAAATACATTGATCTATGGTTGCAAAGAGATACTTTGTAGATTGAAATTATGGGCTAATGATTCTTTCTATCCAGGAATTATAGTCTTTGAATTGATGGGCGAAACGTGGGTCAGATAATAATATTCCACAACTATCACACAACCCCATCTAGTCCCAAGCTAAGCAGAGCTTGAGCTTGTGTAAATGTACAGTTTCATGTGGCGGTAGCTAAGTAGGTTTAATTTTCAGTGTTTCCCAATGACGTTTCAGTAGACGAAAGTGACGAAGCTAAATAATTTATGAAGCTATAAAAATGTATTAATGACGAATTATTGTGACTTTTCATCAATAAATTGAAAATAATAATCCGAGACAATTTCCAATATGGCGGGTAGGCGACAAGAAAGTAATTAGTGGTAATTAGGTACAAAAAAAAACTGTTGATCTTAAATAAAAGTTAGTAAAGTAAAAAGGAAACAAAACATCAAAGCAGCCTTACCTTCTTCACGTTCTAATTTCAATTTTTTTGATTTTTTTAGTTTCTCGACGTCTGAAATTAAATTACATTCCGCAATCATAATATCCATCTCATTAATTAAACTTTGTGTCCTCGCAAAAGCTGCGAGAGCTTTTGCTTTTTCTCTTTTCATTTTTAATAACAATAAAGAGCATTGAAACTCCGTTTTATTTACAAAATCGCCCAAACTGTTGTTCACCTCTTGAGTTAGATATTCTATGGCGTCGTCAATTTGATCAAGCCGTCGTTTACTAGGATTATAAAAACTACTCGAATTCGATATATCGGACATCGTTATCTATTATTAGTTTCGAGTGGATATTGAAAATTTATTTGCTCAACTATTTTGGCCGCGCGCAAACACTTGAACACAGAAACGAAGAAAAAACGAACGTGTGGTCATAGATTATAGAGCTAGGTTCAAACTTTTGACGTTTCTTTCAGGAAACAGGAAACACAAGGTTTAGAGTTGCACTCATGTTGTGTTCGATGTAGCCCGCGAAATTAAAATTTTCGAAATGGGGAAGGCAAGTGTCAAAGTGAAAATGACAGTTTGGTCCCCAAAGAACTGTAAAATCAAAGGAATTTTCAGAAAAAAAACCATTTATTGATGTAAAATGACTAGATGTTGCGTAATAAGCTGTAAAAATGATGAAATACACTTTTCAAAATAATATCTACTTTTCTTTTGGAGGTTATGTACCAGTATTGCATCGCTCGAAAATCGAAGAATTATCACCTGGAACGAGTTTTGTAATAGTTGTGGTGTTAAGAAATTAAATATATTGTGATATTTCTCGAATCTAAATAGAAAAAAAGGTTAAAATTACTGACTTAAAACATTATGATATTTTATCAAAATAGAAAGTCAAAACCAGCATTATATTCTTGATAAAGGAGAGGACAGGTAAAACATACCTAAACTCAAAAATTGAAACCTCAACTACAAGTAATTGTGGATTTATTACGGTAAAATCAAATGTATAACCACTCAATTAAATCACTTTTTTCCTCTTGTAGATGCGCCGCGGCGTCTTAATTCTTCTTTTAGTATATAGTACTTGCATGGACGAATAATTTTCCATATTTGTTTTGTATTTATACTCAATTTTTATAACAAATAATCTTGTTTGTTTTTTTGTACAAGGTAGACGTGGGGACCAACTATCGCAGCGCCATCTACGATTAGCTTTGAGTTGCCATCCCCATTCAAATTTTCTTACGTTTTTTGCAATTTGCAGGCCAGTGACATGTAACTTTATCAAAATATGAATTGCGGTAATAATTTTAAATATAAAAATTATCAAAACATTCACTCCATCAGCTCTCACATAGAAAAGCTGCATGTAAGTTAGATTTCGGAGATTTTAACAATATTCACCTTTTCTATGTGAGAACTGGTGGAGCGAATGTTTTGATCACTTTTATATATTTTAAAATTATACTTTATTGCCGCGAATCATAAATATTATTTTGATAAAGTTACAACACTGGCCTGAAAATTGCAAAAAACGTAAGAAAATTTTAATTTCGCGGGCTACATCGACGCAATCACCGTGTGACGGCATACAGTGAGAATTCTGATTCTAGCCGAAAACAGTCGCTGCATGTCTGCATGTTTTCTGTATCGTTTGGTTGGGTCGTCTCGTTTGGGTCTTCTTCTGATGCTCGCCGTGCATACGCACCAAATACTTTCTAAATTTTTTGATAGTATGGGGCGCATAGAATTAAAAGATGGACTTCGCATTCCCTAGTCAACTGAGAAATAAAATTGGCCATACTCTGGAAGAAGATCCACTACCTATATCTTTTCTGAAACAGAAATATAGGACGCGCTCTTCGATTCCTCTCTTTCTAGTTTAGGTCAATTTTAGGCAGCTATTGCGCAGTCCATACTTGAAGTCTATGGTACAGCGCGATGTAAAGTACTGAAGTCAATCGCTAGTTAAACGTGACTGTTTTACGTAAGAATAGTAATGAACTAAAAATTAATGAATACTAATGAATACTCTGCCAGAATAGGTCATGCTACATTAGCTCTGGTTTAACTTTGGGATTAATTAATAGTCCAAAACACTAATTAGAAACCGTATAATTAAATTATGAGATTTTTGACGCAATTATAACATACATTTAATCTTGTGGAGCTTATAAATCCCCAGACTAGATAGGTTCTGTTGGGTGAGTACACTTGGCTGCTAACATGTTCTTTGCAACTTGTTTATTGGTTGTAGCCTGCGCTTATGCAAACGATGCCGATGGACACTGGCCCCCGCCCCTACCTCCAAGATTCTGTACTACCGCAGATCTAGGTAAGTTCTTTTTTTTCTTTTTTAGCATGGTAAAATTATCAGATGAGTTCTCCCCACCCAGGGAAAGACAGGAGAGAGTGTCAGATTTGTACTAACTAAAGACCACGGTGTCCTAAGTGTCCTTCAGTCTGTTACGTTCTGGGGTCACGGTAGCTTGTTATTCCAACTACCCCGGCGATCTTTGCCCCTATAAGGGGACCCCGTCACGAACATGGTAAGCTACAGCTTGGCCAAAACGTCTTGAAACAGAACTAATCTTTTTGTTTGCTGACAACGACACCTTGTATCAAATCTACATATACTAAATATTCACGAATGCTCGTCAGTTAGGGAGGTAGTATTGTAATGTAATGCTCGAAGTCGAATCTATAATGTTACATTACACGCGAATGCTCCCGGTGAGGGAGCGGCTTCAGTCAAGTCAGGCGGTTTTGGTGATGACTTCCACCACCAGTTATAATTATGTAAACCCATGTCTTTTATGATGGGCAATTAATAAAACCTTACACAAAAGCATTCACCTTTTTTTTTAACGTGGTGACATCATCAAATGAGTCCTCCCACCCCGGGCAGGGCGGCGGGAGGGACTGTCAGACTTCTACTGACTAAAATCCATGGTGTCCTTTATGTTCCGGAGTCACGGTAAGGAAATAATCCCGCGACCCCGGCAGGCATTGGCCCTCTGTGAGGGGGGCCCCGTCATTATGCTGACGCTCTTTGAGGCGCGCGTGGGACACAACGCGCCGTCGACCCGGGCATGGTCCATGGTCGGGCAGCGAGTTGCCCTTTACTCGCTGCCCGAATGCCCGCGCCTAGGGTGGCCGGAGATCATCTGCTGACGCCCGACGCCGCGGGCACCTACCACTGCGGTTAGGGCGGAGGGAGGACGCTGTCCTCACTCTCAAGCGGCCCGCCTCCTCCTTCACGAACATTACTACTTCGCAGAAAGAGGAGACCGCTTCCCACTTCGTCTCGCCCCGCAGCATGGCCGCAACCAATGACGGGCGTGAGAGGTCTCCGCCTATCGCCGCCGTGAGGACACGTCAGTGCTCTGCCCAAGCGGGGCAGTCTTGCACCTTATGCTCTACTGTGTCCTCCGGGCGATCTTCGCAGTAGTGGCACCCGGGCGTTTCCTCCTTCCCCATCAGGCACAGGAACCACCCGAAACTTCCGTGTCCGGTGAGGACCTGCGTCATCCGATAGGTCAGGACGCCGTGACGTCTCTCCAGTCACTCCTCAAAGAGGGGTCTTACCGCCGCAATTACGGCGCGCCCGAAAAGCATTCACCTTAAAACAAAGTTATATATTTATCACTGGTCTTATTTTCAGGTGAGAAGACTCGCTTTGCAATAAAACTTCCATCTGCGATCATACCACGTGATCCTCCATACGTAGTAGTGCCTATCCCTGTAAGTACCTACCTTATTTACAAAGCGCCTTCATTTCTATGCGCGAACGCATACGGTAAATTTTCTTTTGGTACTGTCGCGACTTTGTATTCGATTATAAATTTGTATTAACTTTGGTGGACACACTCGCGTGTTCTGAGCGCTCTATCTGTCTATTTCTTTGATCGGAGCCTGCGAACGTGTCTTCAAGGCTACGGTTTTATTGAATTTTAATTTGTTCAATTGATTAATACTGTTCTGTTTTCAGGATAATCCACAATGCCAACGAGGCGTGTCTGGACTTCATGCATCAGTCTGCGACTCTGACGTTGCTCCCTCAGCGCAATTCCTGGATTCTCATCGTCTGTTGGTTACTCGCAATGGATCCACTTTAAAAATTGCTGAGGCCACTGTTACAGTTTTCTGTAATCCCTAAGTTGTATTTTGAACCAATGCCTATCCAGTCCTTACTTTATATGGGGTGACTGGTAATAAGTGTACAATACTTAAACATTCGCATGAGCGCTTTGGAGGAGAGGGTCGCTGTGATGGAGAACCGACAACAGGAATAGGAGTCAACGGGGGTGAATGAGATCATCGCTCAACTTTCTCTTTCTTTAACACGTGATTGTGCTTATGATAACAAACAATTTTTATTACGGAAGCAAAGCCGAAATCGTAAAAAAAAAATCAACTGTTCAGTACATTTAAGCAAACATAAATGTACTGAACAGCTGATTTATTTTTCGAGTTTTCAGGTTTGTTCCCATAGTAAAAGTTGTTGCACAATCACGTGTTCAAGTATCGTACACTAATTACCAATCACCCTATATAGGTTTATTCTTTCTTTTAAGGACTAAAAATAAATGTGTTTTATTTTTAAAAGGAATCCCAACAATATAAACAAAACAAAAACGATGAATGTGGCGTATAATGACGGCTAAAAGCAAGAGGAAGAACTGTGGAACGAGAAAGTCTACTAAGTCTAGTCTATAGAAGTCGCTATCTTGTCCCCACAGTGGATTTCTACCATGATGTCTCAAAATTTTATTTGGTTTATTTAACAATACAAAAATGTCAAAGGCTTATATTATAATTTTATTATCTCCATGTAGTTTGTGATTATAATGTAAAATAAGTTTTTTACTGTTTTCTGATTGGTCACTTTTTTTTTGTAAACAGCTCTATACTATACATCTTCAATAAACCACTGTTTAATAAAAAAAATACCTATTGTGTCATTTTCCTCAATCTCTCTTTCAGTCTTCTTATCGCGTCGATGACAATCTGAATTTAATATTGACTCTGCCCAGAATTGGGCCAGGAGTATAGCACTCTCTGAAACGTCCATCAGCTCGCGCCCTGCGGGCACAAAATTGCAGCTTGGCAAATTAGAGTAGACAACCGCAATTCATATTTTGATAAAGTTACAACATGTCACTGGCCTGCAAATTGCAAAAAACGTAAGAAAATTTGAATTTCGCGGGCAACATCGACGCAATCACCATAAGCACTATCTACAGCTTCGCAAAAAAACAGTAGAAAACCGGAAATCGCCACTGTGCTCTCGCTACCAACACTTTGAATGTTTTTTGTTTTCACTTATTACGTTATTTTTATGGCACAATAATAAATCTAACAAACCTGTGTCTTTGTTTACATCAAAAATATTTATCATTTAAAACATTGTCAGCAAACAAAAAGATTAGTTCCGTTTCAAGACGTTCTGGCCAAGCTGTAAGTGCCTCATCGTTTGTGGAGTAGTCTCTAATCCATAAAACGATTTTCTGTCCATCAGGGTTCCGTACTAAAATCCAAGACTTTTACTAAGGCGTTATTGACGCATCTGAGCCCTTACCACGAGCTATTAACGCAATCCAGTTTAGGCTGTAAGAAAGAGACAAAGCTATGCAAGTCTACTAGCGCCATCCCTTTCCCACAACTTAAACTGGATCTGCCTGTATGTTTTTCAAAAACCTGGGATTAAAAAATGAGTTTTATTATTACTCCTTTTTCAATCCCAGGTTTTTGAAAAACATACAGGATTACTGGCATATATTGTATTAACTAACTACTTAAGTACTTACTGATTTTAATAAATAAATATTCGTAAAAAAAATTGTAAATAGAATATCAAGACTAAAGTTTGGTACTTTGGTACGCTATACTTTCACATCGGGTTGCTATTGCGTTCTTTGTTTACATCAAATGTCAAAGTTAAAAGATGCCAGCAAGTAAAAAAAACATGTTCCTTTTTTACTCTCTTTTGCCAAGCTGTAGATATAGTTTTTCCAAATAATCGACTAGCTAATCTATGGTATCGATAACGTATTCTGGCATTGCGCGGTAAATGGCGGGAAATTGCGATGTGTTTGATTGAAAGTCCGAGTTGTTTCAAAATTAATAAAAAGGCAAACGTGACCAAATGACAATACTTATGCTATGCGAAATGTTTAGTGGAAATTGGTAGAAAAAAGAGTACGGAATTCTATGACTATGAAGCTGATTTCAGACAGACTACGCTATAATAGAATAGCATTAGTAGGTATATAATATAACATAGCACAACAATATCGCGCTCCATACATTGTTATGGACACGTTCACATTGTACTATACATTTATATTATTGCCTTGCTAGCATTAGGTCCTTCTTTACTATACTTTATAGTAAAATAGTATAGCGTAGTCTGAAATGAGCTTCAGTCTCATTTGCTTTGTCTTCGGTGCTGTAGTTAAATCAATATCTTTGAGGTTTACTTTATGCATTTAAAATCACAGAATTTTTTGCAAAAATTAAATGGGAAAGTTGGAAGTTGTAAGAACTGGCATAAAAATATCGCGTATTTCTATGCATTAACGCGATCCAAATTCGCGCTAATGCTTTATGCACTATCTACAGCTTTTTTTTTAGCGTGGTAAAATCATCAAATGAGTCCTCCCACCCCGGGCAGGGCGGGAGGGACTGTCAGACTTCTACTGACCGGAAACCGGAATGTCCTAGAACTAAGAATTCGAAGACATGTGACATCTACCAACCCGCACTGGGCCCGCGAGGTGGATTATGGCCCACTCCCTCGCACAGAGAGGAGGCCGGTTCCCCAGCAGTGGGAACATTATAGGCTGATGATGATGAGAGATTGGACGGAGAAAACCGCATAAAGGGAAGAATGGACGAAGGTTATGGAGAGACCTTTGCCCAGCTGTGGGACAATATTGGTTACCTAATAAAAAAAAGCAAGTGTAGAGGGTGCGACACGACGCTGCATTCAACCACGGCGGCGATTTCGCTTTTGTCAGATTGCTGCAACTTGCAAGGTAGCACATTCGTACCTGTATTTCTTGGTGAAATGAGCGTTTTGGAAAATAACTCCGACTGACAAACCCAAAAAAAAGCTTGTCTGACATCTTACCTTAGGACGGTTATGTACTAATGGAGCTGGGGGATGGGGAAGACATAGGCTCCCAAGCTTCGAAAATCAGTACTGAAAGAATATAATTTTGACATCTTTTTTTTTGTTCATGTGATCCCGGTATTTTTTTTTTGATATATCTATATCTATTGAAACAAAAATCGTCTAAGATGTTAGGAATGTATAGAAAAATTTGACGCTTATAGGCAAGATTGCACTGTAAGAATGGTCACTAGAAGGGGTCAAGATCACGCCTCCCCATAAGCGCAAAATCTTTCATCGCTTCTGTGTATTTTGCGCCATAGATCGCCATCTCCACGCCGAGCAGCAATCCGAAAATGCGCTACTTCTGCATCTATGCCCGCCGCGCTCTCCCTTTGTTGTCGGTCCACCTAGTAGGTCTGCCTACGCTGTGTCTTCCAGTCCGTGGTTCCCAATCGAAAATTTTCTTCTGCGCAATATCTAACATTAATCGGCACCCAAATAGGTCACACTGCAAATTAGAATTGGTTTAACTAAACAATTAGTTTCATTCGCCAATTACGCGCAGTATAATTTAATTATTAGATTTAAGAAACAATTAGATTTAAAAAGTACTTTTAATTTTGGGTCGTATATAAAGCCGTGATAGTTTTTTGTGTTGGTACACTTGCATAGCTGGTCAACATGTTCTCAGCAACAAGTCTATTGGTCTTAGCCAGCGCTTGCGCACTCGCTGTCGGTCAATGGCCGCCATCACCGTTGACTCCTTCACAATGTATTATCCCTAATGTACAAATCGGTAAGTGTCTATTTTGTATTCTATTTTTATAAATGTATTCTTGTCTTTGGCTCGTGGCTGAATTATAACAGCCCATCACTTCTGGAGATCGATCTATGCTAGTTAAGTCAGTTCATGTCGTAGATATATGTCACTTGTTACTATTTCTAATTCCAGGTACCCAGACTCTCCACTCAGTGACACTTCCTCCTGTACCCTTACCACCTTACACTGCGGACTATGAAGTGCACGTACCTGTAAGTACCATAATTTCACATCGACTTTAGGAAACAAATATTAGGGTAGGAAGCCAATATCTCTGTCGCTCAAAGCACTAACCAACCACAAGGAAAGACGAACCAGCGACAAATGTCACATGGGTAGTGTGGGACAGAGATAACGCTCTACGAAGCTGAATCCAATTATCTCTTTCCAACATTAATCGCCGGCATTAATCGATTAGCCCGAAAAATCCAGTTTTGATGGGCAGCTTTCGGGAAACTACTTGACATCTTTTCATCGAGAATCCAACAGGGCCTTAAAACTGTTGCCAGTGATGAAACTATGATTTTAAGACGTGGACTGTTAGAGGGACTAACAGTTACTCAACGAGCTGCAAAGAGCCCGTAGTTGTCTCAGAGAACCAGAGTCACCGACATAGCTCACATTTGCAAGTTGAAGTGGCAACGGGCAAAGTGCTAATGGGGAAGAAAATTTCACAGGAGACCAATGGACACGAACCGGAAGACGCAGCGTAGGCAGGCCGTCCTCTAGATGGACCGACGACAAAGGGAGGGCGCGTCGGCTATCCGATAGATGCAACAGTCGCGCATTTCCGAATTGCCGTTCGGCGTGGATCCTCTAGAATCTAGATGGACCGACGACATCGTAAGTGTCGAGGGCTCCCTACGAATGCAAGTGGCGGACTGATGAGCGGCGTGGTGGTCTAAGGGCCCGGTCTTCGTTCAGCAGTGGACGTCTTCTGCCAAATGCTTTGTTTGAAACTTAATTATTTCTGTTTTCAGGACCTCCCCGAGTGTCCCTATGGATTGGTAGGCGCGCAAGCTGCCGTGTGTGACGACGACGTGGCACCTTCGGCGTTTTTCACTGATGTACACAATCTGAAAGTTCATCGCAACGGGGCCTTGCAAAAAGCCGGCTCAGTCACCGTTACAGTCTATTGTTAAAGTTTGACCAGCCATGCTATTCTCTTAGACGATGCCGCTTTGAAATTTTCCAACCGTGCAGCGTGAGTGATGAGCGCTAGTGTCGCTGTCTGAAGCTTAGTTATAGCATACTTTAGCCCAGGGTGGCGTGAGCGCTGCGGCATCGCTGTTTCAAGGCTGTGTTTATAGAGAATAGCAGTGTACCCCTTCTTTTACCTTCTATTTAGGTCCGAAAATTTAGGACATGTTTTTTGGGAAAATTGTAGTAAAACGTGCAGGTAACAATTATAACAGGGCGAATAATTATTACATTTCCTTTAAACATATTAGACTAAGGAAAATGGACCTTATGAGCTTTAGTTTGGCCAGGTAACGTCAACAACTGATCCTGGATTGCCTCTCACTATGTTTGGCATATGTATTGTATAGCTATAAGGTTGAATGCACCATCGCCGTCTTTGATATTTTTTTTTTGTAAACAAATCATCGTTTGAATATGTGTATGTATTTCCTATTTTCCTCAATATATTTTAAAAACATAATTTTTGTTGTTTTTTTTTAAATTAAAATCTGAGTCTTGCACAGCACCTGAAAAGAGAGAGTGTGAAAACGAAAAACTGTCAGAAACTTAAAGTGCTTGTACACGGCGCATGTAACCCGCGCAAGTGCCTCAACACGCTCAAGCTACATGCGCCATGTAAACGCACCTCGCGGGTAGCTTGATCAAGTAGCTTGCGCATGTAACCTACCCAGGTAACCCACATCTTTACTTGCGCGGGTTACATGCGCCGTGTACAAGCACCCTCAATTACCATTACTACACGAACACTGACAGCCTTATTACAAAAACTTAAACACCTGTTGAACACTTTGTCTAAAAAAAGTGTGACTGCAAAGCGGACCTTATTTCAACGTAATAATCCGATATTTTTTAGACAAGTGCTCAAGAAGACAAGTTTTTGTGGTACAGTCAGCATCAAAAGTCGATGACCACATTCAGATTTTCAAAATTACTGTACATTATAATCACCCATAAATCGCTCAACAAGATACGCGACAGTATTGAATGAACATCATTTAAGTTCAAAATTAACTGAACACTAATGTTCAATGGTCACTGAACACCATTTTGCCAAAAATTGCTGATCGTTATAATATCCATAAACATCATTACATTCAGTTTTACAAAAGTCACTGAACAATATGAAATGTTTGTTTTGGTTATCTAGTATAATCACGGCAACGTCTTAAAATGACTCAACATCATAAATAACAAAAGTCACTGAACAATATAAAATGCTTGCTTTAGTTACCTACTGCAAAACGTCCAAAAATAACTGAACATCATAAATAACAAAAGTCACTGAACAATATAAAATGCTTGTTTTAGTTACCTACTGCAAAACGTCCAAAAATAACTGAACATCATAAATAACAAAAGTGACTGAACAATTTATAAAATACTGGTTTTAGTTACTGCAAAACGACCAAAAATAACTGAACATCATAAATAACAAAAGTGACTGAACAATTTATAAAATACTGGTTTTAGTTACTGCAAAACGACCAAAAATAACTGAACATCATAAATAACAAAAGTCACACACACAGACTTCGTAAACGGGCAATAAACGAAGATTTTTGAGAAAAGAAAGATTCAGGTGCGAATGAGATTTGAAACGAAGTAAGTAGATACAGTCTAATCTAAAAGATGGCGGTCACGTTACCGTAAGACAGTCAAACGAGGATAAAAGATCAGTGTGCAGTATACATGGTCCGGGCACTCCGCTGGCTGTGAGACACAGGCCTCCTCTCTGTGAGAGGGAGTGGGCCATAATCCATTACGTGGGCCCAGTGCGGGTTGGTAGATGTCAAATGTCTTCGAATTTTTGATTCTAGGCAAACCGGTTTTCTCACGATGTTTTCCTTCACCGTTTTGAGAGCAGTGGTCATGAAATAAATTACACAAAGTAATGCGCCTGGCGGGGTTCGAATCTACAATTTGTAAGTCGGGACTGATACCACTGGGCCACCACTGCTGTCTTTGGGGTAGTTTTCCAAAAATCTGTCAAAAATCTGATGGAGTCCTCCTCAGAGGGCCAAAGCCTGGGAGGTGTGTGTGGTGTGAGTGTAAGTTTGGGTGTGAGTCAGTGTGCAATTACAGAGGCAGCGGTGCGGGGTGCGGAATCCGCTGATGGGTAACTCAAACATAGTTTTTGACTGAGGTGCACCAAGTGCGGACAGGGCGGGTGAGCGGAAATCTAGTCTGATTCGTGACCCCCAACCCACTCCCGCTGTCCGCCCCACGCCACTGTAATTGCACTCTCACCGGCGTGGTACACACGCCGGAAAACATCGTGAGGAAACCGGTTTGCCTAGAATCAAAAATTCGAAGACATTTGACATCTACCAACCCGCACTGGGCCCACGTAATGGATTATGGCCCACTCCCTCTCACAGAGAGGAGGCCTGTGTCTCACAGCAGCAGTGGGACCATTATACTGACTGATCTTTTATCCTCGTTTGACTGTCTTACGGTAACGTGACCGCCATCTCTTAGATTAGACTGTATAGCTACTTACTTCGTTTCAAATCTCAATCGCACCTGAATCTTTCTTTCCTCAAAAATCTTCGTTTATTGCCCGTTTACGAAGCACGCCGCATGGGTTTTAAAATAATTAATTAGTGGAAACTCAACTAATATAAACACTGACACACATCCGAATTCTCACTGACATACACACACCCTCTCACACATACGGGAAGGGTCCCACCTACACACACACACACACACATCCACACATACTGAGATGTAAAAGCACGAATAGGGTAGTTTTCCAGGGTCAAAATAATTACATTCTATTTAGTCCGTATTTTAGATTATAAAAAAATATTCTTTTTTCGATTAAACAAAAAAGAACAAAGATAATAGCCTATTTAAGTTACCTGTGACGTCACTCTGCGCGAAAAATGGCACGCATCGTGACGCCACACGTAACTTTAATAGGCTATATCTTTGTCATTTTTGGTCTAATTTACAAATAAAAAAATACGTGTCCCTTATTTTTGAATAATCTAAAAGACGGACTAATTACATTTTTTTAGGCAACTAGCCTATTTTCACTCTTTTACTTTACAGTATTTACAGCGTTTCTTGTATGAAAAAATTGAACAGCGCCTCTGGTGGTCGAAGACGGAACTATTTTTTTCTTTGAAAAATGTCAACTTGAAATTGTCAAAGTTCCAGTTTACTTTACGTCTCAAATACTGAAAATTCGTGCTAAGCGTACTGTAAATGTCATGGAGCTTCACAGAAATATACCTGTTACAAAGGGTGTAAAAATACTCCTCACCCTCTTCACAAAGCCGGCGTCCAAACATTTGGTACAAAAGGCATGTTGACGTCATCAATCAATTTTGGTTTAGTAGTTCTCATACCAAATACACCGCCAAGTGTGTGTGGTGTGAGCACATGTGAGTAAAATTTGGACATGTGTGAGTGTGCTTATTAAGTTTCTAATCGTGTTTTAAACTTCTTTTCCTGTATTTAATACGTTCCACCAATGATATTATAAATAAAAAGAGGTAGATATCGCACTAGCACGCACAAATTGTTGAGGACAAAGTAAGACAAATTGTTGCTCTTTACTATCCCTATCTCTTTCTATCTTAATAGGTTCCGCATTATCTATCGCTGTCGTAGTTTTAAATTACTATAAAAAACACGCAACAATTCTGAACGACATTCAGTATGAACATGGCGTATCTTTCTTTATAATATCATTGCGTTCCACAGTATGTGCAAGTTTCAGATATTAAAAAAAAACAGCAAAAATTATGTTTTTAAAATATATTGAGGAAAATAGGAAATATGTATTTAGACAACGAATTGTTTACAAACAAATATATCTGAGACGACGATGGTATATTCAACCTTATAGCTATACAATACAAATGCCAAATAAAGTGAGAGGCAATCCAGGATCAGTTGTTGAGTTTCCTAAGTCAAACTAAAGCTCATAAGGTCCATTTTCCTTTATCGTCTCAGTATTAAAATAAACCTCAAAAATAACTGTGTAATCTTTTAAAAGAATAGTAATAATTACTCGGCCTGTTAGCATTTAAGTTAACCAGCACAATAAACTACAATTTTCCCTTAAAAAATACACTACAATTTTCAGACCTAAAGAAGCTAAAAGAAGGGCTGCACTGCTATTCTCTAAAAACACAGCCTTGAAACAGCGATGCCGCAGCGCTCACGCCACCCTGGGCTAAAGTATGCTATAACTAAGCTTCTGACAGCGACACTAGCGCTCATCACTCACGCTGCACGGTTGGAAAATATCAAAGCGGCATCGTCGAAGAGAATAGCATGGCTGGTCAAAATTTAACAATAGACTGTGACGGTGACTGAGCCGTCTTTTTGCAGGGCCCCGTTGCGATGAACTTTCAGAGTGTGTACATCAGTGAAAAACGCCGATGGTGCCACGTCATTGTCACACACTGCAGCTTGCGCGCCTACCAATCCATAGGGACACTCGGGGAGGTCCTGAAAACAGAAATGATTAAGTTTCAAACAGAGCATTTGACAGAAGTCGTCCACTGCTGAATAAAGGCCACCCCTTAGACCGCCACGCTGGTTATCAGTCCGCCAATTCTATCCATTGCTTGCCGATGGCGTCGGTCCATCTAGAGGACGGCCTGCCTACGCTGCGTTTTCCGGTTTGTGTCCATTGGTCTCCTGAGAAATTTTCTTCCCCATTGGCACTTTGCCCTTTGCCACTTCAACTTGCGTGAGATATGTCGGTGACTCTGGTTCTCCGAGACTCGTGCTCTTTGTAGCTCGTTGAGTGATGATTCTTAGTTCCTTTAACCGATCCCCACGTCTCAGAGCCATAACATTCTGGTTGAACAGTGTAGTTTTATAGCCCCTGGAACGCTACTCATCGGAGTTGGAGTTTGCTATCGAATGTGACTCCTGTCTGTGTCTTGCTCGGGAACCGTCGCTCATACATTGCCCAATGTTAAGTACTGTCGCGGTCTTCTGTAATAGTGCTGACGAAAAATGTTGTAAAGAGATATTTGGCAATTTCGGGTTCGTTCTCTGTCACGCACTACCAATGTGACATAGTTATGTGGCTGGTTCGTCGTTTCTTGTGGTTGTGTGCTTCGAGTGTCAGAGATATTGGCTTTGTATCCCAATATTTATTTCCTCCCCCCCCCCCGACCCTTGCAAGAGCCAGCCCGCGATGCTGAGCCTGTAGTTTTAAATTAGCCCCCAAATAATGAATTATTTAGATCCAGCCTGTCCCTTGCTGTCCTCTCTCAGTGACGCCCTAAGCCGAGGTCCGTACCCCACAGGAGGTGCCCTTAGCGTGTGGTCACTTAATTTTAACTTAGTTGTAAGCCCCTGGTTGGAGGCCTTAGACCCATCTTTGGTAACCATCGGAAAGTCCGGTTAAGCAGCACACAACCTCTTATAGGCTGACCTGAGATGTATCAAAAAAAAAAACCTAAAGCCGATGTGAAATTATGGTACTTACAGGTATATGCACATCATAGTCCGCATTGTATGGTGGTAACGGTACAGATGGAAGTGTCACTGGGTGGTTAGTTATGATACCTGGAATTAAAAATCGTAAAGTGTTATTTGACGTATGCCACTTCGCCCTAATTTTTCTTTTATGGTCTGCGTGGCATTAACCTTAAGATTCATTTTCATGTTCGGTACTTTTTTAGAGCGTGATTTTTCAGTTTTCGAACTTATTTTTTTATTTAATTTACATCGGAGTCGGACAAATAGGAGCTAAAAAATTGAATACATTTTGAAATTGGCTTGTCAAAGCTTTCCGCTATGCGGGCGCCATGAGGTGGAGAATGAGATATCCTTCATTCCTCCTCTTTTGCTACCGAGTGAGGTGATGGCTTACCATCCCCTCGCCGAGAGATCATCATCATCATCAGCCTATAATGTTCCCACTGCTGAGACAGAGGCATCCTCTCTGTGAGAGGCAGTGGGCCATAATCTACCACGCGGGTCCAGTGCGGGTTGGTGCGAGAGATTTATGACGACTATTCTCATGAGGAGACGGCGATGCTCCTTCCAAGCGGAGCAGACCTCCACCGTATGCTCCACCGTGTCCTCCGACTCCGAGTTATCCAAAAGTGATAACATTTCGTCCCGTCCTATCTGAAGTGGGAAGGTCGAGGACTCCGTGGCGCCACTTTTCTCCAGCCACTCCTCAAACCGTCTTATGGCCGGGATTGCGATGTGCTCGGGAATTGTACCCCAGAATATAGAGCTCTAGACACTCGACTGAGCGTGGCCAGCCAAAGCAAAGCACAGGCGCGCTCACAGTGTGTAATATTACACGAACCATTTGGAGGCATTTGAATTACGGAAATTACCCGAGATGTAATGTATTAAGGTATGGATACGGATAGACCTCCAGAAGTCGGCTGTTATATTTCAACCACGAGACAAAGTCAAGAATGCAATAGGGTAGTTTCCAGGGTCAAAATAATTACATTCTATTTAGTCCGTATTTTAGATTATAAAAAAATATTGGACACGTATTTTTTCTTTTTTCGATTAAACAAAAAAGAACAAAGATAATAGCCTCTTTAAGTTACCTGTGACGTCACTCTGCGCGAAAAATGCCACGCATCGTGACGTCACACGTAACTTTAATAGGCTATATCTTTGTCATTTTTGGTCTAATTTACAAATAAAAAAATACGTGTCCCTTATTTTTGAATAATCTAAAAGACGGACTAATTACATTTTTTTAGGCAACCAGCCTATTGCACAAATAGAACACAAAACAGACACTTACCAGTTTGTGCGGGAGGGTTAATACAATATTTTTGATAATCAGGAATCCATTGCCCAACAGCGAGTGCGCAAGCGCTGGCTAATACCAATAGACTTGTTGCTGAGAACATGTTGAGCAGCTAAGTGTACCAACACAACAAACTATCACGGCTTATATAGGAGTCAAAAATAAAAATAAAAGCATTTTTGTTTTGGTAATTGTTTCCTAAATCTAATATTTAAATTATACGGTGCGTAATTGGCGTATGAAACTAAAGGTTAGTTAGACCAGATCTAATTTGTGGCGTGACCTATTTCGGTGCCAATTAATGTAAGGTATGTAGCAGAAGAAAATTCTCGAGTTGGAACCACGGACTGGAAGCCCCTTCGTACACTAGGCGACGCAAGTCTCCGATACCTTACGACTTCGGTATCCAAGCGACTATCGGAATGCAAAGCCATAGAGGTTCGTCCACGGGCACGTGTCAATGGATACCGAAGTCATAAGGTATCGTAAACTTGAGTCGCCTAGTGTACGAAGGGGCGAAGACGCAGCGTAGGTAGATCTCCTACAAGGTGTAAGGACGACAAAGGGAGCTTTTACATTTAGGTAAAAAGTTCATTAAGGGCTTATTTTTCAATAGTCAGATAACTTTTAACCTGAGAAATAAAATGGCGGTTTGACAGCTTATCTATGGAAAATATGTCAAAATTCAAACTAATATTTTAATTCCTCAAATAAAGGTTATTTGACTTTTGAAAAATCAGCCCTAAATGTAATAATTAAATTATACGGTTCGCAATTAGTGTATTTAACACTAATTGTTTCGTTCAACCAAAGCTGATGTGTAGCGTTAATAATTTTGGTAGCTCAAAAATCTAGACATTTACCTGTTTGTGGAGCAGGTTGCGTGCAATATATGTGTATATAGAGGGTGGAGGTCATTGATCGAGAGCGCTTGCAGCGCAAACGCAGCGCCATTACCAATAGCCTTGCTGTTGCTTATTGCTGAGAACATGTTGACCAGCTAAGTGTACCAACAGATCAGACCACGGCTTATACAACGTGTAAGGTCAAAAGCGCAAAACCTCTCGTAGGGTAACTCAGCCCATGTTACTGAACAATTTTATTTCTAACTAAGATTTTTGGAAATTCGAAAACAAATGGTTTTGCATACATATGTGCCCGACCAATTTCTTGAAACGAAAATATCTAACCCCACGAGAAGTTTTGCGTTCATGGCGTTACATACGACACCTTTTTTTCTTATTTGTATTTAATTGTGTCTCATATTCGATTAATAATTAAATTAAACGGTGCGTGATTAGGAAATTAATCGTTAAATTAAGACAGAGCTAATTTTTCGCATTCCCTATTAGATTTTCTATTAACATTATCATTAGTTATTGCCCATAACCAGTGCCGGATTATGACCGCTTGATGCACTAAGCAAGCCAAGCCTATGGTGCTCCTTATCTCAAACTAGAAAACTAGTGTCTTCCTTAATTTTTTTGACGTATTCTTTGGCAATGGGAAAGGGCATAGGTAAAGCAGACATTTTTTAACAAGTAAGGGAATCTAAGAGCGAGCGAAGCGAGCTTGAATTTTTTTAGGTAAGCCTTTCTATAAACAGAAAACGGTATTTTCACTAATTCATACCAAAAAGGGAATAAGAGAAACTATAAATACGGAAGTAACTAACCAAGCTTTTGATGCAATACTGAGCGAAGCGAGCTCGATTCATGGATTCACATAGGTTTGGTTTCTGTATAAGTTTCAGATATTTCGAGGGGGTTTTGTACTTTTGTACCCATATGGTCTTTCGAACGAGGTCTCCTATAAGGCTTTCCATTTTGTCCCGTCCTTAGCAATGCGTGTGTCAATGAAGTTAGGTATGAACAAATGTTTTAATATGTCATTATAACACAATGTTTTAGGAGTAGATTGACCGACCAATGATCGACTAATGAATTTAGCAGATTACGAACTTTTTACAAAATGTTAATGTGATCATGTTGAAAAGACGAATTTATGAAAATTGTACACTAGAGCCCCTGTACACCTCCGTTTTTTAAGTTTTAACCATCTTACGGGCAAGGTTTGATAGACTGTAAGTATGCGTTTTTGCCATACCTATTCGACAAATGGACTTCTCCCAGTTGTAATGTCCCTTTGTGCCTATTGGCCTTGTTTTGTTCTGTCTCCTGCTTGCAATGGAAGTGGAAACATATTTTTCCTACTCCTAAACTATTCTTTTCTGATTAATTTCGTTGCAGGATCCAAGACAGGTGAATTCATTCTCCAGGACACGTCGAGCTTCATTGTCTCGGCGCTTTTCTGGTGGTTGCCACTGTTGATTCTGGCTTTCAGGAGTTCCAGTGGTTTGGGAATAGTGTGGTGGGTTTGTAAAAAAAACCAAGACTGTAAGTATATGTTTCTTAATTATGTTTTGCTTTTATAATTTCCAATCTCAGGAACAAGGTGAGATAAGGATAAAAATAATTAATTAAGTTTATTAAGCACCATATAATTTGATTATTCGATTTAAGAAATACAAAGAAACATATAAAAACCCGTGATTGTGTGTTGTGTTGGTACACTTAGCTGATGTTCATCAACATGTTCTTTCCAACAAGTCTATTGGTCCTTGCCTGCGCTGGCGCAATCGCTGTCGATGTGAAAGGTCACGCCTCACTGAGAGACGACTATTGTGTTTCTATACAGTATCCATCATGTAAGTGTTACAATAAAAATATTTTCTGAATGATGTAACAAAGGTTCTGTAATAATTCTGGCGATCTAAAAAGAGTGTCCATGGAGTTTCTTGCACGTTCTTCTCAATAGAGATCTACTTCTTGGAACGGGCATCTACGGTACTTTCACAGTTTTTATGTCTTGTGACTGGGACTGTAGCACCATAACTTTTTACTGTTTAATAATAATTATTCCTTTGTCTCTGACAATTCAAAAGTGCCTGTAACTAACCTACTTGAAATAAATGCTTTGATTTGATTTTCTTAAACCTTCCTCGAGAACCGCTCTATCTGTTGGTGAAGCAGCATGAAAATCGGTGAAGTAATAATCATAATCATTTACGACCGACTGTTTTACACTTACAGAACTTTAGTCAGTCCTTACGAAGTCTGTCAACCAGTCTCACCAAGGAATATTACGCAATTATGATTGCAAATGAGCCTAATAACCCCACTGCTGGGAAACAGGCCTCCTCTCTGTGAAAGAGAGTGGGCTGTACACCACCAGCGAGCCAAGTGCAGGTGGTAGATGTCATATGTTTTGAGTTTTTGGTTTTCGACATGCCGGTTTCCTTTCGATTTTTCTTCACCGTTTTTGAGAGCAGTCGTTTGAGCCCACGACATACAACTCGTTAGTCGGGGCTTTATTCGTTCATCATCATCATCATCATATCAGCCGTAAGACGTCCACTGCTGAACATAGGCCTCCCCCTTTTTTTTCTAATAGGATCGGTTGTAAGCGGCCTGCATCCAGCGTGATCCTGTGGCCTTCATAAGATCGTCTGCCCACCTATTGGGTGGACGTCCTACGCTGCGCTTGCCGGTGCGTGGTCTCCATTAGAGAACCTTACGGCCCCATCGGTCTTCAGTTCTGCGTACTATATGGCCTGCCCACTGCCATTTCAACTTGCTAATTCGTTGGGCTATGTCGGTAACTTTGGGCTCATAGCAAAAGACCACGTTACACGCACATACGTCATCACTGGACACAGATTGGTCGAAAACTTTCGACTTGAGGCACTGAGGTATTTTGGACGAGAAAACGTAATGCAATTTCCCGAATGCTGCCCAGCCCAGTTAGATTCGTTGGGCTTTAATAACTCTACAAAATAGTGCTTTGCTTATATTGTGCCCATTTCCTTTTTCCAGATTATATACCAACCCATCATCCAGTTGTACTTCCAACTGCGGATTTACCACCATATTACGTAGACTTTCAAGTGGAAATCCCTGTAAGTACAATGGGATCTTGTGATGAAATAAGATCGCTTCATTGATGGAAACTAGTATGATAATTTATTATTTTCACGATCTTTCTATCGAACTCTCTAGTCAATGATCGTTATAAAATAAATGTCTTCTTCATGAAGGTCAAGCTTGACAGTCGGCTCACAAAAAGCCCACCAGAACGCTATAGAATTCTTGCAGAAACGCTCTTTTGTTTTCTGTAATTTAACTTTCACAAAGATTGCTCATTAACTTTAAAGGCACTCCCTTACCGTGAGCATTCACCTATAATGTAACATAAAAATGAGCAATTTGAGGCTCTATTGTCTTTGAATGTTCGAATCTGTAACTTTACATTACAGGTGAATGCTCGCGGTGAGGGAACCGCCTTAACATCTTGCTCTTATGAACCCTCGTCTCTTCTCCTTCACGCAAGCACACGTTCCGTTTTATTCATCTTTCATTTCACAGTACCAGATTTCCAAAGACTGTCTGTTTTACCTACTTTTCTCTTCACTTTTTGTTATCTGTGTCGCTGTATCCTTTGTTTATAAGTTTTCTTATCCCAAGGAAGCCAATGGCACCCTATTAATAAGACTAAAATGTCTATGTATGTCCGTCTATCATAGGGCAGAACGGCAAAGGTCCGCCTTGGAATTAGCTAAAGGGCAAAGGACACAGCGTCAGGAAAAAGCACGAAATACCACGATGCGTGCCGAAACAGATAAAGTGGATGTTGGCAGAAGGCTGCCAAACTAAATTGTGCGGTGCATCAGCTGTGGTATCACATGGACTCTATGGGATGCCGGAGAAAGGACGGCATCGCCAAGGACAGCTTAGTAACGAGATGTTGTAGACGCGGAGTGCAACGGCACGAGGAGGCACAGTATATGAGCTCCTAGAAAGTATTGGGGGAGGCTTTTGTCTAGCAAAAAGACAGAATAGGCCCATAAGAACATTTACCACCGATATTCATTTTATCAATCAATCATTCTGTTTTTAGGACATCCGTGAATGCGTTCTTGGCATGGCTGGAGCTCAAGCTTACGTCTGCGACTATGACGTAACACCAAACGCGAATTTCGCCAACCTACATACTATTCTTGTTAGTCGTAGAGGGAACGTACAGCAGGCTGGCAGCGTCAGGGTTACAGTTTACTGTAATTAGGTCTCTGCTCCAAAGTCATACATGCCCGGATTTAGAGTTTTTGGTTTACCTCTAACTTTTTGTAGCATTTCGATTGTATAGCTGTATGGTTTCTGAATAACAACTTTGAATGTACTTTCATCATCACTTTTTTTTAATGATTTATTCTGAAATATACAATTGTGTGTTACTTACTTCAATATACTTAATTGAAACAAACAGTTTTGTTTTTTTTTCCTTTTTTTTCTATAGATGTTACGTATGAAGAAACAACCGCCAGCACATCAATTAACTCAATCTGTCCAGCTTTAATAGATTTTCAACCTTAGCATGATAGTGGAAGGTTAAGTTTGAGTGGTAAAATTTTATAGATTGGGGTAGGTTGATCTGCTCGCATCTGTAAAAAAAAAGAACACTGTGCGAAGTCGAGTCTAATGAAATTCAACTTTTCCGAGTGTCCTTTGGGATCATGAATAAAAACGATTGTCTTGAAAATATTTCTTGGATCCTGCATCGAAATTAATCAGGAAAGACTATTGTCAGTAGGGAAACTACGTTTGAACTTCCCTAAAGCAGGAGATAGTACAAAAAAGGCACAGAGGGAAGGTACAACTGGGTGAAGCCCAGCTGCTTAGCATCACGGGTTAAAATGACTACTAATATTAATAAGTCCCAAATTGTGTTGAAGTTTCGGATATCACTGCCTCTTGCAGCTGAAGTTTGGCTGTTATCACGATCCGTGCCGAAAATAGGGGTATGCCAACGTTGCCTAGGCTCGTGGCGCAGATCCGTGAGGGCCGCAGAAATTGCTAAAATGTAGGTTAATTTACGGCATCCACAGAAAAGTCCTGTTAAGCAGCTCACAAAATCGTCTAGATTGACCTATGAGATGTCGCTCAAACAAGCGCCAGGAAATGTTTCTAGAAATATAGAAACATTCCTTGTATCTAAGATATGGAATGAAGATACATTTTTGTTGAATACTTTTCAATGTTTCTTTTCATATTTGTTTTTTTGGGATTGCATTCTCATGGGATCATTTTCGAGTTATAAATGTAACCGTAGCCGCTGGCAGAAGCTAGTAGTCTTTGTCTTTTCCTTCTTGAATTGTGTCATAAATGTCATTTTGTTGACTTGAAAGATACACCAACCACTACAAGTGATTTAATTTCTGTTAAGTAATTTATGCAGCCGATGGATGCAAGTGGCGAATTGTCGTTCGGCGTGGCGGTCTAAGAGGGAGGCCTATGTTCAGCAGTGGACGTCTTCCGGCTGATGATGATGATGATGAATTTATGTCCTACAACTTGAAAAAACCTTTCCTAAGTCCTTTTCCTCTTCTTGAGCGCTACCTGCGGCTAAGTCATCCACCAGCTGTTTCTTGGTGATGTCGGCAGCGCCGGTGATGATTATATAATTATTAAAAATAATGTAAATCATTGATCAAATGATCGTCGAAATTAGGATAATTATTGTAAGAATAAAACAACGAAACTTAAATATACACAGTTTATTGCATGAAATATTTAAAACAATTTATTTGTAAGAAACATAAAACAGAAATTGAGGTTATGAAATTGACACTACTAGCATGAAGTTTAACATTTATCAACACACTTGTAAGGTTTTTCTAATAATAAAGAAAAATATAATGTTGTTGTAAATGAACTAGAAATATTGTTTTCTGATCCAAATTATACAAGAAATCTTTGTAATCGAAAATATGAATATTTAGGTATGTGAAACAATATCATCGGTCAAAAATTAAAGAGCTTCTAATTTTGGGATGGTTGTCCCAAAAGCAGAGCCTACAAGTTGTAGGAAGTCTGTCCTGACAATAGGGGCCACTGTCCCACATATGGTGGTGGTTTACTCGAAAGTAGTTGGGGTACCTGTCTCAATTGTAGAAGAGGAAGCGAAGATTGACCCAAATGCAACAGTTGCTGGGGTGATGGTCTCACCAAAGGATTGTAAGTCTGGTCCTGAAGAGATAGTGATTCGGAAGGTGTAACCCTAAGAGATGATAACGGTGAGTGTCCGGAAGTAACTGGGGAACTAAAAGATGATATCGATGACTGTCCGTGGGACACAGGCGAGACGGTAAGCGATGGTCCTGATGTACGACCAGGAGACAAAGGGGAGACGCTAAGAGATTGTAGCGATGAATGACCATGGGATACAGAGGACACTTCAAGAGATGGTAGTGATGAACGTTTCTGGGACACAGGGCTAACGCTTAGAGATGGTAAAGAAGACTGTCCTAAAATAGACTGATGTGTGACGCGTAATAATGGATTGTGTGAGTGATCCAATGCAGAAACTGTTAGAGAGGGCAATGACGACTGCTCTAAGGAGAGGTACTGTGACTGACTCCTTTGGTCCAAAAGAGGGAGCTGATGTCCTAAAGATGGTAGAGATAAATGGCCAGGATGGAGAGGAATGACCTTTAAAGCAGCCTGAGAATTATGGTCTAAATTCAAGAAATTATTAGGTTTTTGGCCAGTAGAAACTGTTGGCTGGACATACAACTGTTGTTGTCCATGTTGATTGTTGGACAAGTGCTGGTGGTACTGTGGTATCAATGGCTGGTTCTGCTGCTGCTGTAAAAGGCCGCAGAAGATTTGCACATCAACGGTTCCGTATGATTTTAAATTGCCGTTACGATGAATCTGGATTACTTTCCTAGATAGAAAATTCACTGTAGGTGCGACATCGCTGTCACATACCGTTGCAAATGCGCCTAGTGGTCCGAATCGGCACTGGGGAAGGTCCTGCAAAGATAATTATCAATCATCATCATCATCATCTCAGCCCTAGGAAGTCCACTGCTTAACATAGGCCTCCCCTTTAGATCTCCACATACGCCGGTTGGAAGCGACCTGCATCCAGCGTCTTCCGGCGACCTTTATAAGGTCGTCTGTCCACCTTGTTGGTGGCCGACATACGCTGCGCTTGCTAGTCCGTGGTCTCCACTCTAGCACTTTACGACCTCATCGGCCATCTGCTCTGCGAGCAATATGGCATTGTCAAACAACACAGACCATCTCAAAATGAGAGTGAAATGGGAAATGAACAATTAAATATACTTACTGGAATGTTGACCTTCCAGTCGCGGATCCCTGGTTGTAGAGTAGTTTGAACCGGTATCGGGGGTCCAAATAAAATACCTGTTTGTAATAATTATGTTTTATTAATGGATTTCTGTCTTACAGAATTTGTGCTACACCCTGCACGTATTCTTGAATCCTCAATGGCAATAGGAAAAAATATGGTGCTAGTTTTTATTTAATCAGCATGTAAAAATGGGTTAAGGTAACAAGCAATTCGTCCATAAAACTTAGCATGGGGATAAGTTCTACTTTTCTTATTGAATATTAAAGGCAACTTGGTCATGAGAGTAATGGGTATCTCGACATCTACCCTAATAAGTATTTTTTTTAAATTAGCCTCTCTTTGGTAACCTCTATGTATTTGCATTGCGATAGTCACCTAGACACCAAAGTCGTAAGGTATCGAAATTGCGTCGTTGTGTAGGAAGGGGCTTACACTTACTTAGTTAGCTACAAGCTAAGAAACTGAAAGTATAATACTTTTGTTAGTTACTGACTTACAAGCAGAAGTACTAGACTTGCATAAGTTCAAGGTGGTGTGTTTTCAATATAATTCTGTACCCTTAGCACGAATTTTCAGTATTTGAGACGTAAACTGGAACTTTGACAATTTTTAATAGACAATTTTTGAGGAAAAAATTAGTTCCTGCTTCGCACACCAGAGGCGCTGTTCCATTTTTCCATACAAGTAACGCTGTAAATATTGTAAAATAAAAGAGTGAAAATTCGTGCTAAGGGTACAGGTTAGAGCGTCAGCATAATGACGGGGCCCCCCTCTCAGAGGGCCAAAGCCTGCCGGGGTCGCGGGATTATTCCCTTACCGTAACCCCGGAACGTAACAGGCTATGAAGGACACCGTGGATTTTAGTCAGTAGAAGTCTGACAGTCCCTCCCGCCCTGCCCGGGGTTGGAGGACTCATTTGATGATTTTACCACGCTACAAAAAAAAAAAAAAAAAAAAGGGTACAGGTTAACTCAAAGGCTCACCAGCAAAAGTACTAGGTTCCCATAATTTCAAGGGGTAAATATTAGGTAGGGGTATGTATTTAAACACCAGTACTTGACTGGATTTGTACTTTTGCTGGTTAGTAACATTCTTTAATTTTTTAAGCTTGTAGCTGGAATTCTGTGCGGACGGTAATCTGCCAAATTGGTAACCGGTAGATGATATTGACAGGTATAGAAAATGGGAGAAATAATGTGTTGCGTGTATCACAAGGAATATCAAAAGAGAGCTAAAAGATGATGTTGTTACAAATGCCAATAAAATTAGTGTTAAAAGCGTACCTGTTTGTGCTGGAGAGCACGCGGGCCCTATAGGCCCTGCGGAGGCTGCCCACGCGTATGTTACCAATAGGAGAACTCTTACTGCAACCATGGTGCCAAGCGAAGTGTTGGCAACGTTTCGGAACACCACTATATATGGCACATATCTTGAAACAACCGGTTAAGAGCGAGTCGGTATTGCATATAGAGGGATCCGTATCAAAGTACGATCGTATTTTATTTTATATTGCGAAAATCATCAAATGAGTTCTCTTACCCATAATGTCCCATAAGGAGCAGTGGTGGCCCAGTGGTATTGGACCCGACTTACGAGTTGCAGGTCGTGGGTTCGGACCCCGCCAGGCGCATTACTTTGTGTATTTATTTCATCGACACTGCTCTCAAAACCGTGAAGGAAAACATCGGGAGAAAACTGGCATGTCGTAAAACCAAAAATTCTAAGACATGTGACATCCACCAATCTGCACAGGGCTGGCGTGGTGGATTATAGCCCACTCCCTCTCACAGAGAGAAGGCCTGTGTCCCAGCAGTGGGAATATTACAGGCTGAAGATGATGATGATCCATATTGTCTGACTTGTACTGACTAAAATCCACGGTGATCCTTCAATAACCTTTAACGTTCCGGGACACGGTTACCTGTGACAGTCCCGGGTTTGGCACTCTAAAGGGACCCCGTTAGATGGCTGATAGCTTTTAGAAGCGCGTATGGAACACGACGCGTCGTCGACCCGGGCATGGTCCATCGATCGAATAGCGGCATCGGCACTGCTGAAGATTTTAGGTGGTAAAAACCATTATATAGACAAGTAGTTTCCATGAAATATGGTCGTAGCAACAAAATACCGCTTCGGTATGCTTGAAACTACTGCATCGACAATTTCTACTTTATTGCCATGAAGTTAATGTATAATTCTTTTCGCATGCCCGCCTCCTACTTCACTAGCCTGAATGCTTCGCAGAAGGAGGGGACCGCTTTCCATTCAGCCTTTGTATGCTAGTACCGTTGGCAAGCATTTGGCCCTATACATCATTTGCATTTGATTGGCCTCTTGGTTTAGTGGTTAGTGACCCTGACTGCTATGTCGGAGGTCGTGGGTTCGATTCACAACCAGGACAAATGTTTGTGTGATGAGCACGATCATTTATTCTGTGTCTGGGTGTAATTTATCTATAATATGTATGTATTTAGATATATAAGTATGTTTATCAGTTGTCTAGTACCTGGCGTTGTGTGATAGTGGAATATTATTATATTATTATTATAATTTGCTGACTGCTCTTTGATTAGCGCGGAACAAAACACGTCTTCGACTCGAGCTTGATCAGACGGCGAGCAATTCATTACTCACCATAAATAAGAGTAATACCGTGGCTTGCAAATTGCCCTGCGTTCAACATAAAATGCAGAACCCTAAGATTATATTAATTGCATTGAAAATTCCATAATTTAATTATATGAAAGTAATGAGCGACCAGGACGAATAGTCGATAATTCAGTTGCCACTAACACTTTTCAATGAAAACTAATCGCTAATTAGAAATAACAGAAACGTAATCGCGCCTTCAATCCTTGAAGGACACGGTAGAGGTACACCCACAGGCAGAAATCCTCATACCACTGACACCCACAATCCCACATTTCATAGTAACATTAAGTTAGTTTTTGCATTCGGCTTCGCTCGAGTTGTAGTCGAAAGTTTTTCGTCGAAAGATTTGAGTGGACCTGTCCAGTCAGTGCAAGCATTTGTCGATGATAGTATGCCGGCTGCAATTTCAAAAAATAGGCATTTAGAAAAACTCGTGCTGTCCCTCTCGCGCGTTGAAAAACCCCCGATCGTGCGATAGAGAGCGTTGCAGCTCGCGATTGACTGTAAGTATTTTTTTATATTAAATTTGTCTCTCGGGAGAAAACGTTTTTCACATACTAAATCACAACCAATCTCTTAGATTCTGGCATCAATCGTTTCAGCATAATAGATTCTAGGTTTGTAGGTTTTTCTTTTTTTCTAAAACTTCTTTGTTTTTAAAATACAAAGGTTTTACTTCAATGAAGATTTGTCGTAAAAATAGTAACTTTTAGGCGCCTGTAACTTTCAAACGATTATTTTTGTACAATCTTACGTTTATTTATTTTGATAATATTTACCTATTTTAGTACCATATGTGTAACTAGATGGCGTTGTTAGATTTTTCTGAATCTCGATATTATGGTTTCGTTACCACGAAAAGTATATAAGGACCTAAAATTCATTGATTAAATTGTCTTCGTTCAAACAAGTAAACGCTGGTTTTATTCAAATTTTGAAAAAAAAAGGAAACCTACAAACCTAGTTTTTTAATGTGTCAGAAGCATTCTAAAAAATCATTGAGATAGGATAACATTTAAGGGGCAGAAAAACGTTTTCTCTTTTAGTATGGACGAGCGCTCGGTAGACGATCCTCTTAAATAAGTATTTCCGCACTTCTTCATTATGTATTTATTTATTAATTCTCATTTTCACACTTGTGATGATTTATTCTCGTTCGATTATTCAGCTGTCGTACAATGCAGTTTCATCATCACCACAGCATACGACTCCAGGCTGCCAGTTCTGTGCACAGCTAGGGTGATGTTCTTGATGATCTTGACGTTTGGGATCTTATCATCATCACAAACCTGAACGTCTATTCCTCCTGTAGGTCTAGACGGGCAGGACGGGAGCGGCTGAAATTGAATAAAATTATTGAAACCAGTGGCGTAGCTAGGCTAGAAGGGGCTGAAGGGAGCAAAACTTGCTTGGGGTCCTTCTAATGTAAAGTGTTTAGTTTGCAGAATAGAGACTATGGCATCCTGACTCGTATAACTAATAAATGCTACAGTACCCGGCACGTAAGTTGGCAAAATAATGGTGTAGTGGGGGTAAGTTTGCGCATCGTATTTAGCGGCACACAAAATGACTTTTGCGCATCTAACGACTCTTGCCAACTTACGTGCCGGCCACTGTATTACTGATTAGTTTTTTTTAGCGTGGTAAAGTCATCAAATGAGTCCTCCCACCCCTGGCAGGGTGGCAGAGACTGTCAGACTCGTACTGACTAAAATCCACGGTGTCCTTCAATTCAATAGCCCTTTATGTTCTGAGGTCTCGGTAATGATATAAGTCCCGCGACTTCGGCCTAGGCTTTGGCCCCCTAGAGGCCCCGTCATCATACTGACACTCTACTATGAGCGCGTGAAACACAATGCCCCGTCGTCCCGGGCATGATCCATGGTCAGACAGCGAGTAGCCCGGCCGGAGATTGACATGTGACGTCCGTCGCCGTGGGCGTCCACCACTGCGGCTGGGGCGGAGGGAGAGGAGGACGCTTTCCTCTCCCTCACACGGCCCGCCTCCTACAACAACTACATTTGTCTTTGTGATAATTGAGTTATGTTAGGAGTTTGATATTGGAGCTTTATAGCCGCGATATGTTTTCATTTAATAAGAGCAACATTTTATGTTTTTATTTTTATTCCAATCGTCAAGTCGCATAGAACTAAATAGCTTTGATACGTACCATTTTGAAGTCGGCTTGTCCTTTAATCATGACAACCGGAGGCACAAAATGATTGAACCCTGCCGTACATCCTGCACAAAAACAATTTTTAACTTTATACTAAACCACATAAAGTTGAAAATGTATCAAAGATTAGAGAGCGTTTTCGTTCGATTCGATCGTTATTGCTCGGACTCTGTCCGGGAGAAGTCATTTGATGATTTTACCAAGATAAAAAGTTCACATTTTATTTTACATTTTTTTTTTAATGTCGAGAAATTTAGAACATGGCTCTGTAGATAAGCTTGGATTTATTAATCCAGGTTTATACCAAGATTTATTTAGTAATAAGGCTGAGAAAGGACAAATTAATACGAACCATGATGAATCTTCATGCAAGCTTGTTTTAAAATAACCGGATCTGCGTCTATTACAACGCAACCACAAGCAATGATCAGTAATATAGTTGAAGACACCATCTTGATTATGAACTGATTTCAAAATGGAGAAAAATTGGAACTATTCATGCATGTAAAAGATCAATTATTAAAATAAACGGTTTAAATTGATGCCATTGTTTATAAATCAGATGAATTTATCGGCTATTTATTATATGATTTCATAGTTTAATGATGATAAAGATAATGAGTTAAAGAGAAATAAAATAGGCAGTGGCGTAGCTAGGCGGGGGCGAAGCGGACCCTAGCGCCCCGACCTCGCATCTAAAGGGGCCTCGCAACCAGATAAAAAAAACTTGACAACGGCGATCACAAGTTTGCTACCAGACAATACTGCGGTTGTTCGACTAAGAAATTAATAAGACATAATATAATTATACTAGTGGCCTGGTACGTGCTTCGCTACTGTGACAGCAAAATCCCCAGTAACAAAATGATCCGCCATTTATTGAGCTCATTTGTTACAAAAAATGTGAAAAAACAGCGGTTCTTCATTTATCACATTTGGCACATGGCTTTGTATAGTTATAAAATTACAACGAAAAGTGGCATTGATATCTAAATATAGACTTGGAAAATGAAAGACCCTAAGAGACATTTAGGTCTAGCGCCTCCACTGCTCGAGTGAGGACCTAGTTGAAAGGTGACTTCGTTACGTTTTATTTCTAACTGGGTACTCTTTGACTCTTAGGCTGCCTGTCTATTGAAGAGAAGCGGAGATTCAGTACAATCCTATTGGTTATTTATTTCCTTGTTTCTCTCCACTCCGTCAGCTCACTCCGCATCAATGGACAGGCAGCTTAACATGGGGGCCTCCCGCGAGTATCGGTGGCAAGTCATAATATGTTTCACCCTTAAATAAAGGGGCGTCGCAAATGCATGTTGCCCTCTGCTGAATTTGGTCTAGCTACGCCACTGAAAATAGATACTTTGTAGTCTTGTTTTTTTTTATTTGGTAAAATCATCAAATGAGCGAGCTAATGGTCGCTTTTTAATGCCTTCGGAAAGGTTTAAGACAACTTTTGTTTTTGGTCGCGGTCTTATCAGGTAACCGTGGCCCCGGAATGTAAAGGGCTATTGAAGGGCACCGTGAATTTTAGTCAGAAGAAATCGACTGTCTGATTTCCTCTGACTAAAATTCACGGTGCCCTCCCACTGTTCTGGGTGGGAGGGCTCATTTGAAAATTTTAACACGATAAAAAAAACGGGGAAATCCACGGAGAAATGAGATACCTACATGACGTGACAACTTCAATTTCAATCTAAATCAGAGACTGGTAAAAATAATTGGAAATTAATTGACCATTTGTTATGGATGACATGCATATCCACAGGCGGAGTACACATGAGGAAAATTCGAAAAAAATATTAAAGTAACAGTGATAAAATGATAAATAATAACTTTTAAACGTCGCAGGACTGTTTTTAAAGAGCACTGTGGCTCTGGAATACAAAGGGCAATCGAAGGACCAGTACCTATCGAATTTCAGAAAAATAAAAGTTGAACTTATCATCGTAACAAAAGTTTGAATTTTTTACCTATTTTATCTGCCTAAGCATGTAATGTGTCGGGCACGCCGCAATTGCGGCGGTAAGACCCCTCTTTGAGGAGTGGCTGGAGAGACGTCACGGGCTCACGGCGTCCTGACCTATCGGATGACGCAGGTCCTCACCGGACACGGAAGTTTCGGGAGGTACCTGCCGCGCTTGGGCAGAGCGTCGACGTGTCCTCACGGCGGCGATAGGCGGAGACCTCTCGCGCCCGGCATTGGTTGCGGCCATGCTGCGGGGCGAGACGGAGTGGGAAGCGGTCTCCTCCTTCTGCGAAGCAGTAATGCTCGTGAAGGAGGAGGCGGGCCGCTTGAGAGAGAGGACAGCGTCCTCCATCCGCCCCAACCGCAGTGGTAGGCGCCCACGGCGTCGGACGTCAGCAGACGATCTCCGGCCACCGTAGGCGTGGGCATGCGGGCAGCGAGTAAAGGGCAACTCGCTGCCCGACCATGGACCATGCCCGGGTCGACGGCGCGTTGTGTCCCACGCGCGCCTCAAAGAGCGTCAGCATAATGACGGGGCCCCCCTCTCAGACGGCCAAAGCCTGCCGGGGTCGCGGGATTATTTCCTTACCGTGACCCCGGAACAGAAAGGGCTATTGAAGGACACCGTGGATTTTAGTCAGTAGAAGTCTGACAGTCCCTCCCGCATTGCCCGGGGTGGGAGGACTCATGATGATTTACCACGTCAAAAAAAAAAAAAAACAAGCATGTAATGTGTGAATGTAGCCTAAGATTGATAATATCCATTTTGTATTCACTGAAAGTCATCATTTTTAATATGAATTTATCATTGAAACTGTCTATTTTATTATC
Organism: Agrotis segetum; assembly: GCA_036375495.1. Lineage (NCBI taxonomy): Eukaryota > Metazoa > Arthropoda > Insecta > Lepidoptera > Noctuidae > Agrotis > Agrotis segetum. Next base: position 731,143 of record JAQSVV010000037.1, on the reverse strand, counting down.
GGGTAAGTTAGGATAAGCAATTAGGTACATTTTTACATAACCTGTACCTACTAAAAAAACTTAGTCATTTCCTTCTGTAAACTCTTCCAGGTTAAGCCATGCTTGCCTAGGTTGGCCTGTGGATGGGTGAACTTCTATCATAGCGAGTTTCTTCCTACCACGTAAAACCGTTGGCTGTCATTTACTTATAGGTCTTTGACAGTCGTTACTGGTCAGAAGTTCGAAAGTCTTTCAACCAATCTTACCAAGGTATATCGTATTACCCATATACTGGGTTGTGGAAGTCAGATAGGCATTCGCTCCATGTAAAATACTGATATTCAGCTGCATTCGACTGGAAACCGACCCCAATTCAGTTGGGAAAGGGCTAGGAGTACATGATGAATAGAATTTTACCGGGAAATAATAATACGGCCACAAAATTACTAAGTCAGCCACGAATATTACAACTCGGCAACATTTTCAGTTTTGGTGGTACTGTGAGCCCCGCGAGGAATAGTTAAGTTCCTTTTAACCCTGCAGCCAGGAATAGGTCATTGACTACGCCTTGATTTGGTCTATTTTTTGTACATTTTGCTGATCATCACATCATGGTAGGGCACAATAATGCTAACCGCTTCAAATAGCTCTCTTTTTGGAACGAAGTCCCCTATCGCACGTTGCGAAACGGGGCTAGACGAAAAAAAATAAGACGAAAAGTTGTAACGACACTTTTTAATACGCCCCGCGCCTGCACCCCGCGCCCCGTACCCCTCACCCAACCCCCGTTACACGTGACTCTTGTCGCATTGCGGCGTGCGCATGTTTCTCTGCCTGTCTCTCTCTCTCTCATATAGAAAGCAAGCCAGATATTTTCGTTTCGTCTTTCTATTTCGCATTGAACAGTGTGGTGTCGCGACGATTATTTTTGTTGAGTGTATACAGTAACTTCGTTCCATCCGGATGTTCCTTGACACCTCTCAAGTTTTTTATTTTATGTTTCCAGTGTTAGCCTGCGTGGTCAGTATAGCTTCGGTATTGGTGATGAAGACTCCAGATGGCAGAAGAATGATCATCAGTAGAAGCCAACTGAATATGTTGAACCCTAAAGCTGGTCACGGCAAACGTCTAGTCAACTTCAAGCATTTCCATACGTTGGTCAACCAAGATTAAATGTTTTTAATAAAGATTTATTAAAAAATTTTGACTCCTTCGTGGTCCTTTACTATAGGCCTCTTTAGAAAGCTCAGTATAGCCCAACGAGCTATGGAGGGGGCTATGCTCGGAGTCTCTCTGCGCGATCGACTCAGAAATGAGGAGATTCGTAGACGAACCAAAGTCACCGACATAGCCCAACGAATTAGTAAGTTAAAATGGCAGTGGGCAGGCCATATAGCACGCAGAACTGATGGCCGATGGGGCCGTACGGTTCTCGAATGGAGACCAAGCACCGGCAAGCGCAGCGTAGGACGTCCACCCACTAGGTGGGCAGACGATCTTATGAAGGCCACAGGATCACGCTGGATGCAGGTCGCTTACAACCGGTCCTACTAGAAGTCTAAAGGGGAGGCCTATGTTCAGCGGCGGACGTCTTACGCCTGATATGATTTTGATTATGAAAACTTTGTGAATCCTTTTTCCCTTGGGTAGGCAGAAACTATAGAAGGCTACCAGTTTTTTCTTAAATCATATTATGTATCTTATCAGTGGCCTTCTATTATGCCTATATAAAAATAAGTTGGGTTTTCTTTCCTGACGCTATAACTCCAGAACGCACGAACCGATTTCCACGGTTTTGCATTCGTTGGAAAGGTCTCGAGCTCCGTGAGGTTTATAGCAAAGAAAAACATCTGGTGGCGAAACGGAGTCCGCCGGGTTTGCTAGTTCTCTATAAGAAATAACATCGCTGGCGCTGGAGTCTATGATGTGGTCTTCCACGCGACGGCTTTGAGACCATATAGTCGCGAAGCGCGAGTGCTCACCGTTCGCACTTCGCTTCGTTACATACAAGTGAATGCTCCAGATTATCAGCAAATAAATAACTCCTTTTCTTAAATAACGAGCCAGCAATTAGTGTAACTATTGTAACGACCAATTTATTTGTACTAATAGTGCAGTCGAAAAGGAAGCGTTGCAAGGTTTAGGTTCTAACAAATTCAATGGACAGCAAAAATTTAATTTATCGACTATGTGGTGTAAGTTTTTTCAAAATCTAAATCTACATTCACAAAAAATATGCTGATAGGTTCCCCTCTCTCTGGGCGGAGCGGAAAAGGACCTTGAATGGCTAAAAACCAACCTGTTCCTGCAATTACAGTTTACGTTCCAAGACTGCTGTGGCCTTTCAAGATAGCCCCGCGACCCCGGCATGCATTAGTACATCTCAGACGCATTCGGGGATACAAAGTGTCACGCGTCACCAGCGTGTGTTCATATACAGTCTGTTTGTAAATAAAGATCAAGCTAGTGAATACTAATACTTCATAGTCAGCCCATAAATATTCCCACTGCTGATACACAGGTCTCTCTGTGAGCGGGAGTGGGATATAACCCGCGCGCAGGCCCAGTGCGGGTTGGTACTTGGTAGATGTCTAATGTCTTCGATTTTTTTGGTTCCCGTTCATGTTCGTTCATGTTTTCCTTCGCCTAATTAAGATATTTTTAGTAACTCGAAGAGAAAGTGTTTTTTCATAATAGTCAGCAAACACTGCCCTAATTAGAAACATATAGATATATCTTGTGTAGTCTCTAAAAATACAGACGGATCACGTCAGTTGCATGCACGGTGTCCTTTGAGCAAATCTCCACACATAACAATAGGTTTCAATGATGTAGTGGTTTTTACAGAGATTTTGTTTACAGATACTAGCAACACTGCATGCTACACGAGCCAGCAACGATGTATCTTCATTTCAACTGGTAATTTGTTAACTCAGTATCATTTATGACAAACGGCAGCGTTTTCATTAAAACCTGCATATAAGTTACAAATATGTTCCACGCGCAGAGTGTCAACACAATGACGGGTTCCCCCTTAGAGGGCCAAAGCCTGCCGGGGTCGCGGGACTAACCTGCCTGTATTATCGAAGTTTAATATGAATTCTGTACCAATATTCTTTTTTTCAGCTCGCACGGTTGTCATTCCCTACTGTGGAAACGGTAAGAGCTGAATATTTTTAAAAAAATCATTTTTTTCTGTCGTCTTTTCAAATCAATATTTTTTCTTTCAGAAACCCTTCAACATGCCTGGCGCGCACGAGATTGATCCGCACCACAGCTACGGTGATGAGAAGTTTGAGCAGCTTCAAGACTATTACAATTATATGAACGGACGGATGAAAGAGCCGCATAACCCGGTATGTTCATGCCTGAGGCCCGGATTCCACGAAAGCGGAGAGGAGAGGAGATGTGTTTGAATAACCAATCAGATGTCCACATCTCCTCTCCGCTTAGCTTCAGGTGACATCTGATTGGTTATTCAAACACCTCTCATTTCCGCTTTGGTGGAATCCGGGCCTTACTCTTAGATATAGAATGCCCATATTCCTAGTATAATATATCACCGATATTGAAGTAAAAAAAAAAGGAATAAAAATTATCCCCGTATTTCGATATCAACGTGAAGCAGCGAGCTCTCGCGCCCGGCTTTTGTTATGCTGCGGGGCGGGACGAAATGGGAAGCGGTCGCCTCCTTCTACGAAGCAGTCAAGCTAGTGAAGGAGGAGGCGGGACGCGTGAGGGATAGGACACTGTACACGTCACGACCCAGCCGTCTCGGGAGACGCCTACGGCAAAGGACGTCGAGGGACGATTTCCAGCCACCGCAGGCGACCATGGACAGTCCCTTCCGCACCACAGGCCGGGAGGACTCATTTGGAGAGTTAACCACTTCAGAAAAAGAGGGTCGCTCAATATTTTCATTTTGGGGAGCAATGTAAAAGATTGCTAAAATGATAAAATCTAAAAAAATACAATGTTGTTTACTTACAGGCAGAAAGACAAGAAATTCTGGAGCTTGGATCTCGGAAGCTTTATGCCTTCATTGACACCCACATCAAGGATATGAAACGGCTCCTCTTTGCCACTGACATGGCCCTCATGTCGATGGTCCTGTTGAAACTAAACAAGAAAATGGACACTTCTGAAGCCAAGATTAAGTCTACGCAGGCCAAGATTCCTTTTGGATTGTATACTAGTCCTGGTAAGTGTAAACATCATTCATCATCATCAGCCAGAAGACGTCCACTGCTGAACATAGGCATCCCCCTTAGACCGCCACGCCGAACGACAATTCAGCACTTGCATCCATCGGCTGCCTGCGACCCTCACGATGTCGTCGGTCCACCTAGTGGGAGGTCTGCCTACGCTGCGTTTTCCGGTCCGTGGTCGCCATGAGAGAACTTTTCTTCCCCATCGGTTGTCAGTTCTACGAGCGATGTGGCCTGCCCATTGCCACTTCAACTTGCAAATTTTATGAGCTATGTCGGTCACTCTGGTTCTTGGCCAAATATTCATGTTCTGGATTTTATCCCGCAAAGAAACTCCGAGCATAGCTCTTTCCATTGCTCGTTGAGTGACTCTTAGTCTCTCTAAAAGGCCAGCAATCAAAGACCACATTTCAGAGCCATTATATGTCATCACTGCTTGCTTCCGCTTATATGCATTGCTGGACTTGCGCAGTCATGCGGGCGGCGAGTATTGGGCGATTCGCTGTCTGACCATGGCCGTGTCTGACCATGGTCGACGGCGCGTTGTGTACCACGCGAGCCTATAAGAGTGTCAGCATTATGACAGGGGCTTTAGAGGGCCAAATACTGCTAGGGTTAATAATATAATAATAATATAATATTCCACAACTATCACACAACGCCATCTAGTCCCAAGCTAAGCAGAGCTTGTGTTATGGGTACTAGACAACTGATAAACATACTTATATATTTCTAAATACATACATATTATAGATAAACTACACCCAGACACAGAACAAATGATCGTGCTCATCACACAAACATTTGTCCTGGGTGGGAATCGAACCCACGACCTCCGGCATAGCAGTCAGGGTCACTAACCACTAGACCAACAGGCCAGTCGGTTGCGGTTGCGGGATTCACGAATTACCGTGACCCCGCAACGTAAAGGAGTTTGAAGAACACCGTGGATTTTAGTCAATAGGTACGAGTCTTACAGTTTTTCCCACTCTGCCTTGGGTGGGAGATCTCAATTGAGCGTTAGGTCTGGGTTTGACCACCCTCTCGCCTTATGGTAAGCCATAATTTGGTCGACAGTGAAGTAACTTAACACTCTTTATTTATTTATTAACAAAGGTACACCAACAGCTTCTGTATATAAATTAATAAATAGTGTAAAAGTTTATGACTACAAGGCTTATACAGTTGCCAATAATAGGTGAACCAACATTCACATAATTATATAGGTGGTAACTTAAGCTGAAATCTAAATCTAAGCACTCTTGATTTGAATATCCCGATTTTTTTTCATGTGGTACTTTTGTGTGCACTTCAATTTTACAGGATCTCGTGGCTAAATAATGCTAGCCGCACAGGCCGATTTTCGGGGGTAAGCCGCACTTGCCGAGGTTGGTCTGTGGATGGCTGACCATCTGTCATAGCGAGTTTCCTCCGTGCCTCGGAAAGCACGTAAAGCCGTTGATCCCGGCTGTCATTTGTAGATCTTTGACAGATCGTTATTATTAGATGCTCTAAAATCTGACAACCAGTCTTACCATGAGGTATCGTATAACCCAGTTACTGGGTTGTGGAGGTCCGATAGTCAGTCGCTCCGTTAAAATACTGATAAACAGCTGCATCCGGTTTGACTGGAAGCCGACCACAATATAGTTGGGAAGAGGCTAGGCAGATGACGACATGTTTACACTTAAATCATGTTTCTTCAACAGAATTCAAATGCTTGGACACGTCGTACTACATCGTGTCTGCCCACAACCAAGAGGATGCTCAAATGATCCTGTCCAGCGAGAGGAAACCACATTGTTACACTTTCAGAGGTAAGATGCCGCCGCAGTAACTATGTTGCGGGACTTTGTATGAAGGCGTATTCAACCCCTTAAAAGCCTTATGGCCAAAGCTTGACGGGTTCGCGGGGTCTAATAGCTACCGCGGCCCCTGTACGTAAAGGGCTATTGAAGGCGACCGTAGTCAGTACAAGTTCCTCTTACCCTGTCCTGGGTGAGAAGTAAAATCATGAAATGAGTCCTCCCACCCAGAGCAGGGCGAGAGGGACTGTCAGACTTGCACTGACTAAAATCCACGATGCCCTACAAGAGCCCTTTATCTTCCGGGGTCACCAGCTCGTTAGTCCTTCGACCCCGGTAGGCTTTGGTCCTCGGAGGGCCTCGTCATTGTGCTGACACTCTTTGAGGCGCACGTCGAACACAACGCCCTTTCGATCCGGGCATAGCCCATAATCGGACAGCTAGTTGCCCGTAACTCACCGTCAGCATACCCGCGCCTACGGTATCCGGAGATCGTACTGCAACGTCTGTCGACCACTGCGAGTCTTATCTAACGCCATACCACGAGCTCTTAACGCGATCCAGTTTAGACTGTAGGAAAGTGACAGAGATATACAAGTCGTCTAGCGCCATCTCTTTCCCACAGCCCAAACTGCATCGCGTTAAGAGCTCGTGGTAAGGCTTCTAGTCTAGTCTAGTTAACATAAATATGTCCAGGTGCCTTCGCCTTCATCGGATTCTACCACCGTCATTCGGAGACAACGTACGTGGGGCCTCATGCGGAGCAGTTCCAGGCTAAGGACCCCAGCCAGGGCCTCTACTGCCATTCAGACGATAACTGGAGTGACGCTCAATGTATTTACAAGTATGACTTTCATTTTATTTCATGACTTACGTATATGACATACTGAATGTGAAACATGCTTCGCAAAGAACGTAAAGCAGTTGGAGGCGGCGTGGCGAACTCTCGCGTCCTTAATCAGGCCATGAGACGGATCGACCAGTAATGGGAAGTAGTGACCTCCTTCTGCGAAACAGTAATGCTAGCGAAGAAGGTGGCAGAATGCGTGAAGGATAGAAGATATCCTTCAGTTCTAGCCAAAGCCGCCGCAAGATTGTAAACTAGGGCCAGATTTGAAAGTTCGCCGCGTGCTATCGCTTCTGTTACGATACGGCAGTTCTCCGCCCCAATGTGAAGTGGGGTAGATCTCCACCGTATGCGCACCGAATCGTCTGGGCTGTCCACACAGTCATGACAGCTTGGCGTCGCATGGTCTTATCACAAGAACAAAATGATGACTGTGAATATTGTGTCGGGACATTACAATGTGAATACTGTGAATCTTTGTTTCTATTGCTGAACCTGAACATCCTACAACACGCCCACATTATGGGGCCACCAAAGGTGCCTCCAGAGTTCTGACGCCATGGTCTCTGAAGCTGGACTCTTAAGAGTCCCAGAGCTTCTATTCATGTGCTGATTGTGATACCACAGTAGTTTTAGTGAGGCAAAAGTCCCACACTCCCCAACTTTCTTCTTCTTCTATCATTTCACCAACAATGATTCTGTAATGGTCAAGTTTCCTCATAATCCAAGAACTTCACTTTGTCCCCAGGATCAACCCTCGTGAGGAGTTCCCGGAATCAGTGGAGTACGAGCCAAAGGTCTCATACTACTGCGGGCCTTACCGCTACTTCATCCCGGCCACCACGGACGTGCGCTGCATCTTCTCCATCTTTTCAATGAACTTCGTGTTCAGATTCGGCTACGATGGCGTGACGTATAAGAGCTCGGATTTGTCTTTTGTAAGCAGTATTTTTAGGGTTCCGTAGTCAACAAGGAACCCTTATAGTTTCGCCATGTCCGTCCGTCCGTCCGTCCGTCCGTCCGTCCGTCCGTCCGTCCGTCTGTCCGCAGTTTAGCTCAAAGACGCACAGTACTAGAGAGCTGTAATTTGGTGTGAATATACGGATTTGTTGTGCCGAAAAAGTGGTAAAATAAAATCTCGTAAAATATTTTTTTTTAGGGTACCTCCTGTACTTACACGTGAAGTGAGGATTTTTTTTTTCTCGCGTACCCCTTAGTGTGGGGTATCATTAAATAGGCCTTTAAAAAACAATGATAGTTTCCATTAACAATTTTTTGATGGAAAAATTCGTTTGTGAAATATTAAGCTTTAAAGTGCTAAATTTTGCTCGATTCGAGTGTCCCCCCCCTCTACCAGCTAAACGGTTATGTTTGGGGGTGTGAAAAAATTCACAATAGTAGTATATATAACGAAGTTTAAAAGAAAATTATCATGACTAAGTAGGCTTTACAACTTTACGAGTAATAGTCGACCAACTTATAAAATGTACTTGATTAAATTTTTTCTTAAACAAAATGTATCGGAGAAACAATAAATCAACTGCAAATGTAAGTTTGTCAACTTTATTTTTACAGCTTTAATTGGTATGTTTTTATGGTATGTTTTTTTGGGGATAGGTAGGTTTTTATCGTCAACTATTTAACTAACTTCAAAAAAAGGAGGAGGTTCTAAATTCGTCGTAATCTTTTTTCTTATGTATTTTCCCTGATTTCTCAAAGACTCCTGGACCGATTTTAAAAATTCTTCTTTTTAAAATTACATTCAGCGAATCAGTTTAGTTAGTACGCATAAGTATTTTGATGGGCAACTACGGAACCCTACACTGTGCGTGGCCCGACACGTACTTGGCCGGTTTTTTTTTAAGTTTTATTGAAGTGGCTTCTTTATGGCAGACGATCTCCGGCCACCGTAGGCGCGGGCTGTGTTCCACGAGCGCCTCAAAGAGCGTCAGCATGATGACAGGGTCCCTCTAGAGACCAAAGCCTGCCGGGTCGCGGGACTAACGAATACCTAAGCAAGCTGTTTTTTTTTCAGATGTACCAAAACGGGCAAGTTTTCTACACAGACGAGCCATGGGCGGGCATGTCATGTTGGAACTGGGCATGCAAGTGGCGCCACAATCAAAACCAGAGATCCAACGAGTTCTTTGTGAACTAAATACAATAAAATTCATGATTTAATACTTATTTGTCTTATTTCCTCCTTTTCCGTGAAGTTGTGGTTAACATCATCATGAATATAAGACGGAGTGAAATCATCTAGAAGGTACTAAAAATCCCGATGCCGCCGACGAAACACAGTAAAAACTAATAATAATAATATTCCACAACTATCACACAACGCCATCTAGTCCCAAGCTAAGCAGAGCTTGTGTTATGGGTACTAGACAACTGATAAACATGCTTACTTGCCTGTAAAAGGTAGGTTTATGCATTTTATAGAGCACAAACTGTGATTTACTCAAGAAAGGAAGTAAGGTACCAATATAAACGTCGACGTTTAGAAAGAGACAATCGGCTAATTTCCAGTTCGTTTAGCGTTATCTCTGTCTCATATTACCTATGTAACGTTTGTTACTGGTTTTGGGTAGTGATTAATGCTTCGTGGGAAGGAGACAACGAAGCCGAAGCGAGTCGTCTGTCTCTTTCTAAAGATCGATGTGCAATATAAGAGTAAATAAAAGAATGATATTTTAAAAATTATTATTTAATTTACTAACAACGTAACATATTATTAGTAAACACGTGTAACAGCCTATAATACATTTATATACATAAAAGTAATGCATCAATGTTGCATCGCACCAAAACTTCATAAAACTTTACAAAAATTACACGTTTATAAATTATTTCTTAATTCTGGCTCCATTCCTCTGGCTTTCCTTAGCTCTTCCATATTTATTTCCCCCTAAGAACAGAGTTTATTGCATTTAAAACCAGTTTTGAATCATTATTTTAGTTATTAAGAGTGGTATACACGAATGTTCGGGTCGGCACAATCTGGGCGGCAAACTTATGTGAGTATTTTGCCGGCCGGTTTTGCCGAACCGGTGCTACCCATAGACATGGACAATGGAATAATACCTGCAAGAAATTGACTCTAGAACGACGATATAAATCTTTCTACGTTCTGTCATCTTTTCGATTCATCCGCGTCTACGGTGTCATGCTACGCGCGTTGGATAGTCCATTCTCAATGTCTATGAGGCTAGCCAAACATTAGTGTAGAACATCGTAATACACCACACAGGTTGTTATATCAAATTTTTTCGATAGTAAAAGGGAGGGTTTAAGCTGTGAAAAGAAATTATTTGACATTTAGGACATGATTATAATTTGGGATAAACGTAGAGTAAGGTCGGATTTATTATTAGTTTTTAGCTACGATATTTCGGTACTGTTATCCGTGATCATGATTTTTGCAACAGTGCCGTAATATTGGAAACATTAAAAAAAGGTATTAATATGGTAAAAATCACGTTTAAGTTCAAATGTTATGGCTTTTGGTATCAATATAATAATAATAATTGAAAAAAACTGGTCAATCCACATCTGACAGGACAAAATCGATGTTTTTAGGGAGGGATAAGATTTTACCAGAATAACAACAGTAACAGATGACTGAAAAACAAACATGTATTAAAATTCATTTGTTAAAATGGCACCCATGACGTTAAATTATCCATAAATGAGACATAAACAAATCTATTAGTGTAGGTGAGGTTTTGAAATGTTAAGGATGGGGTCAGACGAGCATATTCTATCCATATTCAAGCATTTCAAACTGACTTATTTACATTACGTTCTAAAGAGATTGTGCGCACGACAACCAAACTTCATTTATCGTACCGATCTCTTTTCTCTACGCATTTTATATATGCGTTCGGAGTTTGGATATTTTATACATATTTTTATTCTATGACTGCTTATTCTGCATCCATCTTAATATTAAATATAGCATATTAATTACTAAAATCTAATAGAATGCTACACAGTTATTTGGTTTGGTGTATTTGATTCGATAGTATTCGTTAAACAAAGAAGCCGACTCGAATTACTTTATTATTGTTAGTCTGCCTCTCTCATCTGCTATTTCAATGCTTTTTAAGCTAACGTAAATACAAATGAATTCGGCTTTGCCGCTCGGCTATGCCGAAAAATGCCGACCCGAGTTTGTGTGTAGCACCCCTTACTTTAAAAGCATAATTATATTATTATATATTTAAATTGCTAATAATAATTGCATTGCATAAATGTTTTCTTTTGACTAACCTAAATAATATAAGAGTAAATTATAAAATCAGTACTGTTTCTAAATGGATTTGTTATACTTTTAATATAAAAAGAAATAAATACATACATTATGTATATAGTTAGTTTATAAAATGTACAGTCAGTCGCACATCTTTGGTAATGATTTCACTTATACCAACTGCTTTGCTATTTACGCTTAGTTTATCTTGGATATACGCGCTAAAACATTGTGAGGAAACATGGAATTGAATAAATCCAAAATCATAAAAAAAGAATTCCGATAGCAGAGGGTGGCTAAATGGTGGTTCCCAGAGGCAGCTCTAATAATTCTGATAGCAGAGGATGGCTAAATAAATAAATCAAAACAAGAAAATAAATACAATTTTCCCACCTATGTGCGAATGACTGTACCTACTAATATTTTCAGTTAGTAAGCCCAAAATATAAATTATTTGAATACAAGAAAAAATGTTATCTAATTCTACAAAATATACATAAAATATCTTGTTTATTTCAAAAAAAATACATCATAATATAAATAAATATAAATATTCGGAAGACAATAAAAGTATTAGTTTATTATATTGCGCTGTAATAGCCGGGTCACACTCACGGTATTTTCCGTTAATGTGGCCGTAATATAAACAATTGTTAACATTACAAACTTTGTATTTATAATTATGTAAAAATAATCAATAAGAAGGTCAATTTATATTATAATGACGATGTACCTTGTACATTTCATAACTTTCGAGACCAATATTCGAAGTTAATGAACCAACCACAGATAAACTCTTCTAGATTCCGCGTTAAAGAAAACTTATGCTCGCCACACATCAGTGCATTTAATATTACTAAAATTCTTCTTGTGTAGCCAACACAGAATGTCTTCGAATATCTTAAATCTTTTTCTATTCTATTCTTCTTTCAAATAAGTAAAATTCTTAAGAAAAGTTCAAGTCCAAAGTAGAGAAGAAACTGTTCGTTTAAAAGCACTTCTTTCATTTGGGCAAATCTTGCACTCAAAGCGGAGAGGAGATGTGTTTGAATAACCAATCAGATGTCAACTGAAGCTAAGCGGAGAGGAGATGTGGACATCTGATTGGTTATTCAAACACATCTCCTCTCGTCTCCGCTTTGGTGGATACCGGGCCTTATACTTGTTACATATTTTGTATACAAGTAGCTCGTATTGAAAGAAAAAAAAAACAACATCTTATTTCAAACTTGCAATCTGAAACTAGTATGAAGGTTTGTTCAAATCAGGGACCGAAACCGGTATGAGTTTTTTCGGTAACAACCTTTTTTTCTTTTACAGGTAATTTTAAAGGTTATCTTTATTATTAAAAATGAATTCATAACCAGTATTAATGCCGGTTACCGAAATAAAAATTACCCCTATTTTACACGTGCCGTAGCAACAGTCAAAAAGCGCGCATCGCCTGTGTGTGTGACAAAGAGTCGTCATCTTTAGTTATCCGGTATTAAAACGGTAACCTGAATAGAGGTTACATTTTTCTTCGGTCTGGTTACCCAGATAGCGGTAACCTAAGTCTGAAAAATAACCAAAATAATTCAATACCCGTACCGTAATTTATAAAGGTTTTCGGTGGTTCAAGTTGCATACTACTTGCAAATTGTGTACAAATAACTTGTTTAATGGAAATGCGACCTTAGTGTCCGGTCAACACTGAGGGGATCAATAACGAACGTGAACTTAAGTAATGGAAAATGAACTGATGTGTGACGCGCATAAGTTGCCTTGTCTGCGGAATCTAGGGGAATATATCAGATAACATTTTTATAAAATATACAAGTTTTCATACAACTCTAAGACTATTATTTCTTTGGTTTATATTTGTGCTACATTTTATATGACCATCATCTGCTTGCCTTTTCCCAACTATATTGTGGTCGGCTTCCAGTCGAACCAGATGCAGCTGAATATCAGTATTTTACATGGAACGACTGCCTGTCGGACCTCCACAACACAGTGACTGAGTAATATCGTAAGACTGGTTGTGAGACTTTTAGAGCTTCTGACTAACAGTAACGACGGTCAAATATCTACAAATGACAGCCGGGAACAACGGCTTTCGTGCTTTGCTAGACACGGAGGCAATTCGCTATGACAGATGGTCACCCATCCACAGACCAACCTCGGCAAGAGCTGCTTTACCGGGAAGATAGGCTGTAATTATTAAACCACGAGATTTTGGATTTTGTATGACCATTATGCCTGTCCCAAAAGGGTTTAGCAGTGGAGGTACATAACAGTACACCCACATTTTGCCAGTTTTGTTTTAATCTCAATGTAATAGGGGACGAACCTATTATATCATCAACTGGGCATAAACCTAGCCTTACTGACTGCTGAAAAACTCAACTGCACTGTGCCCACCTGGGTAGCGAACTTTGAACCTTTTATTCAGCTATTGCGCTTACGACTACTACACTACGACCATTTTGTTCTAAAGATTTCTTATTCTCAAATATTTCATGAAAATTATATTTCTTATAATAGTAATTGATTATTATTTTGCGGTTGAGCTCGCGCGAAATTTATTATTAATTTTCTTAAATTATTTTTTATATTTTACTTACCTACATATTTTTATAAATTTATTTTGTGTATTTTATAAAGTGTAGGCAGAAATGTTTATTACAACCATACAGGGCGGAATTTTGTAATGCCACCTGGAGGGAAAGTACTCTTAGATAGAAAATTTTACTCAAAGGAAACATTCCTTTATTTTTGAATAGAAAGCAAACTGCATTCAAAGATTTTCGAAAATTCTCTTCTCCACACGGGAATCGAACCGGCTAAAATTTGAAAAAATTATACCCTGTACTTTTATTGCACCGATCGTTAGGGTCAATTATAAGGATGAAATCTCTCTAACAAACATGATAAATTAAATGGAAGGAAAACCAGGAATTCTTAAATTAATTTAATTGTTTAAAAAAAAAATGTTCGACTCCCGGGTGTGTGAGAAGAGAATTTTCGAAAATCTTTGAATGCAGTTTGGTTTCTATTCAAAAATAAAGGAATGTTACCTTTGAGTAAAATTTTCTATCTGCAGTATTAAGATTACTTTCCCTCCAGGTGGCATTACAAAATTCCACCCTGTATAGCCATATGTAACAATGGGGAAGGCAAGTCAAAGCTAATTGTAGATGGCACCACCATAGCTTAGTCCTAACCCGACCAATGACGTAGTACTATTTTGAAGTACCTTTAAGATTTGAACTGATTTGAACCAATGACGATGCTTGGAACAAGCTATACTAGCGCCATTAGTTCCCCAGTTGTCATCCCCATTTAGGGCAAACCTATTGCCAATCAGAAAACCGAACCAATCGGAAAAAAACCCCACGCATTTTAGCTACGAGTAGCGTCTCGATACGTGCTTTAAGCTTTCTAATATAATTGATCATAACTGTACTAAGAACACATTGCCTGCCATTTTTTTTGCGTGGTTATCATCACCATTTCTTGATTTTACCACGCAAATAAAAATGTCCTCCCACCCAGGGCAGGGCAGGAGGGATTGTCAGACTTGTACTGACTAAAATTCACGGTGTCCTTCAATACTCCTACGTTCCGGGGTCACGGTAACTCGTAAGTCCCGCGACCCTGGCAGGGGCATTGCCTGGACTCGAACCGATGACTACGCTTAGCTGACATCGTAGCCAATATACAGAAGAAATTATCCTAATTCATGTGTTTTTCTATTTCATGTATTTTTTTAGGAATTCATTTTTGATTGAAGATTGAGTATTGATGACTAATTTCTAAGTTCGTTCTAGCTGAAAAAACCTTATCGGACTTTGGAAAACGTTCCAATTAATTCTAGAAGATTGAAAAATGTTATTATTATCGTTCAAAAATCCTAATTATAAAGTCCTTATTTTGAAAACCTCGGACGGATTGAACCAACCCGTACCTTTAGTAACCAGCAACTTCGCTTTTCTAAAAATCTTTTTGTTAGTAATTTGGTAATTTTACTCTATGTAAATAAGAAAAATGGCCATTTGGTAAGTTAACAAATACTGTTATTACATCTAAAACTATATATTCGGTGTTACAATATTAATTATTGTATTTCATAATCAATTTTGTAGTTGCACAGTCATATTTTTTATTTCCATAAAGTAAAATTGCCAAATTAATTAAAACTTAATATTTGACAGCTATTTGCGACGTTGCCAACTGTTTGAATAAACGCTCTTAATTTCGGTCATAATTTCCAATTGATTGACGCTGTCAAAATGCCTATAAACACGCAGGCGAAACCGTGGGCTTAGTCATAGCTAATATTGTTTTATCAATGATTTAAATATCATTAGAGCGTCAAAGTTTAATGCCACAAATGGTATAATCGACGAAGTTGAATCATGACCAACGACGATAATTTTATACAGACATTCAAATACAATAGGCTAGTTGCCCTAAAAAATGTAATTAGTCCGTGTTTTAGATTATTCAAAAATAAGGGGCACGTATTTTTTATTAGTAAATTAGACCAAAAATCACAAAGATATAGCCTATTAAAGTTACGTGTGACGTCACGCTGCGTGGCATTTTTCGCGCAGGGGGACGTCACAGGTAACTTAAATAGGCTATTATCAAGGATATTTTTTGTCTCAATCGTAAAAAGTTACGGCTCACAATATTTTTTTATAATCTAAAATACGGACTAAATAGAATGTAATTATTTTGACCCAGGAAACTACCCTATTAGGTCCACATTCGAGTAAACATACCTAACTATGGTAACGACTTTGATCTTTGTCAAACGATTTTTTGTCAGTGTCATGATTCAACTTTGTCGATTATACATTTGCCAGTTATTTAATAGGTGAACAAGCGTCATCATCATCACCATCACCAGCTCATCACACGAAGTAATAGAAAGGGTACAAGTATCTCCACCACCCACCGGTTTTAGGCTCCTCTTCATCCTGTTTAGCACTTTCCGTCTCTGAAGAAATCGGTAGTGTCTCTTGTTCCTGAAAAAATATTTAAAAGTAAAAAAAATAACTTCAAAAGTGTCAAGGGACACCCGGATGGAACGAAGATATTGTATACACTCAACAAAAATAATCGTCGCGACACCACACTGTTCAATGTGAAATAGAAAGACGAAACGTAAATATCTGGCTTGCTTTCTATAAGAGAGAGAGAGAGAGAGACAGAAATAGAAACATGCGCACGACGCAATGCGACAAGAGTCACGTGGAACGGGGGCTGAGTGAGGGGTACGGGGCGCGGGGTGCAGGCGCGAGGTGCGGGGCGAGGCAAAAAAGTGTCGTGCCAACTTTTCGTAAGAATTTTTTCCGTCTAGCCAACACGCGGACGGCGAGCCACCCATTACTCGCCGCCCGCATGCTCAACCCAAATTACAAAGTTAAATTTTGGTATAAATTATTGTCAATATGCACTTGGCCAGTTATTTAGACTATACCATCAACAAAACCCAGCTACGCTAAAATAAACTCTGTACCGTTGACTTACATTTTGTTCTCCTTTGACCTCATCTTCCTCTGGTTTATGTTCGACCTTGGAGGTCAGTTCCGTGACCTCGACCTCTGGTTGCGGTAAGGTCTCTATGACTTCCGTCTGCGTGCCTTGTTCCCGGGTACCTTCCAGTTCTGGACCGGTTTGGGAAGACTGGTGGGCAGAAAAAAAGGTAACAGGTAAAATTGTGCTAATTTGAGACGTAGTGCTATGTGTGTGTGTGTTGTCTTCGTGAAAAGAAAAAGCCTGTTTCAAAAATTATCACTGCTAAGTTGGCGCTGTACTCAGTTGAGTACACTCTAGGCAGCGGTTCTCAAACTTTTTTTGGGCGGAACCCTTTTAATAAGCAAAATTATTGACGGAACGCCAAAATAAAAGAAACTTTTACATGCATTCTATGTAACACAAAGTAAGTGTAAACTATGATAAAAGAAGCAAAGTGTAATGGGATGTATGAAACTGTTTCTTAATTTTAACTGATTTCTTCATCAATTGGTTGATTTTTGATTTAACCGAAGAGAGTTACAGTCTACTAGTAGGCACTAGGGTGCTGTACTCAAGTGAGTACAGCTGCAATTTTTTTGGAGTTTTTCCTAAAACTCCAAAAAAATTGCAGCTGTACCATGTATTAACCATGTATTTTCATAAAAAGAGGTCCTCCTCTTTTTATGAAAATACATGGTTTTAAATAATAATACTATTAGTTATAGTTTAGCGCTAAATGGGTTCAAACATATTTGTAATTTCGAACTCTAAGCCTAAGACATAAGGTACAAATTAGTAGTAACTTACCTCCATTTCTTGTTCGTTCACTGAACTTAGTACTTTAACGCATTTAGGCTCCGCGTTGCTCTCGAACGGCATGAATTCAGGTTCCGCCTGAAAAAATAGATTTTTTTAACTAATTTTTCATTTGTTGAAGAGGTTCCTCGATTTCTCCATCGTCTGTTCCTGACCTGATTATTATGGAATCTGATTTTATGTTTTTTTTTCTAATAAGTCTGGATGCTCCAACGCGTGTCCCTCTGATTAGCAGAGAGCACAGCGGCGGAGCGGGCTTGCGGACGGTGAGTGATGGGTAGCTCACCGTCCGACGATAGTTCAATATTGCTGGTCTTATGAATAAATCAGATGTTTTAACAGTTCATATTCAAGAATTATTGAGTAAACAAATAAATATAGATATATTGTGTATTACGGAACACTTCATTATGTCCGGACACGAAAACTACTCCTCTATTACTCTTTTCTGATTAATTTCGTTGCAGGAATTAGACAGGTAAAGTCATTAAGCCATCGCAACCACCAATTTCGAAGCTGAATTTTTCAATCCCTGGTTTTTTAACGATTAAAGGGCTTCACACACAGCAGCTGTACATTATAGCACGAAACATCTCATTACATCTTTCCATAGAAATCGTCAGGAAACCACCCACGACAGCTATAATGTATATTTCTACATCTTCGAATCTCTATGAATCTCTTTTTTTTTGGGGCGAATCCATCATTCCCAAACCACTGCAATTCCTGAAAGCCAGAATCAACAGTGGTAACCACCAGAAAAGCGCCGAGACAATGAAGCTCGACGTGTCCCGGAGAATGAATCTACCTGTCTGGATCCTGCACGAAATTAATCAGAAAATAATAGTGGAGGAGTAGGAAAAGACGAAACTGAACAATCTGCCATAATTTTTTTTTTTCAGGAAATGAAAAAAATATCAGACTCACCATAGAAAATTATAAACTTGATTGGATAGTTTGTATCAACGACGATATAATACTAGACTCGTAATAACAGGCAGACATCGGTATGTCTGCATTAGGCAAAAAAGTCTTATATTCGTCTCATTTCGACCAATCCTGTGAGCCGTAAACATACGTTGAGACAGCACAGACCTTGAGTTAGCCAATCACAACGCAGTACCCCGTCCCTCGCTTACGTAGTACCTCAGTGAGTTGACAGAATAGTTTTCGTTCCTTAGATCGTGCATGCGGAGTCTAGTATTATATCGTCGTTGGTTTGTATGGAGAAGCTGATTTTTGAGCAGGCCCTAAAAGTTTGAGGAGGGCTGTCCTTTACACCCAGTATACTTGGGAAGTGGCTAGGCAGATGTTGGTAGATGATGTCCCAGCGCTGGTTTTCCTAGCTTACCTGTGGATGTGTCGCTCGTCGCCAGGCGCGGTACTCGCAGGCGGCACGTCGCATGCGCTGCAGGTAGGCCGGGGCTGCCCGACCAGTGGCCCAGGCCGCCACCGTGCTGGGCATGCCACCCACGGCCGGCTCATCGTAGTACGTCAGAACGAACTCCATGCCCGCCTACAGATATCAAGACTAGTCAAAGATTTTCTTAGGAAAGAAAAATTCAATGGCGGGTTTTTTTTTCTTTCCTAAGAAAATCTTTGAAATTCGCTCGTTTAATATTTAAAAATATTAAGGCTGCTTTTCCACCAGAGATGTGCTATGCTACGTTGCTGGGATGCGTTTGATATCCACCAATCATACTCATTATGTGTGTGTGCGTTATGAAAACAAATGAATATGATTGGTGGATATCAAACGCATCCTTAGCAACGTAGCATAGCTCATCTCTGGTGGAAAAGCAGCCTAAGACTAGTCAATACATGCATCTTTTTAATGAGCGAATTCCATGACGCAATTCCACCGATTCCAACAACGACAGATTATGACGAAAAACACGCTCACCGCGACGTCGCGCGTCGCGTCGTAAGTCAATCGAACTGCATCATTATAATCATCGTAGTAGCATACACGATTTTCATTTTTAGTTAGTATAAATGCATATTACGATGATGAAGCAGTGGTGGCCCAGTGGTATCGGTCCCGACTTACGAGTTATAGGTCGTGGGTTCGAACCCCGCCAGGCGCATAACTTTGTAATTTATTTCATCACCACTGCTCTCAAAACGTTGTAGGAAAACATCGTGAGGAAACCGGCATGTTCTAGAACCAAAAATTCGAAGACATTTGGCATCTGCCAACCCGCACTGGGCCCGCGTGGTGGATTATGGCCCACTCCCTCTCACAAGAGAGGCCTGTGTCCCAGCAGTGGGAACATTATAGGCTGATGATGATGATGATGACGATGATGAAATCACGAATCGCGTCATTGGAAAGCTCTCTTAGGAATCACTACTTAGTTTAAAACAAAGTCGATTTCCTCTGTCTGTCCATGTACAGCTTGGCAAGAACGTCTTGAAACGAAACTAAAATTTTTGTTTGCTGACAATGTTTTTAAATCTTTGACATTTGATGTAAACAAAGAACGCAGGGTTGGTAGATTTATTATTGTGCCATTACAAATAACGTAATAAAATAAAAAAAAACATTCAAAGTGCTGGTTGCGAGAGCACAGTGACGACTTCCGGTTTTCTACTCTAATTTACCAAGCTGTATACTTAGCTTAGATCTTTAGAACTACCCAACGGATTTTGAAGCTAGTAAATATGTAGATTAATTCTGAAGGAAAGTTTAAGTCTATATAAATATAATTCCTTACCTTATCAGGTCCATCCAAAGTCTTCACAATCATATGACTCCAATATTCAGACACACGAATCGCATGTTTCGTTTCAGGCACCTTCGGATGCTCGCACGATCTCGAAATAATAATATAAACCTTATCATCCGAAGATTCCCTCACTCTTTCCCTCTCGTATGCCTCCATAGCTTTCCGTTTCGCTTTTGAATGGACGCTAGGACGTTCGGAATAGATCGGTTCTTGTCGTAATTCTGTGGGAGGAGGACGGAAGATCCCATCTTTGTGAGGTTGAATTTTTGTTGCGACATCGAATTCTTTATGTCGCCTTATGTATACGTAGTCTCTGTTTGCGAATAGTCTCTGTGAAAAAAAAAAATCGTAAATTGTAAGTACAGAGCCTGTAGCCAAATGGCAAGCGACAATCGCTAACGTTCAGCAGTCGTTTATACATTTTCAACTTAATAATCCATTGCATAAAGTTGAAAATCTATCAAAGATCGTTTTCGTTTGTTTCGCTCGCTATCGCTATCTGTACTAGATTTTCAACTTTATGCGATGGGGTATAAAGTTGAAAATGTATTACCGACTGCTTAACGTAAACGATTGTCGCTTGCCGTTTGGCTACAGGCTCAAATGCCAGCTGGTTTACCTAGGTACCACAATGTGTCAAATATTACCAATCGAACATTAACCTTCCGATACAGGGATAAGGTTGAAAATCTATTAAAGAAATCTGAGAGATTGATGTGCTGGCGTCTATACCGGTGATAAATATTGTACTTCGGCTATTGGAAAGAGACAAAACTGATTCTGGCATCGTACAGACACATCGTAGACTTGGATGATATCAAAATCAAAGAAAGCATTTATTTCAATTTAGCTAGTTATAAATACTGGATTTTTAAAATGCTAAGAAAAAAACAGACAAAAGAAGGGAACTAAATGATCCGACACACGCGCCACCATCAGCGGCACATTTGAGTGAGCATGACATACTTTCGGCTAGGGAAATTTCAAGTCAATAAATACAAATGACTATCCCGTGAAGAAATACTCCCCTTTCCCTTTTAAATACGGATTTATTTTATTTGAGATAAAATCCTCAAATGAATCCTCCTACCCAGAGCAGGAGGGACTGTCAGACTTGTACTGACTAAAATCCACGATGTCCTTCAATAGCCCTTTAAGTTCCGGGGTCACGATTACTTCTTAGACCCGCAACGCAGGCAGGCATTGGCCCTCTAAGGGAACACCCGTCATTTTGCTCACAGCTTTTTGAGGTGCGCTGTCGACCGCCGCATGATGCATGATCGGACAGCGAGTCACCCATTACTCGCCTTCCTGGAGGAATTTTAAGGTGAACGCAGCCCTAGCCGCACCGCAGTCGCCGCAGTCCCCGCAGTCATCGTTTTCTTACCGCTGATGCGGCTAGGTGTGCGAGGTTTCATAGAATTTCATACAAAGAATTCGTAATGCGGGGAATGCGGAGACTGCGGTGCGGCTAGGTCTGCGTTCACCTTTACACTTAGTTCATTATTACTTACCGGCCACAGCACCTCCCAATGTAGCACGGCCTGATCTGCGACCCCGTTGGCGCGACACTCCACGACGGAGAGCCTGGCCACGGCCGCATCCCACACCGTCCGGTAGGAACTGTCCACTTGGACGGCCGCGAAGTCTGACGCGCGGACATCCGGGTATCTGCCGTATACTGTAGACACGAGAGATCGGTTATTACTATCACTCAACGCTATCTCGTCCCAAGTTAAGCAGAGCTTGTGTTATGGGTACTAGACAACTGATAAACATACATAATTATATATTTCTAAATACATACATATTATAGATAAATTACACCCAGACACAGAACAAATGATTATTTTTTCTGTGTCTGGGTGTAATTGACCGGTGACTGGTTCTTAGCCGAATATAATCAATGTTCCGGATTTTATCCCGCAAAGAAACTCCAAGCATAGCTCTTTCCATTGCTCGTTGAGTGACTCTTAGTCTCTTTAAAAGGCCAGCAGTCAAAGACAATATTTTGGTTCAATTATTGTGTAATTTGTAATGAACAAAAGACATTCAATTGCCATTCAAAATGTGTGTTATACAATATTATAAGATTGAAGAGTTCTTTGAAATATCACGCAGTCTTCAATCGTCATCAAATGTTCATTCCTTATCGCAAGAGGCCTTTGGTCTGTCTGAGGCCAATGCATTTATCATAATCGTTATACCTAAGAGATTAGATTCACTTAGATCTGTTTGCTAGGAGATCTCTTCAAACTTAGAGTGAACTGTACCCATATCATCATACCATGAGTTGTCATTACGATACTCGATCATCGATATCGACCACATTTGGCGCTGTTATTGGCCCGCTACAAGGTTGTATGAACTCTCAAGCAATAAGAGCGCTAAACGCGGTCGATATGTATAATCGAATATCGTAACGACAACTTATGGTAGATAATATATGGGTACAGGCTTCTTCTGGGTAAGCTCGCTCCATCATCGACCTTGTCTTAATCACTCCTGACCTAGACTAAGGTCAAGAACAAACCCATCCTACGTAAGAAAAGAGTTCAACCATGACGCGATGCAACGCGATTCGACAGATTCCAACAACAAGTGAAAATCCACCTTACCACTAGGTACTAAGAAATAATGATGCAATTCGATTGACTTGTCGTCGTCGTGGCGATCCTGTTTTGTTTTTCATCTACCCGTGGATATCAACGTGTTTTATGTCATATGTCGTAGTGGTAAGGTTGATTTTCACTTGTAGTTGGAATTGGTCAAATCGCGTCGCATCGCGCCACGGGTAAGAAGCTCCCTAAAAGTGTTTTCTTGTTTTTCTGATACTTTACGGTGATAAAAATCAGAGGCAAAATGATAGTGACGCAATCGGTAATTGTGACGTACAATGTCGGAAAATAACAAGACCTTGAGAACCGTACCGCGGTTATGCTAAGTTGATAACTACTACTGGAGCTATATTATATTGCTCACTAGCACTCCGCCAGCGACTGCGTCAGTCGATATTTCGTATTTTCCACTATGACTTTTAATTCCCTCTACCATCTCTTCTAAGATTTCCATTTTAGGTCGCATTTTTGCTTCTTAACTCGAATAAGGTCAAGAGCAAATCCATTTCAATTTTTAAAAAAGCAAATATGGATTCATGCCTCGGTTATCATGTAAAGCCGTTGGCCCCGGCTGTCATTTGTAGATCATATTATTACTCGTATTATAACACCGCTCAAAAAAAAAATCTTATACCACAACTAAGTATTTTATATTAAATCTCTAAGTAATATTTTGTATTTAATACATGAAATTGTCAATAATAAGCTTCCTCTCTCCTAAACTCACTTATTTGCTGTGCCCGACGGCGACAGGGTCCATGTTATGATCTATTTATAAGTTTTACCACCTATGAAAACATGTGGAATGCAATAAAAGTATTGAGTATCTTTGACAGTCGTTATTATTAGTCAGAAGCTCTAAAGTCTGACAACCAGTCTTACCATGGGGTATCGTATTACCCAGTTACTGTGTTGTGGAGGTCCGATAGTCATTCGCTCCATGTAAAATACTGATATCCAGCTGCATCTGGTTCGATTGGAAGCCGACCATAATAATAGTTGGGAAAAGGCAGGCAGATGATGATTTATTTTTTAATGGATGGATTAAAAGCCGAAAATGTTAATCAAATTAATTGAAGTTGGTAATTATGTCTAAGATCGAAATAATGTAGTCACTATGACGATGCGGTGCCATCGTATTTTTCCATAAAAATCTTGAAACGAGGCGAACAAAGCCGCGGTCAAAAGCTAGTGAAATCACGCGTCATTCTCGGTTCATCAGTTTAGGAGCTATCAACTTGGATAACGTTTGTTATTTGTCACCTACTATGTTCTTCTGAATCAGAGATAGTGAACCTTTTATCGAAGATAAGATTATTTAGGCAATTTATTTGTTTTGAACTGTTGCTATGTTGTCCAACGACACATTTTAAGGCCTCTTGTACACAGTACGTTTTTCGCCGTGTGTAGGCACGCACGGTCGTCAGTGTTGTATGGAAGACAATGGGAGCTTGTAGACGCGACCGTACCTATACAAGGCGTATTAACCGTAGATTTTCACGGCCGTAAAAACGTACTGTGTACAAGCTCCCATTGTGTTATATACAACACTGACGACCGTGCCTACTTTGGTGCCTACACACGGCGAATTAACTTATTAATATTACTCTATTATGTAATAATTAGTGTAAATAACAAGGTTAAGATAAAACTGATAAAACGTTGAATAATCAGTAAACAGACTAGTTTTAAAACTTCTATTTCTATATCACGGAAACCTATTTTTAGAAAAATGCGGAAAAACAACGTATTTTTGACCGGCAAAGCTCGAAGTGGCTTGCCAAATCAAACTACAATGCTTAAGAGAACCGCGAGGCGATTTTCGGCCACTGTTAGCGCGGGCTTGCGGACGGCGAGAAATGGGTTGCTCGTCGTCTGATCAAGGACCAGGGCCGACTCAATTGACGCGCCTCAAGGAGCTGTTGGAAAAGTTTGGCCCCCATAGGGCCAAACTCCTGCCGGCGTCGCGGGACTTTTATGTACTATACTGATACTGCTAGCCTACATCATCCCACTGCTGGGCAAAGGTTCTCCCCATGACTTCCAATTTTCACAATCCAGTATTTTACGAAACTATAATTATGGCCATTTATGTACAGTCGAAAAAGTGGAATCATGACCCATTTTGACAATAAGTCGTTTGAATCTGTCAAATTGACAAAGATCAAAGTTGTTACCATGGATATGTATGTTTACGCGAATGTGGACCTAATTGTATTTGAATGTCTCTGGGAAAATAAGCTTATGGTGGGTCATAATTCCGCTTGGTCGATTGTACTATAATGCTAGCTTTTACCTGCTACTTCGCTCGCGTTATATTAGATCCGCCACTACTAATTTTTGTTTATTTTTACTTTCCTCGGTAAATTATTTATTTAGTCCCTCGAACCATTAGCAACCTACGTTACGGGCGCAATACCACGTCTCGGGACTGAAATAAGTAACTTTCACCTCTCGGATAACAATGTACTGTTGTGTTTGATAGTCCATTTATCTAAGAAGGCTATCCTACTAATATTATAAATGAGAAAGTTTGTGAGGATGTATGTGTGTCTGTAGGTATGTTTGTTACTCTTTCACGGAAAAACCACTGAACGGATTTGGCTAGTTTTTATCCCGATTTTATGTTCCCGTGGAATAATTTTCGGGTGAAGCCGCTGGCAACAGCTTTAGTAGACTATAAAACATCGCTACAACCAGTAGAACAGCTATTACCTTTATATGCATACAGTCCTAATCCAGGTTTGTACTCCTTCCTCCAGATGATTACGTCATCGGCCTCCATATAAGGCACCCAGCCATCCGACTGATATTGTACCGGCGTTTCAGGAACTTTACACCTGCAACGGTTACATCTTGTTAAGCAAATATCTGCATTATTGACGTTGAGATATGGTTCAAAATCATAATGTGTTAAGTCGGTTTATAATGCCAAGAAAATATCAACTATGCGTTTAAAATTCAATGAGTCCAGTGCTGACTCTTTCCTCTCTTTTTATGTAGCTAATTTAACAAAGGAAACAAAAAAAAAATGGGTCAATCATTATTTTTGTTTTTAGATTTTTCAGTCAGACCCGCGCAAGTAAACGTGTGGGTTACCCACGTGAGTAACATGCGCAAGCTACTTGAAAAAGTTACCCGCGGGGTGCTTATACACGGCGCATGCTACACGCACAAGTAATGGTGCGGGTTTGCGGTTTACCCGCGCGAGTAACATGCGCAAGCTATTTGATCAAGCTACCCGCGGGGTGCTTGTACACGGCGCATGTAGCTTGAGCATGTTGAGGCACTTGCGCGAGTTACATGCACCATGTACAAGCTCCCTTAGTGATAGAAAACAATACTAACGCGCAATATGGAACTCCTGGTTGCTTCTTCTCAATGACCAGTCTTTTACCACATGTGTTACAGAATAATGTCTTCTTGGACAACGTTTCCACTCCGTCCAATTCTAAAAGAAGAGCCTGTGAACCAAATAATCTTATTTATATTATGAATTCGAAATTTTGTGAGTATGTGCGTTTGTTACTCTTTTACTCATAAACTACTGAATGGATTTGGATGTTTGGTAGATATATGGATAGTTTTTAGCCTGATTTTAATTTACTGAAGCCACTGTCCTACTAATATTATATTATGAGAAAGTTTGTGAGGGTGTAGGTATGTTTGTTACTCTTTCACGCAAAAACCACTGAACGAATTTGACTAAAATTTGGTACACTGATAGTTTATAACCTGGATTAACACATAGGATAGTTTTTATCCCGATTGTTTGATCCCATGGGATTATTTTTGAGTTGTAGCGGGTGAAGCTGCTGGCAACAGCTAGTTTATTATATTCAGTAAAAGGATGCCAGATAAGATTATTGGGTTGCCTGTCCATTGATGCGGAGTGAGCTGGCCAGAGAAACGAAGAAATATTAACCAATAGGACGATGACGATGACGGAGATTTAGTACAATCTTATTGTTTAATATTTCCTCCTTTCTCTGTTCCGCCAGCTCACTCCGCATAAATGAGCAGGTTGCCTTAGGCTGTTGAAAAAATAATAAAACATTCACACTTAAGAAAGTTGCTACAAATTCATATAAAAAAATACATGTATGTTTCCGTAACAATTTTTTTAACCATGTGATTTGAGGAAAAAATTATAAATAAATACTTGCTGGTAGTATTGTGTATTGAATATAATGTGTGATAGTTTTTTATCCTTATTGTAGTAATATTCAAATGTAGGTAATAATTAGCCACAGTTTTTTTTTTTTTTTTTAATGTGTCTGGTGAAAATGTTTCTAATGAAGTTTTAAGTAAATATGGAATTATGACAGATTGAGAGGTTGCTAAGTGTCTTTTAGAAAAAGCTGAGTTGGAACACTTTCAGTGTGGACCTGCTCAGAGCAATTTTTTTGTTCTTAGGTTGCAATGCTATATATAGGCTATATAACACCATCATGCTACAACCACAAAAAAAAAGTAAGATATCAAAATCAAAGTCATCAACACTTTTTTATAAATAAATCTCTTAGTACTGAAAGAACAAAGAAAAACAAGAATAACATATCAGAAGTGTGTTGAACTCTCTTTGTCAGTAAACATATTTTTAACATTGAATTTATTATGACCTTCAAGTATCCTCAATGTAAACATTGTACCCGAACATATTTTTTTTTCTGCAGAAATCGAACACCTGTGTTTCATCCATAGACAGTTCTATTTTTAAACAATTCTGCAAAGAAAGGCAAAGGAAAAATTCTAGGAAGTTCTATAAAGTTTTTGGTTGAGTTTAATAGTATGATTACAACAGTTTTGAATGCTTTTAAAGCTTTCTTGACGAAGTAAATGTGATTATTGATTGTTTACACATAAAAACAATGCATTTTTTGCACCAGATTAGCAGATAAAAAATAGATAAATATTTTGAAAAGGCGCCGAAAATAAAATGTGTTTGTTTGGGATTTAAAAGTACCTGTAACTCTTCGTCAGTGATACTTTTGTCGCAGCTGACTGTTCCCGTTTCTTCATCATCTCCTCGAGCCTTATACGCAGCCGTTGCCGAAAAAAGGAGGGTCCGCCGTGGTCTAAAAGTATGCCTGAAGCATTGTATCACTTCGCGCACACTGCGATCTCGTTTACACCTCTTTACCACCGTACTCACAAAGTTACTCCGTGTCCAAGCACTCCACACATGAAAATCTCGTAAAATAAACCTCAAACCAGACATACTACCGAATTCTTTTTTACAAACATTTGCGAAGAACCCGTCGTACCACATCCATCTTTTGAACAGATATCGAGACGTTATTAAGTAGCGAATTTGAACGCTATTGTTTAGAGCATGTTGTGGTAATACAATTTGTTTAAATTTACTACATAACATCTCGATAGCGATTGCGAAATTTATAACCTCAATTCATTCGTATCAGAATGACATTGAATAGTGATGCGCTTAGTTTACTAACTTTCACCAAAACAATAGTCATCTGGAAGTAGTAGAATATTTTTTTACAACAGCGTAAGGCCCGACGCTGCGTTACGCGGATGCACGCGCGGTTCTATACAAAAGTGCTCCGTCGCGGGGACCCGTGCGGGGACCCGCGCGGAGCCACGTACGGGGCCACGCGCGGAGCCACGTGCGGGGCCACGCGCGGAGCCACGCGCGGAGCCACGCGCGGGTCTACGCGCGGTGCCTGCCAGCGGTAACACGCACGGGCTTGTTCAGTCAATAAGGGTGCTTATACACGGTGCATGTAACAGTCGATTTATACTAGCGCACTCGAAAGTCGAAGCGCATCGAAGCGTATTTCTAAAACTGAACATAACAATTTGAAAGAAAAAGGAGTAAATGATACTAACCTTAACTCCACAGCGTAAAGCACATATTACTTCTAAGATTTTAAAAAGTGAAGAACGCTGATCGTGAATCGTGAAAATCTTAGAAGTAATTGTGTGCGTTACGCTGTGGAGTTAAGGTTGAAATTGTTATGTTCAGTTTTAGAAATACGCTTCGATGCGCTTCGACTCTGCGCTAGTATAAATCGACCCTTACTGGAGCAAACAGAGAGCAATTTTTTTTTGTATGAAGGCTTTCGAAAAATTCCTCCGATGCTGAAATTTGGAATATGGTGAGAGTAGGTGATACAGATTATAGATGCACAATAATCCAACATTTTTTTAGCCGAGAAGTTCTGTTTTTTACAAAAACATGAAAATTGCATATGTATAACTCTCTGCGAAAAATTCCTCAGTCTCAAATTCTTTTTGTAGGTATTTGTTTAAATGAAATAATAGGAAAAAAAAGTATAAGTTAGAATAGGAAGTATAAACATCCAACAAATGTTCGATTTCAGTGTCACTCCAAATCAACTTTTTACATATCGCGCTTTAACTTGAAATTGAAATAAAAATCTTCAAATTGAACTAGCGATACTGCGTAAATCGGTCTCCGCGACGGGGACCGTGGCATACCCACGGAAACCAGCCGCGTATCCACGCGCGTAACCCCGCGCGGCGCCACGCGCGGGGCCACGGACGGGGCCACGGACGGGGCCACGCGCGGGACCACGGACGTGGACCCGCGACGGTTGCCCGTCGCGGGGACCCGTTTAACGCAGCGTCGGGCCTAAAGCATTACAAAATAAAAATCTTATACGACATTTGAAAAGTCCTTGTAATTAAAAAAATCTTCAGATTAGCACAGCAACCTGAGCCGTAAGCCGCCACATTAGTACTGTAAATAAATAAAATACACAATTTTGCGCTCTCTTCTCTTCTCTGATAACTTTGATTTGCTTAGACTGCAGATAACGCAATACCCCAAGCACTGGCAACAGGAGCCCAATCGCGCTATTTTCTTTTCAACGAAATAGCAACTGAACCGCTTCCTTAATACAACTTTTTGATCGTTTCGTATCGCGCTAAAATTTTGACAGCAAGTTGAGACGCACCGCGGTCGCAGCTGGAACGTAACCGCTGTCAAACGTAAAGTTGATGGGAAGCTACTTTTTTAGGATCGTTATTGCATCGTTGGAGTGTTTTGTCTTTGTTGTGAAGTGATTCTAAGTGAAAATCTTGCAAAAATAACAACATTCCATGTATCAGAATGACATTGAATAGTGATTGGCTTAGTTTACTAATTTCACCAAAACAATAGTCATCTGGAAGTAGTAGAATATTTTTTTTACAAAAGCGTACAGCATTACAGAATAAAAATCTTGTACAACATTTGAAAAGTCCTTGTAATTAATAAATTCTTCAGATTAGCACAGCAACCTGAGCCGTAGCCACATTAATACTGTAAATAAAATACACAATGTTGCGCTCTCTTCTCTTCTCGGTTAACTTTGATTTGCTTAGACTGCAGGTAGTTGTTGTGAGTGCTGATTAAAAATTAAAATTTTAATTAATGTCATAAAACGATTTCTCATAATTATCATGTTTAGTTGACTCTACTAAAAACAAAAACAGCTGTCGGAAAAACGGGTTCGTCACTACGTGATTGGAGTTGCATGTTCAAAAAAACTCGACAAGCTGCAAGTTTGATTATTTTTTGTATAAATGTGATATTGTGATTGTTTCATTGATTATATTATACAAGATAAATTAAAAATATCTTTACTAATGGAAATTCTTTGATAGGATAAATATTGAGCACAAGAATAACTTCTGACAAGAAGAATCAAAATCAATATAGTTTTTTAGTGCTGGCAACAGCAAACCGCATTTTTCTTCTTTCATTTCATCGACGGACGACTGAGCGTTCGTTCGATCGTTTGTTCAACGTCATCTTTTATCCCTGTAATGTCTAATTTCTACGTCCCACATGCTTAGGGGTAACCGAATAAAGAAAAAATCCAAGAATCCCCGCACTAGAAGAAAAGTTCGAGCGACGGCAAACGTAAATGTGAACTCAAAAGTGCGTGAATAAAATAACGAGGTTCTTGTCCGTCCGGTTTGATCTGGATTAGAGCAGTTTGGACCGCAAGTCGGGCTCCCTTCCCCTCGTATCCCTTTAGTAAGAAGTTTAGTGGTGTGTTATTTAGACTTTATTTTAATTATATTTGTCTATTAGTGCGTTTTTGTGGTGTATTAGTTAAATAAAACCGATCCAAAATGTCTGAAGAATCGTCAGCGGATCGCAATGTCGAAATCTGGAAGATCAAGAAGCTTATTAAAAGCTTGGAGATGGCAAGAGGGTGAGTGTCTTAAAGTTTTTTTAGTGTTTCATTAAGTTTTGTTTGGGTTATGAAGTTTTCCGTGGCGTGTTTTTGGCCACATGATTGGACGAAACTGCCAGCAAGGCTGCGTCACTGTTCGCACATGCGCTTTCGTCGGATGCGCGACTCGCTGGCTTGCTGACACGCTAGCATATGTGTAGAAAAGAGGCTAAATTCGACCTTATCGTTACGTTGTTAGTGAAGAGGAGGTTGCGTAGCGATTGTTGTTAGTTATGGTTATTCTATGTTTGCAACGTGCGCGCACCTAGGGCGCCGGTGAAATCTTACGTCAAAATCTATGACTAACTATTACACATTTTATTATAACCTGGTTTACAATGAAACAGTAACATCAACTTTCCTACCTGTATTTTTTTGCCACAGAGTTGCAAAGCATTGTGAAATTTAAATTTCGAAATGGTCATGCAAATAAAAAAAAAAAGAATTGTCTATTGCCCACCAGTGAGTCTTAGAAAAAAATAAGTCTTTGTAAAACGGGTCACTAATCTCCTTTCATTGTTACCTGTGATTTTACGATACAATGACCTTTATTTTAAGTGCAGTACTGTCTATTTTAGTAATGACCTTTATAACTAGTGCGACTAAGGTCTATGTCTGTAACATAAATAAAGTACTAGAGAATTGAAACATAGTCAATACACACATTTGATTCAACAACAAAGTCATTAGCTTTCCCAAACATGAGTAATTCTGAGTCATTTCACACTTGACAAAGAAAATCTTTAAACTTTACTCAAGCATGCAAATATAAACCTTATTCTTATGAAATTAATGTCTTCAAACATATTCTGACATCAGTTGTTTGTAGGAATATGGATTGACACCAGTTCTTCCGCACCCCAATCTGTCAAATTTCTGTAATCGATTTCAACTTTATTACAAACATAGAAGGTTTTTATTCAATTGGAACATCCCATGAGGCCTTCAGCTTCTGGAAGGAGCTGTGTTGCCATAATAAAGCGTCCTACCTCACGCATATTGGGTAGCCAATTTTTTTCTTTTACTTTGTAGTTATTCAATGAGTTCTCCCACCCAGGGCAGGAAGAGGAACTGTCAGACTTGTCCTGCACTGAGTAATATACATGGTGTCTGCCAATAGCCCTTTACATTCCATGGTTGAGTAACCATGTCAAAGCCTTTGGCCCTCTATGGGGGCCCCGTCGTCATGGAACACAAACAGCTGTCGATCCAGGCATGGTCAATGTTCAGACAGCAAATATAATGGATCGCTCTGGAGTCTAAATTCAGAAAAGGGGACTCTCAATAATACATAACACATTTTTGTTTACATCCTGTGGTAATGAAAACCTTATCTTTTATTAACACATACTAAAATTAACACTCTGTATAAGGTGACTAATTATTTCATGGAATTATTTCGTGTGTGCTACTGACCTTCACTTTATATCAATTTTTATATTTGGAAAATGAACATTGGGTAGGTATGGTTAGCTGATACAAAATCTGGACAGAAAACGAAAATGCTGAACAGCATTCAGCCTACGCTGACTAAATTATCGGCTGAAACCATGCTCAGTTCAGACGAGAGTGAAGCATTTTGACAGCTGTCTCAGCCTATGCAACTCTGCATTCGCCACTTTTCTTTTAGTGTTGTTCAGATATTGTATCGGCTAACCGTACCCATTGAGAGTGCTGTGAGATTTTAATGTTCAGCTGAATGTTGTCAATTTAAAATCTAGCAGCAAGCACTGGTATCTAATTGATATTGTCATTAGTTGGGACCGTGTAAATCACATCCTTAACAACTGCTACAAATTGACTGGCCTGTTGGTCTAGTGGTTAGTGACCCTGATTGCTATGCCGGAGGTCGTGGGTTCGATTCCCACCCAGGACAAATGTTTGTGTGATGAGCACGATCATTTGTTCTGTGTCTGGGTGTAATTTATCTATAATATGTATGTATTTGGAAATATATAAGTATGTTTATCAGTTGTCTAGTACCCATAACACAAGCTCTGCTTAGCTTGGGACTAGATGGCGTTGTGTGATAGTTGTGAGAAACAAAAAAAAAAACAAAATGATCTGGTAGGGATTCCGACCAATATGCAAACTAGCATTTTGTACTTCTAACCCTTCTGACTTTTGTACTTTTGTACTCGACTATTAACGAAACCAGTCCAAATTATTTCAAGGATCAATGAGATGTTGAAACGCATTCTTCAAGTGTCTAATTTTAAGAAACGAATTTTGACAAATAAGTTTTGCGTTGAACTTCAAAATTATATTTTTTCCCAAACATGCATTTGAATCAAAATAACTACATTTCCTGTAATGTTAACTCTAGACCTTCAAAACAAACCACATTTCAATACTGGTCATATACTGGGTCAAAATTACCCAAAGACCTTTCACGAGAAATGCTTTTTAGAGGGCATCCGAGCAACGTCCAGCCTTGAGGTCTTTATACTTGAAACCTCTTAGACAGTCTGGTTATGTCAACGACGATATAGACTCCGCATGCACGGTCTAAGGAACAAAAATTATTCTGTCAACTCGCTGAGGTACTACGTAAACGAGGGGGACGGGGTACTGCGTTGTGATTGGCTAACTCAAGGTCTGTTCTGTCTCAACGTATGTTTACGGCTAACAGGATTGGTCGAAATGAGACGAAAAGACTTTTTTGCCTAATGTGTTGACAGACATCGGTCGCCTGTTATTAGGAGTCTAGTATTATATCGTCGTTGGGTTATGTAGACGATATTCTTCTAGATCTTACGAGGTGCTATTTACAAATAACAGATAATAGCAGTATTGTTTGATCAAGAAATCCTGGTTGAACAACTGTACAAACCGTAAACATTCGAGTGTTGCCGATCAGCAAACTCCATTCACTGTGAGCAGTGGTGGCCCAGTGGTATCGACTTAAGAGTTGTAGTTGTTTCAAACCTCGCCAGGCACATTACTTTGTCTAATTTATTTCAACACCACTGGCTCTCAAAACGATGAAGGAAAACATCGTGAGGACACCAACATGTCCTAGACCCAAAAATTCGAAGACATGTGACATCTACCAACCCGCACTGGGCCCACGTGCGTATTGGATATGGCCCACTCCCTCTCACAGAGAGGAGGCCTGTGTCCCAGCAGTGGGAACATTATAGGCTGATGATGATGATGAAACTCCATTCGGCGTCTACCATTGCTGCATACTTTACGGCACAATTCGATTCAAGCCGAACGGCTTTCGCCCAGATCATACTTTGTCTAATGACACTGGTCCGCCCACAGACGTGAAAGTCACGCGGCTCAACATGAAATGGTTATCGACACAATGTTTCTGGGTTTCCGCACGATGTATTTTAATGCACGTGCCGTCTTAACCATAGTGTTGTAGATTTTATCGGCAATCACTCACGCGATAGCCAATGCGCTACCAGCGGTAGCGGTTTAATATTCATTGCGAGACTGAATTACGTCAAGTAATGGTTGCAGAATAAGAACTTGAAATGATGGAAATACACCTGTTTTCGCTGACCGACTAAATATTGGAATTTGAACTCACAGCGGTGAAACGAGTGTTGAAAAACCTGCAGTGCGCTTTTTTATTTGGGCGTTTAATAAGGTCTATCTAGAGGAGACTTGATTCTAGGTAAATATTGGATTGGACTTGACATAGAAAAACTTCGGGATCGAATTAAATTGAGTACAAATGAAAAAAAAAAAGGTTTTTGTGCGCCTGTTTCTTGAAAGCGCATTACAATTATATGGGACAGTTTTAGAACTTTTTCTGTCATCGTATTTGATGGCCTATATTAGCTTGCTCTACAAAACCGATTTCACTCGTTCAAAACTACATAGTTATATGTGTGGCAAAAAAAAAACCCAGACACGAACTTCCAAAAATGAATTTTGACGCCCCGAAAATTATGTTTAGGTGAAGCGACCCCGCTCCTGTTCGATCCGATGCGAATTGTCTATAATTGACACTTGTATCTATATGCATGCAGGAAGCCAGGCACCCGTATGAAGTTCCATTGACATCTGATGAAGAGGACGGAAGCGTCTTCCCCCACTTCCTCGTTGACGACAAAAGGACGCATTGCCGACGTATTTCGCCAACCGAACGATTCCGATCGTAGCCACGAGGACTGTAGTAGACAGAAGCATTAGTTGTTACTGGTGATAAATGTATATGGCTTGAAAATACGCGACAAAAGGTGTGCGTCCACAGGTCGGCATCGGACGTATCGTATGCAACGGATTTTAGTTTGCCTTGTATGAAAACTCATACAAACTGCGTCCACTGATCCGCATCGTACGGACGGCTCGTCGGCAACGCCTAAATGCGATGCCTACCGATGCAGTCATACGGAATGTCGATCAGTAGAAGCGATGAAGGTGGCATCGGCAATCCGATTGCTGATACTCGCGTCGGCAATCCGATCGCTGCCGACACAGAAATCCGTTTGATGCGATGCGTCTGATACGTACGATGCGGACCTGTGGACGCTTACCATAATGAGAAG
Source organism: Agrotis segetum (assembly GCA_036375495.1). Taxonomy (NCBI): domain Eukaryota; kingdom Metazoa; phylum Arthropoda; class Insecta; order Lepidoptera; family Noctuidae; genus Agrotis; species Agrotis segetum. The sequence goes on along the minus strand of JAQSVV010000037.1, from coordinate 695,660 downwards.
TTAAGAAAATGACATGCTGCGCCCGTCGGCATCATAGAAATTGAGATAAAGAGCCCTGCCCTTGCTGCGCGGAAACGCTCTGGCACTTATGGAAAGAAGACATTTAAAACCAAAGAAATGTGAGCTTTGGACTCCAGTCTAGAGTCTCAAGTGGTAGATATCGTTAGAGAAGTCGACGCTGACAGGCCTTTATGGGCAGAGCGCGATCTCTGTAACCTATGGATGTTCTCACTGCCAGCGTCAGATCGCATTGTATTCTGCCTTTGCATCGTAAGAACGGATCGCGCCAGTGAGGTCACCTAGCAGAGCCCTGTTCACTCTTTCTTCGAAGAGTTTCATGTTGTTTGCGTTTGGAAACACAGACGCAGGTCTTTTGCTGTTCGCATTATGAAGGATTTTTAAAGCGTTGTGTGCTTATATAGACTACTGGTTATTTTATTCTTGCAGCTAGCATCTTCGAGGGCCATCCAAAGTTACCTATTAGTAATAGAAATACCAAAGACGTGTCATAAACAGATTTCTCGTTCTGTTCCGTAGTCGGCGGGAGCATTGCACTGTCTTTGTTAGCGTTCGGCAAACATTCGTCTAGCCGTACCGTCGGAATCCCCCTTTCAACCACCCCCAGACGGCCTGGGGTGTTCGGGCTACTGGTGTAGCTATGTATGTTCTCCAACTAACGCCAGAGTTAAATTAAAACCAACTTTTCTGAACTGGATGGTATTGCTGAACGTTGGCGTAACTAGTTTGTGGTTTATTTAAATAGATAGTATTTGTTAGAAATGTAGGAGGTATGGTGAAGAAAAGATCATTATGAATTAATGATTTTGAAATACATCAAGGCACGTCTATTTCCCGTGAGGGTAACGAGCAGAAACCGTAGAGTATCTTTACATACTCCTTTCAGCTAATCCACATTCATACATCTGGTCATACCAGCACGGGGATTGTGAATACTGCAGACCCGAAATATAAAATCCAAAAGTTTCAGCAGTATTACTAATTTTATTTGGAATATACCACCATTAATTCGTGTTCCGATGACAGTAAAAAAATGGCGAAATAATCTGTATACTATTATGGATACCTCTGCAAAACCATTCAGGCTTTACAGTCCTGATGATACTCGTATTATTTTCCTTTGAAATACCAGCGCACAGCTAAGGAGTGGAATTCCCTGTTGGCGTATGTATTCCTTGATAGCTAGTACCCCCCAGGTCTTTAAGTCAAAACTGAAAAGGTTACTTCTAGGCAAGCGTGCTTCCCCGTCAACTACATCATCACTTACTACAGACGAGATAGTGGTCAAACGCAAACCTTTTACCAATAATATAAAGCTGAAGAGTTCGTTTGATTGAACGCGCTAATTTCAGGAACTACTGGTTAGAAAAGAAAAGTTATTTTTGTGTTGGATAGTTAATTTATCGAGGAAAGCTGTAAGCTATAAAACAACACGCTATGTATATGAGAAGCCAGCAGCAGGAATGAAACACCAAAAAAATAGTGTACATTTTTAGAAGTAGCGGCTACCATAAAGCATTGAGTTTAGTCATAAAATCTTAACTGCAGTTCGCGTGTCGCAATCTTAACGATTTTCAAGTGCAACCTTGACCGTTCTAAGTACTCCGTTGTGTTTCGAAGGTCGTAAAGAAATGAACGAGGACTGTGTGGTTGATTTATCAGGTATACACAGGAGAAAATGGTTGCATGTAGTTTTTTTTTTAATGTAGTTTTCCGACAGTCACAAAGACTGATGAAGTGAGCTTACCTCCCAGAAGAATGTTCACTCTAATTTTGAAGGGGTTTTGCGCATTGAGCTGGGTGTGCGCTTGACTCAAAGTTGTCGAGGCCAAAGGTGACAGACAAAGTTTACGATAGAGTGAGCTTACCCAGAAGAAGCCTGTTCACTCTAATTTTGAAGAGGTTTGCGCTTTGAAATGGGTATGCGCTTGACTCAAAGTTCTCTAGCTCAAAGGTGACAAAGTTTACGATAGAGTGAGCTTACCCAGAAGAAGCCTGTTCACTCTAATTTTGAAGAGGTTTGCGCTTTGATATGGGTATGCGCTTGACTCAAAGTTCTCTAGCTCAAAGGTGACAGACAAAGTTTACGATAGAGTGAGCTTACCCAGAAGAAGCCTGTTCACTCTAATTTTGAAGAGGTTTGCGCTTTGATATGGGTATGCGCTTGACTCAAAGTTCTCTAGCTCAAGGTGACAGACAAAGTTTACGATAGAGTGAGCTTACCCAGAAGAAGCCTGTTCACTCTAATTTTGAAGAGGTTTGCGCTTTGATATGGGTATGCGCTTGACTCAAAGTTCTCTAGCTCAAAGGTGACAGACAAAGTTTACGATAGAGTGAGCTTACCCAGAAGAAGCCTGTTCACTCTAATTTTGAAGAGGTTTTGCGCTTTGAAATGGGTATGCGCTTGACTCAAAGTTCTCTAGCTCAAAGGTGACAAAGTTTACGATAGAGTGAGCTTACCCAGAAGAAGCCTGTTCACTCTAATTTTGAAGAGGTTTGCGCTTTGAAATGGGTATGCGCTTGACTCAAAGTTCTCTAGCTCAAAGGTGACAAAGTTTACGATAGAGTGAGCTTACCCAGAAGAAGCCTGTTCACTCTAATTTTGAAGAGGTTTGCGCTTTGATATGGGTATGCGCTTGACTCAAAGTTCTCTAGCTCAAAGGTGACAGACAAAGTTTACGATAGAGTGAGCTTACCCAGAAGAAGCCTGTTCACTCTAATTTTGAAGAGGTTTGCGCTTTGATATGGGTATGCGCTTGACTCCAAGTTGTCTAGGTCAAAAGTGACGAGAAATTCCGATGAAGTGAGCTTACCCAGAAGAAGCCTGTTCACTCTAATTTTGAAGAGGTTTGCGCGTTTAGCTGGGTATGCGCTTGACTCAAAGTTGTCTAGATCAAAGGTGACAGACAAAGTTTACGATAGAGTGAGCTTACCCAGAAGAAGCCTGTTCACTGTAACTTTGAAGAGATTCGGGCGTTCGGGAACACAGGAGCATTTTGCGGAAACTGAACACAAACGATGTCTTTTTAGCAGATTTCTAAAAAGAAGACTTTCAATTCGGTTGGTAGATTTTTATCTAGGTACACCGATTTTTTTATACGGGTTTGATGTTTGCGTCAGGAGACGGTAATCGCGAGGCAGGTGACTCTGGTGAGGCTTACCGCTACCAGTAGGATCGCTTAGCCATCAGCGCAAGTTTCAGGTGGCCTATGGTGATGTCGTCCAGGATGGATCACTAGGAGATGGATCCCACCTAACAAGGATCAGTTTCCGCCACCATCGTTTAGTGACAACTGATCCCAGACATTCTTTTTTGTGGCAAAATCATCAATTGAGTCCTCCGACCCAGGGCAGGGCAGGAGGGACAGTCAGACAGCAGACTTGTACATCATTGTCATCATCAGCCGGAAGACATCCACTGCTGAACATAGGCCTCCCCCTTAGACTGCCATGCTTAACGACAAATTCGCCACTTGCATCCATCGGCTGCCCGCGACCCTCACGATGTCGTCGGTCACTAGGTTGACCGACGACATCGTTGTAGGGAGGCCTACGCTGCGTTTTGCGTTTTCCGCAGACTTGTACGGTATCCTTCAATAGCCCTTTACGTTCCCGAGTCAGGGTAACTCGTTAGTCTCGTGACCCCGGCAGGCTTTGGCCCTCTAAGGGAGTCCCGTCATTGTACCGACAGCTCTCGGACGCGCGTGGAACACAACGCGCCATTGACCCGGGCATGGTCCATGGTCGGACAGCGAGTCGCCCACAACTCATCGCCAGCATGCCCTTGTCCATCTCAGACAGCTAGAGGGGAGTTTTAAAAAGATTTATTGTATCCAAGTTTCCTTTTAGTCGAAGCCGCAGACTTATAAAGGAACAGTTAATCTCGTTAGTGTCTAGACTCGACGGCCGTCTGTATTGTATTTAATAATATAATAGAAAGGCGAACTTTCTCGTTGCGGGATTGTTTTAAAGTGTTACCACGGAACATAAGAGCGGTAATTAAAGGAAGAGTGAATAGGTTTGTTCTAGGCCAGCGTGCTTCAAAATCGACGATATCATTGGCGAGATGGTGATCAAACGCGAAACTTTCGTAGGAAGTAGTGAAGTAGGTGTTAGTATGTACATCAGAGAATTCATATTATCATGATTTCCCAACCTCCAAAAAATGGCTAATTTGAGAACGAGCACAATGCGTTTTATTAGGCTTTTTTTGGGCATCAAAAGTTGGTCCAAAGGCGCTTTACCCTCATTTTTTTTGTATTTTTTTATTAATTTTCTCTGACCATGCGAGCTCATCTCTGGAACTAGTAAAATTCTCGCTATCTCAAGATACGTAACATTATAATATCCCTTTCCATAGCTCGCTATACGTCCATACAAGCCTTTTCCATACTACATTATCGAGTCGACTTCCAGTCGAATCAAATGCGGCTGAATTCCATAATAATTTACAGACCTTCAAGCTTTTATCGACCCGTAACGACTGTCAAAGATCTACAAATGCTAGTCTACGTCATAGCAGCTCAATTTAATAATGATCTATCATCAGCTGTCCACACCAACCCGGAATGTACTGTATACATAAAAGTATAGCATAGATAACAGAACACTTTACTTCCTTAGTTGTTACCTTGGATGCGCAGACGCAGTTTTGGTCATGACATTGAACGATCTGATAGTGTTACTGCCGGCCAATTGTTTTATGTAACAACGTTGTTCTAAAACGGACAAAATGCAAATAGGACCGTTTTGAACTCTGTGAAATGTTGTTATGTTTTCAAAACAGAAGTTATTGGTATTCCCTTTTTTTACGCTGTCCTCTCTTCATGCATGACTGCTTTCGCAGGAGTTGACCGCTTCCCATTCCGACTCGCCCCGCAGCATGGCCTCGACCAATGCCGAGCGCAAGAAATCGCCTCCGTGAGGACACGGTGGTGCTCTGCCCAAACGGGGTAATCTTGCACCGTATGCTCCACCGTATCCGGGAGATTCTCCCTTCCCTATCCGACAGAGGAACCTCCCTAAACACACAAGATACCTTTATATA